>OX451741.1:646729205-647332300 GCA_948472305.1 Vicia faba
GTAGTCTGTTGTCGAGATTTTTGTTACTCCAATGGATGGTATCATTGTCATTATGAATGGTAGTCTGTTGTCGAGATTTTTGTTATTCCAATGGATTGTAGCCTTGTCATTATGGAATGTATTCTGTTGTCGATGTTTTTGTTACTCCAATGGATAGTAGCCTTGTTATTATGGAAGGTAGTCTGTTGTCTAGATTTTTGTTATTCTAATGAATGGTAGCCTTGTCATTATGGAAGGTAGTCTGTTGTCGAGTTTTTTGTTACTCCAATGGATGCTAGCCTTGTCATTATGGAAGGTATTATGTCGTTGTGATTTTTGTTACTCCAATGAATAGTAGCCTTGTTATTATGAAAGGTAGTCTATTGTCTAGTTTTTGTTACTCCAATGGATGCTAGCCTTGTCATTATGGAAGGTAGTCTGTCGTTGTGATTTATGTCACTCCAATGGATGGTAGCCTTGTCACTATGGAAGGTAGTCTTTTGTTCATTTTTTTGTTACTCCAATGGATGATAGCCTTGTCATTATGGAAGGTAGTCTGTTGTCCAGATTTTTGTTACTTCAATGGATGGTAGCCTTGCCATTATGGAAGGTAGTTTGTTGTCGAGATTTTTGTTACTCCAATGGATGGTATCCTTGTCATTATAGAAGGTAGTCTATTGTCCAGATTTTTGTTACTCCAATGGATGGTCGCATTATCATTATGGAAATTTGTCAGTTGTCGAGATTTTTGTTACTCCAATGGATGGTAGTCTTGTCATTTTGGAAGGTAGTCTCTTTTCGAGATTTTTGTTACTCCAATGGATGGTAGCGTTGTCATTATGGAAGGTAGTCTGTTTTCGAGATTTTTGTTACTCCAATGGATGGTAGCCTTCTCATTATGGAAGGAAGTTTTTTGTTCATATTTTTGTTACTCCAATGGATGGTAGCCTTCTCATAATGGTAGGTAGTATGTCGTTGTGATTTTTGTCACTCAAATGGATGGTAGCCTTGTCATTATGGAAGGTTGTCTGTTGTCGAGATTTTTGTTACTCCAATGGATTGTAGCCTTGTCATTATGGAAGGTAGTCTATTTTCAAGATTTTTGTTACTACAATTGATGGTATCCTTGGTATTATGGAATGTAGTTTGTTGTCGAGATTTTTGTTACTCCAATGGATGGTATCGTTGTCATTATGGATGGTTGTTTATTGTCGAGATTTTTGTTATTCCAATGGATTGTAGCCTTTTCATTATGGAACGTATTCTGTTGTCGATGTTTTTGTTTGCTCCAATGGATAGTAGCCTTGTTATTATGGATGGTTGGTTGTTGTCTAGATTTTTGTTATTCCAATGAATGGTAGCCTTGTCATTATGGAAGGTAGTGTATTGTTGAGATTTTTGTTACTCCAATGGATGCTAGCATTGTCATTATGGAAGGTAGTATGTCGTTGTGATTTCTGTCACTCCAATGGATGGTAGCCTTGTCACTATGGAAGGTAGTATGTTGTTCATATTTTTGTTACTCCAATGGATGGTAGCCTTGTCATTATGGAAGGTAGTTTATTGTCGATATTTTTGTTACTCCAATGGATGGTATTTTTATCATTATGGAAGGTTGTCTGTTGTCGAGATTTTTGTTACTCAATTGGATGGTAGCCTTGTCATTATGGAAGGTAGTCTATTGTCGATATTTTTGTTAATCCAATGGATGGTAGTATTATCATTATGGAAGGTTGTCTGTTGTCGAAATTTTTGTTACTCCAATGGATGCTAGCTTTGTCATTCTGGAAGGTAGTCTATTTTGGAGATTTTTGTTACTACAATGGATGGTAGCCTTGGCATTATGGAAGGTAGTTTGTTGTCGAGATTTTTGTTACTCCAATGGATGCTAGTCTTATCATTATGGAAGGTAGTCTGTCATTGTGATTTATGTCACTCCAATGGATGGTAGCCTTGTCACTTTGGAAGGTAGTCTATTGTTCATTTTTTTGTTAGTCCAATGGATGATAGCCTTGTCATTATAGAAGGTAGTCTATTGTCGATATTCTTGTTACTCAAATGGATGGTAGCCTTGTCTTTATGGAACGTATTCTATTGTCTATGTTTTTGTTACTCCAATGGATGGTAGCCTTGTCATTATGGAAGGTAGTCTGTTGTCGAGATTTTTGTTATTCCAATGGATGGTAGCCTTGTCATTATGGAAGGTAGTCTATCGTTGTGATTTCTGTCACTCCAATGGATGGTAGCCTTGTCACTATGGAAGGTAGTCTGTTGTTCATATTTTGGTTACTCCAATGGATGGTAGCCTTGTCATTATGGAAGGTAGTCTATTGTCGATATATTTGTTACTCCAATGGATGGTAGCATTATCATTATGGAAGGTTGTATGTTGTCGAGATTTTTGTTACTCTAATGGATGGTAGCTTTGTCATTATCGAAGGTAGTCTATATTCGAGATTTTTGTTACTCTAATGGATGGTAGCCTTGTCATTATGGAAGGTAGTTTGTTGTCGATATTTTTGTTACTCCAATGGATGCTAGCCTTGTCATTATGGAAGGTAGTCTGTTGTTGTGATTTATGTCACTCCAATGGATGGTAGCCTTGTCATTATGGAAGGTAGTCTCTTGTTCATATTTTTGTTACTCCAATGGATGGTAGCCTTGTCATTATAGAAGGTAGTCTATTGTCGAGATTTTGGTTACTACAATGGATTGTAGCCTTGTCATTATGGAACATAGTCTATTGTAGATATTTTTGTTACTCCAATGCATGGTAGCCTTGTCATTATGGAAGGTAGTTTGTTGTCGAGATTTTTGTTACTCTAATGGATGGTAGCATTATCATTATGGAAGGTAGTCTGTTGTCGATATTCTTGTTACTCCAATGGATGGTAGCCTTGTCATTATGGAAGGTAGTATGTTATCGATATCTTTGTTACTCCAATGGATTGTAGCCTTGTCATTATGGAAGGTAGTCTATTGTCGAGATTTTTGTTACTCCAACGGATGGTATCGTTGTCCTTATGGATGGTAGTGTGTTGTCAAGAATTTTGTTACTCCAATGGATGGTAGCCTTGTCATTATGGAACGTAGTCTGTTGTCGATGCTTTTGTCACTCCAATGGATGGTAGCCTTGTCATTATGGAAGGTAGTCTATTGTCGAGATTTTTGTTATTCCAATGGATGGTAGCCTTGTCATTATGGAAGGTAGTGTGTTTGTGTGATTTTTGTTACTCCAATGGATGCTAGCCTTGTCATTATGGAAGGTAGTCTGTTGTTCATATTATGGAGAAGGCTACCATCCATAATGATTTCTGTCACTCCAATGGATGGTAGCCTTGTCACTATGGAAGGTAGTCTGTTGTTCATATTTTTTTTACTCCAATGGATGGTAGCCTTGTCATTATAGAAGGTAGTATATTGTCGAGATTTTTGTTACTCCAATGGATGGTAGCATTATCATTATGGAAGTTTGTTTGTTGTCGAGATTTTTGTTACTCCAATGGCTGGTAGTCTTGTCATTATGGAAGGTAGTTTGTTTTTGATATTTTTGTTACTCCAATGGATGGTAGCCTTGTCATTATGGAAGGTAGTCTATTTTCGAGATTTTTGTTACTCAAATGGATGGTATCGTTGTCATTATGGATGGTAGTCTATTGTCGAGAATTTTGTTACTCTAATGGATAGTAGCCTTGTCATTATGGAACATAGTTTGTTGTCTATGTTTTTGTTACTCCAATGGATGGTAGCCTTGTCATTATGGAAGGTAGTCTGTTGTCGATATTTTTGTTATTCCAATGGATGGTAGCCTTGTCATTATGGAAGGTAGTGTGTTGTTGAGATTTTTGTTACTCAAATGGATGCTAGCCTTGTCATTATGGAAGGTAGTTTGTCGTTGTGATTTTTGTCACTACAATGGATGGTAGCCTTGTCACTATTGAAGGTAGTCTGTTTTTCATATTTTTTTACTCCAATGGATGGTAGCCTTGTCAATATGGAAGGTTGTCTATTGTCGATATATTTGTTACTCCAATGGATGGTAGCATTATCATTATGGAAGGTTGTCTATTGTCGAGATTTTTGTTACTCCAATGGATGGTAGCTTTGTCATTCTGGAAGGTAGTCTGTTTTCGAGGTTTTTGTTACTATAATGGATGGTAGCCTTTGCATTATGGAAGGTAGTTTGTTGTCGAGATTTTTGTTACTCCAATGGATGGTATCATTGTCATTATGGATGGTAGTCTGTTGTCGAGATTTTTGTTATTCCAATGGATTGTAGCCTTGTCATTATGGAACATATTTTGTTGTCGATGTTTTTGTTACTTCAATGGATAGTAGCCTTGTTATTATGGAAGGTAGTCTATTGTCTGGAATTTTGTTATTCCAATGAATGGTAGCCTTGTCATTATGGAAGGTTGTCTGTTGTCGAGTTTTTTGTTACTCCAATGGATGCTAGCCTTGTCATTATGGAATGTAGTATTTCGTTGTGATTTTTGTTACTCCAATGGATAATAGCCTTGTTATTATGGAAGGTAGTCTGTTGTCTAGATTTTTGTTATTCCAATGAATGGTAGCCTTGTCATTATGGAGGTTAGTCTGTTGTCGAGATTTTTGTTACTCCAATTGATGCTAGCGTTGTCATTATGGAAGGTAGTATGTCGTTGTGATTTCTGTCACTCCAATGGATGGTAGCCTTGTCACTATGGAAGGTAGTCTGTTGTTCATATTTTTGTTACTCCAATGGATGGTAGCCTTGTCATTATATAAGGTAGTCTATTGTCGAGATTTTGGTTACTCCAATGGATGGTAGCCTTGTCATTATGGAAGGTTGTCTGTTGTCGAGATTTTTGTTACTCCAATGGATGTTAGTCTTGTCATTATGGAAGGTAGTCTGTTTTCGAAATTTTTGTTACTCCAATGGATGGTAGTATTGTCATTACGGAAGGTAGTCTGTTTTCGAGATTTTTGTTACTCCAATGGATGGTAGCCTTGTCATTATGGAAGGTAGTCTGTTGTTCATATTTTTGTTACTCCAATGGATCGTAGCCTTTTCATTATGGTAGGTAGTATGTTGTTTTGATTTCTGTCAATCCAATGGATTGTAGCCTTGTCATTATGGAAGGTAGTGTGTTTTCGATATTTTTGTTACTCCAATGGATGGTAGCCTTGTCATTATGGAAGGTAGTCTCTTGTTTATATTTTCGTTACTCCAACGGATGGTAGCCTTGTCATTATGGAATGAAGTCTGTTGTCGAGATTTTTGTTACTCTAATGGATGGTAACCTCGTCATTAAGGAAGGTAGTCTGTTGTCGAGAGTTTTTTTACTAGAATGAATGGTAGCCTTGTCATTACAGAAGGTAGTCTATTTTCGAGATTTTTGTTACTCCAATGGATGGTAGCATTATCATTATGGAAGGTTGTCTATTGTTGAGATTTTTGTTACTACAATGGATGGTAGCCTTGTCATTACGGAAGGTAGTCTACTTTCGAGATTTTTTTTATTCCAATGGATGGTAGCCTTGTCATTATGGAATGTAGTCTATTGTCGAGATTTTTGTTACTCCAATGGATGCTAGCTTTATCATTATGGAAGGTAGTATGTCGTTGTGATTTCTGTCACTCTAATGGATGGTAGCCTTGTCACTATGGAAGGTACTCTTATGTCGAGATTTTTGTTACTCCAATGGATGGTAGCATTATCATTATGGAAGGTTGTATGTTGTCGAGATTTTTGTTACTCCATTTGATGGTAGCCTTGTCATTATGGAAGGTAGTCTGTTTTCGAGATTTTTGTTACTCCAATGGATGGTAGCCTTGTCATTATGGAAGGTAGTTTGTTGTCGATATTCATGTTACTCTAATGGATGGTAGCCTTGTCATTATGGAACGTATTCTGTTGTCGATGTTTTTGTTACTCCAATGGATGGTAGCCTTGTCATTATGGAAGGTAGTCTGTTGTTGAGATTTTTGTTATTCCAATGGATGGTAGCCTTGTCATTATGGAACGTAGTGTGTTGTTGAGATTTTTGTTACTCCAATGGATGCTAGCCTTGTCATTATGGAAGGTAGTTTGTCGTTGTGATTTCTGTTAATCCAATGGATGGTAGCCTTGTCACTATGGAAGGTAGTCTGTTGTTCATATTTTTTTTACTCCAATGGATGGTAGCCTTGTCATTATAGAAGGTAGTCTGTTGTCGAGATTTTTGTTACTCCAATGGATGGTAGCCTTGTCATTCTGGAAGGTAGTCTGTTTTCGAGATTTTATTTACTATAATGGAAGGTAGCCTTGGCATTATGGAAGGTAGTCTATTGTCGAGATTTTTGTTACTCCAATAGATGCTAGCGCTGTCATTATGGAAGGTAGTATGTCGTTGTGTTTTCTGTCACTCCAATGCATGGTAGCCTTGTCACTATGGAAGGTAGTCTGTTGTTCAAATTTTTGTTACTCCAATGGATCTTAGGCTTGTAATTATGGAAGGTAGTCTATTGTCGAAATTTTTGTTACTCCAATGGATGGTAGCATTATCATTATGGAAGGTTGTCTGTTGTCGAAATTTTTGTAACTCCTTTGGATGGTAGCGTTGTCATTATGGAAGGTAGTCTGTTTTCGAGATTTTTGTTACTCCAATTGATGGTAGCCTTTTCATTATGGAAGGTAGTCTGTTTTCGAGATTTTTGTTACTCCAATGGATGGTAGCCTTGTCATTATGATAGGTAGTCTGTTGTCGATATTCTTGTTACTCCAATGGATGGTAGCCTTGTCATTAAGAAAGGAAGTATGTTGTCGATATCTTTGTTACTCCAATGGATTGTAGCCTTGTCATTATGGAAGGTAGTCTGTTGTCTAGATTTTTGTTATTCCAATGAATGGTAGCCTTGACATTATGGAAGTTAGTCTGTTGTCGAGAGTTTTGTTACTCCAATTGATGCTAGCGTTGTCATTATGAAAGGTAGTATGTCGTTGTGATTTCTGTCACTCCAATGGATGGTAGCCTTGCCACTATGGAAGGTAGTCTGTTGTTCATATTTTTGTTACTCCAATGGATGGTAGCCTTGTCATTATATAAGGTAGTCTATTGTCGAGATTTTTGTTACTCCAATGGATGGTAGCATTATCAATATGGAAGGTTGTCTGTTGTCGAGATTTTTGTTACTCCAATGGATGGTAGTCTTGTCATTATGGAAGGTAGTCTGTTTTCGATATTTTTGTTATTCCAATGGATGGTAGCCTTGTCATTATGGAAGGTAGTCTATTTTCGAGATTTTTGTTACTCCAATGGATGGTAGCCTTGTCATTATGGAAGGTAGTCTGTTGTTCATATTTTTGTTACTCTAATGGATGGTAGCCTTTTAATTATGGTAGGTAGTATGTCGTTTTGATTTCTGTCACTCCAATGGATGGTAGCCTTGTCATTATGGAAGGTAGTGTGTTTTCGATATTTTTGTTATTCCAATGGATGGTAGCCTTGTCATTATGGAAGGTAGTCTGTTTTCGAGATTTTTGTTACTCCAATGGATGGTAGCCTTGTCATTATGGTAGGTAGTCTGTTGTCGATATTCTTGTTACTCCAATGGATGGTAGCCTTGTCATTAAGGAAGGTAGTATGTTGTCGATATCTTTGTTACTCCGATTGATTGTAGCCTTGTCATTATGGAAGGTAGTCTGTTGCCTAGATTTTTGTTATTCCAATGAATGGTAGCCTTGTCATTATGGAAGTTAGTCTGTTGTCGAGATTTTTGTTACTCCAATTGATGCTAGCGTTGTCATTATGGAAGGTAGTATGTCGTTGTGATTTCTGTCACTCCAATGGATGGTAGCCTTGTCACTATGGAAGGTTGTATGTTGTTCATATTTTTGTTACTCCAATGGATGGTAGCCTTGTTATTATGGAAGGTAGTCTATTGTCGAGATTTTGGTTACTCCAATGGATGGTAGCCTTGTCATTATGGAAGGTTGTCTGTTGTCGAGTTTTTTGTTACTCCAATGGATGCTAGCCTTGTCATTATGGAATGTAGTATTTCGTTGTGATTTTTGTTACTCCAATGGATAGTAGCCTTGTTATTATGGAAGGTAGTCTGTTGTCTAGATTTTTGTTATTCCAATGAATGGTAGCCTTGTCATTATGGAAGGTAGTCTGTTGTCGAGATTTTTGTTACTCCAATGGATTCTAGCGTTGTTATTATGGAAGGTAGTATGTCATTGTGATTTCTATCACTCCAATGGATGGTTTCCTTGTCACTATGGAAGGTAGTCTGTTGTTCATATTTTTGTTACTCCAATGGATGGTAGCCTTGTCATTATAGAAGGTAGTCTATTGTCAAGATTTTTGTTACTCCAATGGATGGTAGCATTATCATTATGGAAGGTTGTCTGTTGTCGAGATTTTTGTTACTCCAATGGATGGTAGTCTTGTCATTACGGAAGGTAGTCTGTTTTCAAGATTTTTGTTACTCCAATGGATGGTAGCCATGTCCTTATGGAAGGTAGTCTGTTTTCGAGATTTTTGTTACTCCAATGGATGGTAGCCTTGTCATTATGGTAGGTAGTCTGTTGTCGATATTCTTGTTACTCCAATGGATGGTAGCCTTGTCATTAAGGAAGGTAGTATGTTGTCGATATGTTTGTTACTCCAATGGATTTTAGCCTTGTCATTATGGAAGGTAGTCTGTTGTCTAGATTTTTGTTATTCCAATGAATGGTAGCCTTGTCATTATGGAGGTTAGTCTGTTGTCGAGATTTTTGTTACTCCAATTGATGCTAGCGTTGTCATTATGGAAGGTAGTATGTCGTTGTGATTTCTGTCACTCCAATGGATGGTAGCCTTGTCACTATGGAAGGTAGTCTGTTGTTCATATTTTTGTTACTCCAATGGATGGTAGCCTTGTCATTATATAAGGTAGTCTATTGTCGAGATTTTGGTAACTCCAATGGATGGTAGCCTTGTCATTATGGAAGGTTGTCTGTTGTCGAGATTTTTGTTACTCCAATGGATGTTAGTCTTGTCATTATGGAAGGTAGTCTGTTTTCGAAATTTTTGTTACTCCAATGGATGGTAGTCTTGTCATTATGGAAGGTAGTCTATTTTCGAGATTTTTGTTACTCCAATGGATGGTAGCCTTGTCATTATGGAAGGTAGTCTGTTGTTCATATTTTTGTTACTCCAATGGATCGTAGCCTTTTCATTATGGTAGGTAGTATGTTGTTTTGATTTCTGTCACTCCAATGGATGGTAGCCTTGTCATTATGGAAGGTAGTGTGTTTTCGATATTTTTGTTACTCCAATGGATGGTAGCCTTGTCATTATGGAAGGTAGTCTCTTGTTTATATTTTCGTTACTCCAACAGATGGTAGCCTTGTCATTATGGAATGAAGTCTGTTGTCGAGATTTTTGTTACTCTAATGGATGGTAACCTCGTCATTAAGGAAGGTAGTCTGTTGTCTAGATTTTTTTTACTAGAATGAATGGTAGCCTTGTCATTACGGAAGGTAGTCTATTTTCGAGATTTTTGTTACTCCAATGGATGGTAGCATTATCATTATGGAAGGTTGTCTATTGTCGAGATTTTTGTTACTACAATGGATGGTAGCCTTGTCATTACGGAAGGTAGTCTACTTTCGATATTTTTTTTATTCCAATGGATGGTAGCCTTGTCATTATTGAATGTAGTCTATTGTCGAGATTTTTGTTACTCCAATGGATGCTAGCGTTATCATTATGGAAGGTAGTATGTCGTTGTGATTTCTGTCACTCTAATGGATGGTAGCCTTGTCACTATGGAAGGTACTCTTATGTCGAGATTTTTGTTACTCCAATGGATGGTAGCATTATCATTATGGAAGGTTTTCTGTTGTCGAGATTTTTGTTACTCCATTGGATGTCAGCCTTGTCATTATGGAAGGTAGTCTATTTTCGAGATTTATGTTACTCCAATGAATGGTAGCCTTGTCATTATGGAAGGTAGTTTGTTGTCGATATTCATGTTACTCTAATGGATGGTAGCCTTGTCATTATGGAACGTATTCTGTTGTCGATGTTTTTGTTACTCCAATGGATGGTAGCCTTGTCATTATGGAAGGTAGTCTGTTGTTGAGATTTTTGTTATTCCAATGGATGGTAGCCTTGTCATTATGGAAGGTAGTGTGTTGTTGAGATTTTTGTTACTCCAATGGATGCTAGCCTTGTCATTATGGAAGGTAGTCTGTCGTTGTGATTTCTGTCAATCCAATGGATGGTAGCCTTGTCACTATGGAAGGTAGTCTGTTGTTCATATTTTTTTTACTCCAATGGATGGTAGCCTTGTCATTATAGAAGGTAGTCTGTTGTCGAGATTTTTGTTACTCCAATGGATGGTAGCCTTGTCATTCTGGAAGGTAGTCTGTTTTCGAGATTTTATTTACTATAATTGAAGGTAGCCTTGGCATTATGGAAGGTAGTCTATTGTCGAGATTTTTGTTACTCCAATAGATGCTAGCGCTGTCATTATGGAAGGTAGTATGTCGTTTTGTTTTCTGTCACTCCAATGCATGGTAGCCTTGTCACTATGGAAGGTAGTCTGTTGTTCAAATTTTTGTTACTCCAATGGATATTAGGCTTGTAATTATGGAAGGTAGTCTATTGTCGAAATTTTTGTTACTCCAATGGATGGTAGCATTATCATTATGGAAGGTTGTCTGTTGTCGAAATTTTTGTAACTCCTTTGGATGGTAGCGTTGTCATTATGGAAGGTAGTCTGTTTTCGAGATTTTTGTTACTCCAATGGATGGTAGCCTTGTCATTATGGAAGGTAGTCTATTTTCGAGATTTTTGTTACTCCAATGGATGGTAGCCTTGTCATTATGATAGGTAGTCTATTGTCGATATTCTTGTTACTCCAATGGATGGTAGCCTTGTCATTAAGAAAGGAAGTATGTTGTCGATATCTTTGTTACTCCAATGGATTGTAGCCTTGTCATTATGGAAGGTAGTCTGTTGTCTAGATTTTTGTTATTCCAATGAATGGTAGCCTTGACATTATGGAAGTTAGTCTGTTGTCGAGAGTTTTGTTACTCCAATTGATGTTAGCGTTGTCATTATGGAAGGTAGTATGTCGTTGTGATTTCTGTCACTCCAATGGATGGTAGCCTTGCCACTATGGAAGGTAGTCTGTTGTTCATATTTTTGTTACTCCAATGGATGGTAGCCTTGTCATTATATAAGGTAGTCTATTGTCGAGATTTTTGTTACTCCAATGGATGGTAGCATTATCAATATGGAAGGTTGTCTGTTGTCGAGATTTTTGTTACTCCAATGGATGGTAGTCTTGTTATTATGGAAGGTAGTCTGTTTTCGATATTTTTGTTATTCCAATGGATGGTAGCCTTGTCATTATGGAAGGTAGTCTATTTTCGAGATTTTTGTTACTCCAATGGATGGTAGCCTTGTCATTATGGAAGGTAGTCTGTTGTTCATATTTTTGTTACTCTAATGGATGGTAGCCTTTTCATTATGGTAGGTAGTATGTCGTTTTGATTTCTGTCACTCTAATGGATGGTAGCCTTGTCATTATGGAAGGTAGTGTGTTTTCTATATTTTTGTTATTCCAATGGATGGTAGCCTTGTCATTATGGAAGGTAGTCTGTTGTCGATATGTTTGTTACTCCAATGGATTTTAGCCTTGTCATTATGGAAGGTAGTCTGTTGTCTAGATTTTTGTTATTCCAATGAATGGTAGCCTTGTCATAATGGAGGTTAGTCTGTTGTCGAGATTTTTGTTACTCCAATTGATGCTAGCGTTGTCATTATGGAAGGTAGTATGTCGTTGTGATTTCTGTCACTCCAATGGATGGTAGCCTTGTCACTATGGAAGGTAGTCTGTTGTTCATATTTTTGTTACTCCAATGGATGGTAGCCTTGTCATTATATAAGGTAGTCTATTGTCGAGATTTTGGTTACTCCAATGGATGGTAGCCTTGTCATTATGGAAGGTTGTCTGTTGTCGAGATTTTTGTTACTCCAATGGATGTTAGTCTTGTCATTATGGAAGGTAGTCTGTTTTCGAAATTTTTGTTACTCCAATGGATGGTAGTCTTGTCATTATGGAAGGTAGTCTATTTTCGAGATTTTTGTTACTCCAATGGATGGTAGCCTTGTCATTATGGAAGGTAGTCTGTTGTTCATATTTTTGTTACTCCAATGGATCGTAGCCTTTTCATTATGGTAGGTAGTATGTTGTTTTGATTTCTGTCACTCCAATGGATGGTAGCCTTGTCATTATGGAAGGTAGTGTGTTTTCGATATTTTTGTTACTCCAATGGATGGTAGCCTTGTCATTATGGAAGGTAGTCTCTTGTTTATATTTTCGTTACTCCAACAGATGGTAGCCTTGTCATTATGGAATGAAGTCTGTTGTCGAGATTTTTGTTACTCTAATGGATGGTAACCTCGTCATTAAGGAAGGTAGTCTGTTGTCTAGATTTTTTTTACTAGAATGAATGGTAGCCTTGTCATTACGGAAGGTAGTCTATTTTCGAGATTTTTGTTACTCCAATGGATGGTAGCATTATCATTATGGAAGGTTGTCTATTGTCGAGATTTTTGTTACTACAATGGATGGTAGCCTTGTCATTACGGAAGGTAGTCTACTTTCGAGATTTTTTTTATTCCAATGGATGGTAGCCTTGTCATTATTGAATGTAGTCTATTGTCGAGATTTTTGTTACTCCAATGGATGCTAGCGTTATCATTATGGAAGGTAGTATGTCGTTGTGATTTCTGTCACTCTAATGGATGGTAGCCTTGTCACTATGGAAGGTACTCTTATGTCGAGATTTTTGTTACTCCAATGGATGGTAGCATTATCATTATGGAAGGTTGTCTGTTGTCGAGATTTTTGTTACTCCATTGGATGTCAGCCTTGTCATTATGGAAGGTAGTCTATTTTCGAGATTTATGTTACTCCAATGAATGGTAGCCTTGTCATTATGGAAGGTAGTTTGTTGTCGATATTCATGTTACTCTAATGGATGGTAGCCTTGTCATTATGGAACATATTCTGTTGTCGATGTTTTTGTTACTCCAATGGATGGTAGCCTTGTCATTATGGAAGGTAGTCTGTTGTTGAGATTTTTGTTATTCCAATGGATGGTAGCCTTGTCATTATGGAAGGTAGTGTGTTGTTGAGATTTTTGTTACTCCAATGGATGCTAGCCTTGTCATTATGGAAGGTAGTCTGTCGTTGTGATTTCTATCAATCCAATGGATGGTAGCCTTGTCATTATGGAAGGTTGTCTGTTGTCGAGTTTTTTGTTACTCCAATGGATGCTAGCCTTGTCATTATGGAATGTAGTATTTCGTTGTGATTTTTGTTACTCCAATGGATAGTAGCCTTGTTATTATGGAAGGTAGTCTGTTGTCTAGATTTTTGTTATTCCAATGAATGGTAGCCTTGTCATTATGGAAGGTAGTCTGTTGTCGAGATTTTTGTTACTCCAATGGATTCTAGCGTTGTTATTATGGAAGGTAGTATGTCATTGTGATTTCTATCACTCCAATGGATGATTTCCTTGTCACTATGGAAGGTAGTCTGTTGTTCATATTTTTGTTACTCCAATGGATGGTAGCCTTGTCATTATAGAAGGTAGTCTATTGTCAAGATTTTTGTTACTCCAATGGATGGTAGCATTATCATTATGGAAGGTTGTCTGTTGTCGAGATTTTTGTTACTCCAATGGATGGTAGTCTTGTCATTACGGAAGGTAGTCTGTTTTCAAGATTTTTGTTACTCCAATGGATGGTAGCCATGTCCTTATGGAAGGTAGTCTGTTTTCGAGATTTTTGTTACTCCAATGGATGGTAGCCTTGTCATTATGGTAGGTAGTCTGTTGTCGATATTCTTGTTACTCCAATGGATGGTAGCCTTGTCATTAAGGAAGGTAGTATGTTGTCGATATGTTTGTTACTCCAATGGATTGTAGCCTTGTCATTATGGAAGGTAGTCTGTTGTCTAGATTTTTGTTATTCCAATGAATGGTAGCCTTGTCATTATGGAGGTTAGTCTGTTGTCGAGATTTTTGTTACTCCAATTGATGCTAGCGTTGTCATTATGGAAGGTAGTATGTCGTTGTGATTTCTGTCACTCCAATGGATGGTAGCCTTGTCACTATGGAAGGTAGTCTGTTGTTCATATTTTTGTTACTCCAATGGATGGTAGCCTTGTCATTATATAAGGTAGTCTATTGTCGAGATTTTGGTTACTCCAATGGATGGTAGCCTTGTCATTATGGAAGGTTGTCTGTTGTCGAGATTTTTGTTACTCCAATGGATGTTAGTCTTGTCATTATGGAAGGTAGTCTGTTTTCGAAATTTTTCTTACTCCAATGGATGGTAGTCTTGTCATTATGGAAGGTAGTCTATTTTCGAGATTTTTGTTACTCCAATGGATGGTAGCCTTGTCATTATGGAAGGTAGTCTGTTGTTCATATTTTTGTTACTCCAATGGATCGTAGCCTTTTCATTATGGTAGGTAGTATGTTGTTTTGATTTATGTCACTCCAATGGATGGTAGCCTTGTCATTATGGAAGGTAGTGTGTTTTCGATATTTTTGTTACTCCAATGGATGGTAGCCTTGTCATTATGGAAGGTAGTCTCTTGTTTATATTTTCGTTACTCCAACAGATGGTAGCCTTGTCATTATGGAATGAAGTCTGTTGTCGAGATTTTTGTTACTCTAATGGATGGTAACCTCGTCACTAAGGAAGGTAGTCTGTTGTCTAGATTTTTTTTACTAGAATGAATGGTAGCCTCGTCATTACGGAAGGTAGTCTATTTTCGAGATTTTTGTTACTCAAATGGATGGTAGCATTATCATTATGGAAGGTTGTCTATTGTCGAGATTTTTGTTACTACAATGGATGGTAGCCTTGTCATTACGGAAGGTAGTCTACTTTCGAGATTTTTTTTATTCCAATGGATGGTAGCCTTGTCATTATGGAATGTAGTCTATTGTCGAGATTTTTGTTACTCCAATGGATGCTAGCGTTATCATTATGGAAGGTAGTATGTCGTTGTGATTTCTGTCACTCTAATGGATGGTAGCCTTGTCACTATGGAAGGTACTCTTATGTCGAGATTTTTGTTACTCCAATGGATGGTAGCATTATCATTATGGAAGGTTGTCTGTTGTCGAGATTTTTGTTACTCCATTGGATGTCAGCCTTGTCATTATGGAAGGTAGTCTATTTTCGAGATTTATGTTACTCCAATGAATGGTAGCCTTGTCATTATGGAAGGTAGTTTGTTGTCGATATTCATGTTACTCTAATGGATGGTAGCCTTGTCATTATGGAACGTATTCTGTTGTCGATGTTTTTGTTACTCCAATGGATGGTAGCCTTGTCATTATGGAAGGTAGTCTGTTGTTGAGATTTTTGTTATTCCAATGGATGGTAGCCTTGTCATTATGGAAGGTAGTGTGTTGTTGAGATTTTTGTTACTCCAATGGATGCTAGCCTTGTCATTATGGAAGGTAGTCTGTCGTTGTGATTTCTGTCAATCCAATGGATGGTAGCCTTGTCACTATGGAAGGTAGTCTGTTGTTCATATTTTTTTTACTCCAATGGATGGTAGCCTTGTCATTATAGAAGGTAGTCTGTTGTCGAGATTTTTGTTACTCCAATGGATGGTAGCCTTGTCATTCTGGAAGGTAGTCTGTTTTCGAGATTTTATTTACTATAATTGAAGGTAGCCTTGGCATTATGGAAGGTAGTCTATTGTCGAGATTTTTGTTACTCCAATAGATGCTAGCGCTGTCATTATGGAAGGTAGTATGTCGTTGTGTTTTCTGTCACTCCAATGCATGGTAGCCTTGTCACTATGGAAGGTAGTCTGTTGTTCAAATTTTTGTTACTCCAATGGATCTTAGGCTTGTAATTATGGAAGGTAGTCTATTGTCGAAATTTTTGTTACTCCAATGGATGGTAGCATTATCATTATGGAAGGTTGTCTGTTGTCGAAATTTTTGTAACTCCTTTGGATGGTAGCGTTGTCATTATGGAAGGTAGTCTGTTTTCGATATTTTTGTTACTCCAATGGATGGTAGCCTTGTCATTATGGAAGGTAGTCTATTTTCGAGATTTTTGTTACTCCAATGGATGGTAGCCTTGTCATTATGATAGGTAGTCTATTGTCGATATTCTTGTTACTCCAATGGATGGTAGCCTTGTCATTAAGAAAGGAAGTATGTTGTCGATATCTTTGTTACTCCAATGGATTGTAGCCTTGTCATTATGGAAGGTAGTCTGTTGTCTAGATTTTTGTTATTCCAATGAATGGTAGCCTTGACATTATGGAAGTTAGTCTGTTGTCGAGAGTTTTGTTACTCCAATTGATGTTAGCGTTGTCATTATGGAAGGTAGTATGTCGTTGTGATTTCTGTCACTCCAATGGATGGTAGCCTTGCCACTATGGAAGGTAGTCTGATGTTCATATTTTTGTTACTCCAATGGATGGTAGCCTTGTCATTATATAAGGTAGTCTATTGTCGAGATTTTTGTTACTCCAATGGATGGTAGCATTATCAATATGGAAGGTTGTCTGTTGTCGAGATTTTTGTTACTCCAATGGATGGTAGTCTTGTCATTATGGAAGGTAGTCTGTTTTCGATATTTTTGTTACTCCAATGGATGGTAGCCTTGTCATTATGGAAGGTAGTCTGTTGTTCATATTTTTGTTACTCTAATGGATGGTAGCCTTTTCATTATGGTAGGTAGTATGTCGTTTTGATTTCTGTCACTCCAATGGATGGTAGCCTTGTCATTATGGAAGGTAGTGTGTTTTCTATATTTTTGTTATTCCAATGGATGGTAGCCTTGTCATTATGGAAGGTAGTCTGTTTTCGAGATTTTTGTTACTCCAATGGATGGTAGCCTTGTCATTATGGTAGGTAGTCTGTTGTCGATATTCTTGTTACTCCAATGGATGGTAGCCTTGTCATTAAGGAAGCTAGTATGTTGTCGATATCTTTGTTACTCCGATTGATTGTAGCCTTGTCATTATGGAAGGTAGTCTGTTGTCTAGATTTTTGTTATTCCAATGAATGGTAGCCTTGTCATTATGGAAGTTAGTCTGTTGTCGAGATTTTTGTTACTCCAATTGATGCTAGCATTGTCATTATGGAAGGTAGTATGTCGTTGTGATTTCTGTCACTCCAATGGATGGTAGCCTTGTCACTATAGAAGGTAGTCTGTTGTTCATATTTTTGTTACTGTAATGGATGGTAGCCTTGTCATTACGGAAGGTAGTCTATTTTCGAGATTTTTGTTACTCCAATGGATGGTAGCATTATCATTATGGAAGGTTGTCTGTTGTCGAGATTTTTGTTACTCCAATGGATGGTAGCATTGTCATTACGGAAGGTAGTCTATTTTCGAGATTTTTGTTATTCCAATGGATGGTAGCCTTGTCATTATGGAAGGTAGTCTATTGTCGAGATTTTTGTTACTCCAATGGATGCTAGCGTTGTCATTTTGGAAGGTAGTATCTCGTTGTGATTTCTGTCACTCTAATGGATGGTATCCTTGTCACTATAGAAGGTAGTCTGTTGTTCATATTTTTGTTACTCCAATGGATGGTAGCCTTGTCATTATGGAAGGTACTCTATTGTCGAGATTTTTGTTACTCCAATGGATGGTAGCATTATCATTATGGAAGGTTGTCTGTTGTCGAGATTTTTGTTACTCCATTGGATGGTAGCCTTGTCATTATGGAAGGTAGTCTGTTTTCGAGATTTTTGTTACTCCAATGGATAGTAGCCTTGTTATTATGGAAGGTAGTCTGTTGTCTAGATTTTTGTTATTCCAATGAATGGTAGCCTTGTCATTATGGAAGATATTTTGTTGTCGAGATTTTTGTTACTCCAATTGATGCTAGCGTTGTCATTATGGAAGGTAGTATGTCGTTGTGATTTCTGTCACTCCAATGGATGGTAGCCTTGTCACTATGGAAGGTAGTCTGTTGTTCATATTTTTGTTACTCCAATGGATGGTAGCCTCGTCATTATATAAGGTAGTCTATTGTCGAGATTTTTGTTACTCCAATGGATGGTAGCATTATCATTATGGAAGGTTATCTGTTGTCGAGATTTTTGTTACTCCAATGGATGGTAGCCTTGTCATTATGGAAAGTAGTCTGTTTTCGATATTTTTGTTACTCCAATGGATGGTAGCCTTGTCATTATGGAAGGTAGTGTGTTTTCAAGATTTTTGTTACTCTAATGGATGGTAGCCTTGTCATTATGGAAGGTAGTCTGTTGTTCATATTTTTGTTACTCCAATGGATGGTAGCCTTGTCAGTATGGTAGGTAGTATGTCGTTTTGATTTCTGTCACTCCAATGGATGGTAGCCTCGTCATTATGGAAGGTAGTGTGTTTTCGATATTTTGGTTATTCCAATGGATGGTAGCCTTGTCATTATGGAAGGTAATCTCTTATTTATATTTTAGTTACTCCAATGGATGGTAGCCTTGTCATTATGGAATGAAGTCTGTTGTCGAGATTTTTGTTACTCTAATGGATGGTAACCTTGTCATTATGGAAGGTAGTCTGTTGTAAAGATTTTTGTTACTCCAATGGATGGAAGCCTTGTCATTATGGAAGGTAGTTTGTTGTCGAGATTTTTTTTACTAGAATGAATGGTAGCCTTGTCATTACGGAAGGTAGTCTATTTTCGAGATTTTTGTTACTCCAATGGATGGTAGCATTATCATTATGGAAGGTTGTCTGTTGTCGAGATTTTTGTTACACCAATGGATGGTAGCCTTGTCATTACGGAAGGTAGTCTATTTTCGAGATTTTTGTTATTCCAATGGATGGTAGCCTTGTCATTATGGAAGGTAGTCTATCATCGAGATTTTTGTTACTCCAATGGATGCTAGCGTTGTCATTTTGGAAGGTAGTATCTCGTTGTGATTTCTGTCACTCTAATGGATGGTATCCTTGTCACTATGAAAGGTAGTCTGTTTTTCATATTTTTGTTACTCCAATGGATGGTAGCCTTGTCATTATGGAAGGTACTCTATTGTCGAGATTTTTGTTACTCCAATGGATGGTAGCATTATCATTATGGAAGGTTGTCTGTTGTCGAGATTTTTGTTACTCCATTGGATGGTAGCCTTGTCATTATGGAAGGTAGTCTGTTTTCGAGATTTTTGTTACTCCAATGGATAGTAGCCTTGTTATTATGGAAGGTAGTCTGTTGTCTAGATTTTTGTTATTCCAATGAATGGTAGCCTTGTCATTATGGAAGTTAGTCTGTTGTCGAGATTTTTGTTACTCTAATTTATGCTAGCGTTGTCATTATGGAAGGTAGTATGTCGTTGTGATTTCTGTCACTCCAATGGATGGTAGCCTTGTCAATATGGAAGGTAGTCAGTTGTTCATATTTTTGTTACTGCAATGGATGGTAGCCTTGTAATTATATAAGGTAGTCTATTGTCGAAATTTTTGTTACTCCAATGGATGGTAGCATTATCATTATGGAAGGTTATCTGTTGTCGAGATATTTGTTACTCCAATGGATGGTAGTCTTCTCATTATGGAAGGTAGTCTGTTTTCGATATTTTTGTTACTCCAATGGATGGTAGCCTTGTCATTATGGAAGGTAGTCTATTTTCGAGATTTTTGTTACTCCAATGGATGGTAGCCTTGTCATTATGGAAGGTAGTCAGTTGTTCATATTTTTGTTACTCCAATGGATGGTAACCTTTTCATTATGGTAGGTAGTATGTCGTTTTGATTTCTGTCACTCCAATGGATGGTAGCCTTGTCATTATGGAAGGTAGTGTGTTTTCGATATTTTTGTTATTCCAATGGATGGTAGCCTTGTCATTATGGAAGGTAGTCTCTTGTTTATATTTTCGTTACTCTAACAGATGGTAGCCTTGTCATTATGGAATGAAGTCTGTTGTCGAGATTTTTGTTACTCTAATGGATGGTAACCTTGTCATTATGGAAGGTAGTCTGTTGTAAAGATTTTTGTTACTCCAATGGATGGCAGCCTTATTATTACGGAAGATAGTCTGTTGTCGAGATTTTTTTTACTAGAATGAATGGTAGCCTTGTCATTACGGAAGGTAGTCTATTTTCGAGATTTTTGTTACTCCAATGGATGGTAGCATTATCATTATGGAAGGTTGTCTGTTGTCGAGATTTTTGTTACTCCAATGGATGGTAGCCTTGTCATTACGGAAGGTAGTCTATTTTCGAGATTTTTGTTATTCCAATGGATGGTAGCCTTGTCATTATGGAACGGAGTCTATTGTCGAGATTTTTGTTACTCCAATGGATGCTAGCGTTGTCATTTTGGAAGGTAGTATCTCGTTGTGATTTCTGTCACTCTAATGGATGGTATCCTTGTCACTATGGAAGGTAGTCTGTTGTTCATATTTTTGTTACTCCAATGGATGGTAGCCTTGTCATTATGGAAGGTACTCTATTGTCGAGATTTTTGTTACTCCAATGGATGGTAGCATTATCATTATGGAAGGTTGTCTGTTGTCGAGATTTTTGTTACTCCATTGGATGGTAGCCTTGTCATTATGGAAGGTAGTCTGTTTTCGAGATTTTTGTTACTCCAATGGATAGTAGCCTTGTTATTATGGAAGGTAGTCTGTTGTCTGGATTTTTGTTATTCCAATGAATGGTAGCCTTGTCAATATGGAAGTTAGTCTGTTGTCGAGATTTTTGTTACTCCAATTGATGCTAGCGTTGTCATTATGGAAGGTAGTATGTCGTTGTGATTTCTGTCACTCCAATGGATGGTAGCCTTGTCACTATGGAAGGTAGTCTGTTGTTCATATTTTTGTTACTCCAATGGATGGTAGCCTCGTCATTGTATAAGGTAGTCTATTGTCGAGATTTTTGTTACTCCAATGGATGGTAGTCTTCTCATTATGGAAGGTAGTCTGTTTTCGATATTTTTGTTACTCCAATGGATGGTAGCCTTGTCATTATGGAAGGTAGTCTATTTTCGAGATTTTTGTTACTCCAATGGATGGTAGCCTTGTCATTATGGAAGGTAGTCAGTTGTTCATATTTTTGTTACTCCAATGGATGGTAACCTTTTCATTATGGTAAATAGTATGTCGTTTTGATTTCTGTCACTCCAATGGATGGTAGCCTTGTCATTATGGAAGGTAGTGTGTTTTCGATATTTTTGTTATTCCAATGGATGGTAGCCTTGTCATTATGGAAGGTAGTCTCTTGTTTATATTTTCGTTACTCTAACAGATGGTAGCCTTGTCATTATGGAATGAAGTCTGTTGTCGAGATTTTTGTTACTCTAATGGATGGTAACCTTGTCATTATGGAAGGTAGTCTATTGTAAAGATTTTTGTTACTCCAATGGATGGCAGCCTTATTATTACGGAAGATAGTCTGTTGTCGAGATTTTTTTTACTAGAATGAATGGTAGCCTTGTCATTACGGAAGGTAGTCTATTTTCGAGATTTTTGTTACTCCAATGGATGGTAGCATTATCATTATGGAAGGTTGTCTGTTGTCGAGATTTTTGTTACTCCAATGGATGGTAGCCTTGTCATTACGGAAGGTAGTCTATTTTCGAGATTTTTGTTATTCCAATGGATGGTAGCCTTGTCATTATGGAACGGAGTCTATTGTCGAGATTTTTGTTACTCCAATGGATGCTAGCGTTGTCATTTTGGAAGGTAGTATCTCGTTGTGATTTCTGTCACTCTAATGGATGGTATCCTTGTCACTATGGAAGGTAGTCTGTTGTTCATATTTTTGTTACTCCAATGGATGGTAGCCTTGTCATTATGGAAGGTACTCTATTGTCGAGATTTTTGTTACTCCAATGGATGGTAGCATTATCATTATGGAAGGTTGTCTGTTGTCGAGATTTTTGTTACTCCATTGGATGGTAGCCTTGTCATTATGGAAGGTAGTCTGTTTTCGAGATTTTTGTTACTCCAATGGATAGTAGCCTTGTTATTATGGAAGGTAGTCTGTTGTCTGGATTTTTGTTATTCCAATGAATGGTAGCCTTGTCAATATGGAAGTTAGTCTGTTGTCGAGATTTTTGTTACTCCAATTGATGCTAGCGTTGTCATTATGGAAGGTAGTATGTCGTTGTGATTTCTGTCACTCCAATGGATGGTAGCCTTGTCACTATGGAAGGTAGTCTGTTGTTCATATTTTTGTTACTCCAATGGATGGTAGCCTCGTCATTGTATAAGGTAGTCTATTGTCGAGATTTTTGTTACTCCAATGGATGGTAGCATTATCAATATGGAAGGTTATCTGTTGTCGAGATTTTTGTTACTCCAATGGATGGTAGCCTTGTCATTATGGAAAGTAGTCTGTTTTCGCTATTTTTGTTACTCCAATGGATGGTAGCCTTGTCATTATGGAAGGTAGTTTGTTGTTCATATTTTTGTTACTCCAATGGATGGTAGCCTTGTCAGTATGGTAAATAGTATGTCATTTTGATTTCTGTCACTCCAATGGATGGTAGCCTCGTCATTATGGAAGGTAGTATGTTTTCGATATTTTGGTTATTCCAATGGATGGTAGCCTTGTCATTATGGAAGGTAATCTCTTGTTTATATTTTCGTTACTCCAATGGATGGTAGCCTTGTCATTATGGAATGAAGTCTGTTGTCGAGATTTTTGTTACTCTAATGGATGGTAACCTTGTCATTATGGAAGGTAGTCTGTTGTAAAGATTTTTGTTACTCCAATGGATGGCAGCCTTGTCATTATGGAAGGTAGTTTGTTGTCGAGATTTTTTTTACTAGAATGAAAGATAGCCTTGTCATTACGGAAGGTAGTCTATTTTCGAGATTTTTGTTACTCCAATGGATGGTAGCATTATCATTATGGAAGGTTGTCTGTTGTCGAGATTTTTGTTACTCGAATGGATGGTAGCCTTATCATTACGGAAGGTAGTCTATTTTTGAGATTTTTGTTATTCCAATGGATGGTAGCCTTGTCATTATGGAAGGTAGTCTATTGTCGAGATTTTTGTTACTCCAATGGATGCTAGCGTTGTCATTTTAGAAGGTAGTATCTCGTTGTGATTTCTGTCACTCTAATGGATGGTATCCTTGTCACTATGGAAGGTAGTCTGTTGTTCATATTTTTGTTACTCCAATGGATGGTAGCCTTGTCATTATGGAAGGTACTCTATTGTCGAGATTTTTGTTACTCCAATGGATGGTAGCCTTGTCATTATGGAAGGTAGTCTCTTGTCGATATTCTTGTTACTCCATTGGATGGTAGCCTTGTCATTATGGAAGGTAGTCTGTTTTCGAGATTTTTGTTACTCCAATGGATAGTAGCCTTGTTATTATGGAAGGTAGTTTGTTGTCTAGATTTTTGTTATTCCAATGAATGGTAGCCTTGTCATTATGGAAGTTAGTCTGTTGTCGAGATTTTTGTTACTCCAATTGATGCTAGCGTTGTCATTATGGAAGGTAGTATGTCGTTGTGATTTCTTTCACTCCAATGGATGGTAGCCTTGTCACTATGGAAGGTAGTCTGTTGTTCATATTTTTGTTACTCCAATGGATGGTAGCCTCGTCATTATATAAGGTAGTCTATTGTCGAGATTTTTGTTACTCCAATGGATGGTAGCATTATCAATATGGAAGGTTATCTGTTGTCGAGATTTTTGTTACTCCAATTGATGGTAGCCTTGTCATTATGGAAAGTAGTCTGTTTTCGATATTTTTGTTACTCCAATGGATGGTAGCCTTGTCATTATGGAAGGTAGTTTGTTGTTCATATTTTTGTTACTCCAATGGATGGTAGCCTTGTCAGTATGGTAAATAGTATGTCATTTTGATTTCTGTCACTCCAATGGATGGTAGCCTCGTCATTATGGAAGGTAGTATGTTTTCGATATTTTGGTTATTCCAATGGATGGTAGCCTTGTCATTATGGAAGGTAATCTCTTGTTTATATTTTCGTTACTCCAATGGATGGTAGCCTTGTCATTATGGAATGAAGTCTGTTGTCGAGATTTTTGTTACTCTAATGGATGGTAACCTTGTCATTATGGAAGGTAGTCTGTTGTAAAGATTTTTGTTACTCCAATGGATGGCAGCCTTGTCATTATGGAAGGTAGTTTGTTGTCGAGATTTTTTTTACTAGAATGAAAGATAGCCTTGTCATTACGGAAGGTAGTCTATTTTCGAGATTTTTGTTACTCCAATGGATGGTAGCATTATCATTATGGAAGGTTGTCTGTTGTCGAGATTTTTGTTACTCCAATGGATGGTAGCCTTATCATTACGGAAGGTAGTCTATTTTTGAGATTTTTGTTATTCCAATGGATGGTAGCCTTGTCATTATGGAAGGTAGTCTATTGTCGAGATTTTTGTTACTCCAATGGATGCTAGCGTTGTCATTTTGGAAGGTAGTATCTCGTTGTGATTTCTGTCACTCTAATGGATGGTATCCTTGTCACTATGGAAGGTAGTCTGTTGTTCATATTTTTGTTACTCCAATGGATGGTAGCCTTGTCATTATGGAAGGTACTCTATTGTCGAGATTTTTGTTACTCCAATAGATGGTAGCCTTGTCATTATGGAAGGTAGTCTCTTGTCGATATTCTTGTTACTCCATTGGATGGTAGCCTTGTCATTATGGAAGGTAGTCTGTTTTCGAGATTTTTGTTACTCCAATGGATAGTAGCCTTGTTATTATGGAAGGTAGTTTGTTGTCTAGATTTTTGTTATTCCAATGAATGGAAGCCTTGTCATTATGGAAGTTAGTCTGTTGTCGAGATTTTTGTTACTCCAATTGATGCTAGCGTTGTCATTATGGAAGGTAGTATGTCGTTGTGATTTCTTTCACTCCAATGGATGGTAGCCTTGTCACTATGGAAGGTAGTCTGTTGTTCATATTTTTGTTACTCCAATGGATGGTAGCCTCGTCATTATATAAGGTAGTCTATTGTCGAGATTTTTGTTACTCTAATGGATGGTAGCATTATCATTATGGAAGGTTATCTGTTGTCGAGATTTTTATTACTCCAATGGATGGTAGCCTTGTCATTATGGAAAGTAGTCTGTTTTCGATATTTTTGTTACTCCAATGGATGGTAGCCTTGTCATTATGGAAAGTAGTCTTTTTTCGATATTTTTGTTACTCCAATGGATGGTAGCCTTGTCATTATGGAAGGTAGTCTGTTTTCGAGATTTTTGTTACTCTAATGGATGGTAGCCTTGTCATTATGGAAGGTAGTCTGTTGTTCATATTTTTGTTACTCCAATGGATGGTAGCCTTGTCAGTATGGTAGGTAGTATGTCGTTTTGATTTCTGTCACTCCAATGGATGGTAGCCTCGTCATTATAGAAGGTAGTGTGTTTTCGATATTTTTGTTATTCCAATGGATGGTAGCCTTGTCATTATGGAAGGAAATCTCTTGTTTATATTTTCGTTACTCCAATGGATGGTAGCCTTGTCATTATGGAATGAAGTCTGTTGTCGAGATTTTTGTTACTCTAATAGAAGGTAACCTTGTCATTATGGAAGGTAGTTTGTTGTAAAGATTTTTGTTACTCCAATGGATGGCAGCCTTGTCATTATGGAAGGTAGTTTGTTGTCGAGATTTTTTTACTAGAATGAATGGTAGCCTTGTCATTACGGAAGGTAGTCTGTTGTTCATATTTTTCTTACTCCAATGGATGGTAGCATTATCATTATGGAAGGTTATCTGTTGTCGAGATTTTTGTTACTCCAATGGATGGTAGCCTTGTCATTACGGAAGGTAGTCTATTTTCGAGATTTTTGTTATTCCAATGGATGGTAGCCTTGTCATTATGGAAGGTAGTCTATTGTCGAGATTTTTGTTACTCCAATGGATGCTAGCGTTGTCATTATGGAAGGTAGTATGTCGTTGTGATTTCTGTCACTCTAATGGATGGTAGCCTTGTTACTATGGAAGGTAGTCTGTTGTTCATATTTTTGTTACTCCAATGGATGGTAGCCTTGTCATTATGGAAGGTACTCTATTGTCGAGATTTTTGTTACTCCAATGGATGGTAGCATAATCATTATGGAAGGTTGTCTGTTGTCGAGATTTTTATTACTCGATTGGATGGTAGCCTTGTCATTATGGAAGGTAGTCTGTTTTCGAGATTTTTGTTACTCCAATGGATGGTAGCCTTGTCATTATGGAAGGTAGTTTGTTGTTGATATTCTTGTTACTCCAATGGATGGTAGCCTTGTCATTATGGAACGTATTCTGTTGTCGATGATTTTGTTACTCCAATGGATAGTAGCCTTGTCATTATGGAAGGTAATCTGTTGTTGAGATTTTTGTTATTCCAATGGATGGTAGCCTTGTCATTATGGAAGGTAGTGTGTTTTTGAGATTTTTGTTACTCCAATGGATGCTAGCCTTGTCATTATGGAAGGTAGTCTGTCGTTGTGATTTCTGTCACTCCAATGGATGGTAGCCTTGTCACTATGGAAGGTAGTCTGTTGTTCATATTTTTTTTACTCCAATGGATGGTAGCCTTGTCATTATGGAAGGTAGTCTATTGTCGATATATTTGTTACTTCAATGGATGGTAGCATTATCATTATGGAAAGTTGTCTGTTGTCGAGATTATTGTTACTCCAATGGATGGTAGCCTTGTCATTCTTGAAGGTAGTCTGTTTTCGAGATTTTTGTTACTATATTGGAAGGTAGCCTTGGCATTATGGAAGGTAGTTTTTTGTCGAGATTTTTGTCAATCCAATGGATGGTAACGTTGTCATTATGGTTGGTAGTCTGTTGTCGAGATTTTTGTTATTCCAATGGATTGTAGCCTTGTCATTATGGAAGGTAGTCTATTTTCGAGATTTTTGTTACTCCAATGGATGGTAGCCTTGTCATTATGGAAGGTAGTCTGTTTTCGAGATTTTTGTTACTCCAATGGATGGTAGCCTTGTCATTATGGAAGGTAGTTTGTTGTTCATATTTTTGTTACTCCAATGGATGTTAGCCTTGTCATTGTGGTAGGTAGTATGTCGTTTTGATTTCTATCACTCCAATGGATGGTAGCCTTGTCATTATGGAAGGTAGTGTGTTTTCGATATTTTTGTTATTCAAATGGATGGTATCCTTGTCATTATGGAAGGTAGTCTCTTGTTTATATTTTCGTTACTCCAACGGATGGTAGCCTTGTCATTATGGAATGAAGTCTGTTGTCGAGATTTTTGTTACTCTAATGGATGGTAAAGTTGTCATTATGGAAGGTAGTCTGTTGTAAAGATTTTTGTTATTCCAATGGATGGCAGCCTTGTCATTATGGAAGATAGTCTGTTGTCGATATTCTTGTTACTCCAATGGATGGTAGCCTTGTCATTATGGAACGTATTTTGTTGTCGATGTTTTTGTTACTCCAATGGATGGTAGCCTTGTCATTATGGAAGGTTGTCTGTTGTTGAGATTTCTGTCACTCCAATGGATAGTAGCCTTGTCACTATGGAAGGTAGTCTGTCATTGTGATTTCTGTCACTCCAATGGATGGTAGCATTATCATTACGGAAGGTTGTCTGTTGTCGAGATTTTTGTTACTCCAATGGATGGTAGCCTTTTCAGTCTGGAAGGTAGTCTGTTTTTGATATTTTTGTTACTATAATGGAAGGTAGCCTTGGCATTATGGAAGGTAGTTTGTTGTCGAGATTTTTGTTACTCCAATGGATGGTAACGTTGTCATTATGGATGGTAGTCTGTTGTCGAGATTTTTGTTATTCCAATGGATTGTAGCCTTGTCATTATGGAACGTATTCTGTTGTCGATGTTTTTGTTACTCCAACGGATAGTAGCCTTGTTATTATGGAAGGTAGTCTGTTGTCTAGATTTTTGTTATTCAAATGGATGTAAGCCTTGTCATTATGGAAGGTAGTCTCTTGTTTATATTTTTGTTACTCCAACGGATGGTATCCTTGTCATTATGGAATGAAGTCTGTTGTCGAGATTTTTGTTACTCTAATGGATGATAACCTTGTCATTATGGAAGGTAGTCTGTTGTAAAGATTTTTGTTATTCCAATGGATGGCAGCCTTGTCATTATGGAAGGTAGTCTGTTGTCGAGATTTTTTTTTACTAGAATGAATGGTAGCCTTGTCATTACGGAAGGTAGTCTGTTTTCGAGATTTTTGTTACTCCAATGGATGGTAGCATTATCATTATGGAAGGTTGTCTGTTGTCGAAATTTTTGTTACTCCAATGGATGGTAGCCTTGTCATTACGGAAGGTAGTCTGTTTTCGAGATTTTTTTTATTCCAATGGATGGTAGCCTTGTCATTATGGAAGGTAGTCTATTGTCGAGATTTTTGTTACTCCAATGGATGCTAGCGTTGTCATTATGGAAGGTAGTATGTCGTTGTGATTTCTGTCACTCTAATGGATGGTAGCCTTGTTACTATGGAAGGTAGTCTGTTGTTCATATTTTTGTTACTCCAATGGATGGTAGCCTTGTCATTATGGAAGGTACTCTATTGTCGAGATTTTTGTTACTCCAATGGATGGTAGCATAATCATTATGGAAGGTTGTCTGTTGTCGAGATTTTTATTACTCGATTGGATGGTAGCCTTGTCATTATGGAAGGTAGTCTGTTTTCGAGATTTTTGTTACTCCAATGGATGGTAGCCTTGTCATTATGGAAGGTAGTTTGTTGTTGATATTCTTGTTACTCCAATGGATGGTAGCCTTGTCATTATGGAACGTATTCTGTTGTCGATGATTTTGTTACTCCAATGGATAGTAGCCTTGTCATTATGGAAGGTAATCTGTTGTTGAGATTTTTGTTATTCCAATGGATGGTAGCCTTGTCATTATGGAAGGTAGTGTGTTTTTGAGATTTTTGTTACTCCAATGGATGCTAGCCTTGTCATTATGGAAGGTAGTCTGTCGTTGTGATTTCTGTCACTCCAATGGATGGTAGCCTTGTCACTATGGAAGGTAGTCTGTTGTTCATATTTTTTTTACTCCAATGGATGGTAGCCTTGTCATTATGGAAGGTAGTCTATTGTCGATATATTTGTTACTTCAATGGATGGTAGCATTATCATTATGGAAAGTTGTCTGTTGTCGAGATTATTGTTACTCCAATGGATGGTAGCCTTGTCATTCTTGAAGGTAGTCTGTTTTCGAGATTTTTGTTACTATATTGGAAGGTAGCCTTGGCATTATGGAAGGTAGTTTTTTGTCGAGATTTTTGTCAATCCAATGGATGGTAACGTTGTCATTATGGTTGGTAGTCTGTTGTCGAGATTTTTGTTATTCCAATGGATTGTAGCCTTGTCATTATGGAAGGTAGTCTATTTTCGAGATTTTTGTTACTCCAATGGATGGTAGCCTTGTCATTATGGAAGGTAGTCTGTTTTCGAGATTTTTGTTACTCCAATGGATGGTAGCCTTGTCATTATGGAAGGTAGTTTGTTGTTCATATTTTTGTTACTCCAATGGATGTTAGCCTTGTCATTGTGGTAGGTAGTATGTCGTTTTGATTTCTATCACTCCAATGGATGGTAGCCTTGTCATTATGGAAGGTAGTGTGTTTTCGATATTTTTGTTATTCAAATGGATGGTATCCTTGTCATTATGGAAGGTAGTCTCTTGTTTATATTTTCGTTACTCCAACGGATGGTAGCCTTGTCATTATGGAATGAAGTCTGTTGTCGAGATTTTTGTTACTCTAATGGATGGTAAAGTTGTCATTATGGAAGGTAGTCTGTTGTAAAGATTTTTGTTATTCCAATGGATGGCAGCCTTGTCATTATGGAAGATAGTCTGTTGTCGATATTCTTGTTACTCCAATGGATGGTAGCCTTGTCATTATGGAACGTATTTTGTTGTCGATGTTTTTGTTACTCCAATGGATGGTAGCCTTGTCATTATGGAAGGTTGTCTGTTGTTGAGATTTCTGTCACTCCAATGGATAGTAGCCTTGTCACTATGGAAGGTAGTCTGTCATTGTGATTTCTGTCACTCCAATGGATGGTAGCATTATCATTACGGAAGGTTGTCTGTTGTCGAGATTTTTGTTACTCCAATGGATGGTAGCCTTTTCAGTCTGGAAGGTAGTCTGTTTTTGATATTTTTGTTACTATAATGGAAGGTAGCCTTGGCATTATGGAAGGTAGTTTGTTGTCGAGATTTTTGTTACTCCAATGGATGGTAACGTTGTCATTATGGATGGTAGTCTGTTGTCGAGATTTTTGTTATTCCAATGGATTGTAGCCTTGTCATTATGGAACGTATTCTGTTGTCGATGTTTTTGTTACTCCAACGGATAGTAGCCTTGTTATTATGGAAGGTAGTCTGTTGTCTAGATTTTTGTTATTCAAATGGATGTAAGCCTTGTCATTATGGAAGGTAGTCTCTTGTTTATATTTTTGTTACTCCAACGGATGGTATCCTTGTCATTATGGAATGAAGTCTGTTGTCGAGATTTTTGTTACTCTAATGGATGATAACCTTGTCATTATGGAAGGTAGTCTGTTGTAAAGATTTTTGTTATTCCAATGGATGGCAGCCTTGTCATTATGGAAGGTAGTCTGTTGTCGAGATTTTTTTTTACTAGAATGAATGGTAGCCTTGTCATTACGGAAGGTAGTCTGTTTTCGAGATTTTTGTTACTCTAATGGATGGTAGCATTATCATTATGGAAGGTTGTCTGTTGTCGAAATTTTTGTTACTCCAATGGATGGTAGCCTTGTCATTACGGAAGGTAGTCTGTTTTCGAGATTTTTTTTATTCCAATGGATGGTAGCCTTGTCATTATGGAAGGTAGTCTATTGTCGAGATTTTTGTTATTCCAATGGATGGTAGCCTTGTCATTATGGAACGTATTCTGTTGTCGATGTTTTTGTTACTCCAATGGATGGTAGCCTTGTCATTATGGAAGGTAGTCTGTTGTTGAGATTTTTGTTATTCCAATGGATGCTAGCCTTGTCATTATGGAAGGTAGTCTGTCGTTGTGATTTCTGTCACTCCAATGGATGGTAGCCTTGTCACTATGGAAGGTAGTCTGTCATTGTGATTTCTGTCACTCCAATGGATGGTAGCATTATCATTATGGAAGGTTGTCTGTTGTCGAGATTTTTGTTACTCCAATGGATGGTAGCCTTGTCAGTCTGGAAGGTAGTCTATTTTTGAGTTTTTTGTTACTATAATGGAAGGTAGCCTTGGCATTATGGAAGGTAGTTTGTTGTCGATATTTTTGTTACTCCAATTGATGGTAACGTTGTCATTATGGATGGTAGTCTGTTGTCGAGATTTTTGTTATTCCAATGGATTGTAGCCTTGTCATTACGGAAGGTAGTCTGTTTTCGAGATTTTTTTTATTCCAATGGATGGTAGCCTTGTCATTATGGAAGGTAGTCTATTGTCGAGATTTTTGTTAGTCCAATGGATGCTAGCATTGTCATTATCGAAGGTAGTATGTCGTTATGATTTATGTCACTCCAATGGATGGTAGCCTTGTTAATATGGAAGGTAGTCTGTTGTTCATATTTTTGTTACTCCAATGGATGGTAGCCTTGTCATTATGCAAGGTAGTCTATTGTCGAGATTTTTGTTACTCCAAATGGATGGTAGCATTATCATTATGGAAGGTTGTCTGTTGTCGACATTTTTGTTACTCCATTGGATGGTAGCCTTTGCATTATGGAAGGTAGTCTGTTTTCGAGATTTTTGTTACTCCAATGGATGGTAGCCTTGTCATTATGGAAGGTAGTCTGTTGTTGAGATTTTTGTTATTCCAATGGATGCTAGCCTTGTCATTATGGAAGGTAGTCTGTCGTTGTGATTTCTGTCACTCCAATGGATGGTAGCCTTGTCACTATGGAAGGTAGTCTGTCATTGTGATTTCTGTCACTCCAATGGATGGTAGCATTATCATTACGGAAGGTTGTTTGTTGTCGAGATTTTTGTTACTCCAATGGATGGTAGCCTTTTCAGTCTGGAAGGTAGTCTATTTTTGATATTTTTGTTACTATAATGGAAGGTAGCCTTGGCATTATGGAAGGTAGTTTGTTGTCGAGATTTTTGTTACTCCAATGGATGGTAACGTTGTCATTATGGATGGTAGTCTGTTGTCGAGATTTTTGTTATTCCAATGGATTGTAGCCTTGTCATTATGGAACGTATTCTGTTGTCGATGTTTTTGTTACTCCAACGGATAGTAGCCTTGTTATTATGGAAGGTAGTCTGTTGTCTAGATTTTTGTTATTCAAAGGAATGGTTGCCTTGTCATTATGGAAGGTAGTCCGTTGTCGAGTTATTTGTTACTCCAATGGATGCTAGCCTTGTCATTTTGGAAGGTAGTATGTCGTTGTAATTTTTGTTACTCCAATGGATGGTAGCCTTGTCATTATGGAAGGTAGTCTGTTGTCGATATTCTTGTTACTCCAATGGATGGTAGCCTTGTCATTAAGGAAGGTAGTGTGTTGTCGATATCTTTGTTACTCCAATGGATTGTAGCCTTGTCATTATGGAAGGTAGTCTGTTGTCGAGATTTTTGTTACTCTAATGGATGGTATCGTTGTCATTATGGATGGTAGTCTGTTGTCGAGATTTTTGTTACTCTAATGGATGGTAGCCTTGTCATTATGGAACGTATTTTGTTGTCGATGTTTTTGTTACTCCAATGGATCGTAGCCTTGTTATTATGGAAGGTAGTCTGTTGTCGAGATTTTTGTTATTCCAATGGATGGTAGCCTTGTCATTATGGAAAGTAGTGTGTTGTTGAGATTTTTGTTACTCCAATGGATGCTAGCCTTGTAATTATGGAAGGTAGTCTGTCGTTGTGATTTCTGTCACTCCAATGGATGGTAGCCTTGTCATTATGGAAGGTAGTCTCTTGTTTATATTTTCGTTACTCCAACGGATGGTAGCCTTGTCATTATGGAATGAAGTCTGTTGTCGAGATTTTTGTTACTCTAATGGATGGTAACCTTGTCATTATGGAAGGTAGTCTGTTGTAAAGATTTTTGTTATTCCAATGGATGGCAGCCTTGTCATTATGGAAGGTAGTCTGTTGTCGAGATTTTTTTTACTAGAATGAATGGTAGTCTTAGAATTAAAGAAGCTAGTCTGTTTTCGATATTTTTGTTACTCCAATGGATGGTATCGTTATCATTATGGAAGGTTGTCTGTTGTCGAGATTTTTGTTACTCCAATGGATGTAGCCTTGTCATTACGGAAGGTAGTCTGTTTTCGAGATTTTTGTTATTCCAATGGTTGTTAGCCTTGTCATTATGGAAGGTAGTCTATTGTCGAGATTTTTGTTACTCCAATGGATGCAAGCATTGTCATTATGGAAGGTAGCATGTCGTTGTGATTTCTGTCACTCCAATGGATGGTAGCCTTGTCAATATGGAAGGTAGTCTGTTGTTCATATTTTTCTTACTCCAATGGATGGTAGCCTTGTCATTATGGAAGGTAGTCTATTGTCGAGATTTTTGTTACTCCAATGGATGGTATCATTATCATTATGGAAGGTTGTCTGTTATCGAGATTTTTGTTACTCCATTGGATGGTAGCCTTGTCATTATGGAAGGTAACTGGTTTTCGAGATTTTTTTTACTCCAATGGATGGTAGCCTTGTCATTATGGAAGGTAGTTTGTTGTCGATATTCTTGTTACTCCAATGGATGGTAGCCTTGTCATTATGGAACGTATTCTGTTGTCGATGTTTTTGTTACTCCAATGGATGGTAGCCTTGTCATTATGGAAGGTAGTCTGTTGTTGAGATTTTTGTTATTCCAATGGATGGTAGCTTTGTCATTATGGAAGGTAGTGTGTTGTTGAGATTTTTGTTAATCCAATGGATGCTAGCCTGGTTATTATGGAAGGTAGTCTGTCGTTGTGATTTCTGTCACTCCAATGGATGGTAGCCTTGTCACTATGGAAAGTAGTCTCTTGTTCATATTTTTTTTACCCCAATGGATGGTATCCTTGTCATTATGGAAGGTAGTCTTTTGTCGATATATTTGTTACTCCAATGGATGGTAGCATTATCATTATGGAAGGTTGTCTGTTGTCGAGATTATTGTTACTCCAATGGATGGTAGCCTTTTCATTCTGGATGGTAGTCTGTTTTCGAGATTTTTGATACTATAATGCAAGGTAGCCTTGGCATTATGAAAGGTAGTTTGTTGTCGAGATTTTTGTTACTCCAATGGATGGTAACATTGTCATTATGGATGGTAGTCTTGTCATTATGGAACGTATTCTGTTGTCGATGTTTTTGTCACTCCAATGGATAGTAGCCTTGTTATTATGGAAAGTAGTCTGTTGTCTAGATTTTTGTTATTCAAATGAATGGTTGCCTTCTCATTGTGGAAGGTAGTCCGTTGTCGAGTTTTTTGTTACTCCAGTGGATGCTAGCCTTGTCATTATGGAAGGTAGTATGTCGTTGTGATTTTTGTTACTCCAATGGATGGTAGCCTTGTCATTATGGAAGGTAGTCTCTTGTCGATATTCTTGTTACTCCAATGGATGGTAGCCTTGTCATTAAGGAAGGTAGTATGTTGTCGATATCTTTGTTACTCCAATGGATTGTAGCCTTGTCATTATGGAAGGTAGTCTGTTGTCGAGATTTTTGTTACTCCAATGGATGGTATCGTTGTCATTATGGATGGTAGTCTGTTGTCGAGAATTTTGTTACTCTAATGGATGGTAGCCTTGTCATTATGGAACGTATTCTGTTGTAGATGTTTTTGTTAATACAATGGATGGTAGCCTTGTTATTATGGAAGGTAGTCTGTTGTCGAGATTTTTGTTATTCCAATGGATGGTAGCCTTGTCATTATGGAAAGTAGTGTGTTGTTGAGATTTTTGTTACTCCAATGGATGCTAGCCTTGTAATTATGGAAGCTAGTCTGTCGTTGTGATTTCTGTCACTCCAATGGATGGTAGCCTTGTCATTATGGAAGGTAGTCTCTTGTTTATATTTTCGTTACTCCAACGGATGGTAGCCTTGTCATTATGGAATGAAGTCTGTTGTCGAGATTTTTGTTACTCTAATGGATGGTAACCTTGTCATTATGGAAGGTAGTCTGTTGTAAAGATTTTTGTTATTCCAATGGATGGCAGCCTTGTCATTATGGAAGGTAGTCTGTTGTCGAGATTTTTTTTACTAGAATGAATGGTAGTCTTAGAATTAAAGAAGCTAGTCTGTTTTCGATATTTTTGTTACTCCAATGGATGGTATCGTTATCATTATGGAAGGTTGTCTGTTGTCGAGATTTTTGTTACTCCAATGGATGGTAGCCTTGTCATTACGGAAGGTAGTCTGTTTTCGAGATTTTTGTTATTCCAATGGTTGGTAGCCTTGTCATTATGGAATGTAGTCTATTGTCGAGATTTTTGTTACTCCAATGGATGCAAGCATTGTCATTATGGAAGGTAGCATGTCGTTGTGATTTCTGTCACTCCAATGGATGGTAGCCTTGTCAATATGGAAGGTAGTCTGTTGTTCATATTTTTCTTACTCCAATGGATGGTAGCCTTGTCATTATGGAAGGTAGTCTATTGTCGAGATTTTTGTTACTCCAATGGATGGTATCATTATCATTATGGAAGGTTGTCTGTTATCGAGATTTTTGTTACTCCATTGGATGGTAGCCTTGTCATTATGGAAGGTAACTGGTTTTCGAGATTTTTTTTAATCCAATGGATGGTAGCCTTGTCATTATGGAAGGTAGTTTGTTGTCGATATTCTTGTTACTCCAATGGATGGTAGCCTTGTCATTATGGAACGTATTCTGTTGTCGATGTTTTTGTTACTCCAATGGATGGTAGCCTTGTCATTATGGAAGGTAGTCTGTTGTTGAGATTTTTGTTATTCCAATGGATGGTAGCTTTGTCATTATGGAAGGTAGTGTGTTGTTGAGATTTTTGTTACTCCAATGGATTCTAGCCTGGTTATTATGGAAGGTAGTCTGTCGTTGTGATTTCTGTCACTCCAATGGATGGTAGCCTTGTCACTATGGAAAGTAGTCTCTTGTTCATATTTTTTTTACCCCAATGGATGGTATCCTTGTCATTATGGAAGGTAGTATTTTGTCGATATATTTGTTACTCCAATGGATGGTAGCATTATCATTATGGAAGGTTGTCTGTTGTCGAGATTATTGTTACTCCAATGGATGGTAGCCTTTTCATTCTGGATGGTAGTCTGTTTTCGAGATTTTTGATACTATAATGCAAGGTAGCCTTGGCATTATGAAAGGTAGTTTGTTGTCGAGATTTTTGTTACTCCAATGGATGGTAACATTGTCATTATGGATGGTAGTCTTGTCATTATGGAACGTATTCTGTTGTCGATGTTTTTGTCACTCCAATGGATAGTAGCCTTGTTATTATGGAAGGTAGTCTGTTGTCTAGATTTTTGTTATTCAAATGAATGGTTGCCTTCTCATTGTGGAAGGTAGTCCGTTGTCGAGTTTTTTGTTACTCCAGTGGATGCTAGCCTTGTCATTATGGAAGGTAGTATGTCGTTGTGATTTTTGTTACTCCAATGGATGGTAGCCTTGTCATTATGGAAGGTAGTCTCTTGTCGATATTCTTGTTACTCCAATGGATGGTAGCCTTGTCATTAAGGAAGGTAGTATGTTGTCGATATCTTTGTTACTCCAATGGATTGTAGCCTTGTCATTATGGAAGGTAGTCTGTTGTCGAGATTTTTGTTACTCCAATGGATGGTATCGTTGTCATTATGGATGGTAGTCTGTTGTCGAGAATTTTGTTACTCTAATGGATGGTAGCCTTGTCATTATGGAACGTATTCTGTTGTAGATGTTTTTGTTAATACAATGGATGGTAGCCTTGTTATTATGGAAGGTAGTCTGTTGTCGAGATTTTTGTTATTCCAATGGATGGTAGCCTTGTCATTATGGAAAGTAGTGTGTTGTTGAGATTTTTGTTACTCCAATGGATGCTAGCCTTGTAATTATGGAAGGTAGTCTGTCGTTGTGATTTCTGTCACTCCAATGGATGGTAGCCTTGTCATTATGGAAGGTAGTCTCTTGTTTATATTTTCGTTACTCCAACGGATGGTAGCCTTGTCATTATGGAATGAAGTCTGTTGTCGAGATTTTTGTTACTCTAATGGATGGTAACCTTGTCATTATGGAAGGTAGTCTGTTGTAAAGATTTTTGTTATTCCAATGGATGGCAGCCTTGTCATTATGGAAGGTAGTCTGTTGTCGAGATTTTTTTTACTAGAATGAATGGTAGTCTTAGAATTAAAGAAGCTAGTCTGTTTTCGATATTTTTGTTACTCCAATGGATGGTATCGTTATCATTATGGAAGGTTGTCTGTTGTCGAGATTTTTGTTACTCCAATGGATGGTAGCCTTGTCATTACGGAAGGTAGTCTATTTTCGAGATTTTTGTTATTCCAATGGTTGGTAGCCTTGTCATTATGGAAGGTAGTCTATTGTCGAGATTTTTGTTACTCCAATGGATGCAAGCATTGTCATTATGGAAGGTAGTATGTCGTTGTGATTTCTGTCACTCCAATGGATGGTATCCTTGTCAATATGGAAGGTAGTCTGTTGTTCATATTTTTCTTACTCCAATGGATGGTAGCCTTGTCATTATGGAAGGTAGTCTATTGTCGAGATTTTTGTTACTCCAATGGATGGTATCATTATCATTATGGAAGGTTGTCTGTTATCGAGATTTTTCTTACTCCATTGGATGGTAGCCTTGTCATTATGGAAGGTAACTGGTTTTCGAGATTTTTTTTACTCCAATGGATGGTAGCCTTGTCATTATGGAAGGTAGTTTGTTGTCGATATTCTTGTTACTCCAATGGATGGTAGCCTTGTCATTATGGAACGTATTCTGTTGTCAATGTTTTTGTTACTCCAATGGATGGTAGCCTTGTCATTATGGAAGGTAGTCTGTTGTTGAGATTTTTGTTATTCCAATGGATGGTAGCTTTGTCATTATGGAAGGTAGTGTGTTGTTGTGATTTTTGTTACTCCAATGGATGCTAGCCTGGTTATTATGGAAGGTAGTCTGTCGTTGTGATTTCTGTCACTCCAATGGATGGTAGCCTTGTCACTATGGAAAGTAGTCTCTTGTTCATATTTTTTTTACCCCAATGGATGGTATCCTTGTCATTATGGAAGGTAGTCTTTTGTCGATATATTTGTTACTCCAATGGATGGTAGCATTATCATTATGGAAGGTTGTCTGTTGTCGAGATTATTGTTACTCCAATGGATGGTAGCCTTTTCATTCTGGATGGTAGTCTGTTTTCGAGATTTTTGATACTATAATGCAAGGTAGCCTTGGCATTATGAAAGGTAGTTTGTTGTCGAGATTTTTGTTACTCCAATGGATGGTAACATTGTCATTATGGATGGTAGTCTTGTCATTATGGAACGTATTCTGTTGTCGATGTTTTTGTCACTCCAATGGATAGTAGCCTTGTTATTATGGAAGGTAGTCTGTTGTCTAGATTTTTGTTATTCAAATGAATGGTTGCCTTCTCATTGTGGAAGGTAGTCCGTTGTCGAGTTTTTTGTTACTCCAGTTGATGCTAGCCTTGTCATTATGGAAGGTAGTATGTCGTTGTGATTTTTGTTACTCCAATGGATGGTAGCCTTGTCATTATGGAAGGTAGTCTCTTGTCGATATTCTTGTTACTCCAATGGATGGTAGCCTTGTCATTAAGGAAGGTAGTATGTTGTCGATATCTTTGTTACTCCAATGGATTGTAGCCTTGTCATTATGGAAGGTAGTCTGTTGTCGAGATTTTTGTTACTCCAATGGATGGTATCGTTGTCATTATGGATGGTAGTCTGTTGTCGAGAATTTTGTTACTCTAATGGATGGTAGCCTTGTCATTATGGAACGTATTCTGTTGTAGATGTTTTTGTTAATACAATGGATGGTAGCCTTGTCATTATGGAAGGTAGTCTGTTGTCGAGATTTTTGTTATTCCAATGGATGGTAGCCTTGTCATTATGGAAGGTAGTGTGTTGTTGAGATTTTTGTTACTCTAATGGATGCTAGCCTTGTCATTATGGAAGGTAGTCTGTCATTGTGATTTCTGTCACTCCAATGGATGGTAGCCTTGTCATTATGGAAGGTAGTCTCTTGTTTATATTTTCGTTACTCCAACGGATGGTAGCCGTGTCATTATGGAATGAAGTCTGTTGTCGAGATTTTTGTTACTCTAATGGATGGTAACCTTGTCATTATGGAAGGTAGTCTGTTGTAAAGATTTTTGTTATTCCAATGGATGGCAGCCTTGTCATTATGGAAGGTAGTCTGTTGTCGAGATTTTTTTTACTAGAATCAATGGTAGCCTGTGAATTACGGAAGGTAATCTGTTTTCGAGATTTTTGTTACTCCAATGGATGGTATCGTTATCATTATGGAAGGTTTTCTGTTGTCGAGATTTTTGTTACTCCAATGGATGGTAGCCTTGTCATTACGGAAGGTAGTCTGTTTTCGAGATTTTTGTTATTCCAATGGATGGTAGCCTTGTCTTTATGGAAGGTAGTCTATTGTCAAGATTTTTGGTACTCCAATGGATGCTAGCGTTGTCATTATGGAAGGTAGTATGTCTATGTGATTTATGTCACTCCAATGGATGGTAGCCTTGTCAATATGGAAGGTAGTCTGTTGTTCATATTTTTGTTACTCCAATGGATGGTAGCCTTGTCATTATGGAAGGTAGTCTATTGTCGAGATTTTTGTTACTCCAATGGATGGTAGCATTATCATTATGGAAGGTTGTCTGTTGTCGAGATTTTTGTTACTCCATTGGATGGTAGCCTTGTCATTATGGAAGGTAGTCTGTTTTCAAGATTTTTGTTACTCCAATGGATGGTAGCCTTGTCATTATGGAAGGTAGTTTGTTGTAGAGATTTTTGTTACTCCAATGGATGGTAACATTGTCATTATGTATGGTAGTCTGTTGTCGAGATTTTTGTTATTCCAATGGATTGTAGCCTTGTCATTATGGAACGTATTCTGTTGTTGATGTTTTTGTTACTCTAATGGATAGTAGCCTTGTTATTATGGAAGGTAGTCTGTTGTCTAGATTTTTGTTATTCAAATGAATGGTTGCCTTCTCATTATGGAAGGTAGTCCGTTGTCGAGTTTTTTGTTACTCCAATGGATGCTAGCCTTGTCATTATGGAAGGTAGTATGTCGTTGTGATTTTTGTTACCCCAATGGATGGTAGCCTTGTCATTATGGAAGGTAGTCTCTTGTCGATATTCTTGTTACTCCAATGGATGGTAGCCTTGTCATTAAGGAAGGTAGTATGTTTTCGATATCTTTGTTACTCCAATGGATTGTTGCCTTGTCATTATGGAAGGTAGTCTATGGTCGAGATTTTTGTTACTCCAATGGATGGTATCGATGTCATTATGGATGGTAGTCTGTTGTCGAGAAATTTGTTACTCTAATGGATGGTAGCCTTGTCATTATGGAACGTATTCTGTTGTCGACGTTTTTGTTACTCCAATGGATGGTAGCCTTGTCATTATGGAAGGTCGTATGTTGTCGAGATTTTTGTTATTCCAATGGATGGTAGCCTTGTCATTATGGAAGGTAGTGTGTTGTTGAGATTCTTGTTGCTCCAATGGATGCTAGCCTTGTCATTATGCAAGGTAGTCTGTCGTTGTGATTTCTGTCACTCCAATGGATGGTAGCCTTGTCATTATGGAAGGTAGTCTCTTGTTTATATTTTCGTTACTCCAACGGATGGTAGCCTTGTCATTATGGAATGAAGTCTGTTGTCGAGATTTTTGTTACTCTAATGGATCGTAACCTTGTCATTATGGAAGGTAGTCTGTTGTAAATATTTTTGTTATTCCAATGGATGGCAGCCTTGTCATTATGGAAGGTAGTCTATTGTCGAGATTTTTTTTACTAGAATGAATGGTAGCCTTGTCATTATGGAAGGTAGTTTGTTGTCGATATTCTTGTTACTCCAATGGATGGTAGCCTTGTCATTATGGAACGTATTTTGTTGTCGATGTTTTTGTTACTCCAATGGATGGTAGCCTTGTCATTATGGAAGGTAGTCTGTTGTTGAGATTTTTGTTATTCCAATGGATGGTAGCCTTGTCATTATGGAAGGTAGTCTGTTGTCGAGATTTTTATTACTCCAATGGATGCTAGCGTTGTCATTATGGAAGGTAGTATATCGTTGTGATTTCTGTCACTCCAATGGATGGTAGCCTTGTCAATATGGAAGGTAGTCTGTTGTTCATATTTTTGTTAATTCCAATGGATGGTAGCCTTGTCATTATGGAAGGTAGTCTATTGTCTAGATTTTTGTTACTCCAATTGATGGTAGCATTATCATTATGGAAGGTTATCTATTGTCGAGATTTTTGTTACTCCATTGGATGGTAGCCTTGTCATTATGGAAGGTAGTCTGTTTTTGAGATTTTATTTACTCCAATGGATGGTAGCCTTGTCATTATGGAAGGTAGTTTGTTGTCGATATTCTTGTTACTCCAATGGATGGTAGCCTTGTCATTATGGAACGTATTCTGTTGTCGATGTTTTTGTTACTCCAATGGATGGTAGCCTTGTCATTATGGAAGGTAGTCTGTTGTTGAGATTTTTGTTATTCCAATGGATGGTAGCCTTGTCATTATGGAAGGTAGTGTGTTGTTGAGATTTTTGTTACTCCTATGGATGCTAGCCTTGTCATTATGGAAGGTAGTCTGTCATTGTGATTTCTGTCACTCCAATGGATGTTAGCCTTGTCACTATGGAAGGTAGTCTGTTGTTCATATTTTTTTTACTCCAATGGATGGTAGCCTTGTCCTTATGGAAGGTAGTCTATTGTCGATATATTTGTTACTCCAATGGATGGTAGGATTATCATTATGGAAGGTTGTCTGTTGTCGAGATTTTTGTTACTCTAATGGATGGTAGCCTTGTCATTCTAGAAGGTAGTCTGTTTTCGAGATTTTTGTTACTATAATGGAAGGTAGCCTTGGCATTATGGAAGGTAGTTTGTTGTCGAGATTTTTGTTACTCAAATGGATGGTAACATTGTCATTATGGATGGTAGTCTGTTGTCGAGATTTTTGTTATTCCAATGGATTGTAGCCTTGTCATTATGGAACGTATTCTGTTGTCGATGTTTTTGTTACTCCAATGGATAATAGCCTTGTTATTATGGAAGGTAGTCTGTTGTCTAGATTTTTGTTATTCAAAGGAATGGTTGCCTTCTCATTATGGAAGGTAGTCCGTTGTCGAGTTTTTTGTTACTCCAATGGATGCTAGCCTTGTCATTATGGAAGGTAGTATGTCGTTGTGATTTTTGTTACTCCAATGGATGGTAGCCTTGTCATTATGGAAGGTAGTCTCTTGTCGATATTCTTGTTACTCCAATGGATGGTAGCCTTGTCATTAAGGAAGGTAGTATGTTTTCGATATCTTTGTTACTCCAATGGATTGTTGCCTTGTCATTATGGAAGGTAGTCTATGGTCGAGATTTTTGTTACTCCAATGGATGGTATCGATGTCATTATGGATGGTAGTCTGTTGTCGAGAAATTTGTTACTCTAATGGATGGTAGCCTTGTCATTATGGAACGTATTCTGTTGTCGACGTTTTTGTTACTCCAATGGATGGTAGCCTTGTCATTATGGAAGGTCGTTTGTTGTCGAGATTTTTGTTATTCCAATGGATGGTAGCCTTGTCATTATGGAAGGTAGTGTGTTGTTGAGATTCTTGTTACTCCAATGGATGCTAGCCTTGTCATTATGGAAGGTAGTCTGTCGTTGTGATTTCTGTCACTCCAATGGATGGTAGCCTTGTCATTATGGAAGGTAGTCTCTTGTTTATATTTTCGTTACTCCAACGGATGGTAGCCTTGTCATTATGGAATGAAGTCTGTTGTCGAGATTTTTGTTACTCTAATGGATCGTAACCTTGTCATTATGGAAGGTAGTCTGTTGTAAATATTTTTGTTATTCCAATGGATGGCAGCCTTGTCATTATGGAAGGTAGTCTATTGTCGAGATTTTTTTTACTAGAATGAATGGTAGCCTTGTCATTATGGAAGGTAGTTTGTTGTCGATATTCTTGTTACTCCAATGGATGGTAGCCTTGTCATTATGGAACGTATTTTGTTGTCGATGTTTTTGTTACTCCAATGGATGGTAGCCTTGTCATTATGGAAGGTAGTCTGTTGTTGAGATTTTTGTTATTCCAATGGATGGTAGCCTTGTCATTATGGAAGGTAGTCTGTTGTCGAGATTTTTGTTACTCCAATGGATGCTAGCGTTGTCATTATGGAAGGTAGTATATCGTTGTGATTTCTGTCACTCCAATGGATGGTAGCCTTGTCAATATGGAAGGTAGTCTGTTGTTCATATTTTTGTTACTCCAATGGATGGTAGCCTTGTCATTATGGAAGGTAGTCTATTGTCTAGATTTTTGTTACTCCAATTGATGGTAGCATTATCATTATGGAAGGTTATCTATTGTCGAGATTTTTGTTACTCCATTGGATGGTAGCCTTGTCATTATGGAAGGTAGTCTGTTTTTGAGATTTTTGTTACTCCAATGGATGGTAGCCTTGTCATTATGGAAGGTAGTTTGTTGTCGATATTCTTGTTACTCCAATGGATGGTAGCCTTGTCATTATGGAACGTATTCTGTTGTCGATGTTTTTGTTACTCCAATGGATGGTAGCCTTGTCATTATGGAAGGTAGTCTGTTGTTGAGATTTTTGTTATTCCAATGGATGGTAGCCTTGTCATTATGGAAGGTAGTGTGTTGTTGAGATTTTTGTTACTCCTATGGATGCTAGCCTTGTCATTATGGAAGGTAGTCTGTCATTGTGATTTCTGTCACTCCAATGGATGTTAGCCTTGTCACTATGGAAGGTAGTCTGTTGTTCATATTTTTTTTACTCCAATGGATGGTAGCCTTGTCCTTATGGAAGGTAGTCTATTGTCGATATATTTGTTACTCCAATGGATGGTAGGATTATCATTATGGAAGGTTGTCTGTTGTCGAGATTTTTGTTACTCTAATGGATGGTAGCCTTGTCATTCTAGAAGGTAGTCTGTTTTCGAGATTTTTGTTACTATAATGGAAGGTAGCCTTGGCATTATGGAAGGTAGTTTGTTGTCGAGATTTTTGTTACTCAAATGGATGGTAACATTGTCATTATGGATGGTAGTCTGTTGTCGAGATTTTTGTTATTCCAATGGATTGTAGCCTTGTCATTATGGAACGTATTCTGTTGTCGATGTTTTTGTTACTCCAATGGATAGTAGCCTTGTTATTATGGAAGGTAGTCTGTTGTCTAGATTTTTGTTATTCAAAGGAATGGTTGCCTTCTCATTATGGAAGGTAGTCCGTTGTCGAGTTTTTTGTTACTCCAATGGATGCTAGCCTTGTCATTATGGAAGGTAGTATGTCGTTGTGATTTTTGTTACTCCAATGGATGGTAGCCTTGTCATTATGGAAGGTAGTCTATTGTTGATATATTTGTTACTCCAATGATGGTAGCATTATCATTATGGAAGGTTGTCTGTTGTCGAGATTTTTGTTACTCCAATGGATGGTAGCCTTGTCATTCTGGAAGGTAGTCTGTTGTCGAGATTTTTGTTACTCCAATGGATGGTATCGTTGTTATTATGGATGGTAGTCTGTTGTCGAGAAATTTGTTACTCTAATGGATGGTAGCCTTGTCATTATGGAACGTATTCTATTGTCGATGTTTTTGTTACTCCAATGGATGGTAGCCTTGTCATTATGGAAGGTAGTATGTTGTCGAGATTTTTGTTATTCCAATGGATGGTAGCCTTGTCATTATGGAAGGTAGTCTATTGTCTAGATTTTTGTTACTCCAATGGATGGTAGCATTATCATTATGGAAGGTTATCTATTGTCGAGATTTTTGTTACTCCATTGGATGGTAGCCTTGTCATTATGGAAGGTAGTGTGTTGTTGAGATTTTTGTTACTCCTATGGATGCTAGCCTTGTCATTATGGAAGGTAGTCTGTCATTGTGATTTCTGTCACTCCAATGGATGTTAGCCTTGTCACTATGGAAGGTAGTTTGTTGTTTATATTTTTTTAACTCCAATGGATGGTAGCCTTGTCATTATGGAAGGTAGTCTATTGTCGATATATTTGTTACTCCAATGGATGGTAGCATTATCATTATGGAAGGTTGTCTGTTGTCGAGATTTTTGTTACTCTAATGGATCGTAGCCTTGTCATTCTAGAAGGTAGTCTATTTTCGAGATTTTTGTTACTATAATGGAAGGTAGCCTTGGCATTATGGAAGGTAGTTTGTTGTCGAGATTTTTGTTACTCCAATGGATGGTAACATTGTCATTATGGATGGTAGTCTATTGTCGAGATTTTTGTTATTCCAATGGATTGTAGCCTTGTCATTATGGAACGTATTCTGTTGTCGATGTTTTTGTTACTCCAATGGATAGTAGCCTTGTTATTATGGAAGGTAGTCTGTTGTCTAGATTTTTGTTATTCAAAGGAATGGTTGCCTTCTCATTATGGAAGGTAGTCCGTTGTCGAGTTTTTTGTTACTCCAATGGATGCTAGCCTTGTCATTATGGAAGGTAGTATGTCGTTGTGATTTTTGTTACTCCAATGGATGGTAGCCTTGTCATTATGGAAGGTAGTCTATTCTTGATATATTTGTTACTCCAATGATGGTAGCATTATCATTATGGAAGGTTGTCTGTTGTCGAGATTTTTGTTACTCCAATGGATGGTAGCCTTGTCATTCTGGAAGGTAGTCTGTTGTCGAGATTTTTGTTACTCCAATGGATGGTATCGTTGTCCATATGGATGGTAGTCTGTTGTCGAGAAATTTTCTTACTCTAATGGATGGTAGCCTTGTCATTATGGAACGTATTCTATTGTCGATGTTTTTGTTACTCCAATGGATGGTAGCCTTGTCATTATGGAAGGTAGTATGTTGTCGAGATTTTTGTTATTCCAATGGATGGTAGCCTTGTCATTATGGAAGGTAGTCTATTATCGAGATTTTTGTTACTCCAATGGATGCTAGCCTTGTCATTATGGAAGGTAGTATGTCGTTGTGATTTTTGTTACTCCAATGGATGGTAGCCTTGTCATTATGGAAGGTAGTCTCTTGTCGATATTCTTGTTACTCCAATGGATGGTAGCCTTGTCATTAAGGAAGGTAGTATGTTTTCGATATCTTTGTTACTCTAATGGATTGTTGCCTTGTCATTATGGAAGGTAGTCTATGGTCGAGATTTTTGTTACTCCAATGGATGGTATCGATGTCATTATGGATGGTAGTCTGTTGTCGAGAAATTTGTTACTCTAATGGATGGTAGCCTTGTCATTATGGAACGTATTCTGTTGTCGACGTTTTTGTTACTCCAATGGATGGTAGCCTTGTCATTATGGAAGGTCGTATGTTGTCGAGATTTTTGTTATTCCAATGGATGGTAGCCTTGTCATTATGGAAGGTAGTGTGTTGTTGAGATTCTTGTTACTCCAATGGATGCTAGCCTTGTCATTATGGAAGGTAGTCTGTCGTTGTGATTTCTGTCACTCCAATGGATGGTAGCCTTGTCATTATGGAAGGTAGTCTCTTGTTTATATTTTCGTTACTCCAACGGATGGTAGCCTTGTCATTATGGAATGAAGTCTGTTGTCGAGATTTTTGTTACTCTAATGGATCGTAACCTTGTCATTATGGAAGGTAGTCTGTTGTAAATATTTTTGTTATTCCAATGGATGGCAGCCTTGTCATTATGGAAGGTAGTCTATTGTCGAGATTTTTTTTACTAGAATGAATGGTAGCCTTGTCATTATGGAAGGTAGTTTGTTGTCGATATTCTAGTTACTCCAATGGATGGTAGCCTTGTCATTATGGAACGTATTTTGTTGTCGATGTTTTTGTTACTCCAATGGATGGTAGCCTTGTCATTATGGAAGGTAGTCTGTTGTTGAGATTTTTGTTATTCCAATGGATGGTAGCCTTGTCATTATGGAAGGTAGTCTGTTGTCGAGATTTTTGTTACTCCAATGGATGCTAGCGTTGTCATTATGGAAGGTAGTATATCGTTGTGATTTCTGTCACTCCAATGGATGGTAGCCTTGTCAATATGGAAGGTAGTCTGTTGTTCATATTTTTGTTACTCCAATGGATGGTAGCCTTGTCATTATGGAAGGTAGTCTATTGTCTAGATTTTTGTTACTCCAATTGATGGTAGCATTATCATTATGGAAGGTTATCTATTGTCGAGATTTTTGTTACTCCATTGGATGGTAGCCTTGTCATTATGGAAGGTAGTCTGTTTTTGAGATTTTTGTTACTCCAATGGATGGTAGCCTTGTCATTATGGAAGGTAGTTTGTTGTCGATATTCTTGTTACTCCAATGGATGGTAGCCTTGTCATTATGGAACGTATTCTGTTGTCGATGTTTTTGTTACTCCAATGGATGGTAGCCTTGTCATTATGGAAGGTAGTCTGTTGTTGAGATTTTTGTTATTCCAATGGATGGTAGCCTTGTCATTATGGAAGGTAGTGTGTTGTTGAGATTTTTGTTACTCCTATGGATGCTAGCCTTGTCATTATGGAAGGTAGTCTGTCATTGTGATTTCTGTCACTCCAATGGATGTTAGCCTTGTCACTATGGAAGGTAGTCTGTTGTTCATATTTTTTTTACTCCAATGGATGGTAGCCTTGTCCTTATGGAAGGTAGTCTATTGTCGATATATTTGTTACTCCAATGGATGGTAGGATTATCATTATGGAAGGTTGTCTGTTGTCGAGATTTTTGTTACTCTAATGGATGGTAGCCTTGTCATTCTAGAAGGTAGTCTGTTTTCGAGATTTTTGTTACTATAATGGAAGGTAGCCTTGGCATTATGGAAGGTAGTTTGTTGTCGAGATTTTTGTTACTCAAATGGATGGTAACATTGTCATTATGGATGGTAGTCTGTTGTCGAGATTTTTGTTATTCCAATGGATTGTAGCCTTGTCATTATGGAACGTATTCTGTTGTCGATGTTTTTGTTACTCCAATGGATAGTAGCCTTGTTATTATGGAAGGTAGTCTGTTGTCTAGATTTTTGTTATTCAAAGGAATGGTTGCCTTCTCATTATGGAAGGTAGTCCGTTGTCGAGTTTTTTGTTACTCCAATGGATGCTAGCCTTGTCATTATGGAAGGTAGTATGTCGTTGTGATTTTTGTTACTCCAATGGATGGTAGCCTTGTCATTATGGAAGGTAGTCTATTGTTGATATATTTGTTACTCCAATGATGGTAGCATTATCATTATGGAAGGTTGTCTGTTGTCGAGATTTTTGTTACTCCAATGGATGGTAGCCTTGTCATTCTGGAAGGTAGTCTGTTGTCGAGATTTTTGTTACTCCAATGGATGGTATCGTTGTTATTATGGATGGTAGTCTGTTGTCGAGAAATTTGTTACTCTAATGGATGGTAGCCTTGTCATTATGGAACGTATTCTATTGTCGATGTTTTTGTTACTCCAATGGATGGTAGCCTTGTCATTATGGAAGGTAGTATGTTGTCGAGATTTTTGTTATTCCAATGGATGGTAGCCTTGTCATTATGGAAGGTAGTCTATTGTCTAGATTTTTGTTACTCCAATGGATGGTAGCATTATCATTATGGAAGGTTATCTATTGTCGAGATTTTTGTTACTCCATTGGATGGTAGCCTTGTCATTATGGAAGGTAGTGTGTTGTTGAGATTTTTGTTACTCCTATGGATGCTAGCCTTGTCATTATGGAAGGTAGTCTGTCATTGTGATTTCTGCCACTCCAATGGATGTTAGCCTTGTCACTATGGAAGGTAGTTTGTTGTTTATATTTTTTTAACTCCAATGGATGGTAGCCTTGTCATTATGGAAGGTAGTCTATTGTCGATATATTTGTTACTCCAATGGATGGTAGCATTATCATTATGGAAGGTTGTCTGTTGTCGAGATTTTTGTTACTCTAATGGATGGTAGCCTTGTCATTCTAGAAGGTAGTCTATTTTCGAGATTTTTGTTACTATAATGGAAGGTAGCCTTGGCATTATGGAAGGTAGTTTGTTGTCGAGATTTTTGTTACTCCAATGGATGGTAACATTGTCATTATGGATGGTAGTCTATTGTCGAGATTTTTGTTATTCCAATGGATTGTAGCCTTGTCATTATGGAACGTATTCTGTTGTCGATGTTTTTGTTACTCCAATGGATAGTAGCCTTGTTATTATGGAAGGTAGTCTGTTGTCTAGATTTTTGTTATTCAAAGGAATGGTTGCCTTCTCATTATGGAAGGTAGTCCGTTGTCGAGTTTTTTGTTACTCCAATGGATGCTAGCCTTGTCATTATGGAAGGTAGTATGTCGTTGTGATTTTTGTTACTCCAATGGATGGTAGCCTTGTCATTATGGAAGGTAGTCTATTGTTGATATATTTGTTACTCCAATGATGGTAGCATTATCATTATGGAAGGTTGTCTGTTGTCGAGATTTTTGTTACTCCAATGGATGGTAGCCTTGTCATTCTGGAAGGTAGTCTGTTGTCGAGATTTTTGTTACTCCAATGGATGGTATCGTTGTCCATATGGATGGTAGTCTGTTGTCGAGAAATTTTCTTACTCTAATGGATGGTAGCCTTGTCATTATGGAACGTATTCTATTGTCGATGTTTTTGTTACTCCAATGGATGGTAGCCTTGTCATTATGGAAGGTAGTATGTTGTCGAGATTTTTGTTATTCCAATGGATGGTAGCCTTGTCATTATGGAAGGTAGTCTATTATCGAGATTTTTGTTACTCCAATGGATGCTAGCCTTGTCATTATGGAAGGTAGTCTGTCGTTGTGATTTCTGTCACTCCAATGGATGGTAGCCTTGTCATTATGGAAGGTAGTCTCTTGTTTATATTTTTGTTACTCCAACGGATGGTAGCCTTGTCATTATGGAATGAAGTCTGTTGTCGAAATTTTTGTTACTCTAATGGATGGTAACCTTGTCATTATGGAAGGTAATCTGTTGTAAATATTTTTGTTATTCCAATTGATGGCAGCCTTGTCATTATGGAAGGTAGTCTGTTGTCGAGATTTTTTTTACTATAATGAATGGTAGCCTTGTCATTATGGAAGGTAGTTTGTTGTCGATATTCTTGTTACTCCAATGGATGGTAGCCTTGTCATTATGGAACGTATTCTATTGTCGATGTTTTTGGTACTCCAATGGATGGTAGCCTTGTCATTATGGAAGGTAGTCTGTTGTTGAGATTTTTGTTATTCCAATGGATGGTAGCCTTGTCATTATGGAAGGTAGTCTATTGTCGAGATTTTTGATACTCCAATGGATGCTAGCGTTTTCATTATGGAAGGTAGTATTTCATTGTGATTTCTATCACACCAATGGATTGTAGCCTTGTCATTATGGAAGGTAGTCTATTGTTGATATATTTGTTACTCCAATGATGGTAGCATTATCATTATGGAAGGTTGTCTATTGTCGAGATTTTTGTTACTCCAATGTATGGTAGCCTTGTCATTCTGGAAGGTAGTCTGTTGTCGAGATTTTTGTTACTCCAATGGATGGTATCATTGTCATTATGGATGGTAGTCTGTTGTCGAGAAATTTGTTACTCTAATGGATGGTAGCCTTGTCATTATGGAACGTATTCTATTGTCAATGTTTTTGTTACTCCAATGGATGGTAGCCTTGTCATTATGGAAGGTAGTATGTTGTCGAGATTTTTGTTATTCCAATGGATGGTAGCCTTGTCATTATGGAAGGTAGTCTATTGTCGAGATTTTTGTTACTCCAATGGATGCTAGCCTTGTCATTATGGAAGGTAGTCTGTCGTTGTGATTTCTGTCACTCCAATGGATGGTAGCCTTGTCATTATGGAAGGTAGTCTCTTGTTTATATTTTTGTTACTCCAACGGATGGTAGCCTTGTCATTATGGAATGAAGTCTGTTTCCGAGATTTTTGTTACTCTAATGGATGGTAACCTTGTCATTATGGAAGGTAATCTGTTGTAAATATTTTTGTTATTCCAATGGATGGCAGCCTTGTCATTAGGGAAGGTAGTCTGTTGTCGAGATTTTTTTTACTAGAATGAATGGTAGCCTTGTCATTATGGAAGGTAGTTTGTTGTCGATATTCTTGTTACTCCAATGGATGGTAGCCTTGTCATTATGGAACGTATTCTATTGTCGATGTTTTTGTTACTCCAATGGATGGTAGCCTTGTCATTATGGAAGGTAGTCTGTTGTTGAGATTTTTGTTATTCCAATGGATGGTAGCCTTGTCATTATGGAAGGTAGTCTATTGTCGAGATTTTTGTTATTCCAATGGATGCTAGCGTTTTCATTATGGAAGGTAGTATGTCGTTGTGATTTCTATCACTCCAATGGATGGTAGCCTTGTCAATATGGAAGGTAGTATGTTGTTCATATTTTTGTTACTCCAATGGATGGTAGCCTTGTCATTATGGAAGGTAGTCTATTATCGAGATTTTTGTTACTCCAATGGATGGTAGCATTATCATTATGGAAGGTTGTCTGTTTTCGAGATTTTTGTTACTCCATTGGATGGTAGCCTTGTCATTATGGAAGGTAGTATGTTTTCGATATTTTTGTTACTCCAATGGATGGTAGCCTTGTCATTATGGAAGGTAGTTTGTTGTCGATATTCTTGTTACTCCAATGGATGGTTACCTTGTCATTATGGAACGTATTCTGTTTTCGATGTTTTTGTTACTCCAATGGATGGTAGCCTTATCATTATGGAAGGTAGTCTGTGGTTGAGATTTTTGTTATTCCAATGGATGGTAGCCTTGTCATTATGGAAGGTAGTGTGTTGTTGAGATTTTTGTTACTCCAATGGATGCTAGCCTTGTCACTATGGAAGGTAGTCTGTCGTTGTGATTTCTGTCACTCCAATGGATGGTAGCCTTGTCACTATGGAAGGTAGTCTGTTGTTCATATTTTTTTTACTCCACTGGATGGTAGCCTTGTCATTATGGAAGGTAGTCTATTGTCGATATATTTGTTACTCCAATGGATGGTAGCATTATCATAATGGAAGGTTGTCTGTTGTCGAGATTTTTGTTACTCTAATGGATGGTAGCCTTGTCATTCTAGAAGGTAGTCTGTTTACGAGATTTTTGTTACTATAATGGAAGGTAGCCTTGGCATTATGGAAGGTAGTTTGTTGTCGAGATTTTTGTTACTCCAATGGATGGTAACGTTGTCATTATAGATGGTAGTCTGTTGTCGAGATTTTTTTTATTTCAATGGATTGTAGCCTTGTCATTATGGAACGTATTCTGTTGTCGATGTTTTTGTTACTCCAATGGATAGTAGCCTTGTTATTATGGAAGGTAGTCTATTGTCTAGATTTTTGTAATTCAAATGAATGGTTGCCTTGTCATTATGGAAGGTAGTTCGTTGTCGAGTTTTTTGTTACTCCAATGGATGATAGGCTTGTCATTATGGAAGGTAGTATGTCGTTGTGATTTTTGTTACTCCAATGGATGGTAGCCTTGTCATTATGGAAGGTAGTCTGTTGTCGATATTCTTGTTACTCCAATGGATGGTAGCCTTGTCATTAAGGAAGGTAGTATGTTGTCGATATCTTTGTTACTCCAATGGATTGTAGCCTTGTCATTATGGAAGGTAGTCTGTTGTCGAGATTTTTGTTACTCCAATGGATGGTATCATTGTCATTATGGATGGTAGTCTGTTGTCGAGAATTTTGTTACTCTAATGGATGGTAGCCTTGTCATTATGGAACGTATTCTGTTGTCGATGTTTTTGTTACTCCAATGGATGGTAGCCTTGTCATTATGGAAGGTAGTCCATTGTCGAGATTTTTGTTACTCCAATGGATGCTAGCGTTTTCATTATGGAAGGTAGTATTTCATTGTGATTTCTATCACTCTAATGGATGGTAGCCTTGTCATTATGGAAGGTAGTCTATTGTTGATATATTTGTTACTCCAATGATGGTAGCATTATCATTATGGAAGGTTGTCTGTTGTCAAGATTTTTGTTACTCCAATGTATGGTAGCCTTGTCATTCTGGAAGGTAGTCTGTTGTCGAGATTTTTGTTACTCCAATGGATGGTATCATTGTCATTATGGATGGTAGTCTGTTGTCGAGAAATTTGTTACTCTAATGGATGGTAGCCTTGTCATTATGGAACGTATTCTATTGTCAATGTTTTTGTTACTCCAATGGATGGTAGCCTTGTCATTATGGAAGGTAGTATGTTGTCGAGATTTTTGTTATTCCAATGGATGGTAGCCTTGTCATTATGGAAGGTAGTCTATTGTCGAGATTTTTGTTACTCCAATGGATGCTAGCCTTGTCATTATGGAAGGTAGTCTGTCGTTGTGATTTCTGTCACTCCAATGGATGGTAGCCTTGTCATTATGGAAGGTAGTCTCTTGTTTATATTTTTGTTACTCCACGGATGGTAGCCTTGTCATTATGGAATGAAGTCTGTTGTCGAGATTTTTGTTACTCTAATGGATGGTAACCTTGTCATTATAGAAGGTAATCTGTTGTAAATATTTTTGTTATTCCAATGGATGGCAGCCTTGTCATTATGGAAGGTAGTCTGTTGTCGAGATTTGTTTTACTAGAATGAATGGTAGCCTTGTCATTATGGAAGGTAGTTTGTTATCGATATTCTTGTTACTCCAATGGATGGTAGCCTTGTCATTATGGAACGTATTCTATTGTCGATGTTTTTGTTACTTCAATGGATGGTAGCCTTGTCATTATGGAAGGTAGTATGTTGTTGAGATTTTTGTTATTCTAATGGATGGTAGCCTTGTCATTATGGAAGGTAGTCTATTGTCGAGATTTTTGTTACTCCAATGGATGCTAGCGTTTTCATTATGGAAGGTAGTATGTCGTTGTGATTTCTATCACTCCAATGGATGGTAGCCTTGTTAATATGGAAGGTAGTATGTTGTTCATATTTTTGTTACTCCAATGGATGGTAGCCTTGTCATTATGGAAGGTAGTCTATTGTCGAGATTTTTGTTACTCCAATGGATGGTAGCGTTATCATTATGGAAGGTTGTCTGTTGTCGAGATTTTTGTTACTCCATTGGATGGTAGCCTTGTCATTATGGAAGGTAGTATGTTTTCGATATTTTTGTTACTCCAATGGATGGTAGCCTTGTCATTATGGAAGGTAGTTTGTTGTCGATATTCTTGTTACTCCAATGGATGGTTACCTTGTCATTATGGAACGTATTCTGTTGTCGATGTTTTTGTTACTCCAATGGATGGTAGCCTTATCATTATGGAAGGTAGTCTGTGGTTGAGATTTTTGTTATTCCAATGGATGGTAGCCTTGTCATTATGGAAGGTAGTGTGTTGTTGAGATTTTTGTTACTCCAATGGATGCTAGCCTTGTCACTATGGAAGGTAGTCTGTCGTTGTGATTTCTGTCACTCCAATGGATGGTAGCCTTGTCACTATGGAAGGTAGTCTGTTGTTCATATTTTTTTTACTCCACTGGATGGTAGCCTTGTCATTATGGAAGGTAGTCTATTGTCGATATATTTGTTACTCCAATGGATGGTAGCATTATCATTATGGAAGGTTGTCTGTTGTCGAGATTTTTGTTACTCTAATGGATGGTAGCCTTGTCATTCTAGAAGGTAGTCTGTTTACGAGATTTTTGTTACTATAATGGAAGGTAGCCTTGGCATTATGGAAGGTAGTTTGTTGTCGAGATTTTTGTTACTCCAATGGATGGTAACGTTGTCATTATAGATGGTAGTCTGTTGTCGAGATTTTTGTTATTTCAATGGATTGTAGCCTTGTCATTATGGAACGTATTCTGTTGTCGATGTTTTTGTTACTCCAATGGATAGTAGCCTTGTTATTATGGAAGGTAGTCTATTGTCTAGATTTTTGTAATTCAAATGAATGGTTGCCTTGTCATTATGGAAGGTAGTTCGTTGTCGAGTTTTTTGTTACTCCAATGGATGCTAGGCTTGTCATTATGGAAGGTAGTATGTCGTTGTGATTTTTGTTACTCCAATGGATGGTAGCCTTGTCATTATGGAAGGTAGTCTGTTGTCGATATTCTTGTTACTCCAATGGATGGTAGCCTTTTCATTAAGGAAGGTAGTATGTTGTCGATATCTTTGTTACTCCAATGGATTGTAGGCTTGTCATTATGGAAGGTAGTCTGTTGTCGAGATTTTTGTTACTCCAATGGATGGTATCATTGTCATTATGGATGGTAGTCTGTTGTCGAGAATTTTGTTACTCTAATGGATGGTAGCCTTGTAATTATGGAACGTATTCTGTTGTCGATGTTTTTGTTACTCCAATGGATGGTAGCCTTGTCATTATGGAAGGTAGTATGTTGTCTAGATTTTTGTTATTCCAATGGATGGTAGCCTTGTCATTATGGAAGGTAGTGTGTTGTTGAGATTTTTGTTACTCCAATGGACGGTAGCCTTGTCATTATGGAAGGTAGACTATTGTTGATATATTTGTTACTCCAATGATGGTAGCATTATCATTATGGAAGGTTGTCTGTTGTCGAGATTTTTGTTACTCCAATGGATGGTAGCCTTGTCATTTTGGAAGGTAGTCTGTTTTCGAGATTTTTGTTACTCCAATGGATGGTATCGTTGTCATTATGGATAGTAGTCTGTTGTCGAGAAATTTGTTACTCTAATGGATGGTAGCCTTGTCATTATGGAACGTATTCTATTGTCGATGTTTTTGTTACTCCAATGGATGGTAGCCTTGTCATTATGGAAGGTAGTATGTTGTCGAGATTTTTGTTATTCCAATGGATGGTAGCCTTGTCACTATGGAAGGTAGTCTATTGTCGAGATTTTTGTTACTCCAATGGATGCTAGCCTTGTCATTATGGAAGGTAGTCTGTCGTTGTGATTTCTGTCACTCCAATGGATGGTAGCCTTGTCATTATGGAAGGTAGTCTCTTGTTTATATTTTTGTTACTCCAACGGATGGTAGCCTTGTCATTATGGAATGAAGTCTGTTGTCGAGATTTTTGTTACTCTAATGGATGGTAACCTTGTCATTATGGAAGGTAATTTGTTGTAAATATTTTTGTTATTCCAATTGATGGCAGCCTTGTCATTATGGAAGGTAGTCTGTTGTTGAGATTTTTTTTACTATAATGAATGGTAGCCTTGTCATTATGGAAGGTAGTTTGTTGTCGATATTCTTGTTACTCCAATGGATGGTAGCCTTGTCATTATGGAACGTATTCTATTGTCGATGTTTTTGTTACTCCAATGGATGGTAGCCTTGTCATTATGGAAGGTAGTCTGTTGTTGAGATTTTTGTTATTCCAATGGATGGTAGTGAAGTGGTGAAAAACACAAGAAGGGGGGGTTGAATTGTAAAACTGAAATCTAAAGCAATGAACACGATATTTTTATCCTGGTTCGTTTGATCTCAAACTACTCCAGTCCACCCGACAAGGTGATTTCGCCTCTCTCCAACGAGGTTATAATTCACTATATTCAACTGAATATTACAGACTGCTTTAACAACTGCTAAAGCCTTCTTGATTCAAACCACAACCCGGTTTGTCAAGGTAACACTTTCTTACAAAGAGATAAAACTATGTGTGTGGATGTTTCCTACAAAACTTTATCACAACTGTGATGTATACACAAAATGAAGCTTAGAAAATAGATTGCTAAACAGTAATGGAATATCAGAGTATGTGGTTTAGCAAAACTGGTAGAACGAAGATTATGGTTCAGCTTTTGTGCGTGTAGAGATTTGGAGAGCATTAACCATTTCAATCTTCAAAGCCTTGTTTATATAGCACTTGAGATGATGAACGTTGGATGCAATATTCTTGATTCAATGCTAATAACAAGCTTTCCTTTTTGAGCAGATCTTGTCTGGAATGAGGCCGTTGGAATTAATTAGCTTTCAATGCACAGTACCGTTGCTTACTTAACGCAAGTTCTGGCTTGGCTCATTCTGTTTCTGCTTCGCTGCTGATGAACTATTGTGTTTCTGTATCAGAGTGTTTGAGCGCAATTCTGTTCATCAAGCTTCAGCATGTACGTGAGTTGACCATCTGATCTTGACGTTCTGATGTAGCAACTTCTGATGCTGGTGTATGAAATCAAATTCTGATGCTGAATAGATGTGATCTTGCTTATTTCAATCAGCGTATCTGCAAGTCAGAACATAATAATTTTTAGGCAGCAGATAGTTCAAACATGAAACATATAAATACTATATCTTTTCACTTTGTTATCATCAAAACTTAAATATAGGGTAGTAGATTCAAACATTGTTCTAACAATCTCCCCCTTTTTGATGATGACAAAAACTAGATATTTTAAATTAAAATAACGTGAAAAGGTATCTGGAATATGTATCAGAATAAGAAGTAAAAGAATAAGGAGTAAGGAAATACTCCCCCTGAGTTTATTACTTCCCTTTGATTATACGTGTTCTTCAGGATCAGATCTTTTTCTTTCTTTGAACATCAGATTATCAGAGTCTTTGACTTATCAGAGAGCAGAGCTTCAGAGCTTTTCTTGTCAGAGCTTTGCTTTGGATCAGAGTATTAGGACGATCAGAACTTCATATTGATCAGAGCAACATTGATCAGAGCTTCTAGTCTTCAGAGTGTCCAGGAGCTTCCTTGTGCCTGTAGACTTTAAACAAAACAGAAAAGACATTTCAAGTAATAAAGTTAGAATGTTTGAGAATTTCTGTCTAGTTAGCCGTTATTGATTTAAATATAATTCTTGTTCTCCCCCTTTTTGTCAGCAATCAAAAAGTGTTGGTGATGTGCTAAAACAAGTAAGATCAGAAAGACTAATCATATTAAAATAGTTCAGAATCAGAGCAAGAAAATATTACAAAACATAATCAAAGCAGTACATCAGAAAATCAGGAAAACATGAAAAAGGTCATGCATGAAAACAGATTTAAGGTTGAGGAGGCAAGCGTGTGAACAGGTGCTCCAGCATCGCTTGAATCTTTTAAGAAGTTTCATTTTGCTTATGAACCATGCTGACAACAGTGTCAATCTTGCTGTCCTGCACATCCATTCTTGCTTTCATCTTCTGATCGTTTTCATCCATCCATTGCTGCAGACGAATGTCATTGTTCACACTAAAAAGGGTTTTGAGAGTGAATTGAGGAAAAAGGTTTGCAAGAGATGAACTCAGAAATATGCAGAAAATGCTTGAGTGTTAGTGAGAAAGCGTAAAGAATAAGAATGAGAGATTAATGTGCTTAAATAGAGTTTTCAAAATTATTTTGAAAAGATAAACGTTTTTAAGAGAGAGAAAAATCATGATTGCTATTTAAAAGCATGATTACTTTTCATTAAATGCTTGCTGATTTTGGGGGATTTGAGAAAGATACTTAAAAACGGTTACCAGACATGTGTCTCAATGCACCCAATCAGCGCTTTGCCTTCTCAGAAGCGTGCACGCGTTCTGCTTCAGAGATATGCTGATGATTGGATGACACTTGTTTGATGTAGTGATCAGCACGTCTGTCTTTGAGATTAGACTCTCAGATCTTTAGACTTGCATCTGATACAATCTGCATGTTCTATCTTTCTGAAAGGAGATTGATCAGAAGTTCACAGTAAAATAATTACATTCTGAAAGTAAATATATGGAATTAAAACATTTTCACTCTGGGCACACTTTCATGCTGAGATGTTTCAGAATGAAATTAAACCTATCTTCTAAAAGGGGTTTAGTAAAGATATCAGCCCATTGATGGTCTGTATCTATAAATTTTAAGTTCAAAATGCCTTTCTGAATATAGTCCCTAATGAAGTGATGTTTTATTTCTATATGCTTAGCCCTAGAATGTAAAATAGGATTTTTACTTAAGCAAATAGCAGAAGTATTATCACAAAGTATAGGAATGTTACTCTCAAAAATCTGGAAGTCTTCAAGCTGACTTTTCATCCAGAGCATTTGTGTGCTACATCCTGCTGCTGCTATGTACTCAGCTTCTACTGTTGACAGAGCAATTGTTGATTGCCTTTTGCTGGACCAAGAGATCAGATTTTCTCCCAGAAACTGGCAGCTTCCAGAAGTACTTTTACGTTCCACTCTGTCTCCAGCAAAATCAGCATCACAGTAGCCTACTAAGCTGTAATCACTGGATTTTCTATAAAATAAACCCAGATTAGTAGTACCTTTCAGATACTTGAAAATTCGCTTAACAGTTGTTAAGTGAGATTCTCTATGATCTGATTGGAATCTAGCACAGATACAAACACTGAATAATATGTCAGGTCTTGAAGCAGTCAGATAGAGGAGAGAACCAATTATACCTCTGTAGACTTTCTGTTCTACACTTTTGCTTACCTCTTCTCTTTCCAGAATGCACGTGGGATGCATTGGAATCTTTGATGGCTTACATTCTGAGAGGTCAAATTTCTTCAGAAGATCTCTGATGTATTTGCTCTGATGAATGTAAGTTCCTTCTGGAGTTTGATTGATCTGAATTCCTAGAAAGAATTTCAGTTCCCCCATGAGGCTCATCTCAAATTCTGCCTGCATACACTTAGCAAATTTTCTTCCAAGAGAAGGATTAGTAGAACCAAAAATAATATCATCAACATAAATTTGACAGACTAAGATGTCACTCTTAACTGTTTTACAGAATAGAGTAGTGTCCACTTTCCCTCTGGTGAATTTATTTTCAAGCAGAAAGTTACTTAGCCTTTCATACCAAGCTCTGGGAGCTTGTTTCAGACCATACAGTGACTTCTTTAGTTTGAAAACATGTTCTGGATGTTTTGTATTTTCAAAACCTGGGGGTTGGTGAACATAAACTTCTTCTTCTATATAACCATTTAAGAATGCACTTTTGACATCCATCTGATACAGAGTGATGCCTCTATTAACAGCAAATGAAATTAAAAGTCTGATACATTCTAACCTGGCGACTGGGGCAAAGGTTTCTGTATAGTCTATCCCCTCTTGCTGACTATAACCTTGTGCAACCAGTCGTGCCTTATTTCTGATGACTTCACCTTGTTCATTTAGCTTGTTTCTGAACACCCATCTTGTTCCAATGATGTTGAATCCTTTTGGTCTGGGAACGAGATCCCATACGTCGTTTCTGGTGAATTGATTCAGCTCTTCTTGCATTGCCAGAATCCAGTCATTATCCAGAAGTGCTTCATCAATAGAAGAAGGTTCAATCAGAGACACAAGTCCCATAAGAGTTTCTTCAGAGTTTCTGAAGCTTGCTCTTGTTCTGATTGGATCTTCCTTTCTTCCTAGGATAGTCTCTTCTGGGTGATCCAAGCTGCTTCTGGGTAATCTCTTCTGAGGTTGATCAGCAGCTGTTGTAGGATTTCTAGCAGTGCTCCTTTCAGACGTTGAAGGAATGTCTGTGTTGAGAGCTTCTGATGACTTGTCTTCAGAACCTGCAAATTCAATTTCTATACCTGCAAAAACTTCATTCTGCTTTGACTTTTCAGAGTCAAGCTTATCATCAAAACAAACACCGATTGATTCTTCCACAATCTGTGTTTCTGTATTGTATACTCTGTACCCTCTTGAGCGTTCAGAGTATCCTAACATAATACACTTCTGTGCCTTAGAGTCAAACTTGTTCAAATAATTCTTTGTATTTAATATAAAGCAAGTACATCCAAATGGATGAAAATATGAAATGTTGGGCTTTCTGTTCTTCCACAATTCATATGGAGTCTTTTCAAGAATAGGTCTTATTGAGATTCTATTCTGAATGTAGCACGCTGTGTTTATTGCCTCTGCCCATAAAGTCTTAGCAACGTTTGTCTCATTGATCATGGTTCTGGCCATTTCTTGCAATGTTCTGTTCTTTCGTTCTACAACTCCATTTTGTTGGGGAGTTCTAGGACAAGAGAAATCATGCAGAATGCCTCTGTCATTAAAGAATGACTCAAAATCTTTATTTTCAAATTCTCCACCATGATCACTTCTGACTTTAACGATTCTAAGATCCTTTTCATTCTGAACTTGGTTACAGAAGGTAACAAACACAGAGTGTGACTCGTCCTTGTGTCTTAAGAACTTTACCCATGTCCATCTGCTATAGTCATCTACGATTACTAACCCATACTTCTTACCACTGACTGAAGCAGTTTTAACTGGTCCAAATAAGTCAATGTGCAGAAGTTCTAATGGCTTAGAGGTGGAAACAACATTTTTGGATTTAAAAGAAGGTTTTGCAAATTTGCCTTTCTGACATGCTTCACATAGAGCATCTGAATTGAACTTCAAATTAGGAAGTCCTCTGACCAGATTGAGTTTGTTAATCTGAGATATTCTTCTCATACTAACATGCCCCAATCTTCTGTGCCAGATCCACTGCTCGTTGTTAACAAACAGAAGACATTTTACATTCTGACTCTTTAGTTCAGAAAGTTTGATTTTGTAAATGTTGTTTTTCCTCTTTCCATTAAACAGGATAGTCCTATCTTTCTGACTAACAGCTTTACATGATTTTTGATTAAAGATTATATCATAACCGTTATCACTTAATTGACTTATGGATAACAGATTATGCATCAATCCATCTACTAGCAGAACATTATTAATAGAGGGAAGATTTCCATTACCTACAGTTCAAGAGCCAATTATCTTTCCCCTCTGATTTCCTCCAAAGCCAACGTGGCCTCCAGGCTTAAGTTCCAGGCTTTGGAACATATGCCTTCTTCCCGTCATGTGTCGTGAGCAGCCAGAGTCCAGGTACCATGATTGGTGTTTCTGACTTGCTGCTAAAGATATCTGCAACATGTATTATTTTATCCTTAGGTACCTAGATTTTCTTGGGTCCTGATTTGTTAGTTTTACCAAAACTCTGGTTGAATTTTGGTTTCACAGAGTGCTTACTGCTAGTATATTTGATATCATGTGTGTGACCATACACAAAGTGTGAATTTAAAGGAGTGTGTTTAATGGTTAAGTCCATGACATTCTTTGGCGTAGGAACCATACCTTGGTATCCTATTCCTTTCCTGCCGTTTCTGCTAACTCCATAGATCATTGAAGCCATTCTGCTTCTATCTATGCTTTTAGCTAGGAACTTCTGGAAACTGTGATCATACTCCTTGATGATCTCATCAGCGTTGCTGGGAGTTTCAGAAATTGGTTCCTTCTGAGAGTTTTGTAAAGTGTTTTCTAATTTTGAAATCTTATCTCTCAGCTCAGAATTTTCCAATTTGAGACTCTCAGACTTATTAGAGTCAGATTCAAGATTCCTTTTCAGGTCTCTGAATTTAGCTCTAATTTGCTGATAACGTTCCAGAATCTCATTGAGGCTTTCAGCAAGTTCAGCCTTTGTAAAGTTAACAGCGAAGTTAGGAAATACCTCTTCTGTGTCTGATTCTGAGTCTGATTCAGAAGCTTCACTATCTTCTGAAATGTTTGCCATGAGAGCTATGTTTGCCCTTTCATCATCTGATTCTGAGTCAGCTTCAGACGAGTCAGAGTCATCCCATGTAGCCATGAGACTTTTCTTCTTCTCTCTTCCAAACTTCTTTTTGGGCTTTTCCCTCTGAAGCTTTGGGCAGTCACTCTTGTAGTGTCCTTGCTCATTGCACTCATAGCAGATGATGTCTTTTGTGTTTGGCTTTTTGCTACTGGAGGAGCCTTCAGATCTTCTGTATCCAGAGGAAGAATCTGTCCTTCTGTATCTGGAAGAGGACTTGTTCTGATCAGATCTTCTGGGATTCCTGAACTTCCTTTGTCTTTGCTTCCACAGTTGATTCACTCTTCTGGAGAGAAGGGAAAGTTCGTCTTCTTCTGATGATGATCCATCAGATGTTTCTTCAACTGCCTGCAAAACTTTAGACTCAAATTTTCTGTTAGATTTTAATGCTAAAGGCTTACCTTGCTTCTGAGGCTCATCAGCTTCTAGCTCTATCTCATGACTTCTGAGGGAGCTGATAAGTTCCTCCAGAGTGATTTTGTTGAGATCTTTAGCTAGCTTCAGAGCAGTAACCATAGGCCTCCACTGCTTGGGTAAACTTCTGATTATCTTCTTGACATGGTCAGCAGTAGAGTACCCTTTGTCCAGAACTTTGAGACCAGCTACCAGAATCTGGAATCTAGAGAACATAGTTTCAATGGATTCAGATTCTTCCATTTTGAACGCCTCATACTTCTGAATGAGCGCCAGAGCTTTTGTTTCTTTGACTTGAACGTTGCCCTCATGCGTCATTCTGAGAGAATCAAAGATGTTCTTTGCTGTGTCTCTGTTGGAGATCTTTTCATACTCAGTATAGGAAATGGCACTGAGGAGGATGGTTCTGGCCTTGTGGTGATTCTTGAAGTCACGCTTTTGTTGATCAGACATTGATTTTCTATCAATCTTCTGACCACTTGCATTCACAGGGTGCGTTTATCCATCTGTCACCATATCCCACAGATCAGCATCATGTGCCAGAAAGAAGCTTTCAATTCTGTCTTTCTAGTAATCAAAGTTTTCTCCATCAAAGACTGGAGGTTTGCCACTGAATCTGTCTCTGTCTTCATTGTTGTCATTGCTGATGTGAGAATTGTTTCCTGCCATTGTGTTTTTCTGACGCTGGATCTTGTACTGACACGGTTAAGTGTTTTAGCTCAGAACCAGGCGCTCTGATGCCAATTGAAGTGGTGAGAAACACAAGAAGGGGGGGTTGAATTGTAAAACTGAAATCTAAAGCAATGAACACGATATTTTTATCCTGGTTCGTTTGATCTCAAACTACTCCAGTCCACCCGTCAAGGTGATTTCGCCTCTCTCCAACGAGGTCTTAATTCACTATATTCAACTGAATATTACAGACTGCTTTAACAACTGCTAAAGCCTTCTTGATTCAAACCACAACCCGGTTTGTCAAGGTAACACTTTCTTACAAAGAGATAAAACTATGTGTGTGGATGTTTTCTACAAAACTTTATCACAACTGTGATGTATACATAAAATGAAGCTTAGAAACTAGATTGCTAAACAGTAATGGAATATCAGAGTATGTGGTTTAGCAAAACTGGTAGAACGAAGATTATGGTTCAGCTTTTGTGCGTGTAGAGATTTGGAGAGCATTAACCATTTCAATCTTCAAAGCCTTGTTTATATAGCACTTGATATGATGAACGTTGGATGCAATATTCTTGATTCAATGCTAATAACAAGCTTTCCTTTTTGAGCAGATCTTATCTGGAATGAGGCCGTTGGAATTAATTAGCTTTCAATGCACAGTACCGTTGCTTACTTAATGCAAGTTCTGGCTTGGCTCATTCTGTTTCTGCTTCGCTGCTGATGAACTATTGTGTTTCTGTATTAGAGTGTTTGAGCGCAGTTCTGTTCATCAAGCTTCAGCATGTACGTGAGTTGACCATCTGATCTTGACGTTCTGATGTAGCAACTTCTGATGCTGGTGTATGAAATCAAATTCTGATGCTGAATAGATGTGATCTTGCTTATTTCAATCAGCGTATCTGCAAGTCAGAACATAATAATTTTTAGGCATCAGATAGTTCAAACATGAAACATATAAATACTATATCTTTTCACTTTGTTATCATCAAAACTTAAATATAGGGTAGTAGATTCAAACATTGTTCTAACAGGTAGCCTTGTCATTATGGAAGGTAGTCTATTGTCGAGATTTTTGTTACTCCAATGGATGCTAGCGTTTTCATTATGGAAGGTAGTATTTCGTTGTGATTTCTATCACTCCAATGGATGGTAGCCTTGTCATTATGGAAGGTAGTCTATTGTTGATATATTTGTTACTCCAATGATGGTAGCATTATCATTATGGAAGGTTGTCTGTTGTCGAGATTTTTGTTACTCCAATGGATGGTAGCCTTGTCATTTTGGAAGGTAGTCTGTTGTCGAGATTTTTGTTACTCCAATGGATGGTATCATTGTCATTATGGATGGTAGTCTGTTGTCGAGAAATTTGTTACTCTAATGGATGGTAGCCTTGTCATTATGGAACGTATTCTATTGTCAATGTTTTTGTTACTCCAATGGATGGTAGCCTTGTCATTATGGAAGGTAGTATGTTGTCGAGATTTTTGTTATTCCAATGGATGGTAGCCTTGTCATTATGGAAGGTAGTCTATTGTCGAGATTTTTGTTACTCCAATGGATGCTAGCCTTGTCATTATGGAAGGTAGTCTGTCGTTGTGATTTCTGTCACTCCAATGGATGGTAGCCTTGTCATTATGGAAGGTAGTCTCTTGTTTATATTTTTGTTACTCCAACGGATGGTAGCCTTGTCATTATGGAGTGAAGTCTGTTGTCGAGATTTTTGTTACTCTAATGGATGGTAACCTTGTCATTATGGAAGGTAATCTGTTGTAAATATTTTTGTTATTCCAATGGATGGCAGCCTTGTCATTATGGAAGGTAGTCTGTTGTCGAGATTTTTTTTACTAGAATGAATGGTAGCCTTGTCATTATGGAAGGTAGTTTGTTGTCGATATTCTTGTTACTCCAATGGATGGTAGCCTTGTCATTATGGAACGTATTCTATTGTCGATGTTTTTGTTACTCCAATGGATGGTAGCCTTGTCATTATGGAAGGTAGTCTGTTGTTGAGATTTTTGTTATTCCAATGGATGGTAGCCTTGTCATTATGGAAGGTAGTCTATTGTCGAGATTTTTGTTACTCCAATGGATGCTAGCGTTTTCATTATGGAAGGTAGTATGTCGTTGTGATTTCTATCACTCCAATGGATGGTAGCCTTGTCAATATGGAAGGTAGTATGTTGTTCATATTTTTGTTACTCCAATGGATGGTAGCCTTGTCATTATGGAAGGTAGTCTATTGTCGAGATTTTTGTTACTCCAATGGATGGTAGCATTATCATTATGGAAGGTTGTCTGTTGTCGAGAATTTTGTTACTACATTGGATGGTAGCCTTGTCATTATGGAAGGTAGTATGTTTTCGATATTTTTGTTACTCCAATGGATGGTAGCCTTGTCATTATGGAAGGTAGTTTGTTGTCGATATTCTTGTTACTCCAATGGATGGTTGCCTTGTCATTATGGAACGTATTCTGTTGTCGATGTTTTTGTTACTCCAATGGATGGTAGCCTTATCATTATGGAAGGTAGTCTGTGGTTGAGATTTTTGTTATTCCAATGGATGGTAGCCTTGTCATTATGGAAGGTAGTGTGTTGTTGAGATTTTTGTTACTCCAATGGATGCTAGCCTTGTCACTATGGAAGGTAGTCTGTCGTTGTGATTTCTGTCACTCCAATGGATGGTAGCCTTGTCACTATGGAAGGTAGTCTGTTGTTCATATTTTTTTACTCCACTGGATGGTAGCCTTGTCATTATGGAAGGTAGTCTATTGTCGATATATTTGTTACTCCAATGGATGGTAGCATTATCATTATGGAAGGTTGTCTATTGTCGAGATTTTTGTTACTCTAATGGATGGTAGCCTTGTCATTCTAGAAGGTAGTCTGTTTACGAGATTTTTGTTACTATAATGGAAGGTAGCCTTGGCATTATGGAAGGTAGTTTGTTGTCGAGATTTTTGTTACTCCAATGGATGGTAACGTTGTCATTATAGATGGTAGTCTGTTGTCGAGATTTTTGTTATTTCAATGGATTGTAGCCTTGTCATTATGGAACGTATTCTGTTGTCGATGTTTTTGTTACTCCAATGGATAGTAGCCTTGTTATTATGGAAGGTAGTCTATTGTCTAGATTTTTGTAATTCAAATGAATGGTTGCCTTGTCATTATGGAAGGTAGTTCGTTGTCGAGTTTTTTGTTACTCCAATGGATGCTAGGCTTGTCATTATGGAAGGTAGTATGTCGTTGTGATTTTTGTTACTCCAATGGATGGTAGCCTTGTCATTATGGAAGGTAGTCTGTTGTCGATATTCTTGTTACTCCAATGGATGGTAGCGTTGTCATTAAGGAAGGTAGTATGTTGTCGATATCTTTGTTACTCCAATGGATTGTAGCCTTGTCATTAAGGAAGGTAGTCTGTTGTCGATATTTTTGTTACTCCAATGGATGGTATCATTGTCATTATGGATGGTAGTCTGTTGTCGAGAATTTTGTTACTCTAATGGATGGTAGCCTTGTCATTATGGAACGTATTCTGTTGTCGATGTTTTTGTTACTCCAATGGATGTTAGCCTTGTCATTATGGAAGGTAGTCTGTTGTCTAGATTTTTGTTATTCCAATGGATGGTAGCCTTGTCATTATGGAAGGTAGTGTGTTTTTGATATTTTTGTTACTCCAATGGATGGTAGCCTTGTCATTATGGAAGGTAGTCTATTGTCGATATTTTTGTTACTCCAATGGATGCTAGCCTTGTCATTATGGAAGGTAGTCCGTCGTTGTGATTTCTGTCACTCCAATGGATGGTAGCCTTGTCATTATGGAAGGTAGTCTCTTGTTTATATTTTTGTTACTCCAACGGATGGTAGCCTTGTCATTATGGAATGAAGTCTGTTGTCGAGATTTTTTTTACTCTAATGGATGATAACCTTGTCATTATGGAAGGTAATCTGTTGTAAATATTTTTGTTATTCCAATGGATGGCAGCCTTGTCATTATGGAAGGTAGTCTGTTGTCGAGATTTTTTTTACTAGAATGAATGGTAGCCTTGTCATTATGGAAGGTAGTTTGTTGTCGATATTCTTGTTACTCCAATGGATGGTAGCCTTGTCATTATGGAACGTATTCTATTGTCGATGTTTTTGTTACTCCAATGGATGGTAGCCTTGTCATTATGGAAGGTAGTCTGTTGTTGAGATTTTTGTTATTCCAATGGATGGTAGCCTTGTAATTATGGAAGGTAGTCTATTGTCGAGATTTTTGTTACTCCAATGGATGCTAGCGTTTTCATTATGGAAAGTAGTATGTCGTTGTGATTTCTGTCACTCCAATGGATGGTAGCCTTGTCAATATGGAAGGTAGTATGTTGTTCATATTTTTGTTACTCCAATGGATGGTAGCCTTGTCATTATGGAAGGTAGTCTATTGTCGAGATTTTTGTTACTCCAATGGATGGTAGCATTATCATTATGGAAGGTTGTCTGTTGTCGAGATTTTTGTTACTCCATTGGATGGTAGCCTTGTCATTATGGAAGGTAGTCTCTTTTCGAGATTTTTGTTACTCCAATGGATGGTAGCCTTGTCATTATGGAAGGTAGTTTGTTGTCGATATTCTTGTTACTCCAATGGATGGTAGCCTTGTCATTATGGAACGTATTCTGTTGTCGATGTTTTTGTTACTCCAATGGATGGTAGCCTTGTCATTATGGAAGGTAGTCTGTGGTTGAGATTTTTGTTATTCCAATGGATGGTAGCCTTGTCATTATGGAAGGTAGTGTGTTGTTGAGATTTTTGTTACTCCAATGGATGCTAGCCTTGTCACTATGAAAGGTAGTCTGTCGTTGTGATTTCTGTCACTCCAATGGATGGTAGCCTTGTCACTATGGAAGGTAGTCTGTTGTTCATATTTTTTTTACTCCACTGGATGGTAGCCTTGTCATTATGGAAGGTAGTCTATTGTTGATATATTTGTTACTCCAATGGATGGTAGCATTATCATTATGGAAGGTTGTCTGTTGTCGAGATTTTTGTTACTCTAATGGATGGTAGCCTTGTCATTCTAGAAGGTAGTCTGTTTACGAGATTTTTGTTACTATAATGGAAGGTAGCCTTGGCATTATGGAAGGTAGTTTGTTGTCGAGATTTTTGTTACTCCAATGGATGGTAACGTTGTCATTATAGATGGTAGTCTGTTGTCGAGATTTTTGTTATTTCAATGGATTGTAGCCTTGTCATTATGGAACGTATTCTGTTGTCGATGTTTTTGTTACTCCAATGGATAGTAGCCTTGTTATTATGGAAGGTAGTCTATTGTCTAGATTTTTGTAATTCAAAGGAATGGTTGCCTTGTCATTATGGAAGGTAGTTCGTTGTCGAGTTTTTTGTTATTCCAATGGATGGCAGCCTTGTCGTTATGGAAGGTAGTCTGTTGTCGAGATTTTTTTTACTATAATGAATGGTAGCCTTGTCATTATGGAAGGTAGTTTGTTGTCGATATTCTTGTTACTCCAATGGATGGTAGCCTTGTCATTAAGGAAGGTAGTATGTTGTCGATATCTTTGTTACTCCAATGGATTGTAGCCTTGTCATTATGGAAGGTAGTCTGTTGTCGAGATTTTTGTTACTCCAATGGATGGTATCATTGTCATTATGGATGGTAGTCTGTTGTCGAGAATTTTGTTACTCTAATGGATGGTAGCCTTGTCATTATGGAACGTATTCTGTTGTCGATGTTTTTGTTACTCCAATGGATGGTAGCCTTGTCATTATGGAAGGTAGTCTGTTGTCGAGATTTTTGTTATTCCAATGGATGGTAGCCTTGTCATTATGGAAGGTAGTGTGTTGTTGAGATTTTTGTTACTCCAATGGATGGTAGCCTTGTCATTATGGAAGGTAGTCTATTGTGGAGATTTTTGTTACTCCAATGGATGCTAGCCTTGTCATTATGGAAGGTAGTCTGTCGTTGTGATTTCTGTCACTCCAATGGATGGTAGCCTTGTCATTATGGAAGGTAGTCTCTTGTTTATATTTTTGTTACTCCAACGGATGGTATCCTTGTCATTATGGAATGAAGTCTGTTGTCGAGATTTTTGTTACTCTAATGGATGGTAACCTTGTCATTATGGAAGGTAATCTGTTGTAAATATGTTTGTTATTCCAATGGATGGCAGCCTTGTCATTATGGAAGGTAGTCTGTTGTCGAGATTTTTTTACTAGAATGAATGGTAGCCTTGTCATTATGGAAGGTAGTTTGTTGTCGATATTCTTGTTACTCCAATGGATGGTAGCCTTGTCATTATGGAACGTATTCTATTGTCGATGTTTTTGTTACTCCAATGGATGGTAGCCTTGTCATTATGGAAGGTAGTCTGTTGTTGAGATTTTTGTTATTCCAATGGATGGTAGCCTTGTCATTATGGAAGGTAGTCTATTGTCGAGATTTTTGTTACTCCAATGGATGCTAGCGTTTTCATTATGAAAGGTAGTATGTCGTTGTGATTTCTGTCACTCCAATGGATGGTAGCCTTGTCAATATGGAAGGTAGTATGTTGTTCATATTTTTGTTACTCCAATGGATGGTAGCCTTGTCATTATGGAAGGTAGTCTATTGTCGAGATTTTTGTTACTCCAATGGATGGTAGCATTATCATTATGGAAGGTTGTCTGTTGTCGAGATTTTTGTTACAACATTGGATGGTAGCCTTGTAATTATGGAAGGTAGTCTCTTTTCGAGATTTTTGTTACTCCAATGGATGGTAGCCTTGTCATTATGGAAGGTAGTTTGTTGTCGATATTCGTGTTACTCCAAAGGATGGTAGCCTTGTCATTATGGAACGTATTCTGTTGTCGATGTTTTTGTTACTCCAATGGATGGTAGCCTTGTCATTATGGAAGGTAGTCTGTGGTTGAGATTTTTGTTATTCCAATGGATGGTAGCCTTGTCATTATGGAAGGTAGTGTGTTGTTGAGATTTTTGTTACTCCAATGGATGCTAACCTTGTCACTATGGAAGGTAGTCTGTCGTTGTGATTTCTGTCACTCCAATGGATGGTAGCCTTGTCAATATGGAAGGTAGTCTGTTGTTCATATTTTTTTTACTCCACTGGATGGTAGCCTTGTCATTATGGAAGGTAGTCTATTGTTGATATATTTGTTACTCCAATGGATGGTAGCATTATCATTATGGAAGGTTGTCTGTTGTCGAGATTTTTGTTACTCTAATGGATGTTAGCCTTGTCATTCTAGAAGGTAGTCTGTTTACGAGATTTTTGTTACTATAATGGAAGGTAGCCTTGGCATTATGGAAGGTAGTTTGTTGTCGAGATTTTTGTTACTCCAATGGATGGTAACGTTGTCATTATAGATGGTAGTCTGTTGTCGAGATTTTTGTTATTTCAATGGATTGTAGCCTTGTCATTATGGAACGTATTCTGTTGTCGATGTTTTTGTTACTCCAATGGATAGTAGCCTTGTTATTATGGAAGGTAGTCTATTGTCTAGATTTTTGTAATTCAAATGAATGGTTGCCTTGTCATTATGGAAGGTAGTTCGTTGTCGAGTTTTTTGTTACTCCAATGGATGCTAGGCTTGTCATTATGGAAGGTAGTATGTCGTTGTGATTTTTGTTACTCCAATGGATGGTAGCCTTGTCATTATGGAAGGTAGTCTGTTGTCGATATTCTTGTTACTCCAATGGATGGTAGCCTTGTCATTAAGGAAGGTAGTATGTTGTCGATATCTTTGTTACTCCAATGGATTGTAGCCTTGTCATTATGGAAGGTAGTCTGTTGTCGAGATTTTTGTTACTCCAATGGATGGTATCATTGTCATTATGGATGGTAGTCTGTTGTCGAGAATTTTGTTACTCTAATGGATGGTAGCCTTGTCATTATGTAACGTATTTTGTTGTCGATGTTTTTGTTACTCCAATGGATGGTAGCCTTGTTATTATGGAAGGTAGTCTGTTGTCTAGATTTTTGTTATTCCAATGGATGGTAGCCTTGTCATTATAGAAGGTAGTGTGTTGTTGAGATTTTTGTTACTCCATTGGATGCTAGCCTTGTCATTATGGAAGGTAATCTGTTGTAAATATTTTTGTTATTCCAATGGATGGCAGCCTTGTCATTATGGAAGGTAGTCTGTTGTCGAGATTTTTTTTACTATAATGAATGCTAGCCTTGTCATTATGGAAGGTAGTTTGTTGTCGATATTCTTGTTACTCCAATGGATGGTTGCCTTGTCATTATGGAACGTATTCTATTGTCGATGTTTTTGTTACTCCAATGGATGGTAGCCTTGTCATTATGGAAGGTAGTCTGTTGTTGAGATTTTTGTTATTCCAATGGATGGTAGCCTTGTCATTATGGAAGGTAGTCTATTGTTGAGATTTTTGTTACTCCAATGGATGCTAGCGTTTTCATTATGGAAGGTAGTATGTCGTTGTGATTTCTATCACTCCAATGGATGGTAGCCTTGTCATTATGGAAGGTAGTCTATTGTTGAAATATTTGTTACTCCAATGATGGTAGCATTATCATTATGGAAGGTTGTCTGTTGTCGAGATTTTTGGTACTCCAATGGATGGTAGCCTTGTCATTCTGGAAGGTAGTCTGTTGTCGAGATTTTTGTTACTCCAATGGATGGTATCATTGTTATTATGGATGGTAGTCTGTTGTCGAGAAATTTGTTACTCTAATGGATGGTAGCCTTGTCATTATGGAACGTATTCTATTGTCGATGTTTTTGTTACTCCAATGGATGGTAGCCTTGTCATTATGGAAGGTAGTCTGTTGTTGAGATTTTTGTTATTCCAATGGATGTTAGCCTTGTCATTATGGAAGGTAGTCTATTGTCGAGATTTTTGTTACTCCAATGGATGCTAGCGTTTTCATTATGGAAGGTAGTATGTCGTTGTGATTTCTGTCACTCCAATGGATGGTAGCCTTGTCAATATGGAAGGTAGTATGTTGTTCATATTTTTGTTACTCCAATGGATGGTAGCCTTGTCATTATGGAAGGTAGTCTATTGTCGAGATTTTTGTTACTCCAATGGATGGTTGCATTATCATTATGGAAGTTTGTCTGTTGTCGAGATTTTTGTTACTCCATTGGATGGTAGCCTTGTCATTATGGAAGGTAGTTTGTTTTCGAGATTTTTGTTACTCCAATGGATGGTAGCCTTGTCATTATGGAAGGTAGTTTGTTGTCGATATTCTTGTTACTCCAATGGATGGTAGCCTTGTCATTATAGAACGTATTCTGTTGTCGATGTTTTTGTTTCTCCAATGGATGGTAGCCTTGTCATTATGGAAGGTAGTCTGTTGTTGAGATTTTTGTTAATCCAATGGATGGTAGCCTTGTCATTATGGAAGGTAGTGTGTTGTTGAGATTTGTGTTACTCCAATGGATGCTAGCCTTGTCACTATGGAAGGTAGTCTGTCGTTGTGATTTCTGTCACTCCAATGGATGGTAGCCTTGTCACTATGGAAGGTAGTCTGTTGTTCATATTTTTTTTAATCCAATGGATGGTAGCCTTGTCATTATGGAAGGTAGTCTATTGTCGATATATTTGTTACTCCAATGGATGGTAGCATTATCATTATGGAAGGTTATCTGTTGTCGAGATTTTTGTTACTCTAATGGATGGTAGCCTTGTCATTCTAGAAGGTAGTCTGTTTACGAGATTTTTGTTACTATAATGGAAGGTAGCCTTGGCATTATGGATGGTAGTTTGTTGTCGAGATTTTTGTTACTCTAATGGATGGTAACATTGTCATTATATATGGTAGTCTGTTGTCGAGATTTTTGTTATTTCAATGGATTGTAGCCTTGTCATTATGGAACGTATTCTGTTGTCGATGTTTTTGTTACTCCAATGGATAGTAGCCTTGTTATTATGGAAGGTAGTTTGTTGTCTAGATTTTTGTAATTCAAATGAATGGTTGCCTTGTCATTATGGAAGGTAGTTCGTTGTCGAGTTTTTTGTTACTCCAATGGATGCTAGGCTTGTCATTATGGAAGGTAGTATGTCGTTGTGATTTTTGTTACTCCAATGGATGGTAGCCTTGTCCTTATGGAAGGTAGTCTGTTGTCGATATTCTTGTTACTCCAATGGATGGTAGCCTTGTCATTAAGGAAGGTAGTATGTTGTCGATATCTTTGTTACTCCAATGGATTGTAGCCTTGTCATTATGGAAGGTAGTCTGTTGTCGAGATTTTTGTTACTCCAATGGATGGTATCATTGTCATTATGGATGGTAGTCTATTGTCGAGAATTTTGTTACTCTAATGGATGGTAGCCTTGTCATTATGGAACGTATTCTATTGTCGATGTTTTTGTTACTCCAATGGATGGTAGCCTTGTCATTATGGAAGGTAGTCTGTTGTCTAGATTTTTGTTATTCCAATGGATGGTAGCCTTGTCATTATGGTAGGTAGTGTGTTGTTGAGATTTTTGTTACTCCATTGGATGCTAGCCTTGTCATTATGGAAGGTAGTTTGTCGTTGTGATTTATGTCACTCCAATGGATGGTAGACTTATCACTATGGAAGGTAGTCTGTTGTTCATATTTTTTTTACTCCAATGGATGGTAGCCTTGTCATTATGAAAGGTAGTCTATTGTTGATATATTTGTTACTCCAATGATGGTAGCATTATCATTATGGAAGGTTGTCTGTTGTCGAGATTTTTGTTACTCCAATGGATGATAGCCTTGTCATTCTGGAAGGTAGTCTATTTTCGAGATTTTTGTTACTATAATGGATGGTAGCCTTGGAATTATGGAAGGTAGTTTGTTGTCGAGATTTTTCTTACTCCAATGGATGGTATCATTGTCATTATGGATGGTAGTCTGTTGTCGTGATTTTTGTTATTCCAATGGATTCTAGCCTAGTCATTACGGAAGGTTGTCTGTTTTCGAGATTTTTGTTATTCCAATGGATGGTAGCCTTGTCATTCTGGAAGGTAGTCTATTGTCGAGATTTTTGTTACTCCAATGGATGCTAGCGTTGTCATTATGGAAGGTAGTCTGTCGTTGTGATTTCTGTCACTCCAACGGATGGTTGCCTTGTCATTATGGAAGGTAGTCTATTGTCGAGATTTTTGTTACTCTAATGGATGGTAACCTTGTCATTATGGAAGGTAGTCTGTTGTAAATATTTTTGTTATTCCAATGGATGGCAGCCTTGTCATTATGGAAGGTAGTCTGTTGACGAGATTTTTTTTACTAGAATGAATGGTAAACTTGTCATTATGGAAGGTAGCTTGTTGTCGATATTCTTGTTACTCCAATGGATGGTAGCCTTGTCATTATGGAACGTATTCTGTTGTCGATGTTTTTGTTACTCCAATGGATGGTAGCCTTGTCATTATGGAAGGTAGTCTGTTGTTGAGATTTTTGTTATTCCAATGGATGGTAGCCTTGTCATTATGGAAGGTAGTCTATTGTAGATATTTTAGTTACTCCAATGGATGCTAGCGTTGTCATTATGGAAGGTAGTATGTCGTTGTGATTTTTGTCACTCCAATGGATGGTAGCCTTGTCAATATGGAAGGTCGTCTGTTCTTCATAATTTTGTTACTCCAATGGATGGTAGCCTTGTCATTATGGAAGGTAGTCTATTGTCGATATATTTGTTACTCAAATGGATGGTAGCATTATCATTATGGAAGGTTGTCTGTTGCAGAGATTTTTGTTACTCCATTGGATGGTAGCCTTGTCATTATGGAAGGTAGTCTCTTTTCGAGATTTTTGTTACTATAATGGAAGGTAGCCTTGGCATTATGGAAGGTAGTTTGTTGTCGAGATTTTTGTTACTCCAATGGATGGTAACATTGTCATTATGGAAGGTAGTCTGTTGTCGAGATTTTTTTTACTAGAATGAATGGTAGCCTTGTCATTATGGAAGGTAGTTTGTTGTCGATATTCTTGTTACTCCAATGGAAGGTAGCCTTGTCATTATGGAACGTATTCTATTTTCGATGTTTTTGTTACTCCAATGGATGGTAGCCTTGTCATTATGGAAGGTAGTCTGTTGTTGAGATTTTTGTTATTCCAATGGATGGTAGCCTTGTCATTATGGAAGGTAGTCTATTGTCGAGATTTTTGTTACTCCAATGGATGCTAGCGTTTTCATTATGGAAGGTAGCATGTCGTTGTGATTTCTGTCACTCCAATGGATGGTAGCCTTGTCAATATGGAAGGTAGTATGTTGTTCATATTTTTGTTACTCCAATGGATGGTAGCCTTATCATTATGGAAGGTAGTCTATTGTCGAGATTTTTGTTACTCCAATGGATGGTTGCATTATCATTATGGAAGGTTGTCTGTTGTCGAGATTTTTGTTACTCCATTGGATGGTAGCCTTGTCATTATGGAAGGTAGTTTGTTTTCGAGATTTTTGTTACTCCAATGGATGGTAGCCTTGTCATTATGGAAGGTAGTTTGTTGTTCATATTTTTGTTACTCCAATGGATGGTAGCATTATCATTATGGAAGGTTATCTGTTGCCGAGATTTTTGTTACTCCATTGGATGGTAGCCTTGTCATTATGGAAGGTAGTTTGTTTTCGAGATTTTTGTTACTCCATTGGATGGTAGCCTTGTCATTATGGAAGGTAGTCTGTTTTCGAGATGTTTGTTACTCCAATGGATGGTAGCCTTGTCATTATGGAAGGTAGTTTGTTGTCGATATTCTTGTTACTCCAATGGATGGTAGCCTTGTCATTATGGAACGTATTCCGTTGTCGATGTTTTTGTTACTCAAATGGATGGTAGCCTTGTCATTATGGAAGGTAGTCTTTTGTTGAGATTTTTGTTATTCCAATGGATGGTAGCCTTGTCATTATGGAAGGTAGTGTGTTATTGAGATTTTTGTTACTCTAATGGATGCTAGCCTTGTCATTATGGAAGGTAGTATGTCGTTGTGATTTCTGTCACTCCAATGGATGGTAGCCTTGTCACTATGGAAGGTAGTATGTTGTTCATATTTATTTTACTCCAATGGATGGTAGCCTTGTCATTATGGAAGGTAGTCTATTGTCGATATATTTGTTACTCCAATGGATGGTAGCATTATCATTATGGAAGGTTGTCTGTTGTCGAGATTTTTGTTACTCTAATAGATGGTAGCCTTGTCATTCTAGAAGGTAGTTTTTTTCGAGATTTTTGTTACTATAATGGAAGGTAGCCTTGGCATTATGGAAGGTAGTTTGTTGTCGAGATTTTTGTTACTCCAATGGATGGTAACATTGTCATTATGGATGGTAGTCTGTTGTCGAGATTTTTGTTATTCCAATGGATTGTAGCCTTGTCATTATGGAACGTATTCTGTTGTCGATGTTTTTGTTACTCCAATGGATAGTAGCCTTGTTATTATAGAAGGTAGTCTTTTGTCTAGATTTTTGTAATTCAAATGAATGGTTGCCTTGTCATTATGGAAGGTAGTTCATTGTCGAGTTTTTTGTTACTCCAATGGATGCTAGCCTTGTCATAATGGAAGGTAGTATGTCGTTGTGATTTTTGTTACTCCAATGGATGGTTGCCTTGTCATTATGGAAGGTAGTCTGTTGTCGATATTCTTGTTACTCCAATGGATGGTAGCCTTGTCATTAAGGAAGGTAGTATGTTGTCAATATCTTTGTTACTCCAATGGATTGTAGCCTTGTCATTATGGAAGGTAGTCTATTGCCGAGATTTTTGTTATTCCAATGGATGGTATCGTTGTCATTATGGATGGGAGTCTGTTGTCGAGAAATTTGTTACTCTAATGGATGGTAGCCTTGTCATTATGGAACGTATTATGTTGTCGATGTTTTTGTTACTCCAATGGATGGTAGCCTTGTCATTATGGAAGGTAGTCTATTGTCTAGATTTTTGTTATTCCAATGGATGGTAGCCTTGTCATTATGGAAGGTAGTGTGTTGTTCAGATTTTTGTTACTCCATTGGATGGTAGCCTTGTCATTATGGAAGGTAGTTTGTCGTTGTGATTTATGTCACTCCAATGGATGGTAGCCTTGTCACTATGGAAGGTAGTCTATTGTTCATATTTTTTTACTCCAATGGATGGTAGCCTTGTCATTATGGAATGTAGTCTATTGTCGAGATTTTTGTTACTCCAATGGATGGTAGCCTTGTCATTATGGAAGGTTGTCTGTTGTCGAGATTTTTGTTACTCCATTGGATGGTAGCCTTGTCATTATGGAAGGTAGTCTGTTTTCGAGATTTTTGTTACTCCAATGGATGGTAGCCTTGTCATTATGTAAGGTAGTTCGTTGTCGATATTCTTGTTACTCCAATGGATGGTAGCCTTGTCATTATGGAACGTATTCTGTTGTCGATGTTTTTATTACTCTAATGGATGGTAGCCTTGTCATTATGGAAGGTAGTCTGTTGTTGAGATTTTTGTTATTCCAATGGATGGTAGCCTTGTCATTATGGAAGGTAGTGTGTTATTGAGATTTTTGTTACTCCAATGGATGCTAGCCTTGTCATTATGGAAGGTAGTCTGTTTTCGAGATTTTTGTTACTATAATGGAAGGTAGCCTTGGCATTATGGAAGGTAGTTTGTTGTAGAGATTTTTGTTACTCCAATGGATGGTAACGTTGTCATTATGGATGGTAGTCTATTGTCGAGATTTTTGTTATTCCAATGGATTATAGCCTTGTCATTATGGAACGTATTCTGTTGTTGATGTTTTTGTTACTCCAATGGGTAGTAGCCTTGTTATTATGGAAGGTAGTCTGTTGTCTAGATTTTTGTTATTCAAATGAATGGTTGCCTTGTCATTATGGAAGGTAGTCCGTTGTCGAGTTATTTGTTACTCCAATGGATGCTCGCCTTGTCATTATGGAAGGTAGTATGTCGTTGTGAGTTTTGTTACTACAACGGATGGTAGCCTTGTCATTATGGAAGGTAGTATGTTGTCGATATTCTTGTTACTCCAATGGATGGTAGCCTTGTCATTAAGGAAGGTAGTATGTTGTCGATATCTTTGTTACTCCAATGGATTGTAGCCTTGTGATTATGGAAGGTAGTCTGTTGTCGATATTTTTGTTACTCCAATGGATGGTATCATTGTCATTATGGATGGTAGTCTGTTGTCGAGAATTTTGTTACTCTACTGGATGGTATCCTTGTCATTATGGAACGTATTCTGTTGTCGATGTTTTTGTTACTCCAATGGATGTTAGCCTTGTCATTATGGAAGGTAGTCTGTTGTCGAGGTTTTTGTTATTCCAATAGATGGTAGCCTTGTCATTATGGATGGTAGTGTGTTGTTGAGATTTTTGTTACTCCAATGGATGCTAGCCTTGTCATTATGGAAGGTAGTTTGTCGTTGTGATTTTTGTCACTCCAATGGATGATAGCCTTGTCACTATGGAAGGTAGTCTGTTGTTCATATTTTTTTTACTCCAATGGATGGTAGCCTTGTCATTATGGAAGGTAGTCTATTGTTGATATATTTGTTACTCCAATGATGGTAGCATTATCATTATGGAAGGTTGTCTGTTGTCGAGATTTTTGTTAGTCCAATGGAGGGTATCCTTGTCATTCTGGAAGGTAGTCTTTTTTCGAGATTTTTGTTACTATAATGGATGGTAGCCTTCGAATTATGGAAGGTAGTTTGTTGTCGAGATTTTTGTTACTCCAATGGATGGTATCGTTGTCATTATGGATGGTAGTCTATTGTCGAGATTTTTGTTATTCCAATGGATTGTAGCCTTGTTATTATGGAAGGTAGTCTGTTGTCTAGATTTTTGTTATTCCAATGAATGGTAGCCTTGTCATTATGGAAGGTAGTCTATTGTCGAGATTTTTGTTACTCCAATGGATGCTAGCATTGTCATTATGGAAGGTAGTATGTCGTTGTGATTTTTGTCACTCCAATGGATGGTGGCCTTGTCACTATGGAAGGTAGTCTGTTGGTCATATTTTAGTTACTCCAATGGATGGTAGCCTTGTCATTATGGAAGGTAGTCTATTGTCGAGATTTTTGGTACTCCAATGGATGGTAGCATTATCATTATGGAAGGTTGTCTGTTGTCGAGATTTTTGATACTCCATCTGATGGTAGCCTTGTCATTATGAAAGGTAGTCTGTTTTTGAGATTTTTGTTACTCCAATGGATGGTAGCCTTGTCATTATGGAAGGTAGTCTGTTGTCGATATTCTTGTTACTCCAATGGATGGTAGCTTGTCATTATGGAACGTATTCTGTTGTCGATATTTTTGTTACTCCAATGGATGGTAGCCTTGTCATTATGGAAGGTAGTCTGTTGTCGATATTTTTGTTATTCCAATGGATGGTAGCCTTGTCATTATGGAAGGTAGTGTGTTGTTGAGATTTTTGTTACTCCAATGGATGCTAGCCTTTTCATTATGGAAGGTAGTCTGTCATTGTGATTTATGTCACTCCAATGGATGGTAGCCTTGTCACTATGGACGGTAGTCTGTTGTTCATATTTTTTTACGCCAATGGATGGTAGCCTTGTCATTATGGAAGTTAGTCTATTGTTGATATATTTGTTACTCCAATGGATGGTAGCATTATCATTATGGAAGGTTGTCTGTTGTCGAGATTTTTGTTACTCCAATGGAGGGTAGCCTTGTCATTCTGGAAGGTAGTCTTTTTTCGACATTTTTGTTACTATAATGGATGGTAGCCTTCGAATTATGGAAGGTAGTTTGTTGTCGAGATTTTTGTTACTCCAATGGATGCTATCGTTGTCATTATGGATGGTAGTCTGTTGTCGAGATTTTTGTTATTCCAATGGATTGTAGCCTTGTCATTATGGAACGTATTCTGTTGTCAATGTTTTTGTTACTCCAATGGATAGTAGCCTTGTTATTATGGAAGGTAGTCTGTTGTCTAGATTTTTGTTATTCCAATGAATGGTAGCCTTGTCATTATGGAAGGTAGTCTATTTTCGAGATTTTTGTTACTCCAATGGATGCTAGGGTTGTCATTATGGAAGGTAGTATGTCGTTGTGATTTTTGTCACTCCAATGGATGGTGGCCTTGTAACTATGGAAGGTAGTCAGTTGGTCATATTTTAGTTACTCCAAAAGATGGTAGCCTTGTCATTATGGAAGGTAGTCTATTGTCGAGATTTTTGTTACTCCAATGGATGGTAGCATTATCATTATGGAAGGTTGTCTGTTGTCGAGATTTTTGATACTCCATTGGATGGTAGCCTTGTCATTATGAAAGGTAGTCTGTTTTCGAGATTTTTGTTACTCCAATGGATGGTAGCCTTGTCATTATGGAAGGTAGTCTGTTGTCGATATTCTTGTTACTCTAATGGATGTAAGCTTGTCATTATGGAACGTATTCTGTTGTCGATGTTTTTGATACTCCAATTGATGGTAGCCTTGTCATTATGGAAGGTAGTCTGTTGTCGAGATTTTTGTTATTCCAATGGATGGTAGCCTTGTCATTATGGAAGGTAGTGTGTTGTTGAGATTTTTGTTACTCCAATGGATGCTAGCCTTATCATTATGGAAGGTAGTCTGTCATTGTGATTTATGTCACTCCAATGGATGGTAGCCTTGTCACTATGGAAGGTAGTCTTGTCATTCTGAAAGGTAGTCTGTTTTCGAGATTTTTGTTACTATAATGGATGGTAGCCTTGGAATTATGGAAGGTAGTTTATTGTCGAGATTTTTGTTACTCCAATGGATGGTATCGTTGTCATTTTGGATGGTAGTCTGTTGTCGAGATTTTTGTTATTCCAATGGATTGTAGCCTTGTCATTATGGAACATATTCTGTTGTCGATGTTTTTGTTACTCCAATGGATAATAGCCTTGTTATTATGAAAGGTATTCTGTTGTCTAGATTTTTGTTATTCCAATGAATGGTAGCCTTGTCATTATGGAAGGTAGACTATTGTCGAGATTTTTCTTACTCCAATGGATGGTAGCCTTGTCAATATGGAAGGTAGTCTGTTGTTCATATTTTTGTTACTCCAATGGATGGTAGCCTTGTCATTATGGAAGGTAGTCTGTTGTCGAGATTTTTGTTACTCCAATGGATGGTAGCATTATCATTATGGAAGGTTGTATGTTGTCGAGATTTTTGTTACTCCATTGGATTGTAGCCTTGTCATTATGGAAGGTACTCTGTTTTCGAGATTCTTGTTACTCCAATGGATGGTAGCCTTGTCATTATGGAAGGTAGTTTGTCGTTGTGATTTATGTCACTCCAATGGATGGTAGCCTTGTCACTATGGAAGGTAGTCTGTTGTTCATATTTTTTTTACTCCAATGGATGGTAGCCTTGTCATTATGGAAGGTAGTCTATTGTCGAGATTTTTGTTACTCCAATGGATGGTAGCCTTGTCATTATGGAAGGTAGTCTATTGTCGAGATTTTTGTTACTCCAATGGATGGTAGCATTATCATTATGGAAGGTTGTCTGTTGTCGAGATTTTTGATACTCCATTGGATGGTAGCCTTGTCATTATGAAAGGTAGTCTGTTTTCGAGATTTTTGTTACTCCAATGGATGGTAGCCTTGTCATTATGGAAGGTAGTCTGTTGTCGATATTCTTGTTACTCTAATGGATGTAAGCTTGTCATTATGGAACGTATTCTGTTGTCGATGTTTTTGATACTCCAATGGATGGTAGCCTTGTCATTATGGAAGGTAGTCTGTTGTCGAGATTTTTGTTATTCCAATGGATGGTAGCCTTGTAATTATGGAAGGTAGTGTGTTGTTGAGATTTTTGTTACTCCAATGGATGCTAGCCTTATCATTATGGAAGGTAGTCTGTCATTGTGATTTATGTCACTCCAATGGATGGTAGCCTTGTCACTATGGAAGGTAGTCTTGTCATTCTGAAAGGTAGTCTGTTTTCGAGATTTTTGTTACTATAATGGATGGTAGCCTTGGAATTATGGAAGGTAGTTTATTGTCGAGATTTTTGTTACTCCAATGGATGGTATCGTTGTCATTTTGGATGGTAGTCTGTTGTCGAGATTTTTGTTATTCCAATGGATTGTAGCCTTGTCATTATGGAACATATTCTGTTGTCGATGTTTTTGTTACTCCAATGGATAGTAGCCTTGTTATTATGAAAGGTATTCTGTTGTCTAGATTTTTGTTATTCCAATGAATGGTAGCCTTGTCATTATGGAAGGTAGACTATTGTCGAGATTTTTCTTACTCCAATGGATGGTAGCCTTGTCAATATGGAAGGTAGTCTGTTGTTCATATTTTTGTTACTCCAATGGATGGTAGCCTTGTCATTATGGAAGGTAGTCTGTTGTCGAGATTTTTGTTACTCCAATGGATGGTAGCATTATCATTATGGAAGGTTGTATGTTGTCGAGATTTTTGTTACTCCATTGGATTGTAGCCTTGTCATTATGGAAGGTACTCTGTTTTCGAGATTCTTGTTACTCCAATGGATGGTAGCCTTGTCATTATGGAAGGTAGTTTGTCGTTGTGATTTATGTCACTCCAATGGATGGTAGCCTTGTCACTATGGAAGGTAGTCTGTTGTTCATATTTTTTTTACTCCAATGGATGGTAGCCTTGTCATTATGGAAGGTAGTCTATTGTCGAGATTTTTGTTACTCCAATGGATGGTAGCCTTGTCATTATGGAAGGTTGTCTGTTGTCGAGATTTTTGTTACTCCATTGGATGGTAGCCTTGTCATTATGGAAGGTAGTCTGTTTTCGAGATTTTTGTTACTCCAATGGATGGTAGCCTTGTCATTATGTAAGGTAGTTCGTTGTCGATATTCTTGTTACTCCAATGGATGGTAGCCTTGTCATTATGGAACGTATTCTGTTGTCGATGTTTTTATTACTCTAATGGATGGTAGCCTTGTCATTATGGAAGGTAGTCTGTTGTTGAGATTTTTGTTATTCCAATGGATGGTAGCCTTGTCATTATGGAAGGTAGTGTGTTATTGAGATTTTTGTTACTCCAATGGATGCTAGCCTTGTAATTATGGAAGGTAGTCTATTTTCGAGATTTTTGTTACTATAATGGAAGGTAGCCTTGGCATTATGGAAGGTAGTTTGTTGTCGAGATTTTTGTTACTCCAATGGATGGTAACGTTGTCATTATGGATGGTAGTCTATTGTCGAGATTTTTGTTATTCCAATGGATTATAGCCTTGTCATTATGGAACGTATTCTGTTGTTGATGTTTTTGTTACTCCAATGGGTAGTAGCCTTGTTATTATGGAAGGTAGTCTGTTGTCTAGATTTTTGTTATTCAAATGAATGGTTGCCTTGTCATTATGGAAGGTAGTCCGTTGTCGAGTTTTTTGTTACTCCAATGGATGCTCGCCTTGTCATTATGGAAGGTAGTATTTCGTTGTGATTTTTGTTACTCCAACGGATGGTAGCCTTGTCATTATGGAAGGTAGTCTGTTGTCGATATTCTTGTTACTCCAATGGATGGTAGCCTTGTCATTAAGGAAGGTAGTATGTTATCGATATCTTTGTTACTCCAATGGATTGTAGCCTTGTGATTATGGAAGGTAGTCTATTGTCGATATTTTTGTTACTCCAATGGATGGTATCGTTGTCATTATGGATGGTAGTCTGTTGTCGAGAATTTTGTTACTCTACTGGATGGTATCCTTGTCATTATGGAACGTATTCTGTTGTCGATGTTTTTGTTACTCCAATGGATGTTAGCCTTGTCATTATGGAAGGTAGTCTGTTGTCGAGGTTTTTGTTATTCTAATAGATGGTAGCCTTGTCATTATGGATGGTAGTGTGTTGTTGAGATTTTTGTTACTCCAATGGATGCTAGCCTTGTCATTATGGAAGGTAGTTTGTCGTTGTGATTTTTGTCACTCCAATGGATGATAGCCTTGTCACTATGGAAGGTAGTCTGTTGTTCATATTTTTTTTACTCCAATGGATGGTAGCCTTTTCATTATGGAAGGTAGTCTATTGTTGATATATTTGTTACTCCAATGATGGTAGCATTATCATTATGGAAGGTTGTCTGTTGTCGAGATTTTTGTTACTCCAATGGAGGGTATCCTTGTCATTCTGGAAGGTAGTCTTTTTTCGAGATTTTTGTTACTATAATGGATGGTAGCCTTCGAATTATGGAAGGTAGTTTGTTGTCGAGATTTTTGTTACTCCAATGGATGGTATCGTTGTCATTATGGATGGTAGTCTGTTGTCGAGATTTTTGTTATTCCAATGGATTGTAGCCTTGTCATTATGGAACGTATTCTTTTGTCAATGTTTTTGTTACTCCAATGGATAGTAGCCTTGTTATTATGGAAGGTAGTTTGTTGTCTAGATTTTTGTTATTCCAATGAATGGTAGCCTTGTCATTATGGAAGGTAGTCTATTGTCGAGATTTTTGTTACTCCAATGGATGCTAGCGTTGTCATTATGGAAGGTAGTATGTCGTTGTGATTTTTGTCACTCCAATGGATGGTGGCCTTGTCACTATGGAAGGTAGTCTGTTGGTCATATTTTAGTTACTCCAATGGATGGTAGCCTTGTCATTATGGAAGGTAGTCTATTGTCGAGATTTTTGGTACTCCAATGGATGGTAGCATTATCATTATGGAAGGTTGTCTGTTGTCGAGATTTTTGATACTCCATTGGATGGTAGCCTTGTCATTATGAAAGGTAGTCTGTTTTTGAGATTTTTGTTACTCCAATGGATGGTAACCTTGTCATTATGGAAGGTAGTCTGTTGTCGATATTCTTGTTACTCCAATGGATGGTAGCTTGTCATTATGGAACGTATTCTGTTGTCGATGTTTTTGTTACTCCAATGGATGGTAGCCTTGTCATTATGGAAGGTAGTCTGTTGTCGATATTTATGTTATTCCAATGGATGGTAGCCTTGTCATTATGGAAGGTAGTGTTTTGTTGAGATTTTTGTTACTCCAATGGATGCTAGCCTTATCATTATGGAAGGTAGTCTGTCATTGTGATTTATGTCACTCCAATGGATGGTAGCCTTGTCACTATGGACGGTAGTCTGTTGTTCATATTTTTTTACTCCAATGGATGGTAGCCTTGTCATTATGGAAGTTAGTCTATTGTTGATATATTTGTTACTCCAATGGATGGTAGCATTATCAATATGGAAGGTTGTCTGTTGTCGAGATTTTTGTTACTCCAATGGAGGGTAGCCTTGTCATTCTGGAAGGTAGTCTTTTTTCGAGATTTTTGTTACTATAATGGATGGTAGCCTTCGAATTATGGAAGGTAGTTTGTTGTCGAGATTTTTGTTACTCCAATGGATGGTATCGTTGTCATTATGGATGGTAGTCTGTTGTCGAGATTTTTGTTATTCCAATGGATTGTAGCCTTGTCATTATGGAACATATTCTGTTGTCAATGTTTCTGTTACTCCAATGGATAGTAGCCTTGTTATTATGGAAGGTAGTCTGTTGTCTAGATTTTTGTTATTCCAATGAATGGTAGCCATGTCATTATGGAAGGTAGTCTATTGTCGAGATTTTTGTTACTCCAAGGGATGCTAGGGTTGTCATTATGGAAGGTAGTATGTCGTTGTGATTTTTGTCACTCCAATGGATGGTGGCCTTGTAACTATGGAAGGTAGTCTGTTGGTCATATTTTAGTTACTCCAAAAGATGGTAGCCTTGTCATTATGGAAGGTAGTTTATTGTCGAGATTTTTCTTACTCCAATGGATGGTAGCATTATCATTATGGAAGGTTGTCTGTTGTCGAGATTTTTGATACTCCATTGGATGGTAGCCTTGTCATTATGAAAGGTAGTCTGTTTTCGAGATTTTTGGTACTCCAATGGATGGTAGCCTTGTCATTATGGAAGGTAGTCTGTTGTCGATATTCTTGTTACTCTAATGGATGGTAGCTTGTCATTATGGAACGTATTGTGTTGTCGATGTTTTTGTTACTCCAATTGATGGTAGCCTTGTCATTATGGAAGGTAGTCTGTTGTCGAGATTTTTGTTATTCCAATGGATGGTAGCCTTGTCATTATGGAAGGTAGTGTGTTGTTGAGATTTTTGTTACTCCAATGGATGCTAGCCTTATCATTATGGAAGGTAGTCTGTCATTGTGATTTATGTCACTCCAATGGATGGTAGCCTTGTCACTATGGAAGGTAGTCTTGTCATTTTGAAAGGTAGTCTGTTTTCGAGATTTTTGTTACTATAATGGATGGTAGCCTTGGAATTATGGAAGGTAGTTTATTGTCGAGATTTTTGTTACTCCAATGGATGGTATCGTTGTCATTATGGATGGTAGTCTGTTGTCGAGATTTTTGTTATTCCAATGGATTGTAGCCTTGTCATTATGGAATATATTCTGTTGTCGATGTTTTTGTTACTCCAATGGATAGTAGCCTTGTTATTATGAAAGGTAGTCTGTTGTCTAGATTTTTGTTATTCCAATGAATGGTAGCCTTGTCATTATGGAAGGTAGACTATTGTCGAGATTTTTGTTACTCCAATGGATGGTAGCCTTGTCAATATGGAAGGTAGTCTGTTGTTCATATTTTTGTTACTCCAATGGATGGTAGCCTTGTCATTATGGAAGGTAGTCTATTGTCGAGATTTTTGTTACTCCAATGGATGGTAGCATTATCATTATGGAAGGTTGTATGTTGTTGAGATTTTTGTTACTCCATTGGATGGTAGCCTTGTCATTATGGAAGGTACTCTGTTTTCGAGATTCTTGTTACTCCAATGGATGGTAGCCTTGTCATTCTGGAAGGTAGTCTATTTTCGAGATTTTTGATACTATAATGGATGGTAGCCTTGGAATAATGGAAGGTAGTTTGTTGTCGAGATTTTTGTTACTCCAATGGATGGTATTGTTGTCCTTATGGATGGTAGTCTGTTGTCGAGATTTTTGTTATTCCAAAGGATTGTAGCCTTGTCATTATGGAACGTATTCTATTGTCGATGTTTTTGTTACTCCAATGGATAGTAGCCTTGTTATTATGGAGGGTAGTCTGTTGTCTAGATTTTTGTTATTCGAATGAATGGTAGCCTTGTCATTATGGAAGGTACTCTATTGTCGAGATTTTTGTTACTCCAATGGATGCTAGCATTGTCATTATGGAAGGTAGTATGTCATTGTGATTTCTGTCACTCCAATGGATGGTAGCCTTGTTACTATGGAAGGTAGTCTGTTGGTCATATTTTAGTTAATCCAATGGATGGTAGTCTTGTCATTATGGAAGGTAGTCTATTGTCGAGATTTTTGTTACTCCAATGGATGGTAGCATTATCATTATGGAAGGTTGTCTGTTGTCGAGATTTTTGTTACTCTATTGGATGGTAGCCTTGTCATTATGAAAGGTAGTCTATTTTCAAGATTTTTGTTACTCCAATGGATGGTAGCCTTGTCATTATGGAAGGTAGTCTGTCATTGTGATTTCTGTCACTCCAATGAATGGTAGCCTTGTCATTATGGAAGGTAGTCCGTTTTTCATATTTTTTCTACTCCAATGGATGGTAGCATTATCATTATGGAAGGTTGTCTGTTGTTGAGATTTTAGTTACTCCAATGGATGGTAGCCTTGTCATTCTGGAAGGTAGTCTATTTTCGAGATTTTTGTTACTATAATGGATGGTAGCCTTGGAATTATGGAAGGTAGTTTGTTGTCGAGATTTTTGTTACTCCAATGGATGGTATCGTTGTCCTTATGGATGGTAGTCTGTTGTCGAGATTTTTGTTATTCCAATGGATTGTAGCCTTGTCATTATGGAACGTATTCTGTTGTCGATGTTTTTGTTACTCCAATGGATAGTAGCCTTGTTATTATGGAAGGTAGTCTGTTGTCTAGATTTTTGTTATTCGAATGAATGGTAGCCTTGTCATTATGGAAGGTAGTCTATTGTCGAGATTTTTGTTACTCCAATGGATGCTAGCGTTGTCATTATGGAAGGTAGTATGTCGTTGTGATTTCTGTCACTCCAATGGATGGTAGCCTTGTTACTATGGAAGGTAGTCTGTTGGTCATATTTTAGTTAATCCAATGGATGGTAGTCTTGTCATTATGGAAGGTAGTCTATTGTCGAGATTTTTGTTACTCCAATGGATGGTAGCATTATCCTTATGGAAGGTTGTCCGTTGTCGAGATTTTTGTTACTCTATTGGATGGTAGCCTTGTCATTACGAAAGGTAGTCTATTTTCGAGATTTTTGTTACTCCAATGGATTGTAGCTTGTCATTATGGAATGTATTCTGTTGTCGATGTTTTTGTTACTCCAATGGATGGTAGCCTTGTCATTATGGAAGGTAGTTTGTTGTCGAGATTTTTGTTATTCCAATGGATGGTAGCCTTGTCATTATGGAAGGTAGTTTGTTGTTGAGATTTTTGTTACTCCAATGGATGCTAGCCTTGTCATTATGGAAGGTTGTCAGTCGTTGTGATTTCTGTCACTCGAATGGATGGTAGCCTTGTCACTATGGAAGGTAGTCTGTTGTTCATTATTTTTTACTCCAATGGATGGTAGCCTTGTCATTATGGAAGGTAGTCTATTTTTGATATATTTGTTACTCCAATGGATGGTAGCATTATCATTATGGAAGGTTGTCTGTTGTCGAGATTTTTGTTACTCCAATGGATGGTAGCCTTGTCATTCTAGAAGGTAGTCTATTTTCGAGATTTTTGTTACTATAATGGAAGGAAGCTTTGGCATTATGGAAGGTAGTTTGTTTTCGAGATTTTTGTTACTCCAATGGATGGTAACGTTGTCATTTTGGATGGTAGTCTGTTGTCGAGATTTTTGTTATTCCAATGCATTGTAGCCTTGTTATTATGGAACGTATTCTGTTGTCGATGTTTTTGTTACTCCAATGGATAGTAGCCTTGTTATTATGGAAGGTAGTCTGTTGTCTAGATTTTTGTTGTTCCAATGAATGGTAGCCTTGTCATTATGGAAGGTAGTCTGTTGTCGAGATTTTTGTTACTCCAATGGATGCTAGCGTTGTCATTATGGAAGGTAGTATGTCGTTGTGATTTTTGTCACTCCAATGGATGGTAGCCTTGTCACTATGGAAGGTAGTCGGTTGTTCATATTTTTGTTACTCCAATGGATGGTAGCCTTGTCATTATGGAAGGTAGTCTATTGTCGATATTTTTCTTACTCCAATGGATGGTAGCATTATTATTATGGAAGGTTGTCTGTTGTCGAGATTTTTGTTACTCCATTGGATGGTAGCCTTGTCATTATGGAAGGTAGTCTGTTTTCGATATTTTTGTTACTCCAATGGATGGTAGCCTTGTCATTATGGAAGGTAGTCTGTTTACGAGATTTTTGTTACTCCAATGGATGGTAGCCTTGTCACTATGGAAGGTAGTCTGTTGTCGAGATTTTTGTTTTTCCAATGGATTATAGCCTTGTCATTATGGAACGTATTCTGTTGTCGATGTTTTTGTTACTCCAATGGATAGGAGCCTAGTTATTATGGAAGGTAGTCTGTTGTCTAGATTTTTGTTATTCAAATGAATGGTTTCCTTGTCATTATGGAAGGTAGTCCGTTGACGAGTTTTTAGTTACTCCAATGGATGCTAGCCTTGTCATTATGGAAGGTAGTATGTCGTTGTGATTTTTGTTACTCCAATGAATGGTAGCCTTGTCATTATGGAAGGTAGTCTGTTGTTGATATTCTTGTTACTCCAATGCATGGTAGCCTTGTGATTAAGGAAGGTAGTATGTTGTCGATATCTTTGTTAATCCAATGGATTGTAGCCTTATCATTATGAAAGGTAGTCTATTGTCGAGATTTTTGTTACTCCAATGGATGGTATCATTGTCATTATGGATGGTAGTCTGTTGTCGAGAATTATGTTACTCTAATGGATGGTAGCCTTGTCATTATGGAACGTATTCTGTTGTCGATGTTTTTGTTACTCCAATGGATGGTAGCCTTGTCATTATGGAAGGTAGTCTGTTGTCGAGATTTTTGTTATTCCAATGGATGGTAGCCTTGTCATTATGGAAGGTAGTGTGTTGTTGAGATTTTTGTTACTCCAATGGATGCTAGCCTTGTCATTATGGAAGGTAGTCTGTCGTTGTGATTTATGTCACTCCAATGGATGGTAGCCTTGTCACTATGGAAGGTAGTCTGTTGTCGAGATTTTTGTTACTCCATTGGATGGTAGCCTTGTCATTCTGGAAGGTAGTCTGTTTTCGAGATTTTTGTTACTATAATGGATGGTAGCCTTGGAATTATGGAAGTTAGTCTATTGTCGAGATTTTTGGTACTCCAATGCATGGTAGCATTATCATTATGGAAGGTTGTCTGTTGTCGAGATTTTTGATACTCCATTGGATGGTAGCCTTGTCATTATGAAAGGTAGTCTGTTTTTGAGATTTTTGTTACTCCAATGGATGGTAGCCTTGTCATTATGGAAGGTAGTCTGTTGTCGATATTCTTGTTACTCCAATGGATGGTAGCTTGTCATTATGGAACGTATTCTGTTGTCGATGTTTTTGTTACTCCAATGGATGGTAGCCTTGTCATTATGGAAGGTAGTCTGTTGTCGATATTTTTGTTATTCCAATGGATGGTAGCCTTGTCATTATGGAAGGTAGTGTGTTGTTGAGATTTTTGTTACTCCAATGGATGCTAGCCTTATCATTATGGAAGGTAGTCTGTCATTGTGATTTATGTCACTCCAATGGATGGTAGCCTTGTCACTATGGACGGTAGTCTGTTGTTCATATTTTTTTACTCCAATGGATGGTAGCCTTGTCATTATGGAAGTTAGTCTATTGTTGATATATTTGTTACTCCAATGGATGGTAGCATTATCAATATGGAAGGTTGTCTGTTGTCGAGATTTTTGTTACTCCAATGGAGGGTAGCCTTGTCATTCTGGAAGGTAGTCTTTTTTCGAGATTTTTGTTACTATAATGGATGGTAGCCTTCGAATTATGGAAGGTAGTCTATTGTCGAGATTTTTTTTACTCCGATGGATGCTAGCGTTGTCATTATGGAAGGTAGTATGTCGTCGTTCTTTTTGTCACCCCAATGGATGGTAGCCTTGTCACTATGGAAGGTAGTCTGTTGTTCATATTTTTGTTACTCCAATGGATGGTAGCCTTGTCATTATGGAAGGTAGTCTATTGTCGATATTTTTTTTACTCCAATGGATGGTAGCATTATCATTATGGAAGGTTGTCTGTTGTCGAGATTTTTGTTACTCCATTGGATGGTAGCCTTGTCATTTTGGAAGGTAGTCTGTTTTCGAGATTTTTTTACTCCAATGGATGGTAGCCTTGTCATTATGGAAGGTAGTCTGTTTTCGAGATTTTTGTTACTCCAATGGATCGTAGCCTTGTCTCTTTGGAAGGTAGTCTGTTGTCGAGATTTTTGTTACTCCATTGGATGGTAGCCTTGTCATTTTGGAAGGTAGTATGTTTTTGATATTCTTGTTACTATATTGGATGGTAGCCTTGGAATTATAGAATGTAGTTTATTGTCGAGATTTTTGTTACTCAAATGGATGGTATCATTTTCATTATGGATGGTAGTCTGTTGTCGAGATTTTTGTTTTTCCAATGGATTGTAGCCTTGTCATTATGGAACGTATTCTGTTGTCGATGTTTTTGTTATTCAAATGAATGGTTGCCTTGTCATTATGGAAGGTAGTCCGTTGTCGAGTTTTTAGTTACTCCAATGGATGCTAGCCTTGTCATTATGGAAGGTAGTATGTCGTTGTGATTTTTGTTACTCCAATGAATGGTAGCCTTGTCATTATGGAAGGTAGTCTGTTGTTGATATTCTTCTTACTCCAATGGATGGTAGCCTTGTCATTAAGGAAGGTAGTATGTTGTCGATATCTTTGTTACTCCAATGGATTGTAGCCTTGTCATTATGGAAGGTAGTCTGTTGTCGAGATTTTTGTTACTCCAATGGATGGTATCGTTGTCATTATGGATGGTAGTCTGTTGTCGAGAATTTTGTTACTCTAATGGATGGTAGCCTTGTCATTATGGAACGTATTCTGTTTTCGATGTTTTTGTTACTCCAATGGATGGTAGCCTTGTCATTATGGAAGGTAGTCTGTTGTCGAGATTTTTGTTATTCCAATGGATGGTAGCCTTGTCATTATGGAAGGTAGTGTGTTGTTGAGATTTTTGTTACTCCAACGGATGCTAGCCTTGTCATTATGGAAGGTAGTCTGTCGTTGTGATTTCTGTCACTCCAATGGATGGTAGCCTTGTCACTATGGAAGGTAGTCTGTTGTCGAGATTTTTGTTACTCCATTGGATGGTAGCCTTGTCATTCTGGAAGGTAGTCTGTTTTCGAGATTTTTGTTACTATAATGGATGGTAGCCTTGGAATTATGGAAGGTAGTTTATTGTCGAGATTTTTGTTACTCCAATGGATGGTATCGTTGTCATTATGGATGGTAGTCTGTTGTCGAGATTTTTTTTATTCCAATGGATTGTAGCCTTGTCATTATGGAACGTATTCTGTTGTCGATGTTTTTGATACTCCAATGGATAGTAGCCTTATTATTATGAAAGGTAGTCTGTTGTCTAGATTTTTGTTATTCCAATGAATGGTAGCCTTGTCATTATGGAAGGTAGTCTATTGTCGAGATTTTTGTTACTCCAATGGATGCTAGCGTTGTCATTATGGAAGGTAGTATGTCATTGTGATTTCTGTCACTCCAATGGATAGTAGCCTTGTTACTATGGAAGGTAGTCTGTGGGTCATATTTTAGTTAATCCAATGGATGGTAGTCTTATCATTATGGAAGGTAGTCTATTGTCGAGATTTTTGTTACTCCAATGGATGGTAGCATTATCATTATGGAAGGTTGTCTGTTGTCGAGATTTTTGTTACTCTATTGGATGGTAGCCTTGTCATTATGAAAGGTAGTCTATTTTCGAGATTTTTGTTACTCCAATGGATGGTAGCCTTGTCATTATGGAATGTAGTCGGTTGTCGATATTCTTGTTACTCCAATGGATGGTAGCTTGTCATTATGGAACGTATTCTGTTGTCGATGTTTTTGTTACTCCAATGGATGGTAGCCTTGTCATTATGGAAGGTAGTCTGTTGTCGAGATTTTTGTTATTCCAATGGATGGTAGCCTTGTCATTATGGAAGGTAGTTTGTTGTTGAGATTTTTGTTACTCCAATGGATGCTAACCTTGTCATTATGGAAGGTTGTCAGTCGTTGTGATTTCTGTCACTCCAATGGATGGTAGCCTTATCACTATGGAAGGTAGTTTGTTGTTCATTTTTTTTTACTCCAATGGATGGTAGCCTTGTCATTATGGAAGGTAGTCTATTTTCGATATATTTGTTACTCCAATGGATGGAAGCATTATCATTATGGAAGGTTGTCTGTTGTCGAGATTTTTGTTACTCCAATGGATGGTAGCCTTGTCATTCTAGAAGGTAGTCTATTTTCGAGATTTTTGTTACTATAATGGAAGGTAGCCTTGGCATTATGGAAGGTAGTTTGTTTTCGAGATTTTTGTTACTCCAATGGATGGTAACATTGTCATTATGGATGGTAGTCTGTTGTCGAGATTTTTGTTATTCCAATGGATTGTAGCCTTGTTATTATGGAACGTATTCTGTTGTCGATGTTTTTGTTACTCCAATGGATAGTAGCCTTGTTATTATGGAAGGTAGTCTGTTGTCTAGATTTTTGTTATTCCAATGAATGGTAGCCTTGTCATTATGGAAGGTAGTCTATTGTCGAGATTTTTGTTACTCCAATGGATGCTAGCGTTGTCATTATGGAAGGTAGTATGTCGTTGTGATTTTTGGCACTCCAATGGATGGTAGCCTTGTCACTATGGAAGGTAGTCGGTTGTTCATATTTTTGTTACTCCAATGGATGGTAGCCTTGTCATTATGGAAGGTAGTCTATTGTCGATATTTTTATTACTCCAATGGATGGTAGCATTATCATTATGGAAGGTTGTCTGTTGTGGAGATTTTTGTTACTCCATTGGATGGTAGCCTTGTCATTATGGAAGGTAGTCTGTTTTCGAGATTTTTGTTACTCCAATGGATGGTAGCCTTGTCATTATGGAAGGTAGTCTGTTTTCGAGATTTTTGTTACTCCAATGGATGGTAGCCTTGTCACTATAGAAGGTAGTCTGTTGTCGAGATTTTTGTTTTTCCAATGGATTGTAGCCTTGTCATTATGGAACGTATTATGTTGTCGATGTTTTTTTTACTCCAATGGATAGTAGCCTTGTTATTATGGAAGGTAGTCTGTTGTCTAGATTTTTGTTATTCAAATGAATGGTTGCCTTGTCATTATGGAAGGTAGTCCGTTGTCGAGTTTTTAGTTACTCCAATGGATGCTAGCCTTGTCATTATGGAAGGTAGTATGTCGTTGTGATTTTTGTTACTCCAATGAATGGTAGCCTTGTCATTATGGAAGGTAGTCTGTTGTTGATATTCTTGTTACTCCAATGGATGGTAGCCTTGTCATTAAGGAATTTAGTATGTTGTCGATATCTTTGTTACTCAAATGGATTGTAGTCTTGTCATTATGGAAGGTAGTCTGTTGTCGAGATTTTTGTTAGTCCAATGGATGGTATCATTGTCATTCTGGATGGTAGTCTGTTGTCGAGAATTTTGTTACCCTAATGGATGGTAGCCTTGTCATTATGGAACGTATTCTGTTGTCGATGTTTTTGTTACTCCAATGGATCGTAGCCTTGTCATTATGGAAGGTAGTCTGTTGTCGAGATTTTTGTTATTCCAATGGATGGTAGCCTTGTCATTATGGAAGGTAGTGTGTTGTTGAGAATTTTGTTACTCCAATGGATGCTAGCCTTGTCATTATGGAAGGTAGTCTGTCGTTGTGATTTCTGTCACTCCAATGGATGGTAGCCTTGTCACTATGGAAGGTAGTCTGTTGTCGAGATTTTTGTTACTCCATTGGATGGTAGCCTTGTCATTCTGGAAGGTAGTCTGTTTTCGAGATTTTTGTTACTATAATGGATGGTAGCCTTGGAATTATGGAAGGTAGTTTATTGTCGAGTTTTTTGTTACTCCAATGGATGGTATCGTTGTCATTATGGATGGTAGTCTGTTGTCGAGATTTTTGTTATGCCAATGGATTGTAGCCTTGTCATTATGGAACGTATTCTGTTGTGGATGTTTTTGATACTCCAATGGATAGTAGCCTTATTATTATGGAAGGTAGTTTGTTGTCTAGATTTTTGTTATTCCAATGAATGGTAGCCTTGTCATTATGGAAGGTAGTCTATTGTCGAGATTTTTTTTACTCCAATGGATGCTAGCGTTGTCATTATGGAAGGTAGTATGTCGTCCTGATTTCTGTCACTCCAATGGATGGTAGCCTTGTCACTATGGAAGGTAGTCTGTTGTTCATATTTTTGTTACTCCAATGGATGGTAGCCTTGTCATTTTGGAAGGTAGTCTATTGTCGATATTTTTGTTACTCCAATGGATGGTAGCATTATCATTATGGAAGGTTGTCCGTTGTCAAGATTTTTGTTACTCCATTGGATTGTAGCCTTGTCATTATGGAAGGTAGTCTGTTTTCGAGATTTTTGTTACTCCAATGGATGGTAGCCTTGTCATTATGTAAGGTAGTCTATTTTCGAGATTTTTGTTACTCCAATGGATGGTAGCCTTGTCATTATGGAAGGTAGTCTGTTGTCGATATTCTTGTGACTCCAATGGATGGTTGCCTTGTCATTAAGGAAGGTAGTATGTTGTCGATATCTTTGTTACTCCAATGGATTGTAGCCTTGTCATTATGGAAGGTAGTCTGTTTCCGAGATTTTTGTTACTCCAATGGATGGTATCGTTGTCATTATGGATGGTAGTCTGTTGTCGAGAATTTTGTTACTCCAATGGATGGTAGCGTTGTGATTATGGAACGTATTTTGTTGTCGATGTTTTTGTTACTCTAATGGATGGTAGTCTTGTCATTATGGAAGGTAGTCTGTTGTCGAGATTTTTGTTATTCCAATGGATGGTAGCCTTGTCATTATGGAAGGTAGTATGTTGTTGAGATTTTTGTTACTCCAATGGATGCTAGCCTTGTCATTATGGAAGGTTGTATGTCGTTGTGATTTTTGTCACTCCAATGGATGGTAGCCTTTGTCACTATGGAAGGTAGTCTGTTGTTCATATTTTTTTTACTCCAATGGTTGGTAGCCTTGTCATTATGGAAGGTAGTCTATTGTCGATATATTTGTTACTCCAATGGATGGTAGCATTATCATTTTGGAAGGTTGTGTGTTTTCGAGATTTTTGTTACTCCAATGGATGGTAGCCTTGTCATTCTGGAAGGTAGTCTGTTTTTGAGATTTTTGTTACTATAATGGATGGTAGCTTTGGCATTATTGAAGGTAGTTTGTTGTCGAGATTTTTGTTACTCCAATGGATGGTATCGTTGTCATTATGGATGGTTGTCTGTTGTCGAGATTTTTGTTATTCCAATGGATTGTAGCCTTGTCATTATGGAAACTATTCTGTTGTCGATGTTTTTGATACTCCAATGGATAGTAACCTTATTATTATGGTAGATAGTTTGTTGTCTAGATTTTTGTTATTCCAATGAATGGTAGCCTTGTCATTATGGAAGGTAGTCTGTTGTCGAGTTTTTTGTTACTCCAATGGATGCTAGCCTTGTCATTATGGAAGGTAGTATGTCGTTGTGATTTTTGTTACTCTAATGGATAGTAGCCTTGTTATTATGGAAGGTAGTCTGTTGTCTAGATTTTTGTAACTCCAATGGATGGTAGCTTTGTCACTATTGAAGGTTGTCTATTGTTCATATTTTTGTTACTCCAATGGATGGTAGCCTTGTCATTATATAAGGTAGTCTATTGTCGAGATTTTTGTAACTCCAATGGATGGTAGCATTATCATTATGGAAGGTTGTCTGTTGTCAAGATTTTTGTTACTCCAATGGATGGTAGCCTTATCATTATGGAAGGTAGTCTGTTTTCGAGATTTTTGTTACTCCAATGGATGGTAGCCTTGTCATTATGGAAGGTAGTCTGTTTTCGAGATTTTTGTTACTCCAATGGATGGTAGCCTTTTCATTATGGAAGGTAGTCTATTATTCATATTTTTTTACTCCAATGGATGGTAGCGTTGTCATTATGGTAGGTAGTATGTAGTTGTGATTTCTGTCACTCCAATGGATGGTAGCCTTGTCATTATGGAAGGTAGTCTCTTGTTTATATTTTTGTTACTCCAACGGATGGTAGCCTTGTCATTATGGAATGAAGTCTGTTGTCGAGATTTTTTTTACTCTAATGGATGATAACCTTGTCATTATGGAAGGTAATCTGTTGTAAATATTTTTGTTATTCCAATGGATGGCAGCCTTGTCATTATGGAAGGTAGTCTGTTGTCGAGATTTTTTTTACTAGAATGAATGGTAGCCTTGTCATTATGGAAGGTAGTTTGTTGTCGATATTCTTGTTACTCCAATGGATGGTAGCCTTGTCATTATGGAACGTATTCTATTGTCGATGTTTTTGTTACTCCAATGGATGGTAGCCTTGTCATTATGGAAGGTAGTCTGTTGTTGAGATTTTTGTTATTCCAATGGATGGTAGCCTTGTAATTATGGAAGGTAGTCTATTGTCGAGATTTTTGTTACTCCAATGGATGCTAGCGTTTTCATTATGGAAGGTAGTATGTCGTTGTGATTTCTGTCACTCCAATGGATGGTAGCCTTGTCAATATGGAAGGTAGTATGTTGTTCATATTTTTGTTACTCCAATGGATGGTAGCCTTGTCATTATGGAAGGTAGTTTCTTGTTTATATTTTCGTTACTCTAACGGATGGTAGCCTTGTCATTATGGAATGAAGTCTGTTGTCGAGATTTTTGTTACTCAAATGGATGGTAACCTTGTCATTATCGAAGGTAGTCTGTTGTAAAATTTATTTTACTACAATGAATGGTAGCCTTGTCATTACGGTAGGTAGTCTGTTTTCGAGATTTTTGTTACTCCAATGGATGGTAGCATTATCATTATGGTAGGTTGTCTGTTGTCGAGATTTTTGTTACTCCAATGGATGGTAGCCTTGTCATTACGGAAGGTAGTCTGTTTTCAAGATTTTTGTTATTCCAATTGATGGTAGCCTTGTCATTATGGAAGGTAGTCTATTGCCGAGATTTTTGTTACTCCAATGGATGCTAGCGTTGTCATTATGGAAGGTAGTATGTCGTTGTGATTTCTGTCACTCCAATGGATGGTAGCCTTGTCACTATGGAAGGTAGTCTGTTGTTCATATTTTTGTTACTCCAATGGATGGTAGCCTTCTCATTATGGAAGGTAGTCTATTGTCGAGATTTTTGTTACTCCAATGGATGGTAGCATTATCATTATGGAAGGTTGTCTATTGTCGAGATATTTTTACTCCATTGGATTGTAGCATTGTCATTATGGAAGGTAGTCTATTTTCGAGATTTGTTTTACTCCAATGGATGGTAGCCTTGTCATTATGGAAGGTAGTCTATTTTCGAGAATTTTTCTTACTCCAATGGATGGTAGCCTTGTCACTATGGAAGGTAGTCTGTTGTTCATATTTTTGTTACTCCAATGGATGGTAGCCTTATCATTATGGTAGGTAGTCTATTGACGAGATTTTTGTTACTCCAATGGATGGTAGCATTATCATAATGGAAGGTTGTCTGTTGTCGAGATTTTTGTTGCTCCAATGGATGGTACCCTTGTCATTACGGAAGGTAGTTTGTTTTCGAGATTTTTGTTACTCCAATGGATGGTACCCTTGTCATAATGGAAGGTAGTCTTTTTTCGAGATTTTTGTAACTCCAATGGATGGTAGCCTTGTCATTATGGTAGGTAGTCTATTGACGAGATTTTTGTTACTCCAATGGATGGTAGCATTATCATTATGGAAGGTAGTCTGTTGTCGAGATTTTTGTTACTCCAATGGATGCTAACATTGTCATTATGGAAGGTAGTATGTCGTTGTGATTTGTGTCACTCCAATGGATGGTAGCCTTGTCACTATGGAAGGTTGTCTGTTGTTCATATTTTTGTTACTCCAATGGATGGTAGCCTTGTCATTATATAAGGTAGTCTATTGTCGAGATTTTTGTAACTCCAACGGATGGTAGCATTATCATTATGGAAGGTTATCTGTTGTCAAGATTTTTGTTACTCCAATGGATGGTAGCCTTATCATTATGGAAGGTAGTCTGTTTTCGAGATTTTTGTTACTCCAATGGATGGTAGGCTTGTCATTATGGAAGGTAGTCTGTTTTCGAGATTTTTGTTACTCCAATGGATCATAGCCTTTTCATTATGGAAGGTAGTCTATTATTCATATTTTTTACTCCAATGGATGGTAGCGTTGTCATTATGGTAGGTAGTATGTAGTTGTGATTTCTGTCACTCCAATGGATGGTAGCCTTGTCATTATGGAAGGTAGTGTGTTTTCGATATTTTTGTTATTCCAATGGATGGTTGCCTTGTCATTATGGAAGGTAGTCTCTTGTTTATATTTTAGTTACTCTAACGGATGGTAGCCTTGTCATTATGGAATTAAGTCTGTTGTCGAGATTTTTGTTACTCAAATGGATGGTAACCTTGTCATTATCGAAGGTAGTCTGTTGTAAAGATTTTTTTTACTACAATGAATGGTAGCCTTGTCATTACGGTAGGTAGTCTGTTTTCGAGATTTTTGTTACTCCAATGGATGGTAGCATTATCATTATGGTAGGTTGTCTGTTGTCGAGATTTTTGTTACTCCAATGGATGGTAGCCTTGTCATTACGGAAGGTAGTCTGTTTTCGAGATTTTTGTTATTCCAATTGATGGTAGCCTTGTCATTATGGAAGGTAGTCTATTGCCGAGATTTTTGTTACTCCAATGGATGCTAGCGTTGTCATTATGGAAGGTAGTATGTCGTTGTGATTTCTGTCACTCCAATGGATGGTAGCCTTGTCACTAGGGAAGGTAGTCTGTTGTTCATATTTTTGTTACTCCAATGGATGGTAGCCTTGTCATTATGGATGGTAGTCTATTGTCGAGATTTTTGTTACTCCAATGGATGGTAGCATTATCATTATGGAAGGTTGTCTGTTGTCGAGATATTTTTACTCCATTGGATTGTAGCATTGTCATTATGGAAGGTAGTCTATTTTCGAGATTTTTTTTACTCCAATGGATGGTAGCCTTGTCATTATGGAAGGTAGTCTATTTTCGAGAATTTTTCTTACTCTGATGGATGGTAGCCTTGTCACTATGGAAGGTAGTCTGTTGTTCATATTTTTGTTACTCCAATGGATGGTAGCCTTATCATTATGGTAGGTAGTCTATTGACGAGATTTTTGTTACTCCAATGGATGGTAGCATTATCATTATGGAAGGTTGTCTATTGTCGAGATTTTTTTTGCTCCAATGGATGGTACCCTTGTCATTACGGAAGGTAGTTTGTTTTCGAGATTTTTGTTACTCCAATGGATGGTAGCCTTGTCATAATGGAAGGTAGTCTTTTTTCGAGATTTTTGTAACTCCAATGGATGGTAGCCTTGTCATTATGGTAGGTAGTCTATTGACGAGATTTTTGTTACTCCAATGGATGGTAGCATTATCATTATGGAAGGTAGTCTGTTGTCGAGATTTTTGTTACTCCAATGGATGCTAACATTGTCATTATGGAAGGTAGTATGTCGTTGTGATTTCTGTCACTCCAATGGATGGTAGCCTTGTCACGATGGAAGGTAGTCTGTTCTTCATATTTTTGTTACTCCAATGGATGGTAGCCTTGTCATTATGGAAGGTAGTCTATTGTCGAGATTTTTGTTACTCCAATTGATGGTAGCATTATCATTATGGAAGGTTGTTTGTTGCCGAGATTTCTTTTACTACAATGAATGGTAGCCTTGTCATTCTGGAAGGTAGTCTGTTGTCGAGATTTTTGTTACTATAATGGATGGTAGTCTTGTCATTATGGAAGGTAGTCCGTTGTCGAGATTTTTGTTACTCTAAGGGATGTTAGCCTTGTCATTATGGAAGGTAGTGTGTTTTCGATATTTTTGTTATTCCAATGGATGGTAGCCTTGTCATTATGGAATGTAGTCTCTTGTTTATATTTTCGTTACTCCAACGGATGGTAGCCTTGTCATTATGGAATGAAGTCTGTTGTCGAGATTTTTGTTACTCTAATGGATGGTAACCTTGTCATTATGGAAGGTAGTCTATTGTAAAGATTTTTGTTACTCCAATGGATGGCAGCCTTGTCATTATGGAAGGTAGTCTGTTGTTGAGATATTTTTTACTACAATGAATGGTAGCCTTGTCATTACGGAAGGTAGTCTATTTTCGAGATTTTTGTTACTCCAATGGTTGGTAGCATTATCATTAAGGAAGGTTGTCTGTTGTCGAGATTTTTGTTACTCCAATGGATTGTAGCCTTGTCATTACGGAAGGTAGTCTATTTTCGAGATTTTTGTTATTCAAATGGATGGTAGCGTTGTCATTATGGAAGGTAGTCAATTGTCGAGATTTTTGTTACTACAATGGATGGTAGCATTATCATTATGGAAGGTTGTCTGTTGTCGAGATTTTTGTTACTCCAATGGATGGTAGCCTTGTCATTATGGAAGGTAGTCTGTTGTTCATATTTATGTAACTCCAATGGATGGTAGCCTTTTCATTATGGTAGGTAGTCTATTGACGAGATTTTTGTTACTCCAATGGATGGTAGCATTATCATTATTGAAGGTAGTCTGTTGTCGAGATTTTTGTTACTCCAATGGATGCTAGCGTTGTCATTATGGAAGGTAGTATGTCGTTGTGATTTCTGTCACTCCAATGGATGGTAGCCTTATCATTATGGAAGGTAGTCTATTGTCGAGATTTTTGTTACTCCAATTGATGGTAGCATTATCATTATGGAAGGTTGTCTGTTGTCTAGATTTCTTTTACTACAATGAATGGTATCCTTGTCATTCTGGAAGGTAGTCTTTTGTCGAGATTTTTGTTACTACAATGGATGGTAGTCTTGTCATTATGGAAGGTAGTGTGTTTTCGATATTTTTGTTATTCCAATGGATGGTAGCCTTGTCATTATGGAATGTAGTCTCTTGTTTATATTTTCGTTACTCCAACAAATGGTAGCCTTGTCATTATGGAATGAAGTCTGTTGTCGAGATTTTTGTTACTCTAATGGATGCTAACCTTTTCATTATGGAAGGTAGTCTGCTGTTGATATTTTTTTTACTACAATGAATGGTAGCCTTGTCATTACAGAAGGTAGTCTGTTTTCAAAAATTTTGTTACTCCAATGGATGGTAGCATTATCATTATGAAAGGTTGTCTGTTGTCGAGATTTTTGTTACTCCAATGGATGGTAGCCTTGTCATTACGGAAGGTAGTCTGTTTTCGAGATTTTTGTTATTCAAATGGATGGTATCCTTGTCATTATGGAAGGTAGTCTATTGTCGGGATTTGTGTTACTCCATTGGATGCTAGCGTTGTCATTATGAAAGGTAGTATGTCGTTGTGATTTCTGCCACTCCAATGGATGGTAGCAGTGTCACTATGGAAGGTAGTCTGTTTTTCATATTTTTGTTACTCCAATGGATGGTAGCCTTGTCATTATAGAAGGTAGTCTATTGTCGAGATTTTTTTTACTCCAATGGATGGTAGCATTATCATTATGGAAGGTTGTCTGTTGTCGAGATTTTTGTTACTCCAATGGATGGTATCCTTGTCATTATGGAAGGTAGTCTATTTTCGAGATTTTTGTTACTTCAATGATTGATAGCCTTGTCATTTTGGAAGGTAGTCTGTTTTCGAGATTTTTGTTACTTCAATGGATGGTAGCCTTGTCATTATCGAAGGTAGTCTGTTGTTCATATTTTTGTTACTCCAATGAAAGGTAGCCTTCTCATTATGGTAGGTAGTCTATTGTCGAGATTTTTGTTACTCCAATGGATGGTAGCCTTGTCATTACGAAAGGTAGTCTGTTGTCTAGATTTTTGTTATTCCAATGAATGGTAGGCCTATCATTATGGAAGGTAGTCTGTTGTCGAGATTTTTGTTACTCCAATGGATGCTAGCGTTGTCATTATGTAAGGTAGTATGTCGTTGTGATTTCTGTTACTCCAATGGATGGTAGCCTTGTCACTATGGAAGGTAGTATGTTGTTCATATTTTTGTTACTCCAATGGATGGTAGCCTCGTAATTATGGAAGGTAGTCTATTGTCGAGATTTTTGTTACTCCAATGGATGGTAGCATTATCATTATGGAAGGTTGTCTGTTGTCGAGATTTTTGTTACTCCAATGGCTGGTAGCCTTGTCATTATGAAAGGTAGTCTGTTTCCGAGATTTTTGTTACTCCAATGGATGGTAGCATTATCATTATGGAAGGTTGTCTGTTTTCGAGATTTTTCTTACTCCAATGGATGGTAGGCTTGTAATTATGGAAGGTAGTCTGTTTTCGAGATTTTTGTTACTCCAATGGATGGTAGCCTTGTCATTATGGAAGGTAGTCTGTTGTTCATATTTTTGTAACTCCAATGGATGGTAGCCTTGTCATTATGGTAGGTAGTCTATTGACGAGATTTTTGTTACTCCAATGGATGGTAGCCTTGTCATTATGGAATGAAGTCTGTTGTTGAGTTTTTTGTTACTCTAATGGATGGTAACCTTGTCATTATGGAAGGTAGTCTATTGTAAAGATTTTTGTTACTCCAATGGATGGCAACCTTGTCATTATGGAAGGTAGTATGTTGTTGAGATTTTTTTTACTCCAATGAATGGTAGCCTTGTCATTATAGAAGGTAGTCTGTTTTCGAGATTTTTGTTACTCCAATGGATGGTAGCATTATCATTATGGAAGGTTGTCTGTTGTCGAGATTTTTTTCACTCCAATGGATGGTAGCCTTGTCATTACGGAAGGTAGTCTATTTTCGAGTTTTTGTTATTCAAATGGATGGTAGCCTTGTCATTTTGGAAGGTAGTCTATTGTCGAGATTTTTGTTACTCCAATGGATGCTAGCGTTGTCATTATGGAAGGTAGTATGTCGTTGTGATTTCTGTCACTCCAATGGATGGTAGCCTTGTCACTATGGAAGGTAGTCAGTTTTTCATATTTTTGTTACTCCAATGGATGGTAGCATTCTCATTATGGAAGGTTGTCTGTTGTCGAGATTTTTGTTACTCCAATGGATGGTAGCCTTGGCATTATGGAAGGTAGTCTATTTTCGAGATTTTTGTTACTCCAATGGATGGTAGCCTTGTCATTATGGAAGGTAGTCTGTTGTTCATATTTTTGTTACTACAATGAATGGTAGCCTTGTCATTATGGTAGGTAGTCTATTGTCGAGATTTTTGTTACTCCAATGGATGGTAGCATTATCATTATGGAAGGCTGTCTATTGTCGAGATTTTTGTTACTCCAATGGATGGTAGCCTTGTCATTACGGAAGGTAGTCTGTTTTCGAGATTTTTGTTACTCCAATGGATGGTAGCCTTGTAATTATGGATGGTAGTCTGTTGTCGAGATTTTTGTTATTCCAATGGATTGTAGCCTTTTCATTAGGGAACGTATTCTGTTTTCGATGTTTTTGTTACTCCAATGGATAGTACCCTTGTTATTATGGAAGGTAGTCTGTTGTCTAGATTTTTGTTACTCCAATGGATGCTAGCGTTGTCATTATGGAAGGTAGTATGTCGTTGTGATTTCTGTTACTCCAATGGATGGTAGCCGTGTCACTATGGAAAGTAGTCTGTTGTTCATATTTGTGTTACTCCAATTGATGGTAGCCTTGTCATTATGGCAGGTAGTCTATTGTCGAGATTTTTGTTACTCCAATTGATGGTAGCATTATCATTATGGAAGGTTGTCTGTTGTCGAGATTTCTTTTACTACAATGTATGGTAGCCTTGTCATTATGGAAGGTAGTCTATTGTCAAGATTTTTGTTACACCAATGGATGGTAGCCTTGTCATTATGGAAGGTAGTCTGTTGTTCATATTTTTGTTACTCCAATCGATGGTAGCCTCGTCATTATGGAAGGTAGTCTATTGTCCTTATTTTTGTAACTCCAATGGATGGTAGCATTATCATTATGGAAGGTTGTCTGTTGTCGAGATTTTTGTTATTCCAATGGATGGTAGCCTTGTCATTACGGAAGGTAGTCTGTTTTCAAAAATTTTCTTACTCCAATGGATGGTAGCCTTGTCATTATGGAAGGTAGTCTGTTTTCGAGATTTTTGTTATTCCAATGGATGGTAGCCTTGTCATTATTGAAGGTAGTCTGTTGTTCATATTTTTGTAACTCCAATGGATGGTAGCCTTGTCATTATGGTAGGTAAATTATTGACGAGATTTTTGTTACTCCAATGGATGGTAGCATTATCATTATGGAAGGTAGTCTGTTGTCGAGATTTTTGTTACTCTAATGGATGCTAGCGTTGTTATTATGGAAGGTAGTATGTCATTGTGATTTCTGTCACTCCAATGGATGGTAGCCGTGTCACTATAAAAGGTAGTCTATTGTTCATATTTGTGTTACTCCAATGGATGGTAGCCTTGTCATTATGGAAGGTTGTCTGTTGTCGAGATTTTTGCTACTCCAATGGATGGTAGCCTTGTCATTATGGAAGGTAGTCTGTTTTCGAGATTTTTGTTACTTCAATGGATGGTAGCCTTGTCATTTTAGAAGGTAGTCTGTTTTTGAGATTTTTGTTACTCCAATGGATGGTAGCCTTGTCATTATGGAAGGTAGTCTGTTGTTTATATTTTCATTACTCCAATGGATGGTAGCCTTGTCATTATGGTAGGTAGTCTATTGTCCAGATTTTTGTTACTCCAATGGATGGTAGCATTATCATTATGGAAGGTTGTCTGTTGTCGAGATTTTTGTTACACCAATGGATGGTAGCCTTGTCATTACGGAAGGTAGTCTGTTTTCGAGATTTTTGTTACTCCAATGGATGGTAGCATTATCATTATGGAAGGTTATCTATTGTCGAGATTTTTGTTACTCCAATGCATGGTAGCCTTGTCATTATGGAAGGTAGTCTGTTTTCGAGATTTCTTTTACTACAATGAATGGTAGCCTTGTCATTCTGGAAGGTAGTCTGTTGTCGAGATTTTTGTTACTACAATGGATGGTAGTCTTGTCATTATGGAAGGTAGTCCATTGTCGAGATTTTTGTTACTCTAAGGGATGTTAGCCTTGTCATTATGGAAGGTAGTGTGTTTTTGATATTTTTGTTATTCCAATGGATGGTAGCCTTGTCATTATGGAATGTAGTCTCTTGTTTATATTTTCGTTACTCCAACGGATGGTAGCCTTGTCATTATGGAATGAAGTTTGTTATCGAAATTTTTGTTACTCTAATGGATGGTAACCTTGTCATTATAGAAGGTAGTCTATTGTAAAGATTTTTGTTACTCCAATTGATGGGAGCCTTGTCATTATGCAAGGTAGTCTGTTGTTGAGATTTTTTTTACTACAATAAATGGTAGCCTTGTCATTACGGAAGGGGGTCTGTTTTCGAGATTTTTGTTACTCCAATGGATGGTAGCATTATCATTATGGAAGGTTGTCCGTTGTCGAGATTTTTGTTACTCCAATGGATGGTAGCCTTGTCATTACGGAAGGTAGTCTGTTTTCAAGATTTTTCTTACTCCAATGGATTGTAGCCTTGTCATTATGGAAGGTAGTCTATTTTCGAGATTTTTGTTACTCCAATGGATGGTAGCCTTGTCATTATGGAAGGTAGTCTGTTGTTCATATTTTTGTAACTCCAATGGATGGTAGCCTTGTCATTATAGTAGGTAGTCTATTGACGAGATTTTTGTTACTCTAATTGATGGTAGCATTATCATTATGGAAGGTTGTCTGTTGTCGAGAATTTTGTTACTCCAATGGATGGTAGCCTTGTCATTATGGAAGGTAGACTGTTTTCGAGATTTTTGTTACTTCAATGGATGGTAGCCTTGTCATTTTGGAAGGTAGTATGTTTTTGAGATTTTTGGTACTCCAATGGATGGTAGCCTTGTCATTATGGAAGGTAGTTTGTTGTTCATATTTTTATTACTCCAATGGATGGTAGCCTTGTCATTATGGTAGGTAGTCTATTGTCGAGATTTTTGTTAATCCAATGGATGGTAGCATTATCATTATGGAAGGTTGTCTGTTGTCAAGATTTTTGTTACACCAATGGATGGTAGCCTTGTCATTACGGAAGGTAGTCTGTTTTCGAGATTTTAGTTACTCCAATGGCTGGTAGCATTATAATTATGGAAGTTTGTCTGTTGTCGAGATTTTTGTTACTCCAATGGATGGTAGCCTTGTCATTATGGAAGGTAGTCTGTTTTCGAGATTTTTGTTACTACAATGGATGGTAGCCTTTTCATTATGGAAGGTAGTTTGTTGTTCATATTTTTGTAACTCCAATGGATGGTAGCCTTGTCATTAAGGTAGGTAGTCTATTGACGAGATATTTGTTACTTCAATGGATGGTAGCATTATCATTATGGAAGGTAGTCTGTTGTCAAGATTTTTGTTACTCCAATGGATGCTAGTGTTTTCATTATGGAAGGTAGTATGTCGTTGTGATTTCTGTCACTCCAATGGATGGTAGCCTTGTCACTATGGAAGGTAGTCTGTTGTTCATATTTTTGTTACTCCAATGGATGGTAGCCTTGTCATTATGGAAGGTAGTCTATTGCCGATATTTTTATTACTCCATTTGATGGTAGCATTATCATTATGGAAGGTTGCCTGTTGTCGAGATTTCTTATACTACAATGAATGGTAGCCTTGTCATTCTAGAAGGTAGTCTGTTGTCGAGATTTTTGTTACTATAATAGATGGTAGTCTTGTCATTATAGAAGGTAGTCCATTGTCGAGATTTTTGTTACTCTAAGGGATGTTATCCTTGTCATTATGGAATGTAGGTTGTTTTCCATATTTTTTTATTCCAATGGATGGTAGCCTTGTCATTATGGAATGTAGTCTCTTGTTTATATTTTCGTTACTCCAACGGATGGTAGCCTTGTCTTTATGGAATGAAGTTTGTTGTCGAGATTTTTGTTACTTTAATGGATGGTAACCTTGTCATTATAGAAGGTAGTCTATTGTAAAGTTTTTTGTTACTCTAATAGATGGCAGCCTTGTCATTATGGAAGGTAGTCTGTTGTTGAGATTTTTTTTACTACAATGAATGGTAGCCTTGTCATTACGGAAGGTAGTCTATTTTCGAGATTTTTGTAACTCCAATGGATGGTAGCATTATCATTATGGAAGGTTGTTTGTTGTCGAGATTTTTGTTACTCCAATGGATGGTAGCCTTGTCATTACGGAAGGTAGTCTGTTTTCGAGATTTTTGTTACTCCAATGGATGGTAGCATTATCATTATGGAAGGTTATCTATTGTCGAGATTTTTGTTTCTCCAATGGATGGTAGCCTTGTCATTATGGAAGGTAGTCTGTATTCGAGATTTCTTTTACTACAATGAATGATAGCCTTGTCATTCTGGAAGGTAGTTTGTTGTCGAGATTTTTGTTACTAAAATGGATGGTAGTCTTGTCATTATGGAAGGTAGTCCGTTGTCGAGATTTTTGTTACTCTAAGGGATGCTAGCCTTGTCATTATGGAATGTAGCGTGTTTTCCATATTTTTGTTATTCCGATGGATGGTAGCCTTGTCATTATGGAATGTAGTCTCTTGTTTATATTTTCGTTACTCCAACGGATGGTAGCCTTGTCATTATGGAATGAAGTCTGTTATCGAGATTTTTGTTACTCTAATGGATGGTAACCTTGTCATTATAGAAGGTAGTCTATTGTAGAGGTTTTTGTTACTCCAATTGATGGCAGCCTTGTCATTATGGAAGGTAGCCTATTATAGAAGGTAGTCTGTTTTCGAGATTTTTGTAACTCCAATGGATGGTAGCATTATCATTATGGAAGGTTGTTTGTTGTCGAGATTTTTGTTACTCCAATGGATGGTAGCCTTGTCATTATGAAAGGTAGTCTATTTTCGAGATTTTTGTTATTCAAATGGATGGTAGCCTTGTCATTATGGAAGGTAGTCTATTGTCAACATTTTTGTTACTCCAATGGATGCTAGCGTTGTCATTATGGAAGGTAGTATGTCGTTGTGATTTCTGTCACTCCAATGGATGGTAGCCTTGTCAGTATGGAAGGTAGTCTATTGTCGAGATTTTTGTTACTCCAATGGATGGTAGCCTTGTAATTATGGAAGGTAGTCTGTTTTCGAGATTTTTGTTACTTCAATGGATGGTAGCCTTCTCATTTTGGAAGGTAGTCTGTTTTCGAGATTTTTGTTACTCCAATGGATGGTAGCCCTGTCATTATGGTAGGTAGTCTATTGTCGAGATTTTTGTTACTCCAATGGATGGTAGCATAATCATTATGGAAGGTAGTCTGTTGTCGAGATTTTTGTTACTACAATGGATGGTAGTCTTGTCATTATGGAAGGTAGTCCGTTGTCGAGATGTTTGTTACTCTAAGGGATGCTAGCCTTGTCATTATGGAATGTAGCGTGTTTTCCATATTTTTGTTATTCCGATGGATGGTAGCCTTGTCATTATGGAATGTAGTCTCTTGTTTATATTTTCGTTACTCCAACGGATGGTAGCCTTGTCATTATGGAATGAAGTCTGTTGTCGAGATTTTTGTTACTCTAATGGATGGTAACCTTGTCATTATAGAAGGTAGTCTATTGTAAAGATTTTTGTTACTCCAATTTATGGCAGCCTTGTCATTATGGAAGGTAGTCTGTTGTTGAGATTTTTTTTACTACAATGAATGGTAGCCTTGTCATTACGGAAGGTAGTCTGTTTTCGAGATTTTTGTAACTCCAATGGATGGTAGCATTATCATTATGGAAGGTTGTTTGTTGTCGAGATTTTTGTTACTCCAATGGATGGTAGCCTTGTCATTATGGAAGGTAGTCTATTTTCGAGATTTTTGTTATTCAAATGGATGGTAGCCTTGTCATTATGGAAGGTAGACTATTGTCAACATTTTTGTTACTCCAATGGATGCTAGCGTTGTCATTATGGAAGGTAGTATGTCGTTGTGATTTCTGTCACTCCAATGGATGGTAGCCTTGTCACTATGGAAGGTAGTCTATTGTCGAGATTTTTGTTACTTCAATGGATGGTAGCATTATCATTATGGAAGATTGTCTGTTGTCGAGATTTTTGTTACTCCAATGGATGGTAGCCTTGTAATTATGGAAGGTAGTCAGTTTTCGAGATTTTTGTTACTTCAATGGATGGTAGACTTGTCATTTTGGAAGGTAGTCTGTTTTCGAGATTTTTGTTACTCCAATGGATGGTAGCCTTGTCATTATGGAAGGTAGTCTGTTGTTCATATTTTTGTTACTCCAATGGATGGTAGCCTTGTCATTATGGTAGGTAGTCTATTGTGGAGATTTTTGTTACTCCAATGGATGGTAGCATAATCATTATGGAAGGTTGTCTGTTTTCGAGATTTTTGTTATTCCAATGAATGGTATCCCTATCATTATGGAAGGTAGTCTGTTGTCGAGATTTTTGTTACTCCAATGGATGCTATCGTTGTCATTATGGAAGGTAGTATGTCGTTGTGATTTCTGTTACTCCAATGGATGGTAGCCTTGTCACTATAGAAGGTAGTCTGTTGTTCATATTTTTGTTACTCCAATGGATGGTAGCCTCGTCATTTTGGAAGGTAGTCTATTGTCGAGATTTTTGTTACTCCAATGGATGGTAGCATTATCATTTTGGAAGGATGTATTTTGTCGAGATTTTTGTTACTCCAATGGACGGTAGCCTTGTCATTATGGAAGGTTGTCTGTTGTCGAGATTTTTGTTACTCCAATGGATTGTAGCCTTGTCATTATGGAAGGTAGTCTGTTTTCGAGATTTTTGTTACTCCAATGGATGGTAGCCTTTTCATTATGGAAGGTAGTCTGTTGTTCATATTTTTGTAACTCCAATGGATGGTAGCCTTGTCATTAAGGTAGGTAGTCTATTGACGATATTTTTGTTACTCCAATGGATGGTAGCATTATCATTATGGAAGGTAGTCTATTGTCGAGATTTTTGTTACTCCAATGGATGCTAGCGTTGTCATTATGGAAGGTAGTATGTCGTTGTGATTTCTGTCACTCCAATGGATGGTAGCCTTGTCACTATGGAAGGTAGTCTGTTGTTCATATTTTTGTTACTCCAATGGATGGTAGCCTTGTCATTATGGAAGGTAGTCTATTGTCGAGATTTTTATTACTCCATTTGATGGTAGCATTATCATTATGGAAGGTTGCCTATTGTCGAGATTTCTTTTACTACAATGAATGGTAGCCTTGTCATTCTGGAAGGTAGTCTGTTGTCAATATTTTTGTTACTACAATGGATGGTAGTCTTGTCATTATGGAAGGTAGTCCGTTGTCGAGATTTTTGTTACTCTAAGGGATGTTAGCCTTGTCATTATGGAATGTAGTGTGTTTTCGATATTTTTGTTATTCCAATGGATGGTAGCCTTGTCATTATGGAATGTAGTCTCTTGTTTATATTTTCGTTACTCCAACGGATGGTAGCCTTGTCATTATGGAATGAAGTCTGTTGTCGAGATTTTTGTTACTCTAATGGATGGTAACCTTGTCATTATAGAAGGTAGTCTATTATAAAGATTTTTGTTACTCCAATTGATGTCAGCCTTGTCATTATGGAAGGTAGTATGTTGTTGAGATTTTTTTTACTACAATGAATGATAGCCTTGTCATTACGGAAGGTAGTCTGTTTTCGAGATTTTTGTTACTCCAATGGATGGTAGCATTATCATTATGGAAGGTTGTTTATTGTCGAGATTTTTGTTACTCCAATGGATGGTAGCCTTGTCATTATGGAAGGTAGTCTATTTTCGAGATTTTTGTTATTCAAATGGATGGTAGCCTTGTCATTATGGAAGGTAGTCTATTGTCAACATTTTTGTTACTCCAATGGATGCTAGTGTTGTCATTATGGAAGGTAGTATGTCGCTGTGATTTCTGTCACTCCAATGGATGGTAGCCTTGTTAGTATGGAAGGTAGTCTATTGTCGAGATTTTTGTTACTCCAATGGATGGTAGCCTTGTAATTATGGAAGGTAGTCTGTTTTCGAGATTTTTGTTACTTCAATGGATGGTAGCCTTGTCATTTTGGAAGGTAGTCTGTTTTCGAGATTTTTGTTACTCCAATGGATGGTAGCCTTGTCATTATGGAAGGTAGTCTGTTGTTCATATTTTTATTACTCCAATGGATGGTAGCCTTGTCATTATGGTAGGTAGTCTATTGTCGAGATTTTTGTTACTCCAATGGATGGTAGCATAATCATTATGGAAGGTAGTCTATTGTCGAGATTTTTGTTGCTACAATGGATGGTAGTCTTGTCATTATGGAAGGTAGTCCGTTGTCAAGATTTTTGTTACTCTAAGGGATGCTAGCCTTGTCATTATGGAATGTAGCGTGTTTTCCATATTTTTGTTATTTCGATGGATGGTAGCCTTGTCATTATGGAATGTAGTCTCTTGTTTATATTTTCGTTACTCCAACGGATGGTAGCCTTGTCATTATGGAATGAAGTCTGTTGTCGAGATTTTTGTTACTCTAATGGATGCTAACCTTGTCATTATAGAAGGTAGTCTATTGTAAAGATTTTTGTTACTCCAATTTATGGCAGCCTTATCATTATGGAAGGTGGTCTATTGTTGAGATTTTTTTTACTACAATGAATGGTAGCCTTGTCATTACGGAAGGTAGTCTGTTTTCGAGATTTTTGTAACTCCAATGGATGGTAGCATTATCATTATGGAAGGTTGTTTATTGTCGAGATTTTTGTTACTCCAATGGATGGTAGCCTTGTCATTATGAAAGGTAGTCTATTTTCGAGATTTTTGTTATTCAAATGGATGGTAGCCTTGTCATTATGGAAGGTAGTCTATTATCAACATTTTTGTTACTCCAATGGATGCTAGCGTTGTCATTATGGAAGGTAGTATGTTGTTGTGATTTCTGTCACTCCAATGGATGGTAGCCTTGTCACTATGGAAGGTAGTCTATTGTCGAGATTTTTGTTACTCCAATGGATGGTAGCATTATCATTATGGAAGGTTGTCTGTTGTCGAGATTTTTGTTACTCCAATGGATGGTAGCCTTGTAATTATGGAAGGTAGTCTATTTTCGAGATTTTTGTTACTTCAATGGACGGTAGCCTTGTCATTTTGGAAGGTAGTCTGTTTTCGAGATTTTTGTTACTCCAATGGATGGTAGCCTTGTCATTATGGAAGGTAGTCTGTTGTTCATATTTTTGTTACTCCAATGGATGGTAGCCTTGTCATTATGGTAGGTAGTCTATTGTCGAGATTTTTGTTACTCCAATGGATGGTAGCATAATCATTATGGAAGGTTGTTTGTTGTCGAGATTTTTGTTACTCCAATGGTTGGTAGCCTTGTCATTACAGAAGGTAGTGTGTTTTCGAGATTTTTGTTACTCCAATGGATGGTAGCCTTGTAATTATGGATGGTAGTCTTTTGTCGAGATTTTTGTTATTCCAATGGATCGTAGCCTTTTCATTAGGGAACATATTATGTTATCGATGTTTTTGTTACTCCAATGGATGGTAGCCTTTTCATTATGGAAGGTAGTCTGTTGTTCATATTTTTGTTACTCCAATGGATGGTAGCATTATCATTATGGAAGGATGTCTTTTGTCGAGGATTTTGTTACTCCAATGGACGATAGCCTTGTCATTATGGAAGGTTGTCTGTTGTCGAGATTTTTGTTACTCCAATGGATGGTAGCCTTGTCATTATGGAAGGTAGTCTGTTTTCGAGATTTTTGTTACTCCAATGGATGGTAGCCTTTTCATTATGGAAGGTAGTTTATTGTTCATATTTTTGTAACTCCAATGGATGGTAGCATTGTCATTATGGTAGGTAGTCTACTGACGATATTTTTGCTACTCCAATGGATGGTAGCATTATCATTATGGAAGGTAGTCTGTTGTCGAGATTTTTGTTACTCCAATGGGTGCTAGCATTGTTATTATGGAAGGTAGTATGTCGTTGTGATTTCTGTCACTCCAATGGATGGTAGCCTTGTCACTATGGAAGGTAGTCTGTTGTTCATATTTTTGTTACTCCAATGGATTGTAGCCTTGTAATTATGGAAGGTAGTCTATTGTCGAGATTTTTATTACTCCAATTGATGGTAGCATTATCATTATGGAAGGTTGCCTGTTGTCGAGATTTCTTTTACTATAATGAATTGTAGCCTTGTCATTCTGGAAGGTAGTCTGTTGTCAATATTTTTGTTACTACAATGGATGGTAGTCTTGTCATTATGGAAGGTAGTCCGTTGTCGAGATTTTTGTTACTCTAAGGGATGTTAGCCTTGTCATTATGGAATGTAGTGTGTTTTCGATATTTTTGTTATTCCAATGGATGGTAGCCTTGTCATTATGGAATGAAGTCTCTTGTTTATATTTTCGTTACTCCAACGGATGGTAGCCTTGTCATTATGGAATGAAGTCTGTTGTCGAGATTTTTGTTACTCTAATGGATGGTAACCTTGTCATTATAGAAGGTAGTCTATTGTAAAGATTTTTGTTACTCCAATTGATGTCAGCCTTGTCATTATGGAAGGTAGTCTGTTGTTGAGATTTTTTTTACTACAATGAATGATAGCCATGTCATTACGGAAGGTAGTCTGTTTTCGAGATTTTTGTTACTCCAATGGATGGTAGCATTATCATTATGGAAGGTTGTTTATTGTCGAGATTTTTGTTACTCCAATGGATGGTAGCCTTGTCATTATGGAAGGTAGTCTATTTTCGAGATTTTTGTTATTCAAATGGATGGTAGCCTTGTCATTATGGAAGGTAGTCTATTGTCATCATTTTTGTTACTCCAATGGATGCTAGCGTTGTCATTATGGAAGGTAGTATGTCGTTGTGATTTCTGTCACTCCAATGGATGGTAGCCTTGTCAGTATGGAAGGTAGTTTATTGTCGAGAAATTTGTTACTCCAATGGATGGTAGCCTTGTAATTATGGAAGGTAGTCTGTTTTCGAGATTTTTGTTACTTCAATGGATGGTAGCCTTGTCATTTTGGAAGGTAGTCTGCTTTCGATATTTTTGTTACTCCAATGGATGGTAGCCTTGTCATTATGGAAGGTAGTCTGTTGCTCATATTTTTATTACTCCAATGGATGGTAGCCTTGTCATTATGGTAGGTAGTCTATTGTCGAGATTTTTGTTACTCCAATGGATGGTAGCATAATCATTATGGAAGGTAGTCTGTTGTCAAGATTTTTGTTACTACAATGGATGGTAGTCTTCTCATTATGGAAGGTAGTCCATTGTCGAGATTTTAGTTACTCTAAGGGATGCTAGCCTTGTCATTATGGAATGTAGCGTGTTTTCCATATTTTTGTTATTCCGATGGATGGTAGCCTTGTCATTATGGAATGTAGTCTCTTGTTTATATTTTCGTTACTCCAACGGATGGTAGCCTTGTCATTATGGAATGAAGTCTGTTGTCGAGATTTTTGTTACTCTAATGGATGGTAACCTTTTCATTATAGAAGGTAGTCTATTGTAAAGATTTTTGTTACTCCAATTTATGGCAGCCTTGTCATTATGGAAGGTAGTCTGTTGTTGAGATTTTTTTTACTACAATGAATGGTAGCCTTGTCATTACGGAAGGTAGTCTGTTTTCGAGATTTTTGTAACTCCAATGGATGGTAGCATTATCATTATGGAAGGTTGTTTGTTGTCGAGATTTTTGTTACTCCAATGGATGGTAGCCTTGTCATTATGGAAGGTAGTCTATTTTCGATATTTTTGTTATTCAAATGGATGGTAGCCTTGTCATTATGGAAGGTAGACTATTGTCAACATTTTTGTTACTCCAATGGATGCTAGCGTTGTCATTATGGAAGGTAGTATGTCGTTGTGATTTCTGTCACTCCAATGGATGGTAGCCTTGTCACTATGGAAGGTAGTCTATTGTCGAGATTTTTGTTACTTCAATGGATGGTAGCATTATCATTATGGAAGATTGTCTGTTGTCGAGATTTTTGTTACTCCAATGGATGGTAGCCTTGTAATTATGGAAGGTAGTCAGTTTTCGAGATTTTTGTTACTTCAATGGATGGTAGACTTGTCATTTTGGAAGGTAGTCTGTTTTCGAGATTTTTGTTACTCCAATGGATGGTAGCCTTGTCATTATGGAAGGTAGTCTGTTGTTCATATTTTTGTTACTCCAATGGATGGTAGCCTTGTCATTATGGTAGGTAGTCTATTGTGGAGATTTTTGTTACTCCAATGGATGGTAGCATAATCATTATGGAAGGTTGTCTGTTTTCGAGATTTTTGTTATTCCAATGAATGGTATCCCTATCATTATGGAAGGTAGTCTGTTGTCGAGATTTTTGTTACTCCAATGGATGCTATCGTTGTCATTATGGAAGGTAGTATGTCGTTGTGATTTCTGTTACTCCAATGGATGGTAGCCTTGTCACTATAGAAGGTAGTCTGTTGTTCATATTTTTGTTACTCCAATGGATGGTAGCCTCGTCATTTTGGAAGGTAGTCTATTGTCGAGATTTTTGTTACTCCAATGGATGGTAGCATTATCATTTTGGAAGGATGTATTTTGTCGAGATTTTTGTTACTCCAATGGACGGTAGCCTTGTCATTATGGAAGGTTGTCTGTTGTCGAGATTTTTGTTACTCCAATGGATGGTAGCCTTGTCATTATGGAAGGTAGTCTGTTTTCGAGATTTTTGTTACTCCAATGGATGGTAGCCTTTTCATTATGGAAGGTAGTCTGTTGTTCATATTTTTGTAACTCCAATGGATGGTAGCCTTGTCATTAAGGTAGGTAGTCTATTGACGATATTTTTGTTACTCCAATGGATGGTAGCATTATCATTATGGAAGGTAGTCTATTGTCGAGATTTTTGTTACTCCAATGGATGCTAGCGTTGTCATTATGGAAGGTAGTATGTCGTTGTGATTTCTGTCACTCCAATGGATGGTAGCCTTGTCACTATGGAAGGTAGTCTGTTGTTCATATTTTTGTTACTCCAATGGATGGTAGCCTTGTCATTATGGAAGGTAGTCTATTGTCGAGATTTTTATTACTCCATTTGATGGTAGCATTATCATTATGTAAGGTTGCCTATTGTCGAGATTTCTTTTACGACAATGAATGGTAGCCTTGTCATTCTGGAAGGTAGTCTGTTATCAATATTTTTGTTACTACAATGGATGGTAGTCTTGTCATTATGGAAGGTAGTCCGTTGTCGAGATTTTTGTTACTCTAAGGGATGTTAGCCTTGTCATTATGGAATGTAGTGTGTTTTCGATATTTTTGTTATTCCAATGGATGGTAGCCTTGTCATTATGGAATGTAGTCTCTTGTTTATATTTTCGTTACTCCAACGGATGGTAGCCTTGTCATTATGGAATGAAGTCTGTTGTCGAGATTTTTGTTACTCTAATGGATGGTAACCTTGTCATTATAGAAGGTAGTCTATTATAAAGATTTTTGTTACTCCAATTGATGTCAGCCTTGTCATTATGGAAGGTAGTATGTTGTTGAGATTTTTTTTACTACAATGAATGATAGCCTTGTCATTACGGAAGGTAGTCTGTTTTCGAGATTTTTGTTACTCCAATGGATGGTAGCCTTGTCATTATGGAAGGTAGTCTATTTTCGAGATTTTTGTTATTCAAATGGATGGTAGCCTTGTCATTATGGAAGGTAGTCTATTGTCAACATTTTTGTTACTCCAATGGATGCTAGTGTTGTCATTATGGAAGGTAGTATGTCGCTGTGATTTCTTTCACTCCAATGGATGGTAGCCTTGTTAGTATGGAAGGTAGTCTATTGTCGAGATTTTTGTTACTCCAATGGATGGTAGCCTTGTAATTATGGAAGGTAGTCTGTTTTCGAGATTTTTGTTACTTCAATGGATGGTAGCCTTGTCATTTTGGAAGGTAGTCTGTTTTCGAGATTTTTGTTACTCCAATGGATGGTAGCCTTGTCATTATGGAAGGTAGTCTGTTGTTCATATTTTTATTACTCCAATGGATGGTAGCCTTGTCATTATGGTAGGTAGTCTATTGTCGAGATTTTTGTTACTCCAATGGATGGTAGCATAATCATTATGGAAGGTAGTCTATTGTCGAGATTTTTGTTGCTACAATGGATGGTAGTCTTGTCATTATGGAAGGTAGTCCGTTGTCAAGATTTTTGTTACTCTAAGGGATGCTAGCCTTGTCATTATGGAATGTAGCGTGTTTTCCATATTTTTGTTATTTCGATGGATGGTAGCCTTGTCATTATGGAATGTAGTCTCTTGTTTATATTTTCGTTACTCCAACGGATGGTAGCCTTGTCATTATGGAATGAAGTCTGTTGTCGAGATTTTTGTTACTCTAATGGATGCTAACCTTGTCATTATAGAAGGTAGTCTATTGTAAAGATTTTTGTTACTCCAATTTATGGCAGCCTTATCATTATGGAAGGTGGTCTATTGTTGAGATTTTTTTTACTACAATGAATGGTAGCCTTGTCATTACGGAAGGTAGTCTCTTTTCGAGATTTTTGTAACTCCAATGGATGGTAGCATTATCATTATGGAAGGTTGTTTGTTGTCGAGATTTTTGTTACTCCAATGGATGGTAGACTTGTCATTATGAAAGGTAGTCTATTTTCGAGATTTTTGTTATTCAAATGGATGGTAGCCTTGTCATTATGGAAGGTAGTCTATTATCAACATTTTTGTTACTCCAATGGATGCTAGCGTTGTCATTATGGAAGGTAGTATGTTATTGTGATATCTGTCACTCCAATGGATGGTAGCCTTGTCACTATGGAAGGTAGTCTATTGTCGAGATTTTTGTTACTCCAATGGATGGTAGCATTATCATTATGGAAGGTTGTCTGTTGTCGAGATTTTTGTTACTCCAATGGATGGTAGCCTTGTAATTATGGAAGGTAGTCTATTTTCGAGATTTTTGTTACTTCAATGGACGGTAGCCTTGTCATTTTGGAAGGTAGTCTGTTTTCGAGATTTTTGTTACTCCAATGGATGGTAGCCTTGTCATTATGGAAGGTAGTCTGTTGTTCATATTTTTGTTACTCCAATGGATGGTAGCCTTGTCATTATGGTAGGTAGTCTATTGTCGAGATTTTTGTTACTCCAATGGATGGTAGCATAATCATTATGGAAGGTTGTTTGTTGTCGAGATTTTTGTTACTCCAATGGTTGGTAGCCTTGTCATTACAGAAGGTAGTGTGTTTTCGAGATTTTTGTTACTCCAATGGATGGTAGCCTTGTAATTATGGATGGTAGTCTTTTGTCGAGATTTTTGTTATTCCAATGGATCGTAGCCTTTTCATTAGGGAACATATTATGTTATCGATGTTTTTGTTACTCCAATGGATGGTAGCCTTTTCATTATGGAAGGTAGTCTGTTGTTCATATTTTTGTTACTCCAATGGATGGTAGCATTATCATTATGGAAGGATGTCTTTTGTCGAGGATTTTGTTACTCCAATGGACGGTAGCCTTGTCATTATGGAAGGTTGTCTGTTGTCGAGATTTTTGTTACTCCAATGGATGGTAGCCTTGTCATTATGGAAGGTAGTCTGTTTTCGAGATTTTTGTTACTCCAATGGATGGTAGCCTTTTCATTATGGAAGGTAGTTTATTGTTCATATTTTTGTAACTCCAATGGATGGTAGCATTGTCATTATGGTAGGTAGTCTACTGACGATATTTTTGCTACTCCAATGGATGGTAGCATTATCATTATGGAAGGTAGTCTGTTGTCGAGATTTTTGTTACTCCAATGGGTGCTAGCATTGTTATTATGGAAGGTAGTATGTCGTTGTGATTTCTGTCACTCCAATGGATGGTAGCCTTGTCACTATGGAAGGTAGTCTGTTGTTCATATTTTTGTTACTCCAATGGATGGTAGCCTTGTAATTATGGAAGGTAGTCTATTGTCGAGATTTTTATTACTCCAATTGATGGTAGCATTATCATTATGGAAGGTTGCCTGTTGTCGAGATTTCTTTTACTATAATGAATTGTAGCCATGTCATTCTGGAAGGTAGTCTGTTGTCAATATTTTTGTTACTACAATGGATGGTAGTCTTGTCATTATGGAAGGTAGTCCGTTGTCGAGATTTTTGTTACTCTAAGGGATGTTAGCCTTGTCATTATGGAATGTAGTGTGTTTTCGATATTTTTGTTATTCCAATGGATGGTAGCCTTGTCATTATGGAATGAAGTCTCTTGTTTATATTTTCGTTACTCCAACGGATGGTAGCCTTGTCATTATGGAATGAAGTCTGTTGTCGAGATTTTTGTTACTCTAATGGATGGTAACCTTGTCATTATAGAAGGTAGTCTATTGTAAAGATTTTTGTTACTCCAATTGATGTCAGCCTTGTCATTATGGAAGGTAGTCTGTTGTTGAGATTTTTTTTACTACAATGAATGATAGCCATGTCATTACCGAAGGTAGTCTGTTTTCGAGATTTTTGTTACTCCAATGGATGGTAGCATTATCATTATGGAAGGTTGTTTATTGTCGAGATTTTTGTTACTCCAATGGATGGTAGCCTTGTCATTATGGAAGGTAGTCTATTTTCGAGATTTTTGTTATTCAAATGGATGGTAGCCTTGTCATTATGGAAGGTAGTCTATTGTCATCATTTTTGTTACTCCAATGGATGCTAGCGTTGTCATTATGGAAGGTAGTATGTCGTTGTGATTTCTGTCACTCCAATGGATGGTAGCCTTGTCAGTATGGAAGGTAGTTTATTGTCGAGAAATTTGTTACTCCAATGGATGGTAGCCTTGTAATTATGGAAGGTAGTCTGTTTTCGAGATTTTTGTTACTTCAATGGATGGTAGCCTTGTCATTTTGGAAGGTAGTCTGCTTTCGATATTTTTGTTACTCCAATGGATGGTAGCCTTGTCATTATGGAAGGTAGTCTGTTGCTCATATTTTTATTACTCCAATGGATGGTAGCCTTGTCATTATGGTAGGTAGTCTATTGTCGAGATTTTTGTTACTCCAATGGATGGTAGCATAATCATTATGGAAGGTAGTCTGTTGTCAAGATTTTTGTTACTACAATGGATGGTAGTCTTCTCATTATGGAAGGTAGTCCATTGTCGAGATTTTAGTTACTCTAAGGGATGCTAGCCTTGTCATTATGGAATGTAGCGTGTTTTCCATATTTTTGTTATTCCGATGGATGGTAGCCTTGTCATTATGGAATGTAGTCTCTTGTTTATATTTTCGTTACTCCAACGGATGGTAGCCTTGTCATTATGGAATGAAGTCTGTTGTCAAGATTTTTGTTACTCTAATGGATGCTAACCTTGTCATTATAGAAGGTAGTCTATTGTAAAGATTTTTGTTACTCCAATTTATGGCAGCCTTGTCATTATGGAAGGTAGTCTATTGTTGAGATTTTTTTTACTACAATGAATGGTAGCCTTGTCATTACGGAAGGTAGTCTGTTTTCGAGATTTTTGTAACTCCAATGGATGGTAGCATTATCATTATGGAAGGTTGTTTGTTGTCGAGATTTTTGTTACTCCAATGGATGGTAGCCTTGTCATTATGGAAGGTAGTCTATTTTCGAGATTTTTGTTATTCAAATGGATGGTAGCCTTGTCATTATGGAAGGTAGTCTATTATCAACATTTTTGTTACTCCAATGGATGCTAGCGTTGTCATTATGGAAGGTAGTATGTCGTTGTGATTTCTGTCACTCCAATGGATGGTAGCCTTATAACTATGGAAGGTAGTCTATTGTCGAGATTTTTGTTACTCCAATGGATGGTAGCATTATCATTATGGAGGGTTGTCGGTTGTCGAGATTTTTGTTACTCCAATGGATGGTAGCCTTGTAATTATGGAAGGTAGTCTGTTTTCGAGATTTTTGTTACATTAATGGATGGTAGCCTTGTCATTTTGGAAGGTAGTCTGTTTTCGAGATTTTTGTTACTCCAATGGATGGTAGCCTTGTCATCATGGATGGTAGTCTGTTGTTCATATTTTTGTTACTCCAATGGATGGTAGCCTGTCATTATGGTAGGTAGTCTATTGTCGAGATTTTTGTTACTCCAATGGATGGTAGCATAATCATTATGGAAGGTTGTCTGTTGTCGAGATTTTTGTTACTCCAATGGTTGGTAGCCTTGTCATTACAGAAGGTAGTGTGTTTTCGAGATTTTTGTTACTCCAATGGATGGTAGCCTTGTAATTATGGATGGTAGTCTGTTGTCGAGATTTTTGTTATTTGAATGGATCGTAGCCTTTTCATTAGGGAACGTATTATGTTATCGATGTTTTTGTTACTCCAATGGATAGTAGCCTTGTTATTATAGAAGGTAGTCTGTTGTCTAGATTTTTGTTATTCCAATGAATGGTATCCCTGTCATTATGGAAGGTAGTATGTCGTTGTGATTTCTGTTACTCCAATGGATGGTAGCCTTGTCACTATAGAAGGTAGTCTGTTGTTCATATTTTTGTTACTCCAATGGATGGTAGCCTCGTCATTTTGGAAGGTAGTCTATTGTCGAGATTTTTGTTACTCCAATGGATGGTAGCATTATCATTATGGAAGGATGTCTTTTGTCGAGATTTTTGTTACTCCAATGGACGGTAGCCTTGTCATTATGGAAGGTTGTCTGTTGTCGAGATTTTTGTTACTCCAATGGATGGTAGCCTTGTCATTATGGAAGGTAGTCTGTTTTCGAGATTTTTGTTACTCCAATGGATGGTAGCCTTTTCATTATGGAAGGTAGTCTGTTGTTCATATTTTTGTAACTCCAATGGATGGTAGCCTTGTCATTAAGGTAGGTAGTCTATTGACGAGATTTTTGTTACTCCAATGGATGGTAGCATTATCATTATGGAAGGTAGTCTGTTGTCGAGATTTTTGTTACTCCAATGGATGCTAGCGTTGTCATTATGGAAGGTAGTATGTCGTTGTGATTTCTGTCACTCCAATGGATGGTAGCCTTATCACTATGGAAGGTAGTCTGTTGTTCATATTTTTGTTACTCCAATGGATGGTAGCCTTGTCATTATGGAAGGTAGTCTATTGTCGAGATTTTTATTACTCCAATTGATGGTAGCATTATCATTATGGAAGGTTGCCTGTTGTCGAGATTTCTTTTACTACAATGAATGGTAGCCTTGTCATTCTGGAAGGTAGTCTGTTGTCAATATTTTTGTTACTACAATGGATGGTAGTCTTGTCATTATGGAAGGTAGTCCATTGTCGAGATTTTTGTTACTCTAAGGGATGTTAGCCTTGTCATTATGGAATGTAGTGTGTTTTCGATATTTTTGTTATTCCAATGGATGGTAGCCTTGTCATTATGGAATGTAGTCTCTTGTTTATATTTTCGTTACTCCAACGGATGGTAGCCTTGTCATTACAGAAGGTAGTATGTTTTCGAGATTTTTGTTACTCCAATGGATGGTAGCATTATCATTATGGAAGGTTGTCTGTTGTCGAGATTTTTGTTACTCCAATGGATGGTAGCATTATCATTATGGAAGGTTGTCTTTGGTCAAGATTTTTGTTACTCCAATGGATGGTAGCCTTGTCATTACGGAAGGTAGTCTGTTTTCGAGATTTTTGTTATTCAAATGGATGGTAGCCTTGTCATTATGGAAGGTAGTCTATTGTCGAGATTTTTGTTACTCCAATGGATGCTAGCGTTGTCATTATGGAAGGTAGTATGTCGTTGTGATTTCTGTCACTCCAATGGATGGTAGCCTTGTCACTATGGAAGGTAGTCGGTTTTTCATATTTTTGTTACTCCAATGGATGGTAGCCTTTTCATTATGGAAGGTAGTCTATTGTCGAGATTTTTGTTACTGCAATGGATGGTAGCATTATCATTATGGAAGGTTGTCTGTTGTCGAGATTTTTGTTACTCCAATGGATGGTTGCCTTGTAATTATGGAAGGTAGTCTGGTTTCGAGATTTTTCTTACTCCAATGGATGGTAGCGTTGTCATTATGGTAGGTAGTTTGTTTTCGAGATTTTTGTTACTCCAATGGATGGTAGCCTTGTCATTATGGAAGGTAGTCTGTTGCTCATATTTTTGTTACTCCAATGGATGGTAGCCTTGTCATTATGGTAGGTAGTCTATTGTCGAGATTTTTGTTACTCCAATGGATGGTAGCATTATCATTATGGAAGGTTGTCTGTTGTCGAGATTTTTGTTACTCCAATGGATGGTAGCCTTGTCATTACGAAAGGTAGTCTACTTTCGAGATTTTTGTTACTCCAATAGATGGTAGCCTTGTCATTATGGAAGGTAGTCTGTTGTCGAGATTTTTGTTACTCCAATGGATGGTATCATTGTCATTATGGATGGTAGTCTGTTATCGTGATTTTAGTTATTCCAATGGATTGTATCATTGTCATTATGGAACATATTCTGTTGTCGATGTTTTCGTTACTCCAATGGATGGTAGCCTTGTCATTATGAAAAGTAGTTTGTTGTCGAGATTTTTGTTATTCCAATGGATGGTAGCCTTGTAATTATGGAAGGTAGTCTGTTTTCGAGATTTTTGTTACTCCAATGGATGGTAGCCTTGTCATTATGGAAGGTAGTTTGTTTTCCAGATTTTTGTTACTCCAATGGATGGTAGCCTTGTCATTATGGAAGGTAGTCTCTTGTTCATATTTTTGTTACTCCAATGGATGGTAGCCTTGTCATTATGGTAGGTAGTCTATTGTCGAGATTTTTGTTACTCCAATGGATGGTAGCATTATCATTATGGAAGGTTGTCTGTTATCGAGATTTTTGTTACTCCAATGGATGGTAGCCTTGTCATTACGAAAGGTAGTCTATTTCTAGATTTTTGTTACTCCAATAGATGGTAGCCTTGTCATTATGAAAGGTAGTCTGTTGTCGAGATTTTTGTTACTCCAATGGATGGTATCATTGTCATTATGGATGGTAGTCTGTTGTCGTGATTTTTGTTATTCCAATGGATTGTATCATTGTCATTATGGAACGTATTCTTTTTTCGATGTTTCCGTTACTCCAATGGATGGTAGCCTTGTCATTATGAAAGGTAGTATGTTGTTGAGATTTTTGTTATTCCAATGGATGGCAGCCTTGTCATTATGGAAGGTAGTCTATTGTTGAGATTTTTTTTACTACAATGAATGGTAGCCTTGTCATTACGGAAGGTAGTCTGTTTTCGAGATTTTTGTAACTCCAATGGATGGTAGCATTATCATTATGGAAGGTTGTTTGTTGTCGAGATTTTTGTTACTCCAATGGATGGTAGCCTTGTCATTATGGAAGGTAGTCTATTTTCGAGATTTTTGTTATTCAAATGGATGGTAGCCTTGTCATTATGGAAGGTAGTCTATTATCAACATTTTTGTTACTCCAATGGATGCTAGCGTTGTCATTATGGAAGGTAGTATGTCGTTGTGATTTCTGTCACTCCAATGGATGGTAGCCTTATAACTATGGAAGGTAGTCTATTGTCGAGATTTTTGTTACTCCAATGGATGGTAGCATTATCATTATGGAGGGTTGTCGGTTGTCGAGATTTTTGTTACTCCAATGGATGGTAGCCTTGTAATTATGGAAGGTAGTCTGTTTTCGAGATTTTTGTTACATTAATGGATGGTAGCCTTGTCATTTTGGAAGGTAGTCTGTTTTCGAGATTTTTGTTACTCCAATGGATGGTAGCCTTGTCATCATGGATGGTAGTCTGTTGTTCATATTTTTGTTACTCCAATGGATGGTAGCCTGTCATTATGGTAGGTAGTCTATTGTCGTGATTTTTGTTACTCCAATGGATGGTAGCATAATCATTATGGAAGGTTGTCTGTTGTCGAGATTTTTGTTACTCCAATGGTTGGTAGCCTTGTCATTACAGAAGGTAGTGTGTTTTCGAGATTTTTGTTACTCCAATGGATGGTAGCCTTGTAATTATGGATGGTAGTCTGTTGTCGAGATTTTTGTTATTTGAATGGATCGTAGCCTTTTCATTAGGGAACGTATTATGTTATCGATGTTTTTGTTACTCCAATGGATAGTAGCCTTGTTATTATAGAAGGTAGTCTGTTGTCTAGATTTTTGTTATTCCAATGAATGGTATCCCTGTCATTATGGAAGGTAGTATGTCGTTGTGATTTCTGTTACTCCAATGGATGGTAGCCTTGTCACTATAGAAGGTAGTCTGTTGTTCATATTTTTGTTACTCCAATGGATGGTAGCCTCGTCATTTTGGAAGGTAGTCTATTGTCGAGATTTTTGTTACTCCAATGGATGGTAGCATTATCATTATGGAAGGATGTCTTTTGTCGAGATTTTTGTTACTCCAATGGACGGTAGCCTTGTCATTATGGAAGGTTGTCTGTTGTCGAGATTTTTGTTACTCCAATGGATGGTAGCCTTGTCATTATGGAAGGTAGTCTGTTTTCGAGATTTTTGTTACTCCAATGGATGGTAGCCTTTTCATTATGGAAGGTAGTCTGTTGTTCATATTTTTGTAACTCCAATGGATGGTAGCCTTGTCATTAAGGTAGGTAGTCTATTGACGAGATTTTTGTTACTCCAATGGATGGTAGCATTATCATTATGGAAGGTAGTCTGTTGTCGAGATTTTTGTTACTCCAATGGATGCTAGCGTTGTCATTATGGAAGGTAGTATGTCGTTGTGATTTCTGTCACTCCAATGGATGGTAGCCTTATCACTATGGAAGGTAGTCTGTTGTTCATATTTTTGTTACTCCAATGGATGGTAGCCTTGTCATTATGGAAGGTAGTCTATTGTCGAGATTTTTATTACTCCAATTGATGGTAGCATTATCATTATGGAAGGTTGCCTGTTGTCGAGATTTCTTTTACTACAATGAATGGTAGCCTTGTCATTCTGGAAGGTAGTCTGTTGTCAATATTTTTGTTACTACAATGGATGGTAGTCTTGTCATTATGGAAGGTAGTCCATTGTCGAGATTTTTGTTACTCTAAGGGATGTTAGCCTTGTCATTATGGAATGTAGTGTGTTTTCGATATTTTTGTTATTCCAATGGATGGTAGCCTTGTCATTATGGAATGTAGTCTCTTGTTTATATTTTCGTTACTCCAACGGATGGTAGCCTTGTCATTACAGAAGGTAGTATGTTTTCGAGATTTTTGTTACTCCAATGGATGGTAGCATTATCATTATGGAAGGTTGTCTGTTGTCGAGATTTTTGTTACTCCAATGGATGGTAGCATTATCATTATGGAAGGTTGTCTTTGGTCAAGATTTTTGTTACTCCAATGGATGGTAGCCTTGTCATTACGGAAGGTAGTCTGTTTTCGAGATTTTTGTTATTCAAATGGATGGTAGCCTTGTCATTATGGAAGGTAGTCTATTGTCGAGATTTTTGTTACTCCAATGGATGCTAGCGTTGTCATTATGGAAGGTAGTATGTCGTTGTGATTTCTGTCACTCCAATGGATGGTAGCCTTGTCACTATGGAAGGTAGTCGGTTTTTCATATTTTTGTTACTCCAATGGATGGTAGCCTTTTCATTATGGAAGGTAGTCTATTGTCGAGATTTTTGTTACTGCAATGGATGGTAGCATTATCATTATGGAAGGTTGTCTGTTGTCGAGATTTTTGTTACTCCAATGGATGGTTGCCTTGTAATTATGGAAGGTAGTCTGGTTTCGAGATTTTTCTTACTCCAATGGATGGTAGCGTTGTCATTATGGTAGGTAGTTTGTTTTCGAGATTTTTGTTACTCCAATGGATGGTAGCCTTGTCATTATGGAAGGTAGTCTGTTGCTCATATTTTTGTTACTCCAATGGATGGTAGCCTTGTCATTATGGTAGGTAGTCTATTGTCGAGATTTTTGTTACTCCAATGGATGGTAGCATTATCATTATGGAAGGTTGTCTGTTGTCGAGATTTTTGTTACTCCAATGGATGGTAGCCTTGTCATTACGAAAGGTAGTCTACTTTCGAGATTTTTGTTACTCCAATAGATGGTAGCCTTGTCATTATGGAAGGTAGTCTGTTGTCGAGATTTTTGTTACTCCAATGGATGGTATCATTGTCATTATGGATGGTAGTCTGTTGTCGTGATTTTAGTTATTCCAATGGATTGTATCATTGTCATTATGGAACATATTCTGTTGTCGATGTTTTCGTTACTCCAATGGATGGTAGCCTTGTCATTATGAAAAGTAGTTTGTTGTCGAGATTTTTGTTATTCCAATGGATGGTAGCCTTGTAATTATGGAAGGTAGTCTGTTTTCGAGATTTTTGTTACTCCAATGGATGGTAGCCTTGTCATTATGGAAGGTAGTTTGTTTTCCAGATTTTTGTTACTCCAATGGATGGTAGCCTTGTCATTATGGAAGGTAGTCTCTTGTTCATATTTTTGTTACTCCAATGGATGGTAGCCTTGTCATTATGGTAGGTAGTCTATTGTCGAGATTTTTGTTACTCCAATGGATGGTAGCATTATCATTATGGAAGGTTGTCTGTTATCGAGATTTTTGTTACTCCAATGGATGGTAGCCTTGTCATTACGAAAGGTAGTCTATTTCTAGATTTTTGTTACTCCAATAGATGGTAGCCTTGTCATTATGAAAGGTAGTCTGTTGTCGAGATTTTTGTTACTCCAATGGATGGTATCATTGTCATTATGGATGGTAGTCTGTTGTCGTGATTTTTGTTATTCCAATGGATTGTATCATTGTCATTATGGAACGTATTCTTTTTTCGATGTTTCCGTTACTCCAATGGATGGTAGCCTTGTCATTATGAAAGGTAGTATGTTGTTGAGATTTTTGTTATTCCAATGGATGGTAGCCTTGTCATTATGGAAGGTTGTCTGTTGTCGAGATTTTTGTTACTCTAATGGATGCTAGCATTGTCATTTTGGAAGGTAGTATGTTTTCGAGATATTTGTTATTCCAATGGATGGTAGCATTATCATTATGGAAGGTTGTCTCTTGTCGAGATTTTTGTTACACCAATGGATGGTAGCCTTGTCATTATGGAAGGTAGTCTACTTTCGAGATTTTTGTTACTCCAATGGATGGTAGCCTTGTCATTATGGAAGGTAGTCTATTGTTCATATTTTTGTAACTCCAATGGATGGTAGCCTTGTCACTATGGAAGATAGTCTATTGTCGAGATTTTTGTTACTCCAATGGATGGTAGCATTATCATTATGGAAGGTTGTCGGTTGTCGAGATTTTTGTTACTCCAATGGATGGTAGCCTTGTAATTATGGAAGGTAGTCTGTTTTCGAGATTTTTGTTACATTAATGGATGGTAGCCTTGTCATTTTGGAAGGTAGTCTGTTTTCGAGATTTTTGTTACTCCAATGGATGGTAGCCTTGTCATTATGGAAGGTAGTCTGTTGTTCATATTTTTGTTACTCCAATGAATGGTAGCCTTGTCATTATGGTAGGTAGTCTATTGTCGAGATTTTTGTTACTCCAATGGATGGTAGCATAATCATTATGGAAGGTTGTCTGTTGTCGAGATTTTTGTTACTCCAATGGTTGGTAGCCTTGTCATTACAGAAGGTAGTGTGTTTTCAAGATTTTTGTTACTCCAATGGATGGTAGCCTTGTAATTATGGATGGTAGTCTGTTGTCGAGATTTTTGTTATTCCAATGGATCGTAGCCTTTTCATTAGGGAACGTATTAATGTATCGATGTTTTTGTTACTCCAATGGATAGTAGCCTTGTTATTATAGAAGGTAGTCTGTTGTCTAGATTTTTGTTATTCCAATGAATGGTATCCCTGTCATTATGGAAGGTAGTATGTCGTTGTGATTTCTGTTACTCTAATGGATGGTAGCCTTGTCACTATAGAAGGTAGTCTGTTGTTCATATTTTTGTTACTCCAATGGATGGTAGCCTCGTCATTTTGGAAGGTAGTCTATTGTCGAGATTTTTGTTACTCCAATGGATGGTAGCATTATCATTATGGAAGGATGTCTTTTGTCGAGATTTTTGTTACTCCAATGGACGGTAGCCTTGTCATTATGGAAGGTTGTCTGTTGTCGAGATTTTTGTTACTCCAATGGATGGTAGCCTTGTCATTATGGAAGGTAGTCTGTTTTCGAGATTTTTGTTACTCCAATGGATGGTAGCCTTTTCATTATGGAAGGTAGTCTGTTGTTCATATTTTTGTAACTCCAATGGATGGTAGCCTTGTCATTAAGGTAGGTAGTCTATTGACGAGATTTTTGTTACTCCAATGGATGGTAGCATTATCATTATGCAAGGTAGTCTGTTGTCGAGATTTTTGTTACTCCAATGGATGCTAGCATTGTCATTATGGAAGGTAGTATGTCGTTGTGATTTCTGTCACTCCAATGGATGGTAGCCTTATCACTATGGAAGGTAGTCTGTTGTTCATATTTTTGTTACTCCAATGGATGGTAGCCTTGTCATTATGGAAGGTAGTCTATTGTCGAGGTTTTTATTATTCCAATTGATGGTAGCATTATCATTATGGAAGGTTGTCTGTTGTCGAGATTTTTGTTACTCCAATGGATGGTAGCCTTGTCATTACGAAAGGTAGTCTACTTTCGAGATTTTTGTTACTCCAATAGATGGTAGCCTTGTCATTATGGAAGGTAGTCTGTTGTCGAGATTTTTGTTACTCCAATGGATGGTATCATTGTCATTATGGATGGTAGTCTGTTGTCGTGATTTTTGTTATTCCAATGGATTGTATCATTGTCATTATGGAACATATTCTGTTGTCGATGTTTTCGTTACTCCAATGGATGGTAGCCTTGTCATTATGAAAAGTAGTTTGTTGTCGAGATTTTTGTTATTCCAATGGATGGTAGCCTTGTAATTATGGAAGGTAGTCTGTTTTCGAGATTTTTGTTACTCCAATGGATGGTAGCCTTGTCATTATGGAAGGTAGTTTGTTTTCCAGATTTTTGTTACTCCAATGGATGGTAGCCTTGTCATTATGGAAGGTAGTCTGTTGTTCATATTTTTGTTACTCCAATGGATGGTAGCCTTGTCATTATGGTAGGTAGTCTATTGTCGAGATTTTTGTTACTCCAATGGATGGTAGCATTATCATTATGGAAGGTTGTCTGTTATCGAGATTTTTGTTACTCCAATGGATGGTAGCCTTGTCATTACGAAAGGTAGTCTATTTCTAGATTTTTGTTACTCCAATAGATGGTAGCCTTGTCATTATGGAAGGTAGTCTGTTGTCGAGATTTTTGTTACTCCAATGGATGGTATCATTGTCATTATGGATGGTAGTCTGTTGTCGTGATTTTTGTTATTCCAATGGATTGTATCATTGTCATTATGGAACGTATTATTTTTTCGATGTTTCCGTTACTCCAATGGATGGTAGCCTTGTCATTATGAAAGGTAGTATGTTGTCGAGATTTTTGTTATTCCAATGGATGGTAGCCTTGTAATTATGGAAGGTTGTCTGTTGTCGAGATTTTTGTTACTCCAATGGATGCTAGCATTGTCATTTTGGAAGGTAGTCTATTGTTCATATTTTTGTAACTCCAATGGATGGTAGCATTGTCATTATGGTAGGTAGTCTACTGACGATATTTTTGCTACTCCAATGGATGGTAGCATTATCATTATGGAAGGTAGTCTGTTGTCGAGATTTTTGTTACTCCAATGGGTGCTAGCATTGTTATTATGGAAGGTAGTATGTCGTTGTGATTTCTGTCACTCCAATGGATGGTAGCTTTGTCACTATGGAAGGTAGTCTGTTGTTCATATTTTTGTTACTCCAATGGATGGTAGCCTTGTCATTATGGAAGGTAGTCTATTGTCGAGATTTTTGTTACTCCAATTGATGGTAGCATTATCATTATGGAAGGTTGTCTGTTGTCGAGATTTGTTTTACTACAATGAATGGTAGCCTTGTCATTCTGGAAGGTAGTCTTTTGTCGAGATTTTTTGTTACTACAATGGATGGTAGTCTTGTCATTATGGAAGGTAGTCCGTTGTCGAGATTTTTGTTACTCTAAGGGATGTTAGCCTTTTTATTATGGAAGGTAGTGTGTTTTTGATATTTTTGTTATTCCAATGGATGGTAGCCTTGTCATTACGGAATGTAGTCTCTTGTTTATATTTTTGTTACTCCAACGGATGGTAGCCTTGTCATTATGGAATGAAATCTGTTGTCTATATTTTTGTTACTCTAATGGATGGTAACCTTGTCATTATGGAAGGTAGTCGGTTGGTGAGATTTTTTTTACTACAATGAATGGTAGCCTTGTCATTACGGAAGGTAGTCTATTTTCGAGATTTTTGTTACTCCAGTGGATGGTAGCATTATCATTATGGAAGGTAGTCTGTTGTCTAGATTTTTGTTATTCCAAAGAATAGTAGCCTTGTCATTATGGAAGGTAGTCTGTTGTCGAGATTTTTGTTACTCCAATGGATGCTAGCGTTGTCATTATGGAAGGTAGTATGTCGTTGTGATTTATGTCACTCCAGTGGATGGTAGCCTTGTAACTATGGAAGGTAGTCTGTTGTTCATATTTTTGTTACTCCAATGGATGGTAGCCTTGTCATTATGGAAGGTAGTCTATTGTCGAGGTTTTTGTTACTCCAATGGATGGTAGCATTATCATTATGGAAGGTTGTCTGTTGTCGAGATTTTTGTTACACCAATGGATGGTAGCCTCGTCATTATGGAAGGTAGTCTATTGTCAATATTTTTGTTACTCCAATGGATGGTAGCATTATTATTATGGAAGGTTGTCTGTTGTCGAGATTTTTGTTACTCCAATGGATGGTAGCCTTGTCATTATGGAAGGTAGTCTGTTTTCGAGATTTTTGTTACTCCAATGGATGGTAGCCTTGTCATTTGGAAGGTAGTTTGTTTTTGAGATTTTTGGTACTCCAATGGATGGTAGCCTTGTCATTATGGAAGGTAGTCTATTGTTCATATTTTTGTTTCTCCAATGGATGGTAGCCTTATCATTATGGTAGGTAGTCTATTGTCGAGAATTTTGTTACTCCAATGGATGGTAGCATTATTATTATGGAAGGTTGTCTGTTATCGAGATTTTTATTACACCAATGGATGGTAGCCTTTTCATTATGAAAGGTAGTCTATTTTCGAGATTTTTGTTACTCCAATAGATGGTAGCCTTATCATTATGGAAGGTAGTCTATTGTCGAGATTTTTGTTACTCCAATGGATGGTAGCATTATTATTATGGAAGGTTGTCTGTTGTCCAGATTTTTGTTACTCCAATGGATGGTAGCGTTGTCATTATGGAAGGTAGTCTGTTTTCGAGATTTTTGTTACTACAATGGATGGTAGATTGTCATTATGGAAGGTAGTTTGTTTTTGAGATTATTGGTACTCCAATGGATGGTAGCCTTGTCATTAACGAAGGTAGTCTGTTGTTCATATTTTAGTTACTTAAATGGATGGTAGCCTTGTCATTATGGTAGGTAGTCTATTGTCGAGATTTTTGTTACTCCAATGGATGGTAGCATTATCATTATAGAAGGTTGTTTGTTGTCTAGATTTTTATTACTCCAATGGATGGTAGCCTTGTCATTACGAAAGGTAGTCTATTTTTGAGATTTTTGTTACTCCAATAGATGGTAGCCTTGTCATTATGGAAGGTGGTATGTTGTCGATATTTTTGTTACTCCAATGGATGGTATCATTGTCATTATGGATGGTAGTCAGTTGTCGTGATTTTTGTTATTCCAATGGATTGTATCATTGTCATTATGGAACGTATTCTATTGTCGATGTTTTCGTTACTCCAATGGATGGTAGCCTTGTAACTATGGAAGGTAGTCTGTAGTTCATATTTTTGTTACTCCAATGGATGGTAGCCTTGTCATTATGGAAGGTAGTCTATTGTCGAGATTTTTGTTACTCCAATGGATGGTAGCATTGTCATTATGGAAGGTAGTCTATTTTGGAGATTATTGTTACTTCAATGGATGCTAGCCTTGTCATTTTGGAAGGTAGTCTGTTGTTGAGGTTTTTATTTACTCCAATTGATGGTAGCATTATCATTATGGAAGTTTGTCTGTTGTCGAGATTTTTGTTACTCCAATGGATGGTAGCCTTGTCATTATGGAAGGTAGTCTGCTTTCGAGATTTTTGTTACTTTAATGGATGGTAGCCTTGTCATTACGGAAGGTAGTCTGTTTTCGAGATTTTTGTTACTCCAATTGATGGTAGCCTTGTCATTATGGAAGGTAGTTTGTTGTTCATATTTTTGTTACTCCAATGGATGGTAGTATTGTCATTATGGTAGGTAGTCTATTGTGGAGATTTTTGTTACTCCAATGGATGGTAGCATTATCATTATGGAAGGTAGTCTGTTGTCGAGATTTTTGTTACTCCAATGGATGGTAGCCTTGTCATTACAGAAGGTAGTCTGTTTTCGAGATTTTTGTTACTCCAATGGATGGTAGCCTTGTCATTATGGATGGTAATCTATTGTTGAGATTTTTGTTATTCCAATGGATTGTAGCCTTTTCATTATGGAACGTATTCTGTTGTCGATGTTTTTGTTACTCCAATGGAAAGTAGGCTTGTTATTATGAAAGGTAGTCTGTTGTCTAGATTTTTGTTATTCCAATGAAAAGTAGCCTTGTAATTATGGAAGGTAGTCTGTTGTCGAGATTTTTGTTACTCCAATGGATGCTAGCGTTGTCATTATGGAAGGTAGTATGTCGTTGTGATTTATGTCACTCCAGTGGATGGTAGCCTTGTAACTATGGAAGGTAGTTTGTTGTTCATATTTTTGTTACTCCAATGGATGGTAGCCTTGTCATTATGGTAGGTAGTCTATTGTCGAGATTTTTGTTACTCCAATGGATGGTAGAATTATCATTATGGAAGGTTGTCTGTTATCGAGATTTTTGTTACTCCAATGGATGGTAGCCTTGTCATTACGAAAGGTAGTCTATTTCTAGATTTTTGTTACTCCAATAGATGGTAGCCTTGTCATTTTGGAAGGTAGTCTGTTGTCGAGATTTTTGTTACTCCAATGGATGGTATCATTGTCATTATGGATGGTAGTCTGTTGTCGTGATTTTTGTTATTCCAATGGATTGTATCATTGTCATTATGGAACGTATTCTTTTTTCGATGTTTCCGTTACTCCAATGGATGGTAGCCTTGTCATTATGGTAGGTAGTCTATTGTCGAGATTTTTGTTACTCCAATGGATGGTAGCATTATCATTATAGAAGGTTGTCTGTTGTCTAGATTTTTATTACTCCAATGGATGGTAGCCTTGTCATTACGAAAGGTAGTCTATTTTTGAGATTTTTGTTACTCCAATAGATGGTAGCCTTGTCATTATGGAAGGTGGTCTGTTGTCGAGATTTTTGTTACTCCAATGGATGGTATCATTGTCATTATGGATGGTAGTCTGTTGTTGTGATTTTTGTTATTCCAATGGATTGTATCATTGTCATTATGGAACGTATTCTGTTGTCGATGTTTTCGTTACTCTAATGGATGGTAGCCTTGTAACTATGGAAGGTAGTCTGTTGTTCATATTTTCGTTACTCCAATGGATGGTAGCCTTGTCATTATGGAAGGTAGTCTATTGTCGAGATTTTTGTTACTCCAATGGATGGTAGCATTATCATTAGTGAAGTTTGTATGTTGTCGAGATTTTTGTTACTCCAATGGATGGTAGCCTTGTCATTATGGAAGGTAGTCTGTTTTCGAGATTTTTGTTACTTTAATGGATGGTAGCCTTGTCATTATGGAAGGTAGTATGTTTTCGAGATTTTTGTTACTCCAATGCATTGTAGCCTTGTCATTATGGAAGGTAGTTTGTTGTTCATATTTTTGTTACTCCAATGGATGGTAGCATTGTCATTATGGTAGGTAGTCTATTGTCGAGATTTTTGTTACTCCAATGGATGGTAGCCTTGTCATTAGGGAAGGTAGTCTGTTTTCGAGATTTTTGTTACTCCAATGGATGGTAGCCTTGTCATTACGAAAGGTAGTCTATTTTCGAGATTTTTGTTACTCCGAAAGATGGTAGCCTTGTCATTATGGAAGGTAGTCTGTTGTCGAGATTATTGTTACTCCAATGGATGGTATCATTGTCATTATGGATGGTAGTCTGTTGTCGTGATTTTTGTTATTCCAATGGATTGTATCATTGTCGTTATGGAACGTATTCCTTTGTCGATGTTTTCGTTACTCCAATGGATGGTAGCCTTGTAACTATGGAAGGTAGTCTGTTGTTCATATTTTCGTTACTCCAATGGATGGTAGCCTTGTCATTATGGAAGGTAGTCTATTGTCGAGAATTTTGTTACTCCAATGGATGGTAGCATTATCATTATGGAAGGTTATCTGTTGTCGAGATTTTTGTTACTCCAATGGATGGTAGCCTTGTCATTATGGAAGGTAGTCTGTTTTGGAGATTTTTGTTACTTCAATGGATGCTAGCCTTGTCATTTTGGAAGGTAGTCTGTTGTTGAGATTTTTGTTACTCCAATGGATGGTAGCATTATCATTATGGAAGTTTGTCTGTTGTCGAGATTTTTGTTACTCCAATGGATGGTAGCCTTGTCATTATGGAAGGTTGTCTGTTTTCGAGATTTTTGTTACTTTAATGGATGGTAGCCTTGTCATTATGGAAGGTAGTCTATTTTCGAGATTTTTATTACTCCAATGGATGGTAGCCTTGTCATTATGGAAGGTAGTTTGTTGTTCATATTTTTGTTAGTCCAATGGATGGTAGCATTATCATTATGGAAGGTTGTCTGTTGTCGAGATTTTTGTTACTCCAATGGATGGTAGCCTTGTCATTACGGAAGGTAGTTTGTTTTCGAGATTTTTGTTACTCCAATGGATGGTAGCCTTGTCATTATGGATGGTAGTCTGTTGTCAAGATTTTTGTTATTCCAATGGATTGTAGCCTTTTCATTATAGAACGTATTCTGTTGTTGATGTTTTTGTTACTCCAATGGATAGTAGCCTTGTAATTATGGAAGGTAGTCTGTTGTCTAGATTTTAGTTATTCCAATGAATAGTAGCTTTGTCATTATGGAAGGCAGTCTGTTGCCGAGATTTTTGTTACTCCAATGGATGCTAGCGTTGTCATTATGGAAGATAGTATGTCGTTATGATTTATGTCACTCCAGTGGATGGTAGCCTTGTAACTATGGAAGGTAGTCTGTTGTTCAAATTTTTGTTACTCCAATGGATGGTAGCCTTGTCATTATGGAAGGTAGTCTATTGCCGAGATTTTTGTTACTCCAATGGATGGTAGCATTATCATTATGGAAGGTTGTCTGTTGTCGAGATTTTTGTTACTCCAATGGATGGTAGCCTTGTCATTATGGAAGGTAGTTTATTTTTTGAGATTATTGGTACTCCAATGGATGGTAGCCTTGTCATTATGGAAGGTAGTCTGTTGTTCATATTTTTGTTACTCGAATGGATGGTAGCCTTGTCATTATGGTAGGTAGCCTATTGTCGAGATTTTTGTTACTCCAATGGATGGTAGCATTATCATTATGGAAGGTTGTCTGTTGTCTAGATTTTTATTACTCCAATGGATGGTAGCCTTGTCATTACGAAAGGTAGTTTATTTTCGAGATTTTTGTTACTCCAATTGATGGTAGCCTTGTCATTATGGAAGGTAGTCTGTTGTCGAGATTTTTGTTACTCCAATGGATGGTATCATTGTCATTATGGATGGTAGTCTGTTGTTGTGATTTTTATTATTCCAATGGATTGTATCATTGTCATTATGGAACGTATTCTGTTGTCGATGTTTTCGTTACTCCAATGGATGGTAGCCTTGTAACTATGGAAGGTAGTTTGTTGTTCATATTTTCGTTACTCCAATGGATGGTAGCCTTGTCATTATGGAAGGTAGTCTATTATCGAGATTTTTGTTACTCCAATGGATGGTAGCATTATCATTAGTGAAGTTTGTCTGTTGTCGAGATTTTTGTTACTCCGATGGATGGTAGCCTTGTCATTATGGAAGGTAGTCTGTTTTCGAGATTTTTGTTACTTTAATGGATGGTAGCCTTGTCATTATGGAAGGTAGTATGTTTTCGAGATTTTTGTTACTCCAATGGATTGTAGCCTTGTCATTATGGAAGGTAGTTTGTTGTTCATATTTTTGTTACTCCAATGGATGGTAGCATTATCATTATGGTAGGTAGTCTATTGTCGAGATTTTTGTTACTCCAATGGATGGTAGCCTTGTCATTATGGAAGGTAGTCTGTTTTGGAGATTTTTGTTACTTCAATGGATGCTAGCCTTGTCATTTTGGAAGGTAGTCTGTTGTTGAGATTTTTGTTACTCCAATGGATGGTAGCATTATCATTATGGAAGTTTGTCTGTTGTCGAGATTTTTGTTACTCCAATGGATGGTAGCCTTGTCATTATGGAAGGTTGTCTGTTTTCGAGATTTTTGTTACTTTAATGGATGGTAGCCTTGTCATTATGGAAGGTAGTCTATTTTCGAGATTTTTATTACTCCAATGGATGGTAGCCTTGTCATTATGGAAGGTAGTTTGTTGTTCATATTTTTGTTAGTCCAATGGATGGTAGCATTATCATTATGGAAGGTTGTCTGTTGTCGAGATTTTTGTTAGTCCAATGGATGGTAGCCTTGTCATTACGGAAGGTAGTTTGTTTTCGAGATTTTTGTTACTCCAATGGATGGTAGCCTTGTCATTATGGATGGTAGTCTGTTGTCAAGATTTTTGTTATTCCAATGGATTGTAGCCTTTTCATTATAGAACGTATTCTGTTGTTGATGTTTTTGTTACTCCAATGGATAGTAGCCTTGTTATTATGGAAGGTAGTCTGTTGTCTAGATTTTAGTTATTCCAATGAATAGTAGCTTTGTCATTATGGAAGGTAGTCTGTTGCCGAGATTTTTGTTACTCCAATGGATGCTAGCGTTGTCATTATGGAAGATAGTATGTCGTTGTGGATTATGTCACTCCAGTGGATGGTAGCCTTGTAACTATGGAAGGTAGTCTGTTGTTCAAATTTTTGTTACTCCAATGGATGGTAGCCTTGTCATTATGGAAGGTAGTCTATTGCCGAGATTTTTGTTACTCCAATGGATGGTAGCATTATCATTATGGAAGGTTGTCTGTTGTCGAGAATTTTGTTACTCCAATGGATGGTAGCCTTGTCATTATGGAAGGTAGTTTATTTTTTGAGATTATTGGTACTCCAATGGATGGTAGCCTTGTCATTATGGAAGGTAGTCTGTTGTTCATATTTTTGTTACTCGAATGGATGGTAGCCTTGTCATTATGGTAGGTAGCCTATTGTCGAGATTTTTGTTACTCCAATGGATGGTAGCATTATCATTATGGAAGGTTGTCTGTTGTCTAGATTTTTATTACTCCAATGGATGGTAGCCTTGTCATTATGAAAGGTAGTTTATTTTCGAGATTTTTGTTACTCCAATTGATGGTAGCCTTGTCATTATGGAAGGTAGTCTGTTGTCGAGATTTTTGTTACTCCAATGGATGGTATCATTGTCATTATGGATGGTAGTCTGTTGTTGTGATTTTTATTATTCCAATGGATTGTATCATTGTCATTATGGAAAGTATTCTGTTGTCGATGTTTTCGTTACTCCAATGGATGGTAGCCTTGTAACTATGGAAGGTAGTCTGTTGTTCATATTTTCGTTACTCCAATGGATGGTAGCCTTGTCATTATGGAAGGTAGTCTATTATCGAGATTTTTGTTACTCCAATGGATGGTAGCATTATCATTAGTGAAGTTTGTCTGTTGTCGAGATTTTTGTTACTCCGATGGATGGTAGCCTTGTCATTATGGAAGGTAGTCTGTTTTCGAGATTTTTGTTACTTTAATGGATGGTAGCCTTGTCATTATGGAAGGTACTATGTTTTCGAGATTTTTGTTACTCCAATGGAATGTAGCCTTGTCATTATGGAAGGTAGTTTGTTGTTCATATTTTTGTTACTCCAATGGATGGTAGCATTGTCATTATGGTAGGTAGTCTATTGTCGAGATTTTTGTTACTCCAATGGATGGTAGCCTTGTCATTATGGAAGGTAGTCTGTTTTGGAGATTTTTGTTACTTCAATGGATGCTAGCCTTGTCATTTTGGAAGGTAGTCTGTTGTTGAGATTTTTGTTACTCCAATGGATGGTTGCATTATCATTATGGAAGTTTGTCTGTTGTCGAGATTTTTGTTACTCCAATGGATGGTAGCCTTGTCATTATGGAAGGTTGTCTGTTTTCGAGATTTTTGTTACTTTAATGGATGGTAGCCTTGTCATTATGGAAGGTAGTCTATTTTCGAGATTTTTATTACTCCAATGGATGGTAGCCTTGTCATTATAGAAGGTAGTTTGTTGTTCATATTTTTTTTAGTCCAATGGATGGTAGCATTATCATTATGGAAGGTTGTCTGTTGTCGAGATTTTTGTTACTCCAATGGATGGTAGCCTTGTCATTACGGAAGGTAGTTTGTTTTCGAGATTTTTGTTACTCCAATGGATGGTAGCCTTGTCATTATGGATGGTAGTCTGTTGTCAAGATTTTTGTTATTCCAATGGATTGTAGCCTTTTCATTATAGAACGTATTCTGTTGTTGATGTTTTTGTTACTCCAATGGATAGTAGCCTTGTTATTATGGAAGGTAGTCTGTTGTCTAGATTTTAGTTATTCCAATGAATAGTAGCTTGGTCATTATGGATGGTAGTCTGTTGCCGAGATTTTTGTTACTCCAATGGATGCTAGCGTTGTCATTATGGAAGGTAGTATGTCGTTGTGATTTATGTCACTCCAGTGGATGGTAGCCTTGTCATTATGGAAGGTAGTCTATTGCCGAGATTTTTGTTACTCCAATGGATGGTAGCATTATCATTATGGAAGGTTGTCTGTTGTCGAGATTTTTGTTACTCCAATGGATGGTAGCCTTGTCATTATGGAAGGTAGTTTATTTTTTGAGATTATTGGTACTCCAATGGATGGTAGCCTTGTCATTATGGAAGGTAGTCTGTTGTTCATATTTTTGTTACTCCAATGGATGGTAGCCTTGTCATTATGGTAGGTAGCCTATTGTCGAGATTTTTGTTACTCCAATGGATGGTAGCATTATCATTATGGAAGGTTGTTTGTTGTCTATATTTTTATTACTCCAATGGATGGTAGCCTTGTCATTACGAAAGGTAGTTTATTTTCGAGATTTTTGTTACTCCAATTGATGGTAGCCTTGTCATTATGGAAGGTAGTCTGTTGTCGAGATTTTTGTTACTCCAATGGATGGTATCATTGTCATTATGGATGGTAGTCTGTTGTTGTTATTTTTGTTATTCTAATGAATTGTATCATTGTCATTATGGAACGTATTCTGTTGTCGATGTTTTCGTTACTCCAATGGATGGTAGCCTTGTAACTATGGAAGGTAGTCTGTTGTTCATATTTTCGTTACTCCAATGGATGGTAGCCTTGTCATTATGGAAGGTAGTCTATTATCGAGATTTTTGTTACTCCAATGGATGGTAGGATTATCATTATGGAAGTTTGTCTGTTGTCAAGATTTTTGTTACTCCAATGGATGGTAGCCTTGTCATTATGGAAGGTAGTCTGTTTTCGAGATTCTTGTTACTTTAATGGATGGTAGCCTTGTCATTATGGAAGGTAGTATGTTTTCGAGATTTTTGTTACTCCAATGGATGGTAGCCTTGTCATTATTCAAGGTAGTTTGTTGTTCATATTTTTGTTACTCCAATGGATGGTAGCATTGTCATTATGGTAGGTAGTCTATTGTCGAGATTTTTGTTACTCCAATGGATGGTAGCCTTGTCATTATTCAAGGTAGTTTGTTGTTCATATTTTTGTTACTCCAATGTATGGTAGCCTTGTCATTACAGAAGGTAGTCTGTTTTCGATATTTTTGTTACTCCAATAGATGGTAGCCTTGTCATTATGGATGGTAGTCTGTTGTCGAGATTTTTGTTATTCCAATGGATTGTAGCCTTTTCATTATGGAACGTATTCTGTTTTCGATGTTTTTGTTACTCCAATGGATAGTAGCCTTGTTATTATGGAAGGTAGTCTGTTGTATAGATTTTTGTTATTCAAATGAATAGTAGCCTTGTCATTATGGAAGGTAGTTTGTTGTCGAGATTTTTGTTACTCCAATGAATGGTAGCCTTGTCATTATGGAAGGTAGTCTATTGTGTAGATTTTTGTTACTCCAATGGATGGTATCATTGTCATTATGGGTGGTAGTCTGTTGTCGTGATTTTTGTTATTCCAATGGATGATAGCCTTGTCATTATGGAAGGTAGTCTGTTTTGGAGATTTTTGTTACTTCAATGGATGCTAGCCTTGTCATTATGGAAGGTAGTCTGTTTTCGAGAATTTTGCTACTCCAATGGATGGTAGCCTTGTCATTATGGAAGGTAGTTTGTTGTTCATATTTTTGTTACTCCAATGGATGGTAGCCTTGTCATTATGGTAGGTAGTCTATTGTCGAGATTTTTGTTACTCCAATGGATGGTAGCATTATCATTATGGAAGGTTGTCTGTTGTCGAGATTTTTGTTACTCCAATGGATGGTAGCCTTGTCATTATGGAAGGTAGTCTATTTTCGAGATTTTTGTCACTCCAGTGGATGGTATCCTTGTAATTATGGAAGGTAGTCTCTTGTTCATATTTTTGTTACTCCAATGGATGGTAGCCTTGTCATTATGGAAGGTAGTCTATTGTCATTATTGAAGCTTGTCTGTTGTCGAGATTTTTGTTACTCCAATGTATGGTAGCCTTGTCATTACGGAAGGTAATATATTTTCGATATTTTTGTTACTCCAATGGATGGTAGCCTTGTCATTATGGATGCTAGTCTGTTGTCGAGATTTTTGTTATTCCAATGGATTGTAGCCTTTTCATTATGGAACGTATTCTGTTGTCGATGTTTTTGTTACTTCAATGGATAGTAGCCTTGTTATAATGGAAGGTAGTCTGTTGTCTAGATTTTTGTTATTCCAATGAATAGTAGCCTTGTCATTACGGAAGGTAGTCTGTTGTCGAGATTTTTGTTACTGCAATGGATGCTAGCGTTGTCATTATGGAAGGTAGTATGTCGTTGTGATTTCTGTCACTCCAGTGGATGGTAGCCTTGTAACTATGGAAGGTAGTCTGTTGTTCATATTTTTGTTACTCCAATGGATGGTAGCCTTGTCATTATGGAAGGTAGTCTATTGTCGAGATTTGTGTTACTCCAATGGATGGTAGCATTATCATTATGGAAGGTTGTTTGTTGTTAAGATTTTTGTTACTTCAATGGATGGTAGCCTTGTCATTACGGAAGGTAGTATGTTTTCGATATTTTTGTTACTCCAATGGATGGTAGCCTTGTCATTATGGATGGTAGTCTGTTGTCCAGATTTTTGTTATTCCAATGGATTGTAGCCTTTTCATTATGGAACGTATTCTATTGTCGATGTTTTTGTTACTCCAATGGATAGTAGCCTTGTTATTATGGAAGGTAGTCTGTTGTCTAGATTTTTGTTATTCCAATGAATAGTAGCCTTGTCATTATGGAAGGTAGTCTGTATTCGAGATTTTTGTTACTCCAATGTATGCTAGCGTTGTCATTATGGAAGGTAGTATGTCGTTATGATTTATATCACTCCAGTGGATGGTATCCTTGTAACTATGGAAGGTAGTCTGTTGTTCATATTTTTGTTACTTCAATGGATGGTAGCCTTGTCATTATGGAAGGTAGTCTGTTGTCGAGATTTTTGTTACTCCAATGGATGGTAGCCTTGTCATTATGGAAGGTAGTCTGTTGTCAATATTTTTGTTACTCCAATGGATGGTAGCCATGTCATTACGAAAGGTAGTCTATTTTCTAGATTTTTGTTACTCCAATAGATGGTAGCCTTGTCATTATGGAAGGTAGTCTATTTTCGAGATTTTTGTTACTCCAATGGATGGTATCATTGTCATTATGGATGGTAGTCTGTTGTCGTGATTTTTGTTATTCCAATGGATTGTATCATTGTCATTATGGAACGTATTCTGTTGTCGATGTTTTCATTACTCCAATGGATGGTAGCCTTATCATTATGAAAGGTAGTTTGTTGTCGAGATTTTTGTTATTCCAATCGATGGTAGCCTTGTCATTATGGAAGGTAGTCAATTGTCGAGATTTTTGTTACTCCGATGGATGCTAGCTTTGTCATTTTGGAAGGTAGTATGTCGTTGTGATTTCTATCACTCCAATGGATGGTAGCCTTGTCACTATGGAAGGTAGTCTGTTGTTCATATTTTTGTTACTCCAATGGATGGTAGCCTTGTCATTTTTGAAGGTAGTCTGTTGTTTAGATTTTTGTTACTCCAATGGATGATAGCATTATCATTATGGAAGTTTGTCTATTGTCGAGATTTTTGTTACTCCAATGGATGGTAGCCTTTTCATTATGGAAGGTAGTCTGTTTTCGAGATTTTTGTTACTTTAATGGATGGTAGCCTTGTCATTATGGAAGGTAGTCTGTTTTCGAGATTTTAGTTACTCCAATGGATGGTAGCTTTGTCATTATGGAAGGTAGTTTGTTGTTCATATTTTTGTTACTCCAATGGATGGTAGCCTTGTCATTATGGTAGGTAGTCTATTGTCGAGATTTTTGTTACTCCAATGGATGGTACCATTATCATTATGGAAGGTTGTCTGTTGTCGAGATTTTTGTTACTCCAATGGATGGTAACCTTGTCATTACGGAAGGTAATCTATTTTTGAGTTTTTTGTTACTCCAATGGATGGTAGCCTTGTCATTATGGATGGTAGTCTGTTGTCGAGATTTTTGTTATTCCAATGGATTGTAGCCTTTTCATTATGGAACGTATACTGTGGTCGATGTTTTTGTTACTCCAATGGATAGTAGCCTTGTTATTATGGAAGGTAGTCCGTTGTCTAAATTTTTGTTATTCCAATGAATAGTAGCCTTGTCATTACGGAAGGTAGTCTGTTGTCGAGATTTTTGTTACTCCAATGGATGCTAGCGTTGTCATTATGGAAGGTAGTATGTCGTTGTGATTTCTGTCACTCCAGTGGATGGTATCCTTGTAACTATGGAAGGTAGTCTGTTGTTCATATTTTTGTTACTCCAATGGATGGTAGCCTTGTCATTATGGAAGGTAGTCTATTGTCGAGATTTTTGTTACTCCAATGGATGGTAGCATTATCATTATGGAAGGTTGTCTGTTGTCAAGATTTTTGTTACTCCAATGGATGGTAGCCTTGTCATTATGGATGGTAGTCTGTTTTCGAGATTTTTGTTACTCCAATGGATGGTAGCCTTGTCATTATGGAAGGTAGTTTGTTGTTCATATTTTTGTTACTATAATGGATGGTAGCCTTGTCATTATGGTAGGTAGTCTATTGTCGAGATTTTTGTTACTCCAATGGATGGTAGAATTATCATTATGGAAGGTTGTCTGTTGTTAAGATTTTTGTTACTCCAATGGATGGTAGCCTTGTCATTACGGAAGGTAGTCTGTTTTCGAGATTTTTGTTACTCCAATGGATGGTAGCCTTGTCATTACGAAAGGTAGTCTATTTTCGAGATTTTTGTTACTCCAATAGATGGTAGCCTTGTCATTATGGAAGGTAGTCTGTTGTCAAGATTTTTGTTACTCTAATGGATGGTATCATTGTCATTATGGATGGTAGTCTATTGTCGTTATTTTTGTTATTCCAATGGATTGTATCATTGTCATTATGGAACGTATTCTGTTGTTGATGTTTTCGTTACTCTAATGGATGGTATCCTTGTCATTATGAAAGGTAGTTTGTTGTCGAGATTTTTGTTATTCCAATGGATGGTAGCCTTGTCATTATAGAAGGTAGTCTTTTGTCGAGATTTTAGTTATTCTAATGGATGCTAGCGTTGTCATTTTGGAAGGTAGTATGTCGTGGTGATTTCTGTCACTCCAATGGATGGTAGCATTGTCACTATGGAAGGTAGTCTGTTGTTCATATTTTTGTTACTCCAATGGATGGTAGCCTTGTCATTTTGGAAGGTAGTCTGTTGTTGAGATTTTTGTTACTCCAAAGGATGATAGCATTATCATTATGGAAGTTTCGAGATTTTTGTTACTCCAATGGATGGTAGCCTTGTCATTATGGAAGGTTGTCTGTTTTCGAGATTTTTGTTACTTCAATGGATACTAGCCTTGTCATTATGGAAGGTAGTCTGTTTTCTAGATTTTTGTTACTCCAATGGATGGTAGCGTTGTCATTAAGGAAGGTAGTTTGTTGTTCATATTTTTGTTACTCCAATGGATGGTAGCCTTGTCATTATGGTAGGTAGTCTATTGTTGAGATTTTTGTTACTCCAATGGATGGTAGAATTATCATTATGGAAGGTTGTCTGTTGTCGATGTTTTTGTTACTACAATGGATGGTAGCCTTGTCATTACGGAAGGTAGTTTGTTTTCTAGATTTTTGTTACTCCAATGGATGGTAGCCTTGTCATTATGGAAGGTAGTCTGTTTTCAAGATTTTTGTTACTCCAATGGATACTAGCCTTGTCATTATGGAAGGTAGTCTGTTGTCGTGATTTTTGTTACTCCAATGGATGGTATCATTGTCATTAAGGAAGGTAGTTTGTTGTTCATATTTTTGTTACTCCAATGGATGGTAGCCTTGTCATTATGGTAGGTAGTTTGTTGTCGAGATTTTTGTTACTCCAATGGATGCTAGCATTGTCATTTTGGAAGGTAGTATGTCATTGTGATTTCTGTCACTCCAATGGATGGTAGCCTTGTCACTATGGAAGGTAGTCTGTTGTTCATATTTTTGTTACTCCAATGGATGGTAGCCTTGTCATTTTGGAAGGTAGTCTGTTGTTGAGATTTTTGTTACTCCAATGGATGATAGCATTATCATTATGGAAGTTAGTCTGTTGTCGAGATTTTTGTTACTCCAATGGATGGTAGCCTTGTCATTATGGAAGGTAGTCTGTTTTCGAGATTATTGTTACTCCAATGGATGGTAGCCTTGTCATTATGGAACGTAGTTTGTTGTTCATATTTTTGTTACTCCAATGGATGGTAGCCTTGTCATTATGGTAGGTAGTCTATTGTCGAGATTTTTGTTACTCCAATGGAGGGTACCATTATCATTATGGAAGGTTGTTTGTTGTCGAGATTTTTGTTACTCCAATGGACGGCAGCCTTGTCATTACGGAAGGTAGTCTGTTTTCGAGATTTTTGTTACTCCAATGGATGGTAGCCTTGTCATTATGGATGGTAGTCTGTTGTCGAGATTTTTGTTATTCCAATGGATTGTAGCCTTTTCATTATGGAACGTATTCTTTTGTCGATGTTTTTGTTACTCCAATGGATAGTAGCATTGTTATTATGGAAGGTAGTCTGTTGTCTAGATTTTTGTTATTCCAATGAATAATAGCCTTGTCATTATGGAAGGTAGTCTGTTGTCGAGATTTTTGTTACTCCAATGGATGCTAGTGTTGTTATTATGGAAGGTAGTATGTCATTGTGATTTCTGTCACTCCAGTGGATGGTAGCCTTGTAACTATGGAAGGTAGTCTGTTGTTCATATTTTTGTTAATCCAATGGATGGTAGCCTTGTCATTATGGTAGGTCATTTATTGTCGAGATTTTTGTTACTCTAATGGATGGTAGCATTATCATTATGGAAGGTTGTCTGTTGTAAAGGTTTTTGTTACTCCAATGGATGGTAGCCTTGTCATTATGGAAGGTAGTCTATTTTGGAGATTTTTGTTACTTCAATGGATGCTAGCCTTGTAATTATGGAAGGTAGTCTGTTTTCGAGATTTTTGTTACTCCAATGGATGGTAGCCTTGTCATTAAGGAAGGTAGTCTGTTGTTCATATTTTTATTATTCCAATGGATGGTAGCCTTGTCATTATGGAAGGTAGTCTATTGTCGAGATTTTTGTTACTCCAATGGATGCTAGCATTGTCATTTTGGAAGGTAGTATGTCGTTGTGATTTTTGTCACTCCAATGGATGGTAGCCTTGTCACTATGGAAGGTAGTCTGTTGTTCATATTTTTGTTACTCCAATGGATGGTAGCCTTGTCATTTTGGAAGGTAGTCTGTTGTTGAGATTTTTGTTACTCCAATGGATGATAGCATTATCATTATGGAAGTTAGTCTGTTGTCGAGATTTTTGTTACTCTAATGGATGGTAGCCTTGTCATTATGGAAGGTAGTATGTTTTCGAGATTATTGTTACTCCAATGGATGGTAGCCTTGTCATTATGGAAGGTAGTTTGTTGTTCATATTTTCGTTACTCCAATGGATGGTAGCCTTGTCATTATGGTAGGTAGTCTATTGTCGAGATTTTTGTTACTCCAATGGATGGTACCATTATCATTATGGAAGGTTGTTTGTTTTCGAGATTTTTGTTACTCCAATGGACGGTAGCCTTGTCATTACGGAAGGTAGTCTGTTTTCGAGATTTTTGTTACTCCAATGGATGGTAGCCTTGTCATTATGGATGGTAGTCTGTTGTCGAGATTTTTGTTATTCCAATGGATTGTAGCCTTTTCATTATGGAACGTATTCTGTTGTCGATGTTTTTGTTACTCCAATGGATAGTAGCATTGTTATTATGGAAGGTAGTCTGTTGTGTAGATTTTTGTTATTCCAATGAATAGTAGCCTTATCATTATGGAAGGTAGTCTGTTGTCGAGATTTTTGTTACTCCAATGGATGCTAGTGTTGTTATTATGGAAGGTAGTATGTCGTTGTGATTTCTGTCACTCCAGTGGATGGTAGCCTTGTAACTATGGAAGGTAGTCTGTTGTTCATATTTTTTTTACTCCAATGGATGGTAGCCTTGTCATTATGGTAGGTCAATTATTGTCGAGATTTTTGTTACTCCAATGGATGGTAGCATTATCATTATGGAAGGTTGTCTGTTGTAAAGGTTTTTGTTACTCCACTGGATGGTAGCCTTGTCATTATGGAAGGTAGTCTATTTTGGAGATTTTTGTTACTTCAATGGATGCTAGCCTTGTCATTATGGAAGGTAGTCTTTTTTCGAGATTTTTGTTACTCCAATGGATGGTAGCCTTGTCATTAAGGAAGGTAGTTTGTTGTTCATATTTTTGTTACTCCAATGGATGGTAGCCTTGTCATTATGGTAGGTAGTATATTGTCGAGATTTTTGTTACTCCAATTGATGGTAGCATTATCATTATGGAAGGTTGTCTGTTGTCGAGATTTTTGTTACTCCAATGGATGGTAGCCTTATCATTACGGAAGGTAGTCTATTTTCGAGATTTTTGTTACTCCAATGGATGGTAGCCATGTCATTATGGATGGTAGTCTGTTGTCGAGATTTTTGTTATTCCAATGGATTTTATCCTTTTCGTTATGGAACGTATTCTATTTTCGATGTTTTTGTTACTCCAATGGATAGTAGCCTTGTTATTATGGAAGGTAGTCTGTTGTCTAAATTTTTGTTATTCCAATGAATGGTAGCTTTGTCATTATGGAAGGTAGTCTGTTGTCGATATTTTTGTTACTCCAATTGATGCTAGCGTTGTCATTATGGAAGGTAGTATGTCGTTGTGATTTCTATCACTCCAATGGATGGTAGCCTTGTCACTATGGAAGGTAGTCTGTTGTTCATATTTTTCTTACTCCAATGGATGGTAGCCTTGTCATTATGGAAGGTAGTCTGTTGTCGATATTTTTGTTACTCCAATGGATGGTGGCATTATCATTATGGAAGGTTGTCTGTTGTCGAGATTTTTGTTACTCCAATGGATGGTATCCTTGTCATTATGGAAGGTAGTCTGTTGTCGAGATTTTTGTTACTCCAATGGATGGTATCATTATCATTATGGAATGTAGTCTATTGTCGTGATTTTTGTTATTCCAATGGATTGTAGCCTTTTCATTATGGAACATATTCTGTTTTCGATGTTTTTGTTACTCCAATGGATAGTAGCCTTGTTATTATGGAAGGTAGTCTGTTGTCTAGATTTTTGTTATTCCAATGAATGGTAGCCTTGTCATTATGGAAGGTAGTCTGTTGTCGATATTTTTGTTACTCCAATGAATGGTAGCCTTATCATTATGAAAGGTAGTTTGTTGTCGAGATTTTTGTTATTCCAATCGATGGTAGCCTTGTCATTATGGAAGGTAGTCAATTGTCGAGATTTTTGTTACTCCAATGGATGCTAGCTTTGTCATTTTGGAAGGTAGTATGTCGTTGTGATTTCTATCACTCCAATGGATGGTAGCCTTGTCACTATGGAAGGTAGTCTGTTGTTCATATTTTTGTTACTCCAATGGATGGTAGCCTTGTCATTTTTGAAGGTAGTCTGTTGTTTAGATTTTTGTTACTCCAATGGATGATAGCATTATCATTATGGAAGTTTGTCTATTGTCGAGATTTTTGTTACTCCAATGGATGGTAGCCTTTTCATTATGGAAGGTAGTCTGTTTTCGAGATTTTTGTTACTTTAATGGATGGTAGCCTTGTCATTATGGAAGGTGGTCTGTTTTCGAGATTTTAGTTACTCCAATGGATGGTAGCTTTGTCATTATGGAAGGTAGTTTGTTGTTCATATTTTTGTTACTCCAATGGATGGTAGCCTTGTCATTATGGTAGGTAGTCTATTGTCGAGATTTTTGTTACTCCAATGGATGGTACCATTATCATTATGGAAGGTTGTCTGTTGTCGAGATTTTTGTTACTCCAATGGATGGTAACCTTGTCATTACGGAAGGTAATCTATTTTCGAGTTTTTTGTTACTCCAATGGATGGTAGCCTTGTCATTATGGATGGTAGTCTGTTGTCGAGATTTTTGTTATTCCAATGGATTGTAGCCTTTTCATTATGGAACGTATTCTGTTGTCGATGTTTTTGTTACTCCAATGGATAGTAGCCTTGTTATTATGGAAGGTAGTCCGTTGTCTAAATTTTTGTTATTCCAATGAATAGTAGCCTTGTCATTACGGAAGGTAGTCTGTTGTCGAGATTTTTGTTACTCCAATGGATGCTAGCGTTGTCATTATGGAAGGTAGTATGCCGTTGTGATTTCTGTCACTCCAGTGGATGGTATCCTTGTAACTATGGAAGGTAGTCTGTTGTTCATATTTTTGTTACTCCAATGGATGGTAGCCTTGTCATTATGGAAGGTAGTCTATTGTCGAGATTTTTGTTACTCCAATGGATGGTAGCATTATCATTATGGAAGGTTATCTGTTGTCAATATTTTTGTTACTCCAATGGATGGTAGCCTTGTGATTACGGAAGGTAGTATGTTTTCGAGATTTTTGTTACTCCAATGGATGGTAGCCTTGTCATTATGGATGGTAGTCTGTTTTCGAGATTTTTGTTACTCCAATGGATGGTAGCGTTGTCATTATGGAAGGTAGTTTGTTGTTCATATTTTTGTTACTCCAATGGATGGTAGCCTTGTCATTATGGTAGGTAGTCTATTGTCGAGATTTTTGTTACTCCAATGGATGGTAGAATTATCATTATGGAAGGTTGTTTGTTGTCAAGATTTTTGTTACTCCAATGGATGGTAGCCTTGTCATTACGGAAGGTAGTCTGTTTTCGAGATTTTTGTTACTCCATTGGATGGTAGCCTTGTCATTACGAAAGGTAGTCTATTTTCGAGATTTTTGTTACTCCAATAGATGGTAGCCTTGTCATTATGGAAGGTAGTCTGTTGTCAAGATTTTTGTTACTCTAATGGATGGTATCATTGTCATTATGGATGGTAGTCTATTGTCGTGATTTTTGTTATTCCAATGGATTGTATCATTGTTATTATGGAACGTATTCTGTTGTCGATGTTTTCGTTACTCTAATGGATGGTATCCTTGTCATTATGAAAGGTAGTTTGTTGTCGAGATTTTTGTTATTCCAATGGATGGTAGCCTTGTCATTATAGAAGGTAGTCTTTTGTCGAGATTTTAGTTATTCTAATGGATGCTAGCGTTGTCATTTTGGAAGGTAGTATGTCGTGGTGATTTCTGTCACTCCAATGGATGGTAGCGTTGTCACTATGGAAGGTAGTATGTTGTTCATATTTTTGTTACTCCAATGGATGGTAGCCTTGTCATTTTGGAAGGTAGTTTGTTGTTGAGATTTTTGTTACTCCAAAGGATGATAGCATTATCATTATGGAAGTTTCGAGATTTTTGTTACTCCAATGGATGGTAGCCTTGTCATTATGGAAGGTTGTCTGTTTTCGAGATTTTTGTTACTTCAATGGATACTAGCCTTGTCATTATGGAAGGTAGTCTGTTTTCTAGATTTTTGTTACTTCAATGGATGGTAGTGTTGTCATTAAGGAAGGTAGTTTGTTGTTCATATTTTTGTTACTCCAATGGATGGTAGCCTTGTCATTATGGTAGGTAGTCTATTGTCGAGATTTTTGTTACTCCAATGGATGGTAGAATTATCATTATGGAAGGTTGTCTGTTGTCGATGTTTTTGTTACTACAATGGTTGGTAGCCTTGTCATTACGGAAGGTAGTCTGTTTTCTAGATTTTTGTTACTCCAATGGATGGTAGCCTTGTCATTATGGAAGGTAGTCTGTTTTCGAGATTTTTGTTACTCCAATGGATACTAGCCTTGTCATTATGGAAGGTAGTCTGTTGTCGTGATTTTTGTTACTCCAATGGATGGTATCATTGTCATTAAGGAAGGTAGTTTGTTGTTCATATTTTTGTTACTCCAATGGATGGTAGCCTTGTCATTATGGTAGGTAGTTTGTTGTCGAGATTTTTGTTACTCCAATGGATGCTAGCATTGTCATTTTGGAAGGTAGTATGTCGTTGTGATTTCTGTCACTCCAATGGATGGTAGCCTTGTCACTATGGAAGGTAGTCTGTTGTTCATATTTTTGTTACTCCAATGGATGGTAGCCTTGTCATTTTGGAAGGTAGTCTGTTGTTGAGATTTTTGTTACTCCAATGGATGATAGCATTATCATTATGGAAGTTAGTCTGTTGTCGAGATTTTTGTTACTCCAATGGATGGTAGCCTTGTCATTATGGAAGGTAGTCTGTTTTCGAGATTATTGTTACTCCAATGGATGGTAGCCTTGTCATTATGGAAGGTAGTTTGTTGTTCATATTTTTGTTACTCCAATGGATGGTAGCCTTGTCATTATGGTAGGTAGTCTATTGTCGAGATTTTTGTTACTCCAATGGATGGTACCATTATCATTATGGAAGGTTGTTTGTTGTCGAGATTTTTGTTACTCCAATGGACGGCAGCCTTGTCATTACGGAAGGTAGTCTGTTTTCGAGATTTTTGTTACTCCAATGGATGGTAGCCTTGTCATTATGGATGGTAGTCTGTTGTCGAGATTTTTGTTATTCCAATGGATTGTAGCCTTTTCATTATGGAACGTATTCTGTTGTCGATGTTTTTGTTACTCCAATGGATAGTAGCATTGTTATTATGGAAGGTAGTCTGTTGTCTAGATTTTTGTTATTCCAATGAATAATAGCCTTGTCATTATGGAAGGTAGTCTGTTGTCGAGATTTTTGTTACTCCAATGGATGCTAGTGTTGTTATTATGGAAGGTAGTATGTCGTTGTGATTTCTGTCACTCCAGTGGATGGTAGCCTTGTAACTATGGAAGGTAGTCTGTTGTTCATATTTTTGTTACTCCAATGGATGGTAGCCTTGTCATTATGGTAGGTCATTTATTGTCGAGATTTTTGTTACTCCAATGGATGGTAGCATTATCAGTATGGAAGGTTGTCTGTTGTAAAGGTTTTTGTTACTCCAATGGATGGTAGCCTTGTCATTTTGGAAGGTAGTCTGTTGTTGAGATTTTTGTTACTCCAAAGGATGATAGCATTATCATTATGGAAGGTTATCTGTTGTCAAGATTTTTGTTACTCCAATGGATGGTAGCCTTGTGATTACGGAAGGTAGTATGTTTTCGAGATTTTTGTTACTCCAATGGATGGTAGCCTTGTCATTATGGATGGTAGTCTGTTTTCGAGATTTTTGTTACTCCAATGGATGGTAGCGTTGTCATTATGGAAGGTAGTTTGTTGTTCATATTTTTGTTACTCCAATGGATGGTAGCCTTGTCATTATGGTAGGTAGTCTATTGTCGAGATTTTTGTTACTCCAATGGATGGTAGAATTATCATTATGGAAGGTTGTTTGTTGTCAAGATTTTTGTTACTCCAATGGATGGTAGCCTTGTCATTACGGAAGGTAGTCTGTTTTCGAGATTTTTGTTACTCCATTGGATGGTAGCCTTGTCATTACGAAAGGTAGTCTATTTTCGAGATTTTTGTTACTCCAATAGATGGTAGCCTTGTCATTATGGAAGGTAGTCTGTTGTCAAGATTTTTGTTACTCTAATGGATGGTATCATTGTCATTATGGATGGTAGTCTATTGTCGTGATTTTTGTTATTCCAATGGATTGTATCATTGTTATTATGGAACGTATTCTGTTGTCGATGTTTTCGTTACTCTAATGGATGGTATCCTTGTCATTATGAAAGGTAGTTTGTTGTCGAGATTTTTGTTATTCCAATGGATGGTAGCCTTGTCATTATAGAAGGTAGTCTTTTGTCGAGATTTTAGTTATTCTAATGGATGCTAGCGTTGTCATTTTGGAAGGTAGTATGTCGTGGTGATTTCTGTCACTCCAATGGATGGTAGCGTTGTCACTATGGAAGGTAGTATGTTGTTCATATTTTTGTTACTCCAATGGATGGTAGCCTTGTCATTTTGGAAGGTAGTTTGTTGTTGAGATTTTTGTTACTCCAAAGGATGATAGCATTATCATTATGGAAGTTTCGAGATTTTTGTTACTCCAATGGATGGTAGCCTTGTCATTATGGAAGGTTGTCTGTTTTCGAGATTTTTGTTACTTCAATGGATACTAGCCTTGTCATTATGGAAGGTAGTCTGTTTTCTAGATTTTTGTTACTTCAATGGATGGTAGTGTTGTCATTAAGGAAGGTAGTTTGTTGTTCATATTTTTGTTACTCCAATGGATGGTAGCCTTGTCATTATGGTAGGTAGTCTATTGTCGAGATTTTTGTTACTCCAATGGATGGTAGAATTATCATTATGGAAGGTTGTCTGTTGTCGATGTTTTTGTTACTACAATGGTTGGTAGCCTTGTCATTACGGAAGGTAGTCTGTTTTCTAGATTTTTGTTACTCCAATGGATGGTAGCCTTGTCATTATGGAAGGTAGTCTGTTTTCGAGATTTTTGTTACTCCAATGGATACTAGCCTTGTCATTATGGAAGGTAGTCTGTTGTCATGATTTTTGTTACTCCAATGGATGGTATCATTGTCATTAAGGAAGGTAGTTTGTTGTTCATATTTTTGTTACTCCAATGGATGGTAGCCTTGTCATTATGGTAGGTAGTTTGTTGTCGAGATTTTTGTTACTCCAATGGATGCTAGCATTGTCATTTTGGAAGGTAGTATGTCGTTGTGATTTCTGTCACTCCAATGGATGGTAGCCTTGTCACTATGGAAGGTAGTCTGTTGTTCATATTTTTGTTACTCCAATGGATGGTAGCCTTGTCATTTTGGAAGGTAGTCTGTTGTCGAGATTTTTGTTACTCCAATGGATGATAGCATTATCATTATGGAAGTTAGTCTGTTGTCGAGATTTTTGTTACTCCAATGGATGGTAGCCTTGTCATTATGGAAGGTAGTCTGTTTTCGAGATTATTGTTACTCCAATGGATGGTAGCCTTGTCATTATGGAAGGTAGTTTGTTGTTCATATTTTTGTTACTCCAATGGATGGTAGCCTTGTCATTATGGTAGGTAGTCTATTGTCGAGATTTTTGTTACTCCAATGGATGGTACCATTATCATTATGGAAGGTTGTTTGTTGTCGAGATTTTTGTTACTCCAATGGACGGCAGCCTTGTCATTACGGAAGGTAGTCTGTTTTCGAGATTTTTGTTACTCCAATGGATGGTAGCCTTGTCATTATGGATGGTAGTCTGTTGTCGAGATTTTTGTTATTCCAATGGATTGTAGCCTTTTCATTATGGAACGTATTCTGTTGTCGATGTTTTTGTTACTCCAATGGATAATAGCATTGTTATTATGGAAGGTAGTCTGTTGTCTAGATTTTTGTTATTCCAATGAATAATAGCCTTGTCATTATCGAAGGTAGTCTGTTGTCGAGATTTTTGTTACTCCAATGGATGCTAGTGTTGTTATTATGGAAGGTAGTATGTCGTTGTGATTTCTGTCACTCCAGTGGATGGTAGCCTTGTAACTATGGAAGGTAGTCTGTTGTTCATATTTTTGTTACTCCAATGGATGGTAGCCTTGTCATTATGGTAGGTCATTTATTGTCGAGATTTTTGTTACTCCAATGGATGGTAGCATTATCAGTATGGAAGGTTGTCTGTTGTAAAGGTTTTTGTTACTCCAATGGATGGTAGCCTTGTCATTTTGGAAGGTAGTCTGTTGTTGAGATTTTTGTTACTCCAAAGGATGATAGCATTATCATTATGGAAGTTTCGAGATTTTTGTTACTCCAATGGATGGTAGCCTTGTCATTATGGAAGGTTGTCTGTTTTCGAGATTTTTGTTACTTCAATGGATACTAGCCTTGTCATTATGGAAGGTAGTCTGTTTTCTAGATTTTTGTTACTCCAATGGATGGTAGCGTTGTCATTAAGGAAGGTAGTTTGTTGTTCATATTTTTGTTACTCCAATGGATGGTAGCCTTGTCATTATGGTAGGTAGTCTATTATCGAGATTTTTGTTACTCCAATGGATGGTAGAATTATCATTATGGAAGGTTGTCTGTTGTCGATGTTTTTGTTACTACAATGGTTGGTAGCCTTGTCATTACGGAAGGTAGTCTGTTTTCTAGATTTTTGTTACTCCAATGGATGGTAGCCTTGTCATTATGGAAGGTAGTCTGTTTTCGAGATTTTTGTTACTCCAATGGATACTAGCCTTGTCATTATGGAAGGTAGTCTGTTGTCGTGATTTTTGTTACTCCAATGGATGGTATCATTGTCATTAAGGAAGGTAGTTTGTTGTTCATATTTTTGTTACTCCAATGGATGGTAGCCTTGTCATTATGGTAGGTAGTTTGTTGTCGAGATTTTTGTTACTCCAATGGATGCTAGCATTGTCATTTTGGAAGGTAGTATGTCGTTGTGATTTCTGTCACTCCAATGGATGGTAGCCTTGTCACTATGGAAGGTAGTCTGTTGTTCATATTTTTGTTACTCCAAGGGATGGTAGCCTTGTCATTTTGGAAGGTAGTCTGTTGTTGAGATTTTTGTTACTCCAATGGATGATAGCATTATCATTATGGAAGTTAGTCTGTTGTCGAGATTTTTGTTACTCCAATGGATGGTAGCCTTGTCATTATGGAAGGTAGTCTGTTTTCGAGATTATTGTTACTCCAATGGATGGTAGCCTTGTCATTATGGAAGGTAGTTTGTTGTTCATATTTTTGTTACTCCAATGGATGGTAGCCTTGTCATTATGGTAGGTAGTCTATTGTCGAGATTTTTGTTACTCCAATGGATGGTACCATTATCATTATGGAAGGTTGTTTGTTTTCGAGATTTTTGTTACTCCAATGGACGGCAGCCTTGTCATTACGGAAGGTAGTCTGTTTTCGAGATTTTTGTTACTCCAATGGATGGTAGCCTTGTCATTATGGATGGTAGTCTGTTGTCGAGATTTTTGTTATTCCAATGGATTGTAGCCTTTTCATTATGGAACGTATTCTGTTGTCGATGTTTTTGTTACTCCAATGGATAGTAGCATTGTTATTATGGAAGGTAGTCTGTTGTGTAGATTTTTGTTATTCCAATGAATAGTAGCCTTGTCATTATGGAAGGTAGTCTGTTGTCGAGATTTTTGTTACTCCAATGGATGCTAGTGTTGTTATTATGGAAGGTAGTATGTCGTTGTGATTTCTGTCACTCCAGTGGATGGTAGCCTTGTAACTATGGAAGGTAGTCTGTTGTTCATATTTTTTTTACTCCAATGGATGGTAGCCTTGTCATTATGGTAGGTCAATTATTGTCGATATTTTTGTTACTCCAATGGATGGTAGCATTATCATTATGGAAGGTTGTCTGTTGTAAAGGTTTTTGTTACTCCAATGGATGGTAGCCTTGTCATTATGGAAGGTAGTATATTTTGGAGATTTTTGTTACTTCAATGGATGCTAGCCTTGTCATTATGGAAGGTAGTCTGTTTTCGAGATTTTTGTTACTCCAATGGATGGTAGCCTTGTCATTAAGGAAGGTAGTTTTTTGTTCATATTTTTGTTACTCCAATGGATGGTAGCCTTGTCATTATGGTAGGTAGTATATTGTCGAGATTTTTGTTACTCCAATTGATGGTAGCATTATCATTATGGAAGGTTGTATGTTGTCGAGATTTTTGTTACTCCAATGGATGGTAGCCTCATCATTACGGAAGGTAGTCTATTTTCGAGATTTTTGTTACTCCAATGGATGGTAGCCATGTCATTATGGATGGTAGTCTGTTGTCGAGATTTTTGTTATTCCAATGGATTTTATCCTTTTCGTTATGGAACGTATTCTATTTTCGATGTTTTTGTTACTCCAATGGATAGTAGCCTTGTTATTATGGAAGGTAGTCTGTTGTCTAAATTTTTGTTATTCCAATGAATGGTAGCTTTATCATTATGGAAGGTAGTCTGTTGTCGATATTTTTGTTACTCCAATTGATGCTAGCGTTGTCATTATGGAAGGTAGTATGTCGTTGTGATTTCTATCACTCCAATGGATGGTAGCCTTGTCACTATGGAAGGTAGTCTGTTGTTCATATTTTTTTTACTCCAATGGATGGTAGCCTTGTCATTATGGAAGGTAGTCTGTTGTCGATATTTTTGTTACTCCAATGGATGGTGGCATTATCATTATGGAAGGTTGTCTGTTGTCGAGATTTTTGTTACTCCAATGGATGGTATCCTTGTCATTATGGAAGGTAGTCTGTTGTCGAGATTTTTGTTACTCCAATGGATGGTATCATTGTCATTATGGATGGTAGTCTATTGTCGTGATTTTTGTTATTCCAATGGATTGTATCATTTTAATTATGGAACGTATTCTGTTGTCGATGTTTTCGTTACTACAATGGATGGTAGCCTTGTCATTATGAAAGGTAGTTTGTTGTCTAGATTTTTGTTATTCCAATGGATGGTAGCCTTGTCATTATGGAAGGTAGTCTATTGTCGAGATTTTTGTTACTCCAATGGATGCTAGCATTGTCATTTTGGAAGGTAGTATGTCGTTGTGATTTCTGTCACTCCAATGGATGGTAGCCTTGTCACTATGGAAGGTAGTCTGTTGTCGAGATTTTTGTTATTCCAATGAATAGTAGCCTTGTCATTATGGAAGGTAGTCTGTTGTCGAGATTTTTGTTACTCCAATGGATGCTAGCGTTGTTATTATGGAAGGTAGTATGTCATTGTGATTTATGTCACTCCAGTGGATGGTATCCTTGTAACTATGGAAGGAAGTCTGTTGTTCATATTTTTGTTACTCCAATGGATGGTAGCCTTGTCATTATGGAAGGTAGTCTATTGTCGATATTTTTGTTACTCCAATGGATGGTAGCATTATCATTATGGAAGGTTGTCTGTTGTCGAGATTTTTGTTACTCCAATGGATGGTAGCCTTGTCATTATGGAAGGTAGTCTGTTTTGGATATTTTTGTTACTTCAATGGATGTTAGCCTTGTCATTATGGAAGGTAGTCTGTTTTCTAGATTTTTGTTACTCCAATGGATGGTAGCGTTGTCATTATGGAAGGAAGTTTGTTGTTCATATTTTTGTTACTCCAATGGATGGTAGCCTTGTCATTATAGTAGGTAGTCTATTGTCGAGATTTTTGTTATTCCAATGAATGGTAGCCTTGTCATTATGGAAGGTAGTCTGTTGTCGATATTTTTGTTACTCCAATGGATGGTGGCATTATCATTATGGAAGGTTGTCTGTTGTCGAGATTTTTGTTACTCCAATAGATGGTAGCCTTGTCATTATGGAAGGTAGTCTGTTGTCGAGATTTTTGTTACTCCAATGGATGGTATCATTGTCATTATGGATGGTAGTCTATTGTCGTGATTTTTGTTATTCCAATGGATTGTATCATTGTTATTATGGAACATATTCTGTTGTCGATGTTTTCGTTACTCCAATGGATGGTAGCCTTGTCATTATGAAAGGTAGTTTATTGTCTAGATTTTTGTTATTCCAATGGATGGTAGCCTTGTCATTATGGAAGGTAGTCTATTGTCGAGATTTTTGTTACTCCAATGGATGCTAGCATTGTCATTTTGGAAGGTAGTATGTCGTTGTGATTTCTGTCACTCCAATGGATGGTAGCCTTGTCACTATGGAAGGTAGTCTGTTGTCGAGATTTTTGTTATTCCAATGAATAGTAGCCTTGTCATTATGGAAGGTAGTCTGTTGTCGAGATTTTTGTTACTCCAATGGATGCTAGCGTTGTTATTATGGAAGGTAGTATGTCATTGTGATTTATGTCACTCCAGTGGATGGTATCCTTGTAACTATGGAAGGAAGTCTGTTGTTCATATTTTTGTTACTCCAATGGATGGTAGCCTTGTCATTATGGAAGGTAGTCTATTGTCGATATTTTTGTTACTCCAATGGATGGTAGCATTATCATTATGGAAGGTTGTCTGTTGTCGAGATTTTTGTTACTCCAATGGATAGTAGCCTTGTCATTATGGAAGGTAGTCTGTTTTGGATATTTTTGTTACTTCAATGGATGTTAGCCTTGTCATTATGGAAGGTAGTCTGTTTTCTAGATTTTTGTTACTCCAATGGATGGTAGCGTTGTCATTATGGAAGGAAGTTTGTTGTTCATATTTTTGTTACTCCAATGGATGGTAGCCTTGTCATTATGGTAGGTAGTCTATTGTCGAGATTTTTGTTATTCCAATGAATGGTAGCCTTGTCATTATGGAAGGTAGTTTGTTGTCTAGATTTTTGTTATTCCAATGAATGGTAGCCTTGTCATTACGAAAAGTAGTCTATTTTCGAGATTTTTGTTACTCCAATAGATGGTAGCCTTGTCATTATGGAAGGTAGTCTGTTGTCGAGATTTTTGTTACTCCAATGGATGGTATCATTGTCATTATGGATGGTAGTCTATTGTCGTGATTTTTGTTATTCCAATGGATTGTATCATTGTTATTATGGAACATATTCTGTTGTCGATGTTTTCGTTACTCCAATGGATGGTAGCCTTGTCATTATGAAAGGTAGTTTGTTGTCTAGATTTTTGTTATTCCAATGGATGGTAGCCTTGTCATTATGGAAGGTAGTCTATTGTCGAGATTTTTGTTACTCCAATGGATGCTAGCATTGTCATTTTGGAAGGTAGTATGTCGTTGTGATTTCTGTCACTCCAATGGATGGTAGCCTTGTCACTATGGAAGGTAGTCTGTTGTCGAGATTTTTGTTATTCCAATGAATAATAGCCTTGTCATTATGGAAGGTAGTCTGTTGTCGAGATTTTTGTTACTCCAATGGATGCTAGCGTTGTTATTATGGAAGGTAGTATGTCATTGTGATTTATGTCACTCCAGTGGATGGTATCCTTGTAACTATGGAAGGAAGTCTGTTGTTCATATTTTTGTTACTCCAATGGATGGTAGCCTTGTCATTATGGAAGGTAGTCTATTGTCGATATTTTTGTTACTCCAATGGATGGTAGCATTATCATTATGGAAGGTTGTCTGTTGTCGAGATTTTTGTTACTCCAATGGATGGTAGCCTTGTCATTATGGAAGGTAGTCTGTTTTGGATATTTTTGTTACTTCAATGGATGTTAGCCTTGTCATTATGGAAGGTAGTTTGTTTTCTAGATTTTTGTTACTCCAATGGATGGTAGCGTTGTCATTATGGAAGGAAGTTTGTTGTTCATATTTTTGTTACTCCAATGGATGGTAGCCTTGTCATTATGGATGGTAGTCTATTGTCGTGATTTTTGTTATTCCAATGGATTGTATCATTGTTATTATGGAACATATTCTGTTGTCGATGTTTTCGTTACTCCAATGGATGGTAGCCTTGTCATTATGAAAGGTAGTTTGTTGTCGAGATTTTTGTTATTCCAATGGATGGTAGCCTTGTCATTATGGAAGGTAGTATATTGTCGAGATTTTTGTTACTCCAATGGATGCTAGCGTTGTCATTTTGGAAGGTAGTATGTCGTGGGGATTTCTGTCACTCCTATGGATGGTAGCCTTGTCACTATGGAAGGTAGTCTGTTGTTCATATTTTTGTTACTCCAATGGATGGTAGCCTTGTCATTTTGGAAGGTAGTCTGTTGTTGAGATTTTTGTTACTCCAAAGGATGATAGCATTATCATTATGGAAGTTAGTCTATTGTGGAGATTTTTGTTACTCCAATGGATGGTAGCCTTGTCATTATGGAAGGTAGTCTGTTTTCGAGATTTTTGTTACTTCAATGGATGCTAGCCTTGTCATTATGGAAGGTAGTCTGTTGTCGAGATTTTTGTTACTCCAATGGATGGTAGCCTTGTCATTATGGAAGGTAGTCTGTTTTGGATATTTTTGTTACTTCAATGGATGTTAGCCTTGTCATTATGGAAGGTAGTCTGTTTTCTAGATTTTTGTTACTCCAATGGATGGTAGCGTTGTCATTATGGAAGGAAGTTTGTTGTTCATATTTTTGTTACTCCAATGGATGGTAGCCTTGTCATTATGGTAGGTAGTCTATTGTCGAGATTTTTGTTATTCCAATGAATGGTAGCCTTGTCATTATGGAAGGTAGTTTGTTGTCTAGATTTTTGTTATTCCAATGAATGGTAGCCTTGTCATTACGAAAAGTAGTCTATTTTCGAGATTTTTGTTACTCCAATAGATGGTAGCCTTGTCATTATGGAAGGTAGTCTGTTGTCGAGATTTTTGTTACTCCAATGGATGGTATCATTGTCATTATGGATGGTAGTCTATTGTCGTGATTTTTGTTATTCCAATGGATTGTATCATTGTTATTATGGAACATATTCTGTTGTCGATGTTTTCGTTACTCCAATGGATGGTAGCCTTGTCATTATGAAAGGTAGTTTGTTGTCGAGATTTTTGTTATTCCAATGGATGGTAGCCTTGTCATTATGGAAGGTAGTATATTGTCGAGATTTTTGTTACTCCAATGGATGCTAGCGTTGTCATTTTGGAAGGTAGTATGTCGTGGGGATTTCTGTCACTCCTATGGATGGTAGCCTTGTCACTATGGAAGGTAGTCTGTTGTTCATATTTTTGTTACTCCAATGGATGGTAGCCTTGTCATTTTGGAAGGTAGTCTGTTGTTGAGATTTTTGTTACTCCAAAGGATGATAGCATTATCATTATGGAAGTTAGTCTGTTGTGGAGATTTTTGTTACTCCAATGGATGGTAGCCTTGTCATTATGGAAGGTAGTCTGTTTTCGAGATTTTTGTTACTTCAATGGATGCTAGCCTTGTCATTATGGAAGGTAGTCTGTTGTCGAGATTTTTGTTACTCCAATGGATGGTAGCCTTGTCATTATGGAAGGTAGTCTGTTTTGGATATTTTTGTTACTTCAATGGATGTTAGCCTTGTCATTATGGAAGGTAGTCTGTTTTCTAGATTTTTGTTACTCCAATGGATGGTAGCGTTGTCATTATGGAAGGAAGTTTGTTGTTCATATTTTTGTTACTCCAATGGATGGTAGCCTTGTCATTATGGTAGGTAGTCTATTGTCGAGATTTTTGTTATTCCAATGAATGGTAGCCTTGTCATTATGGAAGGTAGTTTGTTGTCTAGATTTTTGTTATTCCAATGAATGGTAGCCTTGTCATTACGAAAGGTAGTCTATTTTCGAGATTTTTGTTACTCCAATAGATGGTAGCCTTGTCATTATGGAAGGTAGTCTGTTGTCGAGATTTTTGTTACTCCAATGGATGGTATCATTGTCATTATGGATGGTAGTCTATTGTCGTGATTTTTGTTATTCCAATGGATTGTATCATTGTCATTATGGAACATATTCTGTTGTCGATGTTTTCGTTACTCCAATGGATGGTAGCCTTGTCATTATGAAAGGTAGTTTGTTGTCGAGATTTTTGTTATTCCAATGGATGGTAGCCTTGTCATTATGGAAGGTAGTATATTGTCGAGATTTTTGTTACTCCAATGGATGCTAGCGTTGTCATTTTGGAAGGTAGTATGTCGTGGGGATTTCTGTCACTCCAATGGATGGTAGCCTTGTCACTATGGAAGGTAGTCTGTTGTTCATATTTTTGTTACTCCAATGGATGGTAGCCTTGTTATTTTGGAAGGTAGTCTGTTGTTGAGATTTTTGTTACTCCAAAGGATGATAACATTATCATTATGGAAGTTAGTCTGTTGTGGAGATTTTTGTTACTCCAATGGATGGTAGCCTTGTCATTATGGAAGGTAGTCTGTTTTCGAGATTTTTGTTACTTCAATGGATGCTAGCCTTGTCATTATGGAAGGTAGTCTGTTTTCGAGATTTTTGTTACTCCAATGGATGGTAGCCTTGTCACTATGGAAGGTCGTCTGTTGTTCATATTTTTCTTACTCCAATGGATGGTAACCTTGTCATTATTGAAGGTAGTCTGTTGTCGATATTTTTGTTACTCCAATGGATGGTAGCATTATCATTATGGAAGGTTGTCTGTTGTCGAGATTTTTGTTACTCCAATGGATGGTATCCTTGTCATTATGGAAGGTAGTCTGTTGTCGAGATTTTTGTTACTCAAATGGATGGTATCATTGTCATTATGGATGGTAGTCAATTGTCGTGATTTTTGTTATTCCAATGGATTGTATCATTTTCATTATGGAACGTATTCTGTTGTCGATGTTTTCGTTACTCCAATGGATGGTAGCCTTGTCATTATGAAAGGTAGTTTGTTGTCGAGATTTTTGTTATTCCAATGGATGGTAGCCTTGTCATTATGGAAGGTAGTCTATTATCGAGATTTTTGTTACTCCAATGGATTCTAGCGTTGTCATTTTGGAAGGTAGTATGTCGTTGTGATTTCTGTCACTCCAATGGATGGTAGCCTTGTCACTATGGAAGGTAGTTTGTTGTTCATATTTTTGTTACTCCAATGGATGGTAGCCTTGTCATTTTGGAAGGTAGTCTGTTGTTGAGATTTTGGTTACTCCAATGGATGATAGCATTATCATTATGGAAGTTAGTCTGTTGTGGAGATTTTTGTTACTCCAATGGATGGTAGCCTTGTCATTATGGAAGGTAGTCTGTTTTCGAGATTTTTGTTACTTCAATGGATGCTAGCCTTGTCATTATGGAAGGTAGTCTGTTGTCGAGATTTTTGTTACTCCAATGGATGGTAGCCTTGTCATTATGGAAGGTAGTCTGTTTTGGATATTTTTGTTACTTCAATGGATGTTAGCCTTGTCATTATGGAAGGTAGTCTGTTTTCTAGATTTTTGTTACTCCAATGGATGGTAGCGTTGTCATTATGGAAGGAAGTTTGTTGTTCATATTTTTGTTACTCCAATGGATGGTAGCCTTGTCATTATGGTAGGTAGTCTATTGTCGAGATTTTTGTTATTCCAATGAATGGTAGCCTTGTCATTATGGAAGGTAGTTTGTTGTCTAGATTTTTGTTATTCCAATGAATGGTAGCCTTGTCATTACGAAAGGTAGTCTATTTTCGAGATTTTTGTTACTCCAATAGATGGTAGCCTTGTCATTATGGAAGGTAGTCTGTTGTCGAGATTTTTGTTACTCCAATGGATGGTATCATTGTCATTATGGATGGTAGTCTATTGTCGTGATTTTTGTTATTCCAATGGATTGTATCATTGTCATTATGGAACATATTCTGTTGTCGATGTTTTCGTTACTCCAATGGATGGTAGCCTTGTCATTATGAAAGGTAGTTTGTTGTCGAGATTTTTGTTATTCCAATGGATGGTAGCCTTGTCATTATGGAAGGTAGTATATTGTCGAGATTTTTGTTACTCCAATGGATGCTAGCGTTGTCATTTTGGAAGGTAGTATGTCGTGGGGATTTCTGTCACTCCAATGGATGGTAGCCTTGTAACTATGGAAGGTAGTCTGTTGTTCATATTTTTGTTACTCCAATGGATGGTAGCCTTGTCATTTTGGAAGGTAGTCTGTTGTTGAGATTTTTGTTACTCCAAAGGATGATAACATTATCATTATGGAAGTTAGTCTGTTGTGGAAATTTTTGTTACTCCAATGGATGGTAGCCTTGTCATTATGGAAGGTAGTCTGTTTTCGAGATTTTTGTTACTTCAATGGATGCTAGCCTTGTCATTATGGAAGGTAGTCTGTTTTCGAGATTTTTGTTACTCCAATGGATGGTAGCCTTGTCACTATGGAAGGTCGTCTGTTGTTCATATTTTTCTTACTCCAATGGATGGTAGCCTTGTCATTATTGAAGGTAGTCTGTTGTCGATATTTTTGTTACTCCAATGGATGGTAGCATTATCATTATGGAAGGTTGTCTGTTCTCGAGATTTTTGTTACTCCAATGGATGGTATCCTTGTCATTATGGAAGGTAGTCTGTTGTCGAGATTTTTGTTACTCAAATGGATGGTATCATTGTCATTATGGATGGTAGTCAATTGTCGTGATTTTTGTTATTCCAATGGATTGTATCATTTTCATTATGGAACGTATTCTGTTGTCGATGTTTTCGTTACTCCAATGGATGGTAGCCTTGTCATTATGAAAGGTAGTTTGTTGTCGAGATTTTTGTTATTCCAATGGATGGTAGCCTTGTCATTATGGAAGGTAGTCTATTATCGAGATTTTTGTTACTCCAATGGATTCTAGCGTTGTCATTTTGGAAGGTAGTATGTCGTTGTGATTTCTGTCACTCCAATGGATGGTAGCCTTGTCACTATGGAAGGTAGTTTGTTGTTCATATTTTTGTTACTCCAATGGATGGTAGCCTTGTCATTATGGTAGGTAGTCTATTGTCGAGATTTTTGTTACTCCAATGGATGATAGCATTATCATTATGGAAGTTAGTCTGTTGTCGAGATTTTTGTTACTCCAATGGATGGTAGCCTTGTCATTATGGAAGGTAGTCTGTTTTCGAGATTTTTGTTACTTTAATGGATGGTAGCCTTGTCATTATGGAAGGTAGTCTGTTTTCGAGATTATTGTTACTCCAATGGATGGTAGCCCTGTCATTATGGAAGGTAGTTTGTTGTTCATATTTTTGTTACTCCAATGGATGGTAGCCTTGTCATCATGGTAGGTAGTCTATTGTCGAGATTTTTGTTACTCCAATGGATGGTACCATTATCATTATGGAAGGTTGTCTGTTGTCGAGATATTTGTTACTCCAATGGATGGTAGCCTTGTCATTACGGAAGGTAGTCTATTTTCGAGATTTTTGTTACTCCAATGGATGGTAGCCTTGTCATTATGGATGGTTGTCTCTTGTCGAGATTTTTGTTATTCCAATGGATTGTAGCCTTTTCATTATGGAACGTATTTTGTTGTCGATGTTTTTGTTACTCCAATGGATAGTAGCCTTGTTATTATGGAAGGTAGTTTGTTGTCTAGATTTTTGTTATTCCAATGAATAGTAGCCTTGTCATTATGGAAGGTAGTCTGTTGTCGAGATTTTTGTTACTCCAATGGATACAAGCGTTGTCATTTTGGAAGGTAGTATGTCGTTGTGATTTCTGTCACTCCAATGGATGGTAGCCTTGTCACTATGGAAGGTAGTCTGTTGTTCATATTTTTGTTACTCCAATGGATGGTATCCTTGTCATTTTGGAAGGTAGTCTGTTGTTGAGATTTTTGTTACTCCAATGGATGGTAGCCTTGTCATTATGGAAGGTAGTCTATTTTCGAGATTTTTGTTACTTCACTGGATGCTAGCCTTGTTATTATGGAAGGTAGTCTGTTTTCGAGATTTTTGTTACTCCAATGGATGGTAGCATTGTCATTATGGAAGGTAGTTTGTTGTTAATATTTTTGTTACTCCAATGGATGGTAGCCTTGTCATTATGGTAGGTAGTCTATTGTCGAGATTTTTGTTACTCCAATGGATGGTAGAATTATCATTATGGAATGTTGTGTGTTGTCGAGATTTTTGTTACTCCAATGGATGGTAGCCTTGTCATTACGTAAGGTAGTCTGTTTTTGAGATTTTTGTTACTCCAGTGGATGGTAGCCTTGTCATTATGGATGGTAGTTTGTTGTCGAGATTTTTGTTATTCCAATGGATTGTAGCCTTTTCATTATGGAACATATTATGTTTTCGATGTTTTTGTTACTCCAATGGATAGGAGCCTTGTTATTATGGAAGGTAGTCTGTTGTCTAGATTTTTGTTATTTCAATGAATGGTAGTCTTGTCATTATGGAAGGTAGTCTGTTGTCGATATTTTTGTTACTCCAATGGATGGTAGCCTTGTCATTACGAAAGGTAGTCTATTTTCGAGATTTTTGTTACTCCAATAGATGGTAGCCTTGTCATTATGGAAGGTAGTCTGTTGTCGAGATTTTTGTTACTCCAATGGATGGTATCATTGTCATTATGGATGGTAGTCTATTGTCGTGATTTTTGTTATTCCAATGGATTGTATCATTGTCATTATGGAATGTATTCTGTTGTCGATGTTTTCGTTACTCTAATGGATGGTAGCCTTGTCATTATGAAAGGTAGTCTGTTGTTCATATTTTTGTTATTCCAATGGATGGTAGCCTTGTCATTTTGGAAGGTAGTCTGATGTTGAGATTTTTGTTACTCAAATGGATGATAGCATTATCATTATGGAAGTTAGTCTGTTGTCGAGATTTTTGTTACTCCAATGGATGGTAGCCTTGTCATTATGGAAGGTAGTCTGTTGTTGAGATTTTTGTTACTCCAATGAATGATAGCATTATCATTATGGAAGTTAGTCTGTTGTCGAGATTTCTGTGACTCCAATGGATGGTAGCCTTGTCATTATGAATGGTAGTCTGTTTTCGAGATTTTTGTTACTTTAATGGATGGTAGCCTTGTCATTATGGAAGGTAGTCTGTTTTCGAGATTTTTGTTACCTTAATGGATGGTAGCCTTGTCATTATGGAAGGTAGTCTGTTTTCGAGATTATTGTTACTCCAATGGATGGTAGCCTTGTCATTATGGAAGGTAGTTTGTTGTTCATATTTTTGTTACTCCAATGGATGGTAGCCTTGTCATTATGGAAGGTAGTCTGTTTTCGAGATTTTTGTTACTTTAATGGATGGTAGCCTTTTCATTATGGAAGGTAGTCTGTTTTCGAGATTATTGTTACTCCAATGGATGGTAGACTTTTCATTATGGAAGGTAGTTTGTTGTTCATATTTTTGTTACTCCAATGGATGGTAGCCTTGTCATTATGGTAGATAGTCTATTGTCGAGATTTTTGTTACTCCAATGGATGGTACCATTATCATTATGGAAGGTTGTCTGTTGTCGAGATTTTTGTTACTCCAATGGACGGTAACCTTGTCATTACGGAAGGTAGTCTATTTTCGAGATTTTTGTTACTCCAATGGATAGTAGCCTTGTTATTATGGAAGGTAGTCTGTTGTCTAGATTTTTATTATTCCAATGAATAGTAGCCTTGTCATTATGGAAGGTAGTTTGTTGTCGAGAGTTTTGTTACTCCAATGGATGCAAGTGTTGTCATTATGGAAGGTAGTATGTCGTTGTGATTTCTGTCACTCCAGTGGATGGTAGCCTTGTAACTATGGAAGGTAGTCTGTTGTTCATATTTTTGTTACTCCAATGGATGGTAGCCTTGTCATTATGGAAGGTAGTCTATTTTGGACATTTTTGATACTTCAATGGATGCTAGCCTTGTCATTATGGAAGGTAGTCTGTTTTTGAGATTTTTGTTACTCCAATGGATGGTAGCCATGTCATTAAGGATGGTAGTTTGTTGTTCATATTTTTGTTACTCCAATGGATGGTAGCCTTGTCATTATGGTAGGTAGTCTATTGTCGAGATTTTTGTTACTCCAATTGATGGTAGCATTATCATTATGGAAGGTTGTCTGTTGTCGAGATTTTTGTTACTCCAATGGATGGTAGCCTTGTCATTACGGAAGGTAGTCTGTTTTCGAGATTTTTGTTACTCCAAAGAATGCTAGCCTTGTCATTATGGATGGTAGTCTGTTGTCAAGATTTTTGTTATTCCAATGGATTGTAGCCTTTTCATTATGGAATGTTTTCTGTTTTCGATGTTTTTGTTACTCCAATGGATAGTAGCCTTGTTATTATGGAAGGTAGTTTGTTGTCTAGATTTTTGTTATTCCAATGAATGGTAGCTTTGTCATTATGGAAGGTAGTCTGTTGTTGATATTTTTGTTGCTCCAATTGGTGCCAGCGTTGTCATTATGCAAGGTAGTATGTCGTTGTGATTTCTATCACTCCAATGGATGGTAGCCTTGTCATTATGGAAGGTAGTCTATTGTCGAGATTTTTGTTACTCCAATGGATGCTAGCATTGTCATTTTGGAAGGTAGTAGGTCATTGTGATTTCTGTCACTCCAATGGATGGTAGCCTTGTCACTATGGAAGGTAGAATGTTTTTCATATTTTTGTTACTCCAATGGATGGTAACCTTGTCATTATGGAAGGTAGTCTATTGTCGAGATTTTTGTTACTCCAATGGATGGTAACATTAACATTATGGAAGGTTGTCTGTTGTCGAGATTTTTGTTACTCCAATGGATGGTAGCCTTGTCATTATGGAAGGTAGTCTGTTTTCGGGATTTTGTTACTTCAATGGATGGTAGCCTTGTTATTTTGGAAGGTAGTCTGTTTTCGAGAGTTTTGTTACTCCAATGGATGGTAGCCTTGTCATTATGGAAGGTAGTCTGTTGTTCATATTTTTGTTACTCCAATGGATGGTAGCCTTGTCATTATGGTAGGTAGTGTATTGTCGAGATTTTTGTTACTCCAACGGATGGTATCATTATCATTATGGAAGGTTGTCTGTTGTCGAGATTTTTGTTACTCCAATGGATGGTAGCCTTGTCATTATGGAAGGTAGTTTGTTGTTCATATTTTTATTACTCCAATGGATGGTAGCCTTGTCATTATGGTAGGTAGTCTATTGTCAAGATTTTTGTTACTCCAATGGATGGTAGCCTTGTCATTATGGAAGGTAGTCTGTTGTTGAGATTTTTGTTACTCCAATGGATGATAGCATTATCATTATGGAAGTTAGTCTGTTGTCGAGATTTCTGTTACTCCAATGGATGGTAGCCTTGTCATTATGGAAGGTAGTCTGTTTTCGAGATTTTTGTTACTTTAATGGATGGTAGCCTTGTCATTATGGAAGGTAGTCTGTTTTCGAGATTTTTGTTACTTTAATGGATGGTAGCCTTGTCATTATGGAAGGTAGTCTGTTTTCGAGATTATAGTTACTCCAATGGATGGTAGCCTTGTCATTATGGAAGGTAGTTTGTTGTTCATATTTTTGTTACTCCAATGGATGGTAGCCTTGTCATTACGGAAGGTAGTCTGTTTTCGAGATTTTTGTTACTCCAATGGATGGTAGCCTTGTCATTATGGATGGTAGTCTGTTGTCGAGATTTTTGTTATTCCAATGGATTGTAGCCTTTTCATTATGTAAAGTATTCTGTTTTTGATGTTTTTGTTACTCCAATGGATAGTAGCCTTGTTATTATGGAAGGTAGTATGTTGTCTAGATTTTTGTTATTCCAATGAATGGTAGCTTTGTCATTATGGAAGGTAGTCTATTGTCGATATTTTTGTTACTCCAATTGATGCTAGCGTTGTCATTATGCAAGGTAGTATGTCGTTGTGATTTCTATCACTCCAATGGATGGTAGCCTTGCACTATGGAAGGTAGTCTGTTGTTCATATTTTTGTTACTCCAATGGATGGCAACCTTGTCATTATGGAAGGTAGTCTATTGTCGAGATTTTTGTTACTCCATTGGATGGTAGCATTATCATTATGGAAGGTTGTCTCTTGTCGAGATTTTTGTTACTCCAATGGATGGTATCCTTGTCATTATGGAAGGTAGTCTGTTTTCAAGATTTTTGTTACTTCAATGGATTGTAGCCTTGTCATTTTGGAAGGTAGTCTGTTTTCGAGATTTTTGTTACTCCAATGGATGGTAGCCTTGTCATTATGGAAGGTAGTCTGTTGTTCATATTTTTGTTACTCCAATGGATGGTAGCCTTGTCATTATGGTAGGTAGTCTATTGTCGAGATTTTTGTTACTCGAACGGATGGTATCATTATCATTATGGAAGGTTGTCTGTTGTCGAGATTTTTGTTACTCCAATGGAGGGTAGCCTTGTCATTACGGAAGGTAGTCTATTTTCGAGATTTTTGTTACTCCAATGGATGCTAGCGTTGTCATTATGGATGGTAGTCAGTTGTCGAGATTTTTGTTATTCCAATGGATTGTATCATTGTCATTATGGAACGTATTGTGTTGTCGATGTTTTCGTTACTCCAATGGATGGTAGCCTTGTCATTATGAAAGGTAGTTTGTTGTGGAGATTTTTGTTATTCCAATGGATGGTAGCCTTGTCATTATGGAAGGTAGTCTATTGTCGAGATTTTTGTTACTCCAATGGATGCTAGCATTGTCATTTTGGAAGGTAGTAGGTCATTGTGATTTCTGTCACTCCAATGGATGGTAGCCTTGTCACTATGGAAGGTAGAATGTTTTTCATATTTTTGTTACTCCAATGGATGGTAACCTTGTCATTATGGAAGGTAGTCTATTGTCGAGATTTTTGTTACTCCAATGGATGGTAACATTAACATTATGGAAGGTTGTCTGTTGTCGAGATTTTTGTTACTCCAATGGATGGTAGCCTTGTCATTATGGAAGGTAGTCTGTTGTCGATATTTTTGTTACTCCAATTGATGCTAGCGTTGTCATTATGCAAGGTAGTATGTCGTTGTGATTTCTATCACTCCAATGGATGGTAGCCTTGTCACTATGGAAGGTAGTCAGTTGTTCATATTTTTGTTACTCCAATGGATGGCAACCTTGTCATTATGGAAGGTAGTCTATTGTCGAGATTTTTGTTACTCCATTGGATGGTAGCATTATCATTATGGAAGGTTGTCTCTTGTCGAGATTTTTGTTACTCCAATGGATGGTATCCTTGTCATTATGGAAGGTAGTCTGTTTTCAAGATTTTTGATACTTCAATGGATGGTAGCCTTATCATTTTGGAAGGTAGTCTGTTTTCGAGATTTTTGTTACTCCAATGGATGGTAGCCTTGTCATTATGGAAGGTAGTCTGTTGTTCATATTTTTGTTACTCTAATGGATGGTAGCCTTGTCATTATGGTAGGTAGTCTATTGTCGAGATTTTTGTTACTCCAACAGATGGTATCATTATCATTATGGAAGGTTGTCTGTTGTCGAGATTTTTGTTACTCCAATGGAGGGTAGCCTTGTCATTACGGAAGGTAGTCTATTTTCGAGATTTTTGTTACTCCAATGGATGCTAGCGTTGTCATTATGGATGGTAGTCAGTTGTCGAGATTTTTGTTATTCCAATGGATTGTTTCATTGTCATTATGGAACGTATTGTGTTGTCGATGTTTTCGTTACTCCAATGGATGGTAGCCTTGTCATTATGAAAGGTAGTTTGTTGTGGAGATTTTTCTTATTCCAATGGATGGTAGCCTTGTCATTATGGAAGGTAGTCTATTGTCGAGATTTTTGTTACTCCAATGGATGCTAGCATTGTCATTTTGGAAGGTAGTAGGTCATTGTGATTTCTGTCACTCCAATGGATGGTAGACTTTTCATTATGGAAGGTAGTTTGTTGTGCATATTTTTGTTACTCCAATGGATGGTAGCCTTGTCATTATGGTAGATAGTCTATTGTCGAGATTTTTGTTACTCCAATGGATGGTACCATTATCATTATGGAAGGTTGTCTGTTGTCGAGATTTTTGTTACTCCAATGGACGGTAACCTTGTCATTACGGAAGGTAGTCTATTTTCGAGATTTTTGTTACTCCAATGGATAGTAGCCTTGTTATTATGGAAGGTAGTCTGTTGTCTAGATTTTTATTATTCCAATGAATAGTAGCCTTGTCATTATGGAAGGTAGTTTGTTGTCGAGAGTTTTGTTACTCCAATGGATGCAAGTGTTGTCATTATGGAAGGTAGTATGTCGTTGTGATTTCTGTCACTCCAGTGGATGGTAGCCTTGTAACTATGGAAGGTAGTCTGTTGTTCATATTTTTGTTACTCCAATGGATGGTAGCCTTGTCATTATGGAAGGTAGTCTATTTTGGACATTTTTGATACTTCAATGGATGCTAGCCTTGTCATTATGGAAGGTAGTCTGTTTTTGAGATTTTTGTTACTCCAATGGATGGTAGCCATGTCATTAAGGATGGTAGTTTGTTGTTCATATTTTTGTTACTCCAATGGATGGTAGCCTTGTCATTATGGTAGGTAGTCTATTGTCGAGATTTTTGTTACTCCAATTGATGGTAGCATTATCATTATGGAAGGTTGTCTGTTGTCGAGATTTTTGTTACTCCAATGGATGGTAGCCTTGTCATTACGGAAGGTAGTCTGTTTTCGAGATTTTTGTTACTCCAAAGAATGCTAGCCTTGTCATTATGGATGGTAGTCTGTTGTCAAGATTTTTGTTATTCCAATGGATTGTAGCCTTTTCATTATGGAATGTTTTCTGTTTTCGATGTTTTTGTTACTCCAATGGATAGTAGCCTTGTTATTATGGAAGGTAGTTTGTTGTCTAGATTTTTGTTATTCCAATGAATGGTAGCTTTGTCATTATGGAAGGTAGTCTGTTGTTGATATTTTTGTTGCTCCAATTGGTGCCAGCGTTGTCATTATGCAAGGTAGTATGTCGTTGTGATTTCTATCACTCCAATGGATGGTAGCCTTGTCATTATGGAAGGTAGTCTATTGTCGAGATTTTTGTTACTCCAATGGATGCTAGCATTGTCATTTTGGAAGGTAGTAGGTCATTGTGATTTCTGTCACTCCAATGGATGGTAGCCTTGTCACTATGGAAGGTAGAATGTTTTTCATATTTTTGTTACTCCAATGGATGGTAACCTTGTCATTATGGAAGGTAGTCTATTGTCGAGATTTTTGTTACTCCAATGGATGGTAACATTAACATTATGGAAGGTTGTCTGTTGTCGAGATTTTTGTTACTCCAATGGATGGTAGCCTTGTCATTATGGAAGGTAGTCTGTTTTCGGGATTTTGTTACTTCAATGGATGGTAGCCTTGTTATTTTGGAAGGTAGTCTGTTTTCGAGAGTTTTGTTACTCCAATGGATGGTAGCCTTGTCATTATGGAAGGTAGTCTGTTGTTCATATTTTTGTTACTCCAATGGATGGTAGCCTTGTCATTATGGTATGTAGTGTATTGTCGAGATTTTTGTTACTCCAACGGATGGTATCATTATCATTATGGAAGGTTGTCTGTTGTCGAGATTTTTGTTACTCCAATGGATGGTAGCCTTGTCATTATGGAAGGTAGTTTGTTGTTCATATTTTTATTACTCCAATGGATGGTAGCCTTGTCATTATGGTAGGTAGTCTATTGTCAAGATTTTTGTTACTCCAATGGATGGTAGCCTTGTCATTATGGAAGGTAGTCTGTTGTTGAGATTTTTGTTACTCCAATGGATGATAGCATTATCATTATGGAAGTTAGTCTGTTGTCGAGATTTCTGTTACTCCAATGGATGGTAGCCTTGTCATTATGGAAGGTAGTCTGTTTTCGAGATTTTTGTTACTTTAATGGATGGTAGCCTTGTCATTATGGAAGGTAGTCTGTTTTCGAGATTTTTGTTACTTTAATGGATGGTAGCCTTGTCATTATGGAAGGTAGTCTGTTTTCGAGATTATAGTTACTCCAATGGATGGTAGCCTTGTCATTATGGAAGGTAGTTTGTTGTTCATATTTTTGTTACTCCAATGGATGGTAGCCTTGTCATTACGGAAGGTAGTCTGTTTTCGAGATTTTTGTTACTCCAATGGATGGTAGCCTTGTCATTATGGATGGTAGTCTGTTGTCGAGATTTTTGTTATTCCAATGGATTGTAGCCTTTTCATTATGTAAAGTATTCTGTTTTTGATGTTTTTGTTACTCCAATGGATAGTAGCCTTGTTATTATGGAAGGTAGTATGTTGTCTAGATTTTTGTTATTCCAATGAATGGTAGCTTTGTCATTATGGAAGGTAGTCTATTGTCGATATTTTTGTTACTCCAATTGATGCTAGCGTTGTCATTATGCAAGGTAGTATGTCGTTGTGATTTCTATCACTCCAATGGATGGTAGCCTTGCACTATGGAAGGTAGTCTGTTGTTCATATTTTTGTTACTCCAATGGATGGCAACCTTGTCATTATGGAAGGTAGTCTATTGTCGAGATTTTTGTTACTCCATTGGATGGTAGCATTATCATTATGGAAGGTTGTCTCTTGTCGAGATTTTTGTTACTCCAATGGATGGTATCCTTGTCATTATGGAAGGTAGTCTGTTTTCAAGATTTTTGTTACTTCAATGGATTGTAGCCTTGTCATTTTGGAAGGTAGTCTGTTTTCGAGATTTTTGTTACTCCAATGGATGGTAGCCTTGTCATTATGGAAGGTAGTCTGTTGTTCATATTTTTGTTACTCCAATGGATGGTAGCCTTGTCATTATGGTAGGTAGTCTATTGTCGAGATTTTTGTTACTCGAACGGATGGTATCATTATCATTATGGAAGGTTGTCTGTTGTCGAGATTTTTGTTACTCCAATGGAGGGTAGCCTTGTCATTACGGAAGGTAGTCTATTTTCGAGATTTTTGTTACTCCAATGGATGCTAGCGTTGTCATTATGGATGGTAGTCAGTTGTCGAGATTTTTGTTATTCCAATGGATTGTATCATTGTCATTATGGAACGTATTGTGTTGTCGATGTTTTCGTTACTCCAATGGATGGTAGCCTTGTCATTATGAAAGGTAGTTTGTTGTGGAGATTTTTGTTATTCCAATGGATGGTAGCCTTGTCATTATGGAAGGTAGTCTATTGTCGAGATTTTTGTTACTCCAATGGATGCTAGCATTGTCATTTTGGAAGGTAGTAGGTCATTGTGATTTCTGTCACTCCAATGGATGGTAGCCTTGTCACTATGGAAGGTAGAATGTTTTTCATAATTTTGTTACTCCAATGGATGGTAACCTTGTCATTATGGAAGGTAGTCTATTGTCGAGATTTTTGTTACTCCAATGGATGGTAACATTAACATTATGGAAGGTTGTCTGTTGTCGAGATTTTTGTTACTCCAATGGATGGTAGCCTTGTCATTATGGAAGGTAGTCTGTTGTCGATATTTTTGTTACTCCAATTGATGCTAGCGTTGTCATTATGCAAGGTAGTATGTCGTTGTGATTTCTATCACTCCAATGGATGGTAGCCTTGTCACTATGGAAGGTAGTCAGTTGTTCATATTTTTGTTACTCCAATGGATGGCAACCTTGTCATTATGGAAGGTAGTCTATTGTCGAGATTTTTGTTACTCCATTGGATGGTAGCATTATCATTATGGAAGGTTGTCTCTTGTCGAGATTTTTGTTACTCCAATGGATGGTATCCTTGTCATTATGGAAGGTAGTCTGTTTTCAAGATTTTTGATACTTCAATGGATGGTAGCCTTATCATTTTGGAAGGTAGTCTGTTTTCGAGATTTTTGTTACTCCAATGGATGGTAGCCTTGTCATTATGGAAGGTAGTCTGTTGTTCATATTTTTGTTACTCTAATGGATGGTAGCCTTGTCATTATGGTAGGTAGTCTATTGTCGAGATTTTTGTTACTCCAACGGATGGTATCATTATCATTATGGAAGGTTGTCTGTTGTCGAGATTTTTGTTACTCCAATGGAGGGTAGCCTTGTCATTACGGAAGGTAGTCTATTTTCGAGATTTTTGTTACTCCAATGGATGCTAGCGTTGTCATTATGGATGGTAGTCAGTTGTCGAGATTTTTGTTATTCCAATGGATTGTTTCATTGTCATTATGGAACGTATTGTGTTGTCGATGTTTTCGTTACTCCAATGGATGGTAGCCTTGTCATTATGAAAGGTAGTTTGTTGTGGAGATTTTTGTTATTCCAATGGATGGTAGCCTTGTCATTATGGAAGGTAGTCTATTGTCGAGATTTTTGTTACTCCAATGGATGCTAGCATTGTCATTTTGGAAGGTAGTAGGTCATTGTGATTTCTGTCACTCCAATGGATGGTAGCCTTGTCACTATGGAAGGTAGAATGTTTTTCATATTTTTGTTACTCCAATGGATGGTAACCTTGTCATTATGGAAGGTAGTCTATTGTCGAGATTTTTGTTACTCCAATGGATTGTAACATTAACATTATGGAAGGTTGTCTGTTGTCGAGATTTTTGTTACTCCAATGGATGGTAGCCTTGTCATTATGGAAGGTAGTCTATTTTCGAGATTTTTGTTACTTCAATGGATGGTAGCCTTGTTATTTTGGAAGGTAGTCTGTTTTCGAGAGTTTTGTTACTCCAATGGATGGTAGCCTTGTCATTATGGAAGGTAGTCTGTTGTTCATATTTTTGTTACTCCAATGGATGGTAGCCTTGTCATTATGGTAGGTAGTCTATTGTCGAGATTTTTGTTACTCCAACGAATGGTATCATTATCATTATGGAAGGTTGTCTGTTGTCGAGATTTTTGTTACTCCAATGGATGGTAGCCTTGTCATTACGGAAAGTAGTCTATTTTCGAGATTTTTGTTACTCCAATGGATGCTAGCGTTGTCATTATGGATGGTAGTCAGTTGTCGAGATTTTTGTTATTGAATTGGATTGTATCATTGTCATTATGGAACGTATTGTGTTGTCTATGTTTTCGTTACTCCAATGGATGGTAGCCTTGTCATTTTGAAAGGTAGTTTGTTGTCGAGATTTTTGTTATTCCAATGGATGGTAGCCTTGTCATTATGGAAGGTAGTCTATTATCGAGATTTTTGTTACTCCAATGGATGCTAGCATTGTCATTTTGGAAGGTAGTAGGTCATTGTGATTTCTGTCACTCCAATGGATGGTAGCCTTGTCACTATGGAAGGTAGAATGTTTATCATATTTTTGTTACTCCAATGGATGGTAACCTTGTCATTATGGAAGGTAGTCTATTGTCGAGATTTTTGTTACTCCAATGGATGGTAACATTAACATTATGGAAGGTTGTCTGTTGTCGAGATTTTTGTTACTCCAATGGATGGTAGCCTTGTCATTATGGAAGGTAGTCTGTTTTCGAGATTTTTGTTACTTCAATGGATGGTAGCCTTGTTATTTTGGAAGGTACTCTGTTTTCGAGAGTTTTGTTACTTTAATGGATGGTAGCCTTGTCATTATGGAAGGTAGTCTGTTTTCGAGATTTTTGTTACTTAAATGGATGGTAGCCTTGTCATTATGGAAGGTAGTCTTCTTTTGAGATTATTGTTACTCCAATGGATGGTAGCCTTGTCATTATGGAAGGTAGTCTGTTGTTCATATTTTTGTTACTCCAATGGATGGTAGCCTTGTCATTACGAAAGGTAGTTTGTTTTCAAGATTTTTGTTACTCCAATGGATGGTAGCCTTGTCATTATGGATGATAGTCTGTTGTCGATATTTTTGTTATTCCAATGGATTGTAGCCTTTTCATTATGGAAAGTATTCTGTTTTTGATGTTTTTGTTACTCCAATGGATAGTAGCCTTGTTATTATGGAAGGTAGTATGTTGTCTAGATTTTTGTTATTCCAATGAATGGTAGTTTTGTCATTATGGAAGGTAGTCTGTTGTCGATATTTTTGTTACTCCAATTGATGCTAGCGTTGTCATTATGCAAGGTAGTATGTCGTTGTGATTTCTATCACTCCAATGGATGGTAGCCTTGTCACTATGGAAGGTAGTCTTTTATTCATATTTTTGTTACTCCAATGGATGGCAACCTTGTCATTATGGAAGGTAGTCTATTGTCGAGATTTTTGTTACTCCATTGGATGGTAGCATTATCAATATGGAAGGTTGTCTCTTGTCGAGATTTTTGTTACTCCAATGGATGGTATCCTTGTCATTATGGAAGGTAGTATGTTTTCAAGATTTTTGTTACTTCAATGGATGGTAGCCTTGTCATTTTGGAAGGTAGTCTGTTTTCGAGATTTTTGTTACTCCAATGGATGGTAGCCTTGTCATTCTGGAAGGTAGTCTGTTGTTCATATTTTTGTTACTCCAATGGATGGTAGCCTTGTATTTATGGTAGGTAGTCTATTGTCGAGATTTTTGTTACTCCAACGGATGGTATCATTATCATTATGGAAGGTTGTCTGTTGTCGAGATTTTTGTTACTCCAATAGAGGGTAGCCTTGTCATTACGGAAGGTAGTCTATTTTCGAGATTTTTGTTACTCCAATGGATGCTAGCATTGTCATTATGGATTGTAGTCAGTTATCGAGATCTTTGTTATTCCAATGAATTGTATCATTGTCATTATGGAACGTATTGTGTTGTCGATGTTTTCGTTACTCCAATGGATGGTAGCCTTGTCATTATGAAAGGTAGTTTGTTGTGGAGATTTTTGTTATTCCAATGGATGGTAGCCTTGTCATTATGGAAGGTAGTCTATTGTCGAGATTTTTGTTACTCCAATGGATGCTAGCATTGTCATTTTGGAAGGTAGTAGGTCATTGTGATTTCTGTCACTCCAATGGATGGTAGCCTTGTCACTATGGAAGGTAGAATGTTTTTCATATTTTTGTTACTCCAATGGATGGTAACCTTGTCATTATGGAAGGTAGTCTATTGTCGAGATTTTTGTTACTCCAATGGATGGTAACATTAACATTATGGAAGGTTGTCTGTTGTCGAGATTTTTGTCACTCCAATGGATGGTAGCCTTGTCATTATGGAAGGTAGTATGTTTTCGAGATTTTTGTTACTTCAATGGATGGTAGCCTTGTTATTTTGGAAGGTAGTCTGTTTTCGAGAGTTTTGTTACTCCAATGGATGGTATCCTTGTCATTATGGAAGGTAGTCTGTTGTTCATATTTTTGTTACTCCAATGGATGGTAGCCTTGTCATTATGGTAGGTAGTCTATTGTCGAGATTTTTGTTACTCCAACGAATGGTATCATTATCATTATGGAAGGTTGTCTGTTGTCGAGATTTTTGTTACTCCAATGGATGGTAGCCTTGTCATTACGGAAGGTAGTCTATTTTCGAGATTTTTGTTACTCCAATGGATGCTAGCGTTGTCATTATGGATGGTAGTCAGTTGTCGAGATTTTTGTTATTCCAATGGATTGTATCATTGTCATTATGGAACGTATTGTGTTGTCGATGTTTTCGTTACTCCAATGGATGGTAGCCTTGTCATTATGAAAGGTAGTTTGTTGTCGAGATTTTTGTTATTCCAATGGATGGTAGCCTTGTCATTATGGAAGGTAGTCTATTGTCGAGATTTTTGTTACTCCAATGGATGCTAGCATTTTCATTTTGGAAGGTATTAGGTCATTGTGATTTCTGTCACTCCAATGGATGGTAGCCTTGTCACTATGGAAGGTAGAATGTTTTTCATATTTTTGTTACTCCAATGGATGGTAACCTTGTCATTATGGAAGGTAGTCTATTGTCGAGATTTTTGTTACTCCAATGGATGGTAACATTAACATTATGGAAGGTTGTCTGTTGTCGAGATTTTTGTTACTCCAATGGATGGTAGCCTTGTCATTATGGAAGGTAGTCTGTTTTCGAGATTTTTGTTACTTCAATGGATGGTAGCCTTGTTATTTTGGAAGGTACTATGTTTTCGAGAGTTTTGTTACTCCAATGGATGGTAGCCTTGTCATTATGGAAGGTAGTATGTTGTTCATATTTTTATTACTCCAATGGATGGTAGCCTTGTCATTATGGTAGGTAGTCTATTGTCGAGATTTTTGTTACTCCAACGAATGGTATCATTATCATTATGGAAGGTTGTCTGTTGTCGATATTTTTTTTACTCCAATGGATGGTAGCCTTGTCATTACGCAAGGTAGTCTATTTTCGATATTTTTGTTACTCTAATGGATGATAGCGTTGTCATTATGGATGGTAGTCAGTTGTCGAGATTTTTGTTATTCCAATGGATTGTATCATTGTCATTATGGAACGTATTGTGTTGTCGATGTTTTCGTTACTCCAATGGATGGTAGCCTTGTCATTATGAAAGGTAGTTTGTTGTCGAGATTTTTCTTATTCCAATGGATGGTAGCCTTGTCATTATGGAAGGTAGTCTATTGTCGAGATTTTTGTTACTCCAATGGATGCTAGCATTGTCATTTTGGAAGGTAGTAGGTCATTGTGATTTCTGTCACTCCAATGGATGGTAGCCTTGTCACTATGGAAGCTAGAATGTTTTTCATATTTTTCTTACTCCAATGGATGGTAACCTTGTCATTATGGAAGGTAGTCTACTGTCGAGATTTTTGTTACTCCAATGGATGGTAACATTAACATTATGGAAGGTTGTCTGTTGTCGAGATTTTTGTTACTCCAATGGATGGTAGCCTTGTCATTATGGAAGGTAGTCTGTTTTCGAGATTTTTGTTACTTCAATGGATGGTAGCCTTGTCATTTTGGAAGGTAGTCTGTTTTCGAGAGTTTTGTTACTCCAATGGATGGTAGCCTTGTCATTATGGAAGGTAGTCTGTTGTTCATATTTTTGTTACTCCAATGGATGGTAGCCTTGTCATTATGGTAGGTAGTCTATTGTCGAGATTTTAGTTACTCCAATGGAAGGTAGCATTATCATTATGGAAGGTTGTCTGTTGTCGAGATTTTTGTTACTCCAATGGATGGTAGCCTTGTCATTATGGAAGGTAGTCTATTTTCGAGATTTTTGTTACTCCAATGGATGTTAGCCTTGTCATTATGGATGGTAGTTTGTTGTCGACGTTTTCGTTACTCCAATGGAAGGTAGCCTTGTCCTTAGGAAATGTAGTTTTTGTCGAGATTTTTGTTATTCCAATGGATGGTAGCCTTGTCATTATGGAAGGTAGTCTATTGTCTAGATTTTTGTTACTCCAATGGATGCTAGCGTTGTCATTTTGGAAGGTAGTAGGTCATTGTGATTTCTGTCACTCCAATAGATGGTAGCCTTGTCACTATGGAAGGTAGTCTGTTTTTCATATTATTGTTACTCCAATGGATGGTAGCCTTGTAATTATGGTAGGTAGTCTATTGTCGAGATTTTTGTTACTGCAATGGATGGTAGCATTATCATTATGGAAGGTTGTCTGTTGTCGAGATTTTTGTTACACCAATGGATGATAGCCTTGTCATTATGGAAGGTAGTCTGTTTTCGAGATTTTTGTTACTTCAATGGATGGTAGCCTTGTCATTATGGAAGGTAGTCTGTTTTCGAGATTTTTGTTACTCCAATGGATGGTAGCCTTGTCATAATGGTAGGTAGTCTATTGTTGAGATTTTTGTTACTCCAATGGATGGTAGCATTATCATTACGGAAGGTTGTCTGTTGTTGAGATTTTTGTTACTCCAATAGATGGTAGCCTTGTCATTACGGAAGGTAGTCTGTTTTCGAGATTTTTGTTACTCCAATGGATGGTAGCCTTGTCATTATGGATGGTAGTCTGTTTTAGATATTTTTGTTACTCCAATGGATGGTAGCCTTGTCATTACGAAAGGTAGTCTATTTTCGAGATTTTTGTTACTCCAATGGATGGTAGCTTTGTCATTACCGAAGGTAGTCTATTTTCGAGATTTTTGTTACTCCAATGGATGTTAGCCTTGTCATTTTGGATGGTAGTTTGTTGTCGAGATTTTTGTTATTCCATTGGATTGTATCATTGTCATTATGGAACGTATTATGTTGTCGATGTTTTCGTTACTCCAATGGATGGTAGACTTGTCATTATGAAAGGTAGTTTGTTGTGTTGATTTTTGTTATTCCAATGGATGGTAGCCTTGTCATTATGGGAGGTAGTCTATTTTCGAGATTTTTGTTACTCCAATGGATGCTAGCGTTGTCATTTTGGAAGGTAGTATGTCGTTGTGATTTCTGTCACTCCAATGGATGGTAGCCTTGTCACTATTGAAGGTAGTCTGTTTTTCATATTTTTGTTACTCCAATGGATGGTAGCCTTGTCATTATGGTAGGTAGTCTATTGTCGAGATTTTTGTTACTGCAATGGATGGTAGCATTATCATTATGGAAGGTTGTCTGTTGTCGAGATTTTTGTTACACCAATGGATGATAGCCCTGTCATTATGGAAGGTAGTCTGTTTTCGAGATTTTTGTTACTTCAATGGATGGTAGCCTTGTCATTATGGAAGGTAGTCTGTTTTCGAGATTTTTGTTACTCCAATGGATGGTAGCCTTGTCATAATGGTAGGTAGTCTATTGTTGAGATTTTTGTTACTCCAATGGATGGTAGCATTATCATTACGGAAGGTTGTCTGTTGTTGAGATTTTTGTTACTCCAATAGATGGTAGCCTTGTCATTACGGAAGGTAGTCCGTTTTCGAGATTTTTGTTACTCCAATGGATGGTAGCCTTGTCATTATGGATGGTAGTCTGTTTTAGATATTTTTGTTACTCCAATGGATGGTAGCCTTGTCATTACGAAAGGTAGTCTATTTTCGAGATTTTTGTTACTCCAATGGATGGTAGCCTTGTCATTACCGAAGGTAGTCTATTTTCGAGATTTTTGTTACTCCAATGGATGTTAGCCTTGTCATTTTGGATGGTAGTTTGTTGTCGAGATTTTTGTTATTCCATTGGATTGTATCATTGTCATTATGGAACGTATTATGTTGTCGATGTTTTCGTTACTCCAATGGATGGTAGACTTGTCATTATGAAAGGTAGTTTGTTGTGGAGATTTTTGTTATTCCAATGGATGGTAGCCTTGTCATTATGGAAGGTAGTCTATTGTCGAGATTTTTGTTACTCCAATGGATGCTAGCATTGTCATTTTGGAAGGTAGTATGTCGTTGTGATTTCTGTCACTCCAATGGATGGTAGCCTTGTCACTATTGAAGGTAGTCTGTTTTTCATATTTTTGTTACTCCAATGGATGGTAGCCTTGTCATTATGGTAGGTAGTCTATTGTCGAGATTTTTGTTACTCCAATGGATGGTAGCATTATCATTATGGAAGGTTGTCTGTTGTCGAGATTTTTGTTACTCCAATGGATGGTAGCCTTGTCATTACGGAAGGTAGTCTGTTTTCGAGATTTTTCTTACTCCAATGGATGGTAGCCTCGTCATTATGGATGGTAGTCTGTTGTGGATATTTTTGTTACTCCAATGGAAGGTAGCCTTGTCATTACGAAAGGTAGTCTATTTTCGAGATTTTTGTTACTCCAATAGATGTTAGCCTTGTCATTATGGAAGGTAGTCTGTTGTCGAGATTTTTGTTACTCCAATGGATGGTATCATTGTCATTATGGATGGTAGTCTGTTGTCGTGATTTTTGTTATTCCAATGGATTGTATCATTGTCATTATGGAACGTATTCTGTTGTCCATGTTTTCGTTACTCCAATGGATGGTAGCCTTGTCATTATGAAAGGTAGTTTGTTTTCGAGATTTTTGTTATTCCAATGGATGGTTGCCTTGTCATTATGGAAGGTAGTCTATTGTCGAGATTTTTGTTACTCCAATGGATGCTAGCGTTGTCATTTTGGAAGGTAGTATGTCGTTGTGATTTCTGTCACTCCAATGGATGGTAGCCTTGTCACTATGGAAGGTAGTCTGTTGTTCATATTTTTGTTACTCCAATGGATGGTAGCCTTGTCATTTTGGAAGGTAGTCTGTTGTTGAGATTTTTGTTACTCCAATGGATTGTAGCATTATCATTATGGAAGTTTGTTTGTTGTCGAGATTTTTATTACTCCAATGGATGGTAGCCTTGTCATTATGGAAGGTAGTCTGTTTTCGATATTTTTTTTACTTTAATGGATGGTAGCCTTGTCATAATGGAAGGTAGTCTGTTTTTGAGATTTTTGTTACTCCAATGGATGGTAGCCTTGGCATTATGGAAGGTAGTTTGTTGTTCATATTTTTGTTACTCCAATGGATGGTAGCCTTGTCATTATGGTAGGTAGTCTATTGTCGATATTTTTGTTACTCCAATGGATGGTAGCATTATCATTATGGAAGGTTGTCTGTTGTCGTGATTTTTGTTACTCCAATGGATGGTAGCCTTGTCATTATGGATGGTAGTCTGTTGTCGAGATTTTTGTTATTCCAATGGATTGTAGCCTTTTCATTATGGAACGTATTCTGTTCTCGATGTTTTTTTTACTCCAATGGATAGTAGCCTTGTTATTATGGAAGGTAGTTTGTTGTCTAGATTTTTGTTATTCCAATGAATAGTAGCCTTGTCATTATGGAAGGTAGTCTGTTTTCGAAATTTTTGTTACTCCAATGGATGCTAGCATTGTCATCATGGAAGGTAGTATGTCGTTGTGATTTTTGTCACTCCAGTGGATGGTAGCCTTGTAACTATTGTAGGTAGTTTGTTGTTCATATTTTTGTTACTCCAATGGATGGTAGCCTTGTCATTATGGAAGGTAGTCTATTGTCGAGATTTTTGTTACTCCAATGGATGGTAGCCTCGTCATTATGGATGGTAGTCTGTTGTGGATATTTTTGTTACTCCAATGGATGGTAGCTTTGTCATTACGAAAGGTAGTCTATTTTCGAGATTTTTATTACTCCAATAGATGTTAGCCTTGTCATTATGGAAGGTAGTTTGTTGTCGAGATTTTTGTTACTCCAATGGATGGTATCATTGTCATAATGGATGGTAGTCTGTTGTCGTGATTTTTGTTATTCCAATGGATTGTATCATTGTCATAATGGAACGTATTATGTTGTCCATGTCTTCGTTACTTCAATGGATGGTAGCCTTGTCATTATGAAAGGTAGTTTGTTTTCGAGATTTTTGTTATTCCATTGGATTGTTGCCTTGTCATTATGGAAGGTAGTCTATTGTCGAGATTTTTGTTACTCCAATGGATGCTAGTGTTGTCATTTTGGAAGGTAGCATGTCGTTGTGATTTCTGTCACTCCAATGGATGGTAGCCTTGTCACTATGGAAGGTAGTCTGTTGTTCATATTTTTGTTACTCCAATGGATGGTAGCCTTGTAATTTTGGAAGGTAGTCTGTTGTTGAGATTTTTGTTACTCCAATGGATGGTAGCATTATCATTATGGAATTTTGTCTGTTGTCGAGATTTTTGTTACTCCAATGGATGGTAGCCTTGTCATTATGGAAGGTAGTCTATTTTCGAGATTTTTGTTACTTTAATGGATGGTAGCCTTGTCATTATGGAAGGTAGTCTATTTTTGAGATTTTTGTTACTCCAATGGATGGTAGCCTTGTCATTATGGAAGGTAGTTTGTTGTTCATATTTTTGTTACTCCAATGGATGGTTGCCTTGTCATTATGGTAGGTAGTCTATTGTCGATATTTTTGTTACTCCAATGGATGGTAGCATTATCATTATGGAAGGTTGTCTGTTGTCGAGATTTTTGTTACTCCAACGGATAGTAGCCTTGTCATTACGGAAGGTAGTATGTTTTCGAGATTTTTGTTACTCCAATGGATGGTAGCCTTGTCATTATGGATGGTAGTCTATTGTCGAGATTTTTGTTATTCCAATGGATTGTAGCCTTTTCATTATGGAACGTATTCTGTTCTCGATGTTTTTGTTACTCCAATGGATAGTAGCCTTGTTATTATGGAAGGTAGTATGTTGTCTAGATTTTTGTTATTCCAATGAATAGTAGCCTTGTCATTATGGAAGGTAGTCTGTTTTCGAGATTTTTGTTACTCCAATGGATGCTAGCGTTGTCATCATGGAAGGTAGTATGTCATTGTGATTTCTGTCACTCCAGTGGATGGTAGCCTTGTAACTATGGTAGGTAGTTTGTTGTTCATATTTTTGTTACTCCAATGGATGGTAGCCTTGTCATTATGGAAGGTAGTCTATTGTCGAGATTTTTGTTACTCCAATGGATGGTAGCATTATCATTATGGAAGTTTGTCTGTTGTCGAGATTTTTGTTACTCCAATTGATGGTAACCTTGTCATTATGGAAGGTAGTCTGTTTCGGAGATTTTTTTTACTTCAATGGATGCTAGCCTTGTCATTATGGAAGGTAGTTTGTTTTCGAGATTTTTGTTACTCCAATGGATGGTAGGTTTGTCATTATGAAAGGTAGTTTGTTTTCAAGATTTTTGTTATTCCAATGGATGGTTGCCTTGTCATTATGGAATGTAGTCTATTGTCGAGATTTTTGTTACTCCAATGGATGCTAGCGTTGTCATTTTGGAAGGTAGTATGTCGTTGTGATTTCTGTCACTCCAATGGATGGTAGCCATGTCACTATGGCAGGTAGTCTGTTGTTCATATTTTTGTTACTCCAATGGATGGTAGCCATGTCATTTTGGAAGGTAGTCTGTTGTTGAGATTTTTGTTACTCCAATGGATGGTAGCATTATCATTATGGAAGTTTGTCTATTGTCGAGATTTTTGTTACTCCAATGGATGGTAGCCTTGTCATTATGGAAGGTAGTCTGTTTTCAATATTTTTTTTACTTTAATGGATGGTAGCCTTGTCATTATGGAAGGTAGTCTTTTTTTGAGATTTTTGTTACTCCAATGGATGGTAGACTTGGCATTATGGAAGGTAGTTTGTTGTTCATATTTTTGTTACTCCAATGGATGGTAGCCTTATCATTATGGTAGGTAGTCTATTGTCGATATTTTTGTTACTCCAATGGATAGTAGCCTTGTAATTATGGAAGGTAGTCTGTTGTCTAGATTTTTGTTATTCCAATGAATAGTAGCCTTGTCATAATGGAAGGTAGTCTGTTTTCGAGATTTTTGTTACTCCAATGGATGCTAGCATTGTCATCATGGAAGGTAGTATGTCGTTGTGATTTCTGTCACTCCAGGTGATGGTAGCCTTGTAACTATGGTAGGTAGTTTGTTGTTCATATTTTTGTTACTCCAATGGATGGTAGCCTTGTCATTATGGAAGGTAGTCTATTGTCGAGATTTTTGTTACTCCAATGGATGGTAGCCTCGTCATTATGGATCGGAGTCTGTTGTGGATATTTTTGTTACTCCAATGGATGGTAGCCTTGTCATTATGAAAGGTAGTCTATTTTCGAGATTTTTATTACTCCAATAGATGTTAGCCTTGTCATTATGGAAGGTAGTCTGTTGTCGAGATTTTTGTTACTCCAATGAATGGTATCATTGTCATTATGGATGGTAGTCTGTTGTCGTGATTTTTGTTATTCCAATGGATTGTATCATTGTCATTATGGAACGTATTATGTTGTCCATGTTTTCGTTACTTCAATGGATGGTAGCCTTGTCATTATGAAAGGTAGTTTGTTTTCGAGATTTTTGTTATTCCAATGGATGGTTGCCTTGTCATTATGGAAGGAAGTCTATTGTCGAGATTTTTGTTACTCCAATGGATGCTAGCGTTGTCATTTTGGAAGGTAGTATGTCGTTGTGATTTCTGTCACTCCAATGGATGGTAGACTTGTCACTATGGAAGGTAGTCTGTTGTTCATATTTCTGTCACTCCAATGGATGGTAGCCTTGTCACTATGGAAGGTAGTCTGTTGTTCATATTTTTGTTACTCCAATGGATGGTAGCCTTGTCATTTTGGAAGGTAGTCTGTTGTTGAGATTTTTGTTACTCCAATGGATTGTAGCATTATCATTATGGAATTTTGTCTGTTGTCGAGATTTTTGTGACTCCAATGGATGGTAGCCTGGTCATTATGGAAGGTAGTCTGTTTTCGAGATTTTTGTTACCTTAATGGATGGTAGCCTTGTCATTATGGAAGGTAGTCTGTTTTTGAGATTTTTGTTACTCCAATGGATGGTAGCCTTGTCATTATGGAAGGTAGTTTGTTGTTCATATATTTTTTACTCCAATGGATGGTAGCCTTGTCATTATGGTAGGTAGTCTATTGTCGATATTTTTGTTACTCCAATGGATGGTAGCATGATCATTATGGAAGGTTGTCTGTTGTCGAGATTTTTGTTACTCCAATGGATAGTAGCCTTGTCATTACGGAAGGTAGTCTGTTTTCGAGATTTTTGTTACTCCAATGGATGGTAGCCTTGTCATTATGGATGGTAGTTTGTTGTCGATATTTTTGTTATTCCAATGGATTGTAGCCTTTTCATTATGGAACGTATTCTGTTCTCGATGTTTTTGTTACTCCAATGGATAGTAGCCTTGTTATTATGGAAGGTAGTTTGTTGTCTAGATTTTTGTTATTCCAATGAATAGTTGCCTTGTCATTATGGAAGGTAGTCTGTTTTCGAGTTGTTACTCCAATGGATGCTAGCGTTGTCATCATGGAAGGTAGTATGTCATTGTTATTTCTGTCACTCCAGTGGATGGTAGCCTTGTAACTATGGTAGGTAGTTTGTTGTTCATATTTTTTTTACTCCAATGGATGGTAGCCTTGTCATTATGGAAGGTAGTCTATTGTCGAGATTTTTGTTACTCCAATGGATGGTAGCATTATCATTATGGAAGGTTGTCTGTTGTCGAGATTTTTGTTACTCCAATGGATGGTAACCTTGTCATTATGGAAGGTAGTCTGTTTTGGAAATTTTTTTTACTTCAATGGATGCTAGCCTTGTCATTATGGAAGGTAGTTTGTTTTCGAGATTTTTGTTACTCCAATGGATGGTAGCCTTGTCATTATGGAAGGTAGTTTGTTGTTCATATTTTTGTTACTCCAATGGATGGTAGACTTGTCATTATGGTAGGTAGTCTATTGTCGAGATTTTTGTTACTCCAATGGATGGTAGAATTATCATTATGGAAGGTTGTCTGTTGTCGAGATTTTTGTTACTCCAATGGATGGTAGCCTTGTCATTACGGAATGTAGTTTGTTTTCGAGATTTTTGTTACTCCAATGGATGGTAGCCTTGTCATTATGGATGGTAGTCTGTTGTCGAGATTTTTGTTATTCCAATGGATTGTAGCCTTTTCATTATGGAACGTATTCTGTTTTCGATGTTTTTGTTACTCCAATGGATAGTAGCCTTGTTATTATGGAAGGTAGTCTGTTGTCTAGTTTTTTGTTATTCCAATGAATGGTAGCCTTGTCATTATGCAAGGTAGTTTGTTGTCGATATTTTTGTTACTCCAATTTATGCGAGCATTGTCATTATGGAAGGTAGTATGTCGTTGTCATTTCTGCCACTCCAATGGATGGTAGCCTTATAACTATGGAAGGTAGTTTGTTGTTCATATTTTTGTTACTCCAATGGATGGTAGCCTTGTCAATATGGAAGGTAGTCTATTGTCGAGATTTTTGTTACTCCAATGGATGGTAGCATTATCATTATGGAAGGTTGTCTGTTGTCGAGATTTTTGTTACTCCAATGGATGGTAACCTTGTCATTATGGAAGGTAGTCTTTTTTGGAGATTTTTGTTACTTCAATGGATGCTAGCCTTGTCATTATGGAAGGTAGTCTATTTTCGATATTTTTGTTACTCCAATGGATGGTAGCCTTGTCATTATGGAAGGTAGTTTGTTGTTTATATATTTTTTACTCTAATGGATGGTATCCTTGTAATTATGGTAGGTAGTCTATTGTCGAGATTTTTGTTACTCCAATGGATGGTAGCATTATCATTATGGAAGGTTGTCTGTTGTCGAGATTTTTGTTATTCCAATGAATGGTAGCCTTGTCATTACGGAAGGTAGTCTGTTGTCGATATTTTTCTTACACCAATTTATGCTAGCGTTGTCATTATGGAAGGTAGTATGTCGTTGTGATTTCTGTCACTCCAATGGATGGTAGCCTTATAACTATGGAAGGTAGTCTGTTGTTCATATTTTTGTTACTCCAATGGATGGTAGCCTTGTCATTATGGAAGGTAGTCTATTGTCGACATTTTGTTTCTCCAATGGATGATAGCATTATCATTCTGGAAGGTTCTCTGTTGTCGAGATTTTTGTTACTCCAATGGATGGTAGCCTTGTCATTATGGAAGGTAGTTTGTTTTCGAGATTTTTGTTACTTCAATGGATGGTAGCTTTGTCATTTTGTAAGGTAATCTATTTTCGAGATTTTTGTTACTCCAATGGATGGTAGCCTTGTCATTATGGAAGGTAGTGTGTTGTTCATATTTTTGTTACTCCAATGGATGGTAGCCTTGTCATTATGGTAGGTAGTTTATTGTCGAGATTTTTGTTACCCCAATGGATGGTAGCATTATCATTATGGAAGGTTGTCTGTTGTCGAGATTTTTGTTACTCGAATGGAAGGTAGCCTTGTCATGACGGTAGGTAGTCTGTTTTCGAGATTTTTGTTACTCCAATGGATGGTAGCCTTGTCAATATGGATGGTAGTCTGTTGTCGAGATTTTTGTTATTCCAATGGATGCTAGCTTTGTCATTTTGGAAGGTAGTATGTCGTTTTTATTTTTGTCACTCCAATGGATGGTAGCCTTGTCACTATGTAAGGTAGTCTGTTTTTCATATTTTTGTTACTCCAATGGATGGTAGCCATGTCATTATGGAAGGTAGTCTATTGTCGAGATTTTTGTTACTTCAATGGATGGTAGCATTATCATTATGGAAGGTTGTCTGTTGTCGAGATTTTTGTTACTCCAATGGATGGTAGCCTTGTCATTATGGAAGGTAGTCAGTTTTCGAGATTTTTGTAACTTCAATGGATGGTAGCCTTATCATTTTGGAAGGTAGTCTATTTTCGAGATTTTTGTTACTCCAATGGATGGTAGCCTTGTCATTATGGAAGGTAGTCTGTTGTTCATATTTATGTTACTCCAATGGATGGTAGCCTTGCCATTATGGTACGTAGTCTATTGTCGAGATTTTTCTTACTCCAATGGATGGTAGCATTATCATTATGGAAGAATGTCTGCTGTCGAGATTTTTGTTACTCCAATCGATGGTAGCCTTGTCATTACGGAAGGTAGTCTGTTTTCGAGATTTTTGTTACTCCAATGGATGGTAGCCTTATCATTATGGATGGTTGTCTGTTGTCGAGATTTTTGTTGTTCCAATGGCTTGTAGCCTTTTCATTATGGAACGTATTCTGTTGTCGATGTTTTTGTTACTCCAATGGATAATATCCTTGTTATTATGGAAGGTAGTCTGTTGTCTAGATTTTATGTTATTCCAATGGATGGTAGCATTATCATTATGGAAGGTTGTCTGTTGTCAAGATTTTTGTTACTCCAACGGATGGTAGCCTTATCATTATGGAAGGTTGTCTGTTGTCAAGATTTTTGTTACTCCAATGGATGGTAGCCTTGTCATTATGGAAGGTAGTCTGTTTTCGAGATTTTTGTTAATTCAATGGATGGTAGCCTTGTCATTTTGGAAGGTAGTCTGTTTTCGAGATTTTTGTTACTCCAATGGATGGTAGCCTTGTCATTATGGAAGTTAGTCTGTTGTTCATATTTTTGTTACTACAATTGATGGTAGCCTTGTCATTATTGTAGGTAGTCTATTGTCGAGATTTTTGTTACTCCAATGGATGGTAGCATTATCATTATGGAAGGTTCTCTATTGTCGAGATTTTTGTTACTCCAATGGATGGTAGCCTTGCCATTACGGAAGGTAGTCTGTTTTCGAGATTATTGTTATTCCAATGGATGGTAGCCTCGTCATTATGGAAGGTAGTCTGTTGTTCATATTTTTGTTACTCCAATGGATGGTATCCTTGTCATTATGGAAGGTAGTTTGTTTTCTAGATTTTTGTTACTTCAATGGATGGTAGCCTTGTCATTTTGGAAGGTAGTCTATTTTCGAGATTTTTGTTACTCCAATGGATGGTAGCCTTGTCATTATGGAAGGTAGTCTGTTGTTCATACTTTTGTTACTCCAATGGATGCTAGCCTTGCCATTATGGTACATAGTCTATTGTCGAGATTTTTCTTACTCCAATGGATGGTAGCATTATCATTATGGAAGACTGTCTGTTGTCGAGATTTTTCTTACTCCAATGGATGGTAGCCTTATCATTATGGAAGACTGTCTGTTGTCGAGATTTTTGTTACTTCTATGGATGGTAGCCTTATCATTATGGATGGTAGTCTGTTGTCGAGATTTTTGTTATTCCAATGGATTGTAGCCTTTTCAATATGGAACATATTCTGTTGTCGATGTTTTTGTTACTCCAATGGATAATAGCCTTGTTATTATGGAAGGTAGTCTGTTGTCTAGATTTTATGTTATTCCAATGGATGGTAGCATTATCATTATGGAAGGTTGTCTGTTGTCAAGATTTTTGTTACTCCAACGGATGGTAGCCTTATCATTATGGAAGGTTGTTTGTTGTCGAGATTTTTGTTACTCCAATGGATGGTAGCCTTGTCGTTATGGAAGGTAGTCTGTTTTCGAGATTTTTGTTAATTCAATGGATGGTAGCCTTGGCATTTTGGAAGGTAGTCTGTTTTCGAGATTTTTGTTACTCCAATGGATTGTAGCCTTGTCATTATGGAAGTTAGTCTGTTGTTCATATTTTTGTTACTCCAATTGATGGTAGCCTTGTCATTATGGTAGGTAGTCTATTGTCAAGATTTTTGTTACTCCAATGGATGGTAGCATTATCATTATGGAAGGTTGTCCGTTGTCGAGATTTTTGTTACTCCAATAGATGGTAGCCTTATCATTATGGAAGGTTGTCTGTTGTCGAGATTTTTGTTACTCCAATGGATGATAGCCTTGTCATTATGGAAGGTAGTCTATTTTCGAGATTTTTATTACTTCAATGGATGGTAGCCTTGTCATTTTGGAAGTTAGTCTGTTTTCGAGATTTTTGTTACTCCAATGGATGGTAGCCTTGTCATTATGGAAGGTAGTGTGTTATTCATATTTTTGTTACTCCAATGGATGGTAGCCTTGTCATTATGGTAGGTAGTTTATTGTCGAGATTTTTGTTACCCCAATGGATGGTAGCATTATCATTATGGAAGGTTGTCTGTTGTCGAGATTTTTGTTACTCGAATGGATGGTAGCCTTGTCATGACGGTAGGTGGTCTGTTTTCGAGATTTTTGTTACTCCAATGAATGGTAGCCTTGTCAATATGGATGGTAGTCTGTTGTCGAGATTTTTGTTATTCCAATGGATTGTATCATTGTCATTATGGAACGTATTCTGTTGTCGATGTTTTCGTTACTCCAATGGATGGTAGCCTTATCATTATGAAAGGTAGTTTTTGTCGAGATTTTTGTTATTCCAAAGGATGCTAGCTTTGTCATTTTGGAAGGTAGTATGTCGTTTTTATTTTTGTCACTCCAATGGATGGTAGCCTTGTCACTATGTAAGGTAGTCTGTTTTTCATATTTTTGTTACTCCAATGGATGGTAGCCTTGTCATTATGGAAGGTGGTCTATTGTCGAGATTTTTGTTACTCCAATGGATGGTAGCATTATCATTATGGAAGGTTGTCTGTTGTCGAGATTTTTGTTACTCCAATGGATGGTAGCCTTGTCATTATGGAAGGTAGTCAGTTTTCGAGATTTTTGATACTTCAATGGATGGTAGCCTTATCATTTTGGAAGGTAGTCTATTTTCGAGATTTTTGTTACTCCAATGGATGGTAGCCTTGTCATTATGGAAGGTAGTCTGTTGTTCATATTTTTGTTACTCCAATGGATGGTAGCCTTGCCATTATGGTACGTAGTCTATTGTCGTGATTTTTCTTACTCCAATGGATGGTAGCATTATCATTATGGAAGACTGTCTGCTGTCGAGATTTTTGTTACTCCAATGGATGGTAGCCTTGTCATTACGGAAGGTAGTCTGTTTTCGAGATTTTTGTTACTCCAATGGATGGTAGCCTTATCATTATGGATGGTTGTCTATTGTCGAGATTTTTGTTATTCCAATGGATTGTAGCCTTTTCATTATGGAACGTATTCTGTTGTCGATGTTTTTGTTACTCCAATGGATAATATCCTTGTTATTATGGAAGGTAGTCTGTTGTCTAGATTTTATGTTATTCCAATGGATGGTAGCATTATCATTATGGAAGGTTGTCTGTTGTCAAGATTTTTGTTACTCCAACGGATGGTAGCCTTATCATTATGGAAGGTTGTCTGTTGTCGAGATTTTTGTTACTCCAATGGATGGTAGCCTTGTCATTATGGAAGGTAGTCTGTTTTCGAGATTTTTGTTAATTCAATGGATGGTAGCCTTGTCATTTTGGAAGGTAGTCTGTTTTCGAGATTTTTGTTACTCCAATGGATGGTAGCCTTCTCATTATGGAAGTTAGTCTGTTGTTCATATTTTTGTTACTACAATTGATGGTAGCCTTGTCATTATTGTAGGTAGTCTATTGTCGAGATTTTTGTTACTCCAATGGATGGTAGCATTATCATTATGGAAGGTTGTCTATTGTCGAGATTTTTGTTACTCCAATGGATGGTAGCCTTGCCATTACGGAAGGTAGTCTGTTTTCGAGATTTTTGTTACTCCAATGGATGGTAGCCTTGTCATTATGGAAGGTAGTCTGTTTTCTAGATTTTTGTTACTTTAATGGATAGTAGCCTTGTCATTTTGGAAGGTAGTCTATTTTCGAGATTTTTGTTACTCTAATGGATGGTAGCCTTGTCATTATGGAAGGTAGTCTGTTGTTCATATATTTGTTACTCCAATGGATGGTAGCCTTGCCATTATGGTACGTAGTCTATTGTCGAGATTTTTCTTACTCCAATGGATGGTAGCATTATCATTATGGAAGACTTTGTTGTCGAGATTTTTGTTACTCCAATGGATGGTAGCCTTGTCATTACGAAAGGTAGTCTGTTTTCGAGATTTTTGTTACTTCAATGGATGGTAGCCTTATCGTTATGGATGGTAGTCTGTTGTCGAGATTTTTGTTATTCCAATGGATTGTAGCCTTTTCAATATGGAACGTATTCTGTTGTCGATGTTTTTGTTACTCCAATGGATAATAGCCTTGTTATTATGGAAGGTAGTCTGTTGTCTAGATTTTATGTTATTCCAATGGATGGTAGCATTATCATTATGGAAGGTTGTCTGTTGTCAAGATTTTTGTTACTCCAACGGATGGTAGCCTTATAATTATGGAAGGTTGTCTGTTGTCGAGATTTTTGTTACTCCAATGGATGGTAGCCTTGTCGTTATGGAAGGTAGTCTGTTTTCGAGATTTTTGTTAATTCAATGGATGGTAGCCTTGTCATTTTGGAAGGTAGTCTGTTTTCGAGATTTTTGTTACTCCAATGGATTGTAGCCTTGTCATTATGGAAGTTAGTATGTTGTTCATATTTTTGTTACTCCAATTGATGGTAGCCTTGACATTATGGTAGGTAGTCTATTGTCGAGATTTTTGTTACTCCAATGGATGGTAGCATTATCATTATGGAAGGTTGTCCGTTGTCGAGATTTTTGTTACTCCAATAGAAGGTAGCCTTATCATTATGGAAGGTTGTCTGTTGTCGAGATTTTTGTTACTCCAATGGATGATAGCCTTGTCATTATGGAAGGTAGTCTGTTTTCGAGATTTTTATTACTTCAATGGATGGTAGCCTTGTCATTTTGGAAGTTAGTCTGTTTTCGAGATTTTTGTTACTCCAATGGATGGTAGCCTTGTCATTATGGAAGGTAGTCTATTGTTCATATTTTTGTTACTCCAATGGATGGTAGCCTTGCCATTATGGTAGGTAGTCTATTGTCGAGATTTTTGTTACTCCAATGGATGGTAGCATTATCATTATGGAAGGTTGTCTGTTGTTGAGATTTTTGTTACTCCAATAGATGGTAGCCTTGTCATTACGGAAGGTAGTCAGTTTTCGAGATTTTTGTTACTCCAATGGATGGTAGCCTTGTCATTATGGATGGTAGTCTATTGTGGATATTTTTGTTACTCCAATGGATGGTAGCCTTGTCATTACGAAAGGTAGTCTATTTTCGATATTTTTGTTACTCCAATAGATGTTAGCCTTGTCATTATGGAAGGTAGTCTGTTGTCGAGATTTTTGTTACTCCAATGGATGTTATCTTTGTCATTATGGATGGTAGTCTGTTGTCGTGATTTTTGTTATTCCAATGGATTGTATCATTGTCATTATGGAACGTATTCTATTGTCCATGTTTTCGTTACTCCAATGGATGGTAGCCTTGTCATTATGAAAGGTAGTATGTTTTTGAGATTTTTGTTATTCCAATGGATGGTTGCCTTGTCATTATGGAAGGTAGTCTATTTTCGAGATTTTTGTTACTCCAATGGATGCTAGCGTTGTCATTTTGGAAGGTAGTATGTCGTTGTGATTTCTGTCACTCCAATGGATGGTAGCCTTGTCACTATGGAAGGTAGTATGTTGTTCATATTTTTGTTACTCCAATGGATGGTAGCCTTGTCATTTTGGAAGGTAGTCTATTGTTGAGATTTTTGTTACTCCAATGCATGGTAGCCTTGTCATTATGGAAGTTTGTCTGTTGTCGAGATTTTTATTACTCCAATGGATGGTAGCCTTGTCATTATGGAAGGTAGTTTCTTGTTCATATTTTTGTTACTCCAATGGATCGTAGCCTTTTCATTATGGTAGGTAGTCTATTGTCGATATTTTTGTTACTCCAATGGATGGTAGCATTATCATTATGGAAGGTTGTCTGTTGTCGAGATTTTTGTTACTCCAATGGATGGTAGCCTTGTCATTACGGAAGGTAGTCTGTTTTCGAGATTTTTGTTACTCCAATGGATGTTAGCCTTGTCATTTTGGATGGTAGTTTGTTGTCGAGATTTTTGTTATTCCATTGGATTGTATCATTGTCATTATGGAACGTATTGTGTTGTTGATGTTTTCGTTACTCCAATGGATGGTAGACTTATCATTATGAAAGGTAGTTTATTGTCGAGATTTTTGTTATTCCAATGGATGGTAGCCTTGTCATTATGGGAGGTAGTCTATTGTCGAGATTTTTGTTACTCCAATGGATGCTAGCGTTGTCATTTTGGAAGGTAGTAGGTCATTTTGATTTCTGTCACTCCAATGGATGGTAGCCTTGTCACTATTGAAGGTAGTCTATTTTTCATATTTTTGTTACTCCAATGGATGGTAGCCTTGTCATTATGGTAGGTAGTCTATTGTCGAGATTTTTGTTACTCTAATGGATGGTAGCATTATCATTATGGAAGGTTGTCTATTGTCGAGATTTTTGTTACTCCAATGGATGGTAGCCTTGTCATTACGGAAGGTAGTCTGTTTTCGAGATTTTTGTTACTCCAATGGATGGTAGCCTCGTCATTATGGATGGTAGTCTGTTGTGGATATTTTTGTTACTCCAATGGATGGTAGCCTTGTCATTACGAAAGGTAGTCTATTTTCGAGATTTTTGTTACTCCAATAGATGTTTGCCTTGTCATTATGGAAGGTAGTCTGTTGTCGAGATTTTTGTTACTCCAATGGATGGTATCATTGTCATTATGGATGGTAGTCTGTTGTCGTGATTTTTGTTATTCCAATGGATTGTATCATTGTCATTATGGAACATATTCTGTTGTCCATGTTTTCGTTACTCCAATGGATGGTAGCCTTGTCATTATGAAAGGTAGTTTGTTTTCGAGATTTTTGTTATTCCAATGGATGGTTGCCTTGTCATTATGGAAGGTAGTCTATTATCGAGATTTTTGTTACTCCAATGGATGCTAGCGTTGTCATTTTGGAAGGTAGTATGTCGTTGTGATTTCTGTCACTCCAATGGATGGTAGCCTTGTCACTATGGAAGGTAGTCTGTTGTTCATATTTTTGTTACTCCAATGGATGGTAGCCTTGTCATTTTGGAAGGTAGACTGTTGTTAAGATTTTTGTTACTCCAATGGATGGTAGCATTATCATTATGGAAGTTTGTCTGTTGTCGAGATTTTTGTTACTCCAATGGATGGTAGCCTTGTCATTATGGAAGGTAGTCTGTTGTTCATATTTTTGTTACTCCAATGGATGGTAGCCTTGTCATTATGGTAGGTAGTCTATTGTCGAGATTTTTGTTACTCCAATGGATGGTAGCATTATCATTATGGAAGGTTTTCTGTTGTCGAGATTTTTGTTACTCCAATGGATGGTAGCCTTGTCATTACGAAAGGTAGTCTGTTTTCGAGATTTTTGTTACTCTAATGGATGGTAGCCTCGTCATTATGGATGGTAGTCTGTTGTGGATATTTTTGTTACTCCAATGGATGGTAGCCTTGTCATTACGAAAGGTAGTCTATTTTCGAGAATTTTGTTACTCCAATAGATGTTATCCTTGTCATTATGGAAGGTAGTCTGTTGTCGAGATTTTTGTTACTCCAATGGATGGTATCATTGTCATTATGGATGGTAGTCTGTTGTCGTGATTTTTGTTATTCCAATGGATTGTATCATTGTCATTATTGAACATATTTTGTTGTCCATGTTTTCGTTACTCCAATGGATGGTAGCCTTGTCATTATGAAAGGTAGTTTGTTTTCGAGATTTTTTTTATTCCAATGGATGGTTGCCTTGTCATTATGGAAGGTAGTCTATTGTCGAGATTTTTGTTACTCCAATGGATGCTAGCGTTGTCATTTTGGAAGGTAGTATGTCGTTGTGATTTCTGTCACTCCAATGGATGGTAGCCTTGTCACTATGGAAGGTAGTCTGTTGTTCATATTTTTGTTACTCCAATGGATGGTAGCCTTCTCATTTTGGAAGGTAACCTGTTGTTGAGATTTTTGTTACTCCAATGGATGGTAGCCTTGTCATTATGAAAGGTAGTTTGTTTTCGAGATTATTGTTATTCCAATGGATGGTTGCCTTGTCATTATGGAAGGTAGTCTATTGTCGAGATTTTTGTTACTCCAATGGATGCTAGCGTTGTCATTTTGGAAGGTAGTATGTCGTTGTGATTTCTGTCACTCCAATGGATGGTAGCCTTGTCACTATGGAAGGTAGTCTGTTGTTCATATTTTTGTTACTCCAATGGATGGTAGCCTTGTAATTTTGGAAGGTAGTCTGTTGTTGAGATTTTTGTTACTCCAATGGATGGTAGCATTATCATTATGGAAGTTTGTCTGTTGTCGAGATTTTTGTTACTCCAATGGATGGTAGCCTTGTCATTCTGGAAGGTAGTCTGTTTTCGATATTTTTGTTACTTTAATGGATGGTAGCCTTGTCATTATGGAAGGTAGTCTGTTTTTGAGATTTTTGTTACTCCAATGGATGGTAGCCTTGGCATTATGGAAGGTAGTTTGTTGTTCATATTTTTGTTACTCCAATGGATGGTAGCCTTGTCATTATGGTAGGTAGTCTATTGTCAATATTTTTGTTACTCCAATGGATGGTAGCATTATCATTATGGAAGGTTGTCTGTTGTCGAGATTTTTGTTACTCCAATGGATGGTAGTCTTGTCATTACGGAAGGTAGTCTGTTTTCGAGATTTTTGTTACTCCAATGGATGGTAGCCTTGTCATTATAGATGGTAGTCTGTTGTCGAGATTTTTGTTATTCCAATGGATGGTAGCCTTGTCACTATGGAAGGTAGTTTGTTGTTTATATTTTGGTTACTCCAATGGATGGTAGCCTCGTCATTATGGAAGGTAGTCTATTGTCGATATTTTTGTTAGTCCAATAGATGGTAGCATTATCATTATGGAAGGTGTCTGTTGTCTAGATTTTTGTTACTCCAATGGATGGTAGCCTTGCCATAATGTAAGGTAGTCTGTTTTCGAGATTTTTGTTACTCCAATGGATGGTAGCCTTGTCATTATGGAAGGTAGTTTGTTTTTGAGATTTTTGTTACTCCAATGGATGGTAGCCTTGTCATTATGGAAGATAGTCTGTTGTTCATATTTTTGTTACTCCAATGGATGGTAGCCTTGTCATTATGGAAAGTAGTCTGTTGTCTAGATTTTTGTTACTCCAATGGATGGTAGCATTATCATTATGGAAGGTTGTCTGTTGTCGATATTTTTGTTACTCAAATGGATGGTAGCCTTGTCATTACGAAAGGTAGTCTGTTTTCGATATTTTTGTTACTCCAATGGATGGTAGCCTTGTCATTATGGATGGTAGTCTGTTGTCGAGATTTTTGTTATTCCAATGGATTGTAGCCTTTTCATTATGGAACATATTCTGTTGTCGATGTTTTTGTTACTCCAATGGATAGTAGTCTTGTTATTATGGAAGGTAGTCTGTTGTCTAGATTTTTGTTATTCCAATGAATAGTAGCCTTGTCATTATGGAAGGTAGTCTGTTGTCGAGATTTTTGTTACTCCAATGGATGCTAGCATTGTCATTATGGAAAGTAGTATGTTGTTGTGATTTATGTCACTCCAATGGATGGTAGCCTTGTAACTATGGAAGGTAGTATGTTGTTCATATTTTTGTTACTCCAATGGATGGTAGCCTTGTCATTATGGAAGGTAGTCTATTGTCGAGATTTTTGTTACTCTAATGGATGGTAGCATTATCATTATGGAAGGTTATCTGTTGTCGAGATTTTTGTTACTCCAATGGATGGTAGCCTTATCATTATGGAAGGTTGTCTGTTGTCGAGATTTTTGTTACTCCAATGGATGGTAGCCTTGTCATCATGGAAGGTAGTCTGTTTTCGAGATTTTTGTTACTCCAATGGATGGTAGCCTTCTCATTATGGAACGTAGTTTATTGTTCATTTTTTTTACTCCAATGGATGGTAGCCTTGTCATTATGGTACGTAGTCTATTTTCGAGATTTTTGTTACTCTAATGGATGGTAGCATTATCATTATGGAAGGTTGTCTGTTGTCGAGATTTTTGTTACTCCAATGGATGGTAGCCTTATCATTATGGAAGGTAGTTTGTTATTCATATTTTTGTTACTCCAATGGATGGTAGCCTTGTCATTATGGTAAGTAGTCTATTGTCTTGATTTTTGTTACTCCAATTGATGGTAGCATTATCATTATGGAAGGTTGTCTGTTGTCGAGATTTTTGTTACTCCAATGGATGGTAGCCTTGTCATTACGGAAGGTAGTCTGTTTTCGAGATTTTTGTTACTCCAATGGATGGTAGCCTTGTCATTATGGATGGTAGTCTGTTGTCGAGATTTTTGTTATTCCAATGGATTGTAGCCTTTTCATTATGGAACGTATTCTATTGTCGATGTTTTTGTTACTCCAATGGATAGTAGCCTTGTTATTATGGAAGGTAGTCTATTGTCTAGATTTTTGTTATTCCAATGAATAGTAGCCTTGTCATTATGGAAGGTAGTCTGTTGTCGAGATTTTTGTTACTCTAATGGATGCTAGCGTTGTCATTATCGAAAGTAGTATGTCATTGTGATTTATGTCACTCCAATGGATGGTAGCCTTGTAACTATGTAGGGTAGTATGTTGTTCATATTTTTGTTAGTCCAATGGATGGTAGCCTTGTCATTATGGAAAGTAGTCTATTTTCGAGATTTTTGTTACTCTAATGGATGGTAGCATTATCATTATGGAAGGTTTATCTATTGTCGAGATTTTTGTTACTCCAATGGATGGTAGCCTTATCATTATGGAAGGTGGTCTGTTGTCAAGATTTTTGTTACTCCAATGGATGGTAGCCTTGTCATTATGGAAGGTAGTCTGTTTTCGAGATTTTTGTTATTTCAATGGATGGTAGCCTTGTCATTTTGGAAGGTAGTCTGTTTACGAGATTTTTGTTACTCCAATGGATGGTAGCCTTGTCATTATGGAAGGTAGTCTTTTGTTCATATTTTTGTTACTCCAATGGATGGTAGCCTTGTCATTATGGTAGGTAGTCTATTGTCGAGATTTTTGTTACTCCAATGGATGGTAGCATTATCATTATGGAAGGTTGTTTGTTGTCGAGATTTTTGTTACTCCAATGGATGGTAGCCTTGTCATTACAGAAGGTAGTCTGTTGTCGAGATTTTTGTTACTCCAATGGATGGTAGCCTTGTTATTATGGATGGTAGTCTGTTGTCGAGATTTTTGTTATTCCAATGGATTGTATCATTGTCATTATCGAACGTATTTTGTTGTCGATGTTTTCGTTACACCAATGGATGGTAGCCTTGTCATTATGAAAGGTAGTTTGTTGTCGAGATTTTTGTTATTCCAATGGATGGTAGCCTTGTCATTATATAAGTTAGTCTATTGTCAAGATTTTTGTTACTCCAATGGATGCTAGCATTGTCATTTTGGAAGGTAGTATGTCGTTTTGATTTCTGTCACTCCAATGGATGGTAGCCTTGTCACTATGGAAGGTAGTCTGTTTTTCATATTTTTGTTACTCAAATGGATGGTAGCCTTGTCATTATGGAAGGTAGTCTATTGCAGAGATTTTTTTTACCCTAATGGATGGTAGCATTATCATTATGGAAGGTTGTCTGTTGTCGAGATATTTGTTACTTCAATGGATGTTAGCCTTGTCATTTTGGAAGGTAGTCTATTTTCGAGATTTTTGTTACTCCAATGCATGGTAGCCTTGTCATTATGGAAAGTAGTCTGTTATTCATATTTTTGTTATTCCAATGGATGATAGCCTTGCCATTATGGTAGGTAGTCTATTGTCGAGATTTTTGTTACTCCAATGGATGGTAGCATTATCATTATGGAAGGTTGTCTGTTTCCGAGATTTTTGTTACTCGAATGGATGGTAGGCTTGTCATTACGGAAGGTAGTATGTTTTCGAGATTTTTGTTACCCCAATGGATGGTAGCCTGGTCATTATGGATGGTAGTCTGTTGTCGAGATTTTTGTTATTCCAATGGATTGTAGCCTTTTCATTAGGGAACATATTCTATTGTTGATGTTTTTGTTACTCCAATGGATAGTAGCCTTGTTATAATGGAAGGTAATCTGTTGTCTAGATTTTTGTTATTCCAATGAATGGTAGCCCTGTCATTATGGAAGGTAGTCTATTGTCGAGATATTTGTTACTCCAATGGATGCTAGCATTGTCATTATGGAAGGTAGTATGTCGTTGTGATTTCTGTTACTCCAATGGATGGTAGCCTTGTCACTATGGAAGGTAGTCTCTTGTTCATATTTTTGTTACTCCAATGGATGGTACCCTCGTCATTATGGAAGGTAGTCTGTTTTCGAGATTTTTCTTACTCCAATGGATGGTAGCCTTGTCATTATGGAAGGTAGTTTGTTTTTGAGAAGTTTATTACTCCAATGGATAGTAGCCTTGTCATTATGGAAGGTAGTCTGTTGTTCATATTTTTGTTACTCCAATGGATGGTAGCCTTGTCACTATGGTACGTAGTCTATTGTCGAGATTTTTGTTACTCCAATGGATGGTAGCATTATCATTATGGAAGGTTGTATGTTGTCGAGATTTTTGTTACTCCAATGGATGGTAGCCTTGTCATTACGAAAGGTAGTCTATTTTCGAGATTTTTGTTACTCCAATAGATGGTAGCCTTGTCATTATGGAAGACAGTTTGTTGTCGAGATTTTGGTTACTCCAATGGATGGTATCATTGTCATTATGGATGGTAGTTTTTTGTCGTGATTTTTGTTATTCCAATGGATTGTATCATTGTCATTATGGAAGTTTATCTGTTATTGATGTTTTCGTTACTCCAATGGATGGTAGCCTTGTCATTATGAAAGGTAGTTTGATGTCAATATTTTTGTTATTCCAATGGATGGTAGCCTTGTCATTATGGAAGGTAGTCTATTATCGAGATTTTTGTTACTCCAATGGATGCTAGCGTTGTCATTTTGGAAGGTAGTAAGTCATTGTGATTTCTGTCACTCCAATGGATGGTAGCCTTGTCATTATGGAAGGTAGTTTGTTTTTCATATTTTTGTTACTCCAATGGATGGTAGCCTTGTCATTATGGAAGGTAGTCTGTTGTTGAGATTTTTGTTATTCCAATGGATGGTAGCATTATCATTATGGAAGCTTATCTGTTGTTGAGATTTTTGTTACTCCAATGGATGGTAGCCTTGTCATTATGGAAGGTAGTCTGTTGTCGAGATTTTTGTTACTCCAATGGATGGTAGCCTTGTCATTATGGAAGGTAGTCTATTTTCGAGATTTTTGTTACTCCAATGGATGGTAGCCTTGTCATTATGGAAGGTAGTTTGTTGTTCATATTTTTGTTACTCCAATGGATGGTAGCCTTGTCATTATGGTAGGTAGTCTATTGTCTAGATTTTTGTTACTCCAATGGATGGTAGCATTATCATTATGGAAGGTTGTCTGTTGTTGAGATTTTTGTTACTCCAATGGATGGTAGCCTTGTCATTACGGAAGGTAGTCTATTTTCGAGATTTTTGTTACTCCAATGGATGGTAGCCTTGTCATTATGGACGGTAGTCTATTGTCGAGATTTTTGTTATTCCAATGGATTGTAGCCTTTTCATTATGGAACGTATTCTGTTTTCGATGTTTTTGTTACTCCAATGGATAGTAGCCTTGTAATTATGGAAGGTAGTCTGTTGTCTAGATTTTGGTTATTCCAACGAATGGTAGCCTTGTCATTATGGAAGGTAGTCTGTTGTCGAGATTTTTGTTACTCCAGTTGACTAGCGTTGTCATTATTGAAAGTAGTATGTTGTTGTGATTTCTGTCACTCCAATGGATGGTAGCCTTGTAACTATGGAAGGTAGTCTGTTGTTCATATTTTTGTTACTCCAATTGATGGTAGCCTTGTCATTATGGAAGGTAGTCTATTGTCGAGATTTTTGTTATTCCAATGGATGGTAGCCTTGTCATTATGGAAGGTAGTCCGTTTTCGAGATATTTGTTACTTCAATGGATCGTAGCATTGTCATTATGGAAGGTTGTCTGTTGTCGAGATTTTTGTTACTCCAATGGATGGTAGCATTATCATTATGGAAGTTTATCTGTTGTCGAGATTTTTGTTACTCCAATGGATGGTAGCCTTGTCATTATGGAAGGTAGTCTATTTTCGATATTTTTGTTACTTTAATGGATGGTAGCCTTGCCATTATGGAAGGTAGTCTGTTTTCGAGATTTTTGTTACTCCAATGGATGGTAGCCTAGTCATTATGGAAGGTAGTTTGTTGTTCATATTTTTGTTACTCCAATGGATGGTAGCCTTATCATTATGGTAGGTAGTCTATTGTCGAGATTTTTGTTACTCCAATATATGGTAGCATTATCATTTTGGAAGGTTGTCTGTTGTCGATATTTTTGTTACCCCAATGGATGGTAGACTTGTCATTACGGAAGGTAGTCTGTTTTCAAGATTTTTGTTACTCCAATGGATGGTAGCCTTGTAATTAGGGATGGTAGTCTATTGTTGAGATTTTTGTTATTCCAATGGATTGTAGCCTTTTCATTATGGAACGTATTCTGTTGTCGATGTTTTTGTTACTCCAATGGATAATAGCCTTGTCATTATGGAAGGTAGTCTGTTGCCGAGATTTTTGTTACTCCAATGAATGCTAGCGTTGTCATTATGGAAGGTAGTATGTCGTTGTGATTTCTGCCACTCCAATGGATTGTAGCCTCGTAACTATGGAAGGTAGTATGTTGTTCATATTTTTGTTACTCCAATGGATGGTAGCCTTGTCATTATGGAAGGCAGTCATTTTGTCTAGATTTTTGTTACTCCAATGGATGGTAGCATTATCATTATGAAAGGTTGTCTGTTGTCGAGATTTTTGTTACTCCAATGGGTGGTAGCATTATCATTAAGGAAGTTTGTCTGTTGTCGATATTTTTGTTACTCCAATGGATGTTTGCCTTGTCATTATGGAAGGTAGTCTGTTTTCGATATTTTTGTTACTCCAATGGAGGGTAGCCTTGTCATTATGGAAGGTAGTTTGTTGTTCATATTTTTGTTACTCCAATGGATGGTAGCCTTGTCATTATGGTAGGTAGTCTATTGCCGAGATTTTTGTTACTCCAATGGATGGTAGCATTATCATTAGGGAAGGTTGTCTGTTGTCGAGATTTTTGTTACTCCAATGGATGGTAGCCTTGTCATTACGGAAGGTAGTCTGTTTTCGAGATTTTTGTTACTCCAATGGATGGTAGCCTTGTCATTATGGATGGTAGTCTGTTGTCAATATTTTTGTTATTCCAATGGATTGTAGTCTTTTCATTATGGAACGTATTCTGTTTTCGATGTTTTTGTTACTCCAATGGATAATAGCCTTGTTATTATAGAAGGTAGTCTGTTGTCTAGATGTTGGTTAATCCAATGAATGGTAGCCTTGTCATTATGGAAGGTAGTCTGCTGTCGAGATTTTTGTTACTCCAATTGATGCTAGCGTTGTCATTATGGAAGGTAGTATGTCGTTGTGATTTCTGTCACTCCAATGGATGGTAGCCTTGTAACTATGGAAGGTAGTCTGTTGTTCATATTTTTGTTACTCCAATTGATGGTAGCCTTGTCATTATGGAAGGTAGTCTATTGTCGAGATTTTTGTTACTCCAATGGATGGTAGCATTATCATTATGGAAGGTTGTCTGTTCTCGAGATTTTTGTTACTCCAATGGACGGTAGCCTTGTCATTATGGAAGGTAGTCTATTTTCGAGATTTTTGTTACTTCAATGGATGGTAGCGTTGTCATTATGGAAGGTAGTCTTTTTCGAGATTTTTGTTACTCCAATGGATGGTAGCCTTGTCATTATGGAAGGTAGTCTGTTTTCGAGATTTTTGTTACTCCAATGGATGGTAGCCTTGTCATTATGGAATGTAGTCTATTTTCGAGATTTTTGTTACTCTAGTGGATGGTAGCCTTGTCATTATGGAAGGTAGTTTTTTGTTCATATTTTTGTTACTCCAATGGATGGTAGCCTTGTCATTATGGTAGGTAGTCTATTGTCAAGATTTTTGTTACTCCAATGGATGGTAGCATTATCATTATTGAAGGTTGTCTGTTGTCGAGATTTTTGTTACTCCAAGGGATGGTAGCCTTGTCATTACGGAAGGTAGTCTGTTTTCGAGATTTTTGTTACTCCAATGGATGGTAGCCTTGTCATTATTTATGGTAGTCTGTTGTCGAGATTTTTGTTATTCCAATGGATTGTAGCCTTATTATTATGGAACATATTCTGTTTTCGATGTTTTTGTTACACCAATGGATAGTAGCCTTGTTATTATGGAAGGTAGTATGTTGTTTAGATTTTGGTTATTCCAATGAATGGTAACCTTGTCATTATGGAAGGTAGTTTGTTGTTGAGATTTTTGTTACTCCAATTGATGCTAGCGTTGTCATTATGGAAGGTAGTATGTCGTTGTGATTTCTGTCACTCCAATGGATGGTAGCCTTGTAACTATGGAAGGTAGTCTATTATTCATATTTTTGTTACTCCAATTGATGGTAGCCTTGTCATTATGGAAGGTAGTCTATTGTCGAGATTTTTGTTACTCCAATGGATGGTAGCATTATCATTATGGAAGGTTGTCTGTTCTCGAGATTTTTGTTACTCCAATGTATGGTAGCCTTGTCATTATGGAAGGTAGTCTGTTTTCGAGATTTTTGTTACTTCAATGGATGGTAGCGTTGTCATTTTGGAAGGTAGTCTTTTTTCGAGATTTTTGTTACTCCAATGGATGGTAGCCTTGTCATTATGGAAGGTAGTCTATTTTCGAGATTTTTGTTACTCCAATGGATGGTAGCCTTGTCATTGTGGAATGTAGTCTATTTTCGAGATTTTTGTTACTCCAGTGGATGGTAGCCTTGTCATTATGGAAGGTAGTTTGTTGTTCATATTTTTGTTACTCCAATGGATGGTAGCCTTGTCATTATGGTAGGTAGTCTATTGTCGAGATTTTTGTTACTCCAATGGATGGTAGCATTATCATTATGGAAGGTTGTCTCTTCTCGAGATTTTTGTTACTCCAATGGATGGTAGCCTTGTCATTATGGAAGGTAGTTTGTTTTCGAGATTTTTGTTACTCCAATGGATGGTAGCCTTGTCATTATGGAATGTAGTCTATTTTCGAGATTTTTGTTACTCTAGTGGATGGTAGCCTTGTTATTATGGAAGGTAGTTTTTTGTTCATATTTTTGTTACTCCAATGGATGGTAGCCTTGTCATTATGGTAGGTAGTCTATTGTCAAGATTTTTGTTACTCCAATGGATGGTAGCATTATCATTATTGAAGGTTGTCTGTTGTCGAGATTTTTGTTACTCCAATGGATGGTAGCCTTGTCATTACGGAAGGTAGTCTGTTTTCGAGATTTTTGTTACTCCAATGGATGGTAGCCTTGTCATTATGGATGGTAGTATGTTGTCGAGATTTTTGTTATTCCAATGGATTGTAGCCTTATTATTATGGAACGTATTCTGTTTTCGATGTTTTTGTTACTCCAATGGATAGTAGCCTTGTTATTATGGAAGGTAGTATGTTGTCTAGATTTTGGTTATTCCAATGAATGGTAGCCTTGTCATTATGGAAGGTAGGTTGTTGTTGAGATTTTTGTTACTTCAATTGATGCTAGCGTTGTTATTATGGAAGGTAGTATGTCGTTGTGATTTCTGTCACTCCAATGGATGGTAGCCTTGTAACTATGGAAGGTAGTCTGTTGTTCATATTTTTGTTACTCTAATTGACGGTAGCCTTGTCATTATGGAAGGTAGTCTATTGTCGAGATTTTTGTTATTCCAATGGATGGTAGCATTATCATTATAGAAGGTTGTTTGTTCTCGAGATTTTTGTTACTCCAATGGATGGTAGCCTTGTCATTATGGAAGGTAGTCCGTTTTCGAGATATTTGTTACTTCAATGGATCGTAGCGTTGTCATTATGGAAGGTTGTCTGTTGTCGAGATTTTTGTTACTCCAATGGATGGTAGCATTATCATTATGGAAGTTTATCTGTTGTCGAGATTTTTGTTACTCCAATGGATGGTAGCCTTGTCATTATGGAAGGTAGTCTATTTTCGATATTTTTGTTACTTTAATGGATGGTAGCCTTGCCATTATGGAAGGTAGTCTATTTTCGAGATTTTTGTTACTCCAATGGATGGTAGCCTAGTCATTACGGAAGGTAGTTTGTTGTTCATATTTTTGTTACTCCAATGGATGGTAGCCTTATCATTATGGTAGGTAGTCTATTGTCGAGATTTTTGTTACTCCAATGGATGGTAGCATTATCATTTTGGAAGGTTGTCTGTTGTCGATATTTTTGTTACTCCAATGGATGGTAGACTTGTCATTACGGAAGGTAGTCTGTTTTCAAGATTTTTGTTACTCCAATGGATGGTAGCCTTGTCATTAGGGATGGTAGTCTATTGTTGAGATTTTTGTTATTCCAATGGATTGTAGCCTTTTCATTATGGAACGTATTCTGTTGTCGATGTTTTTGTTACTCCAATGGATAGTAGCCTTGTCATTATGGAAGGTAGTCTGTTGCCGAGATTTTTGTTACTCCAATGAATGCTAGCGTTGTCATTATGGAAGGTAGTATGTCGTTGTGATTTCTGTCACTCCAATGGATTGTAGCCTCGTAACTATGGAAGGTAGTATGTTGTTCATATTTTTGTTACTCCAATGGATGGTAGCCTTGTCATTATGGAAGGCAGTCTATTGTCTAGATTTTTGTTACTCCAATGGATGGTAGCATTATCATTATGAAAGGTTGTCTGTTGTCGAGATTTTTGTTACTCCAATGGGTGGTAGCATTATCATTAAAGAAGTTTGTCTGTTGTCGATATTTCTGTTACTCCAATGGATGTTTGCCTTGTCATTATGGAAGGTAGTCTGTTTTCGAGATTTTTGTTACTCCAATGGATGGTAGCCTTGTCATTATGGAAGGTAGTCTGTTTTAGATATTTTTGTTACTCCAATGGAGGGTAGCCTTGTCATTATGGAAGGTAGTTTGTTGTTCATATTTTTGTTACTCCAATGGATGGTAGCCTTGTCATTATGGTAGGTAGTCTATTGCCGAGATTTTTGTTACTCCAATGGATGGTAGCATTATCATTAGGGAAGGTTGTCTGTTGTCGAGATTTTGGTTACTCCAATGGATGGTAGCCTTGTCATTACGGAAGGTAGTCTGTTTTCGAGATTTTTGTTACTCCAATGGATGGTAGCCTTGTCATTATGGATGGTAGTCTGTTGTCGATATTTTTGTTATTCCAATGGATTGTAGCCTTTTCATTATGGAACGTATTCTGTTTTCGATGTTTTTGTTACTCCAATGGATAATAGCCTTGTTATTATGGAAGGTAGCCTGTTGTCTAGATGTTGGTTAATCCAATGAATGGTAGCCTTGTCATTATGGAAGGTAGTCTGTTGTCGAGATTTTTGTTACTCCAATTGATGCTAGCGTTGTCATCATGGAAGGTAGTATGTCGTTGTGATTTCTGTCACTCCAATGGATGGTAGCCTTGTAACTATGGAAGGTAGTCTGTTGTTCATATTTTTGTTACTCCAATTGATGGTAGCCTTGTCATTATGGAAGGTAGTCTATTATCGAGATTTTTGTTACTCCAATGGATGCTAGCGTTGTCATTTTGGAAGGTAGTAAGTCATTGTGATTTCTGTCACTCCAATGGATGGTAGCCTTGTCATTATGGAAGGTAGTTTGTTTTTCATATTTTTGTTACTCCAATGGATGGTAGCCTTGTCATTATGGAAGGTAGTCTGTTGTTCATATTTTTGTTACTCCAATTGATGGTAGCCTTGTCATTATGGAAGGTAGTCTATTATCGAGATTTTTGTTACTCCAATGGATGCTAGCGTTGTCATTTTGGAAGGTAGTAAGTCATTGTGATTTCTGTCACTCCAATGGATGGTAGCCTTGTCATTATGGAAGGTAGTTTGTTTTTCATATTTTTGTTACTCCAATGGATGGTAGCCTTGTCATTATGGAAGGTAGTCTGTTGTTGAGATTTTTGTTATTCCAATGGATGGTAGCATTATCATTATGGAAGCTTATCTGTTGTTGAGATTTTTGTTACTCCAATGGATGGTAGCCTTGTCATTATGGAAGGTAGTCTGTTGTCGAGATTTTTGTTACTCCAATGGATGGTAGCCTTGTCATTATGGAAGGTAGTCTATTTTCGAGATTTTTGTTACTCCAATGGATGGTAGCCTTGTCATTATGGAAGGTAGTTTGTTGTTCATATTTTTGTTACTCCAATGGATGGTAGCCTTGTCATTATGGTAGGTAGTCTATTGTCTAGATTTTTGTTACTCCAATGGATGGTAGCATTATCATTATGGAAGGTTGTCTGTTGTCGAGATTTTTGTTACTCCAATGGATGGTAGCCTTGTCATTACGGAAGGTAGTCTATTTTCGAGATTTTTGTTACTCCAATGGATGGTAGCCTTGTCATTATGGACGGTAGTCTATTGTCGAGATTTTTGTTATTCCAATGGATTGTAGCCTTTTCATTATGGAACGTATTCTGTTTTCGATGTTTTTGTTACTCCAATGGATAGTAGCCTTGTAATTATGGAAGGTAGTCTGTTGTCTAGATTTTGGTTATTCCAACGAATGGTAGCCTTGTCATTATGGAAGGTAGTCTGTTGTCGAGATTTTTGTTACTCCAGTTGACTAGCGTTGTCATTATTGAAAGTAGTATGTTGTTGTGATTTCTGTCACTCCAATGGATGGTAGCCTTGTAACTATGGAAGGTAGTCTGTTGTTCATATTTTTGTTACTCCAATTGATGGTAGCCTTGTCATTATGGAAGGTAGTCTATTGTCGAGATTTTTGTTATTCCAATGGATGGTAGCCTTGTCATTATGGAAGGTAGTCCGTTTTCGAGATATTTGTTACTTCAATGGATCGTAGCATTGTCATTATGGAAGGTTGTCTGTTGTCGAGATTTTTGTTACTCCAATGGATGGTAGCATTATCATTATGGAAGTTTATCTGTTGTCGAGATTTCTGTTACTCCAATGGATGTTTGCCTTGTCATTATGGAAGGTAGTCTGTTTTCGAGATTTTTGTTACTCCAATGGATGGTAGCCTTGTCATTATGGAAGGTAGTCTGTTTTAGATATTTTTGTTACTCCAATGGAGGGTAGCCTTGTCATTATGGAAGGTAGTTTGTTGTTCATATTTTTGTTACTCCAATGGATGGTAGCCTTGTCATTATGGTAGGTAGTCTATTGCCGAGATTTTTGTTACTCCAATGGATGGTAGCATTATCATTAGGGAAGGTTGTCTGTTGTCGAGATTTTGGTTACTCCAATGGATGGTAGCCTTGTCATTACGGAAGGTAGTCTGTTTTCGAGATTTTTGTTACTCCAATGGATGGTAGCCTTGTCATTATGGATGGTAGTCTGTTGTCGATATTTTTGTTATTCCAATGGATTGTAGCCTTTTCATTATGGAACGTATTCTGTTTTCGATGTTTTTGTTACTCCAATGGATAATAGCCTTGTTATTATGGAAGGTAGCCTGTTGTCTAGATGTTGGTTAATCCAATGAATGGTAGCCTTGTCATTATGGAAGGTAGTCTGTTGTCGAGATTTTTGTTACTCCAATTGATGCTAGCGTTGTCATCATGGAAGGTAGTATGTCGTTGTGATTTCTGTCACTCCAATGGATGGTAGCCTTGTAACTATGGAAGGTAGTCTGTTGTTCATATTTTTGTTACTCCAATTGATGGTAGCCTTGTCATTATGGAAGGTAGTCTATTGTCGATATTTTTGTTACTCCAATGGATGATAACATTATCATTATGGAAGGTTGTCTGTTCTCGAGATTTTTGTTACTCCAATGGACGGTAGCCTTGTCATTATGGAAGGTAGTCTGTTTTCGAGATTTTTGTTACTTCAATGGATGGTAGCGTTGTCATTATGGAAGGTAGTCTTTTTTCGAGATTTTTGTTACTCCAATGGATGGTAGCCTTGTCATTATGGATGGTAGTCTGTTGTCGATATTTTTGTTATTCCAATGGATTGTAGCCTTTTCATTATGGAACGTATTCTGTTTTCGATGTTTTTGTTACTCCAATGGATAATAGCCTTGTTATTATGGAAGGTAGCCTGTTGTCTAGATGTTGGTTAATCCAATGAATGGTAGCCTTGTCATTATGGAAGGTAGTCTGTTGTCGAGATTTTTGTTACTCCAATTGATGCTAGCATTGTCATTATGGAAGGTAGTATGTCGTTGTGATTTCTGTCACTCCAATGGATGGTAGGCTTGTAACTATGGAAGGTAGTCTGTTGTTCATATTTTTGTTACTCCAATTGATGGTAGCCTTGTCATTATGGAAGGTAGTCTATTGTCGAGATTTTTGTTACTCCAATGGATGGTAGCATTATCATTATGGAAGGTTGTCTGTTCTCGAGATTTTTGTTACTCCAATGGACGGTAGCCTTGTCATTATGGAAGGTAGTTTGTTTTCGAGATTTTTGTTACTTCAATGGATGGTAGCGTTGTCATTATGGAAGGTAGTCTTTTTTCGAGATTTTTGTTACTCCTATGGATGGTAGCCTTGTCATTATGGAAGGTAGTCTGTTTTCGAGATTTTTGTTACTCCAATGGATGGTAGCCTTGTCATTATGGAATGTAGTCTATTTTCGAGATTTTTGTTACTCTAGTGGATGGTAGCCTTGTCATTATGGAAGGTAGTTTTTTGTTCATATTTTTGTTACTCCAATGGATGGTAGCCTTGTCATTATGGTAGGTAGTCTATTGTCAAGATTTTTGTTACTCCAATGGATGGTAGCATTATCATTATTGAAGGTTGTCTGTTGTCGAGATTTTTGTTACTCCAATGGATGGTAGCCTTGTCATTACGGAAGGTAGTCTGTTTTCGAGATTTTTGTTACTCCAATGGATGGTAGCCTTGTCATTATGGATGGTAGTCTGTTGTCGAGATTTTTGTTATTCCAATGGATTGTAGCCTTATTATTATGGAACGTATTTTGTTTTCAATGTTTTTGTTACTCCTATGGATAGTAGCCTTGTTATTATGGAAGGTAATATGTTGTCTAGATTTTTGTTATTCCAATGAATGGTAGCCTTGTCATTATGGAAGGTAGTTTGTTGTTGAGATTTTTGTTACTCCAATTGATGCTAGCGTTGTCATTATGGAAGGTAGTATGTCGTTGTGATTTCTGTCACTCCAATGGATGGTAGCCTTGTAATTATGGAAGGTAGTCTGTTGTTCATATTTTTGTTACTCCAATGGATAGTAGCCTTGTCATTATGGAAGGTAGTCTATTGTCGAGATTTTTGTTACTCCAATGGATGGTAGCATTATCATTATGGAAGGTTGTCTGATCTCGAGATTTTTGTTACTCCAATGGATGGTAGCCTTGTCATTATGGAAGGTAGTCTGTTTTCGAGATTTTTGTTAATTCAATGGATGGTAGCGTTGTCATTTTGGAAGGTAGTCTTTTTTCGAGATTTTTGTTACTCCAATGGATGGTAGCCTTGTCATTATGGAAGGTAGTCTGTTTTCGAGATTTTTGTTACTCCAATGGATGGTAGCCTTGTCATTATGGAATGTAGTCTATTTTCAAGATTTTTGTTACTCCAGTGGATGGTAGCCTTGTCATTATGGAAGGTAGTTTGTTGTTCATATTTTTGTTCTCCAATGGATAGTAGCCTTGTCATTATGGTAGGTAGTCTATTGTCGAGATTTTTGTTACTCCAATGGATGGTAGCATTATCATTATGGAAGGTTGTCTGTTGTCGAGATTTTTGTTACTCCAATGGATGGTAGCCTTGTCATTATGGAAGGTAGTCTGTTTTCGAGATTTTTGTTACTCCAATGGATGGTAGCCTTGTCATTATGGAAGGTAGTCTATTTTCGAGATTTTTGTTACTCCAGTGGATGGTAGCCTTGTCATTATGAAAGGTACTTTGTTGTTCATATTTTTGTTACTCCAATGGATGGTAGCCTTGTCATTATGGTAGGTAGTCTATTGTCAAGATTTTTGTTACTCCAATGGATGGTAGCATTATCATTATTGAAGGTTGTCTGTTGTCGAGATTTTTGTTACTCCAATGGATTGTAGCCTTGTCATTACGGAAGGTAGTCTGTTTTCGAGATTTTTGTTACTCCAATGGATGGTAGCCTTGTCATTATGGATGGTAGTCTGTTGTCGAGATTTTTGTTATTCCAATGGATTGTAGCCTTTTCATTATGGAACGTATTCTGTTTTCGATGTTTTTGTTACTCCAATGGATAGTAGCCTTGTTATTATGGAAGGTAGTATGTTGTCTAGATTTTGGTTATTCCAATGAATGGTAGCCTTGTCATTATGGAAGGTAGTTTGTTGTTGAGATTTTTGTTACTCCAATTGATGCTACCGTTGTCATTATGGAAGGTAGTATGTCGTTGTGATTTCTGTCACTCCAATGGATGGTAGCCTTGTAACTATGGAAGGTAGTCTGTTGTTCATATTTTTGTTACTCCAATGGATGGTAGCCTTGTCATTATGGAAGGTAGTCTATTGTCGATATTTTTGTTACTCCAATGGATGATAACATTATCATTATGGAAGGTTGTCTGTTCTCGAGATTTTTGTTACTCCAATGGACGGTAGCCTTGTCATTATGGAAGGTAGTCTGTTTTCGAGATTTTTGTTACTTCAATGGATGGTAGCGTTGTCATTATGGAAGGTAGTCTTTTTTCGAGATTTTTGTTACTCCAATGGATGGTAGCCTTGTCATTATGGATGGTAGTCTGTTGTCGATATTTTTGTTATTCCAATGGATTGTAGCCTTTTCATTATGGAACGTATTCTGTTTTCGATGTTTTTGTTACTCCAATGGATAATAGCCTTGTTATTATGGAAGGTAGCCTGTTGTCTAGATGTTGGTTAATCCAATGAATGGTAGCCTTGTCATTATGGAAGGTAGTCTGTTGTCGAGATTTTTGTTACTCCAATTGATGCTAGCATTGTCATTATGGAAGGTAGTATGTCGTTGTGATTTCTGTCACTCCAATGGATGGTAGGCTTGTAACTATGGAAGGTAGTCTGTTGTTCATATTTTTGTTACTCCAATTGATGGTAGCCTTGTCATTATGGAAGGTAGTCTATTGTCGAGATTTTTGTTACTCCAATGGATGGTAGCATTATCATTATGGAAGGTTGTCTGTTCTCGAGATTTTTGTTACTCCAATGGACGGTAGCCTTGTCATTATGGAAGGTAGTTTGTTTTCGAGATTTTTGTTACTTCAATGGATGGTAGCGTTGTCATTATGGAAGGTAGTCTTTTTTCGAGATTTTTGTTACTCCTATGGATGATAGCCTTGTCATTATGGAAGGTAGTCTGTTTTCGAGATTTTTGTTACTCCAATGGATGGTAGCCTTGTCATTATGGAATGTAGTCTATTTTCGAGATTTTTGTTACTCTAGTGGATGGTAGCCTTGTCATTATGGAAGGTAGTTTTTTGTTCATATTTTTGTTACTCCAATGGATGGTAGCCTTGTCATTATGGTAGGTAGTCTATTGTCAAGATTTTTGTTACTCCAATGGATGGTAGCATTATCATTATTGAAGGTTGTCTGTTGTCGAGATTTTTGTTACTCCAATGGATGGTAGCCTTGTCATTACGGAAGGTAGTCTGTTTTCGAGATTTTTGTTACTCCAATGGATGGTAGCCTTGTCATTATGGATGGTAGTCTGTTGTCGAGATTTTTGTTATTCCAATGGATTGTAGCCTTATTATTATGGAACGTATTTTGTTTTCGATGTTTTTGTTACTCCTATGGATAGTAGCCTTGTTATTATGGAAGGTAATATGTTGTCTAGATTTTTGTTATTCCAATGAATGGTAGCCTTGTCATTATGGAAGGTAGTTTGTTGTTGAGATTTTTGTTACTCCAATTGATGCTAGCGTTGTCATTATGGAAGGTAGTATGTCGTTGTGATTTCTGTCACTCCAATGGATGGTAGCCTTGTAATTATGGAAGGTAGTCTGTTGTTCATATTTTTGTTACTCCAATGGATAGTAGCCTTGTCATTATGGAAGGTAGTCTATTGTCGAGATTTTTGTTACTCCAATGGATGGTAGCATTATCATTATGGAAGGTTGTCTGATCTCGAGATTTTTGTTACTCCAATGGATGGTAGCCTTGTCATTATGGAAGGTAGTCTGTTTTCGAGATTTTTGTTAATTCAATGGATGGTAGCGTTGTCATTTTGGAAGGTAGTCTTTTTTCGAGATTTTTGTTACTCCAATGGATGGTAGCCTTGTCATTATGGAAGGTAGTCTGTTTTCGAGATTTTTGTTACTCCAATGGATGGTAGCCTTGTCATTATGGAATGTAGTCTATTTTCAAGATTTTTGTTACTCCAGTGGATGGTAGCCTTGTCATTATGGAAGGTAGTTTGTTGTTCATATTTTTGTTCTCCAATGGATAGTAGCCTTGTCATTATGGTAGGTAGTCTATTGTCGAGATTTTTGTTACTCCAATGGATGGTAGCATTATCATTATGGAAGGTTGTCTGTTGTCGAGATTTTTGTTACTCCAATGGATGGTAGCCTTGTCATTATGGAAGGTAGTCTGTTTTCGAGATTTTTGTTACTCCAATGGATGGTAGCCTTGTCATTATGGAAGGTAGTCTATTTTCGAGATTTTTGTTACTCCAGTGGATGGTAGCCTTGTCATTATGAAAGGTACTTTGTTGTTCATATTTTTGTTACTCCAATGGATGGTAGCCTTGTCATTATGGTAGGTAGTCTATTGTCAAGATTTTTGTTACTCCAATGGATGGTAGCATTATCATTATTGAAGGTTGTCTGTTGTCGAGATTTTTGTTACTCCAATGGATTGTAGCCTTGTCATTACGGAAGGTAGTCTGTTTTCGAGATTTTTGTTACTCCAATGGATGGTAGCCTTGTCATTATGGATGGTAGTCTGTTGTCGAGATTTTTGTTATTCCAATGGATTGTAGCCTTTTCATTATGGAACGTATTCTGTTTTCGATGTTTTTGTTACTCCAATGGATAGTAGCCTTGTTATTATGGAAGGTAGTATGTTGTCTAGATTTTGGTTATTCCAATGAATGGTAGCCTTGTCATTATGGAAGGTAGTTTGTTGTTGAGATTTTTGTTACTCCAATTGATGCTACCGTTGTCATTATGGAAGGTAGTATGTCGTTGTGATTTCTGTCACTCCAATGGATGGTAGCCTTGTAACTATGGAAGGTAGTCTGTTGTTCATATTTTTGTTACTCCAATGGATGGTAGCCTTGTCATTATGGAAGGTAGTCTATTGTCGAGATTTTTGTTACTCCAATGGATGGTAGCATTATCATTATGGAAGGTTGTCTGTTCTCGAGATTTTTGTTACTCCAATGGATGGTAGCCTTGTCATTATGGAAGGTAGTCTGTTTTCGAGATTTTTGTTACTCCAATGGATGGTAGCCTTGTCATTATGGAATGTAGTCTATTTTCGAGATTTTTGTTACTCTAGTGGATGGTAGCCTTGTCATTATAGAAGGTAGTTTTTTGTTCATATTTTTGTTACTCCAATGGATGGTAGCCTTGTCATTATGGTAGGTAGTCTATTGTCAAGATTTTTGTTACTCCAATGGATGGTAGCATTATCATTATTGAAGGTTGTCTGTTGTCGAGATTTTTGTTACTCCAATGGATGGTAGCCTTGTCATTACGGAAGGTAGTCTGTTTTCGAGATTTTTGTTACTCCAATGGATGGTAGCCTTGTCATTATGGATGGTAGTCTGTTGTCGAGATTTTTGTTATTCCAATGGATTGTAGCCTTTTCATTATGGAACGTATTCTGTTTTCGATGTTTTTGTTACTCCAATGGATAGTAGCCTTGTTATTATGGAAGGTAGTATGTTGTCTAGATTTTGGTTATTCCAATGAATGGTAGCCTTGTCATTATGGAAGGTAGTTTGTTGTTGAGATTTTTGTTACTCCAATTGATGCTACCGTTGTCATTATGGAAGGTAGTATGTCGTTGTGATTTCTGTCACTCCAATGGATGGTAGCCTTGTAACTATGGAAGGTAGTCTGTTGTTCATATTTTTGTTACTCCAATGGATGGTAGCCTTGTCATTATGGAAGGTAGTCTATTGTCGAGATTTTTGTTACTCCAATGGATGGTAGCATTATCATTATGGAAGGTTGTCTGTTCTCGAGATTTTTGTTACTCCAATGAATGGTAGCCTTATCATTATGGAAGGTAGTCTGTTTTCGAGATTTTTGTTACTCCAATGGATGGTAGCCTTGTCATTATGGAATGTAGTCTATTTTCGAGATTTTTGTTACTCTAGTGGATGGTAGCCTTGTCTTTATGGAAGGTAGTCTGTTTTCGAGATTTTTGTTACTCCAATGGATGGTAGCCTTGTCATTATGGAATGTAGTCTATTTTCGAGATTTTTGTTACTCCAGTGGATGGTAGCCTTGTCATTATGGAAGGTAGTTTGTTGTTCATATTTTTGTTACTCCAATGGATGGTAGCCTTGTCATTATGGTAGGTAGTCTATTGTCGAGATTTTTGTTACTCCAATGGATGGTAGCATTATCATTATGGAAGGTTGTCTGTTGTCGAGATTTTTGTTACTCCAATGGATGGTAGCCTTGTCATTATGGAAGGTAGTCTGTTTTCGAGATTTTTGTTACTCCAATGGATGGTAGCCTTGTCATTATGGAAGGTAGTCTATTTTCGAGATTTTTGTTACTCCAGTGGATGGTAGCCTTGTCATTATGGAAGGTAGTTTGCTGTTCATATTTTTGTTACTCCAATGAATGGTAGCCTTGTCATTATGGTAGGTAGTCTATTGTCAAGATTTTTGTTACTCCAATGGATGGTAGCATTATCATTATTGAAGGTTGTCTGTTGTCGAGATTTTTGTTACTTCAATGGATGGTAGCCTTGTCATTACGGAAGGTAGTCTGTTTTCGAGATTTTTGTTACTCCAATGGATGGTAGCCTTGTCATTATGGATGTTAGTCTGTTGTCGAGATTTTTGTTATTCCAATGGATTGTAGCCTTTTCATTATGGAACGTATTCTGTTTTCGATGTTTTTGTTACTCCAATGGATAGTAGCCTTGTTATTATGGAAGGTAGTATGTTGTCTAGATTTTGGTTATTCCAATGAATGGTAGCCTTGTCATTATGGAAGGTAGTTTGTTGTTGAGATTTTTGTTACTCTAATTGATGCTAGCGTTGTCATTATGGAAGGTAGTATGTCGTTGTGATTTCTGTCACTCCAATGGATGGTAGCCTTGTAACTATGGAAGGTAGTCTGTTGTTCATATTTTTGTTACTCAAATGGATAGTAGCCTTGTCATTATGGAAGGTAGTCTATTGTCGAGATTTTTGTTACTCCAATGGATGGTAGCATTATCATTATGGAAGGTTGTCTGTTCTCGAGATTTTTGTTACTCCAATGGATGGTAGCCTTGTCATTATGGAAGGTAGTCTGTTTTCGAGATTTTTGTTACTTCAATGGATGGTAGCGTTGTCATTTTCGAAGGTAGTCTTTTTTCGAGATTTTTGTTACTCCAATGGATGGTAGCCTTGTCATTATGGAAGGTAGTCTGTTTTCGAGATTTTTGTTACTCCAATGGATGGTAGCCTTGTCATTATGGAATGTAGTCTATTTTCGAGATTTTTGTTACTCCAGTGGATGGTAGCCTTGTCATTATGGAAGGTAGTTTGTTGTTCATATTTTTGTTACTCCAATGGATAGTAGCCTTGTCATTATGGTAGGTAGTCTATTGTCGAGATTTTTGTTACTCCAATGGATGGTAGCATTATCATTATGGAAGGTTGTCTGTTGTCGAGATTTTTGTTACTCCAATGGATGGTAGCCTTGTCATTATGGAAGGTAGTCAATTTTCGAGATTTTTGTTACTCCAATGGATGATAGCCTTGTCATTATGGAAGGTAGTCTATTTTCGAGATTTTTGTTACTCCAGTGGATGGTAGCTTTGTCATTATGGAAGGTAGTTTGCTGTTCATATTTTTGTTACTCCAATGGATGGTAGCCTTGTCATTATGGTAGGTAGTCTATTGTCAAGATTTTTGTTACTCCAATGGATGGTAGCATTATCATTATGGAAGGTTGTCTGTTGTCGAGATTTTTGTTACTCCAATGGATGGTAGCCTTGTCATTATGGAAGGTAGTCTGTTTTCGAGATTTTTGTTACTCCAATGGATGGTAGCCTTGTCATTATGGAAGGTAGTCTATTTTCGAGATTTTTGTTACTCCAGTGGATGGTAGTCTTGTCATTATGGAAGGTAGTTTGCTGTTCATATTTTTGTTACTCCAATGGATGGTAGCCTTGTCATTATGGTAGGTAGTCTATTGTCAAGATTTTTGTTACTCCAATGGATGGTAGCATTATCATTATTGAAGGTTGTCTGTTGTCGAGATTTTTGTTACTTCAATGGATGGTAGCCTTGTCATTACGGAAGGTAGTCTGTTTTCGAGATTTTTGTTACTCCAATGGATGGTAGCCTTGTCATTATGGATGTTAGTCTGTTGTCGAGATTTTTGTTATTCCAATGGATTGTAGCCTTTTCATTATGGAACGTATTATGTTTTCTATGTTTTTGTTACTCCAATGGATAGTAGCCTTGTTATTATGGAAGGTAGTATGTTGTCTAGATTTTGGTTATTCCAATGAATGGTAGCCTTGTCATTATGGAAGGTAGTTTGTTGTTGAGATTTTTGTTACTCCAATTGATGCTAGCGTTGTCATTATGGAAGGTAGTATGTCGTTGTGATTTCTGTCACTCCAATGGATGGTAGCCTTGTAACTATGGAAGGTAGTCTGTTGTTCATATTTTTGTTACTCAAATGGATAATAGCCTTGTCATTATGGAAGGTAGTCTATTGTCGAGATTTTTGTTACTCCAATGGATGGTAGCATTATCATTATGGAAGGTTGTCTGTTCTCGAGATTTTTGTTACTCCAATGGATGGTAGCCTTGTCATTATGGAAGGTAGTCTGTTTTCGAGATTTTTGTTACTTCAATGGATGGTAGCGTTGTCATTTTGGAAGGTAGTCTTTTTTCGAGATTTTTGTTACTCCAATGGATGGTAGCCTTGTCTTTATGGAAGGTAGTCTGTTTTCGAGATTTTTGTTACTCCAATGGATGGTAGCCTTGTCATTATGGAATGTAGTCTATTTTCGAGATTTTTGTTACTCCAGTGGATGGTAGCCTTGTCATTATGGAAGGTAGTTTGTTGTTCATATTTTTGTTACTCCAATGGATGGTAGCCTTGTCATTATGGTAGGTAGTCTATTGTCGAGATTTTTGTTACTCCAATGGATGGTAGCATTATCATTATGGAAGGTTGTCTGTTGTCGAGATTTTTGTTACTCCAATGGATGGTAGCCTTGTCATTATGGAAGGTAGTCTGTTTTCGAGATTTTTGTTACTCCAATGGATGGTAGCCTTGTCATTATGGAAGGTAGTCTATTTTCGAAATTTTTGTTACTCCAGTGGATGGTAGCCTTGTCATTATGGAAGGTAGTTTGCTGTTCATATTTTTGTTACTCCAATGAATGGTAGCCTTGTCATTATGGTAGGTAGTCTATTGTCAAGATTTTTGTTACTCCAATGGATGGTAGCATTATCATTATTGAAGGTTGTCTGTTGTCGAGATTTTTGTTACTTCAATGGATGGTAGCCTTGTCATTACGGAAGGTAGTCTGTTTTCGAGATTTTTGTTACTCCAATGGATGGTAGCCTTGTCATTATGGATGTTAGTCTGTTGTCGAGATTTTTGTTATTCCAATGGATTGTAGCCTTTTCATTATGGAACGTATTCTGTTTTCGATGTTTTTGTTACTCCAATGGATAGTAGCCTTGTTATTATGGAAGGTAGTATGTTGTCTAGATTTTGGTTATTCCAATGAATGGTAGCCTTGTCATTATGGAAGGTAGTTTGTTGTTGAGATTTTTGTTACTCTAATTGATGCTAGCGTTGTCATTATGGAAGGTAGTATGTCGTTGTGATTTCTGTCACTCCAATGGATGGTAGCCTTGTAACTATGGAAGGTAGTCTGTTGTTCATATTTTTGTTACTCAAATGGATAGTAGCCTTGTCATTATGGAAGGTAGTCTATTGTCGAGATTTTTGTTACTCCAATGGATGGTAGCATTATCATTATGGAAGGTTGTCTGTTCTCGAGATTTTTGTTACTCCAATGGATGGTAGCCTTGTCATTATGGAAGGTAGTCTGTTTTCGAGATTTTTGTTACTTCAATGGATGGTAGCGTTGTCATTTTCGAAGGTAGTCTTTTTTCGAGATTTTTGTTACTCCAATGGATGGTAGCCTTGTCATTATGGAAGGTAGTCTGTTTTCGAGATTTTTGTTACTCCAATGGATGGTAGCCTTGTCATTATGGAATGTAGTCTATTTTCGAGATTTTTGTTACTCCAGTGGATGGTAGCCTTGTCATTATGGAAGGTAGTTTGTTGTTCATATTTTTGTTACTCCAATGGATAGTAGCCTTGTCATTATGGTAGGTAGTCTATTGTCGAGATTTTTGTTACTCCAATGGATGGTAGCATTATCATTATGGAAGGTTGTCTGTTGTCGAGATTTTTGTTACTCCAATGGATGGTAGCCTTGTCATTATGGAAGGTAGTCAATTTTCGAGATTTTTGTTACTCCAATGGATGATAGCCTTGTCATTATGGAAGGTAGTCTATTTTCGAGATTTTTGTTACTCCAGTGGATGGTAGCTTTGTCATTATGGAAGGTAGTTTGCTGTTCATATTTTTGTTACTCCAATGGATGGTAGCCTTGTCATTATGGTAGGTAGTCTATTGTCAAGATTTTTGTTACTCCAATGGATGGTAGCATTATCATTATGGAAGGTTGTCTGTTGTCGAGATTTTTGTTACTCCAATGGATGGTAGCCTTGTCATTATGGAAGGTAGTCTGTTTTCGAGATTTTTGTTACTCCAATGGATGGTAGCCTTGTCATTATGGAAGGTAGTCTATTTTCGAGATTTTTGTTACTCCAGTGGATGGTAGTCTTGTCATTATGGAAGGTAGTTTGCTGTTCATATTTTTGTTACTCCAATGGATGGTAGCCTTGTCATTATGGTAGGTAGTCTATTGTCAAGATTTTTGTTACTCCAATGGATGGTAGCATTATCATTATTGAAGGTTGTCTGTTGTCGAGATTTTTGTTACTTCAATGGATGGTAGCCTTGTCATTACGGAAGGTAGTCTGTTTTCGAGATTTTTGTTACTCCAATGGATGGTATCCTTGTCATTATGGATGTTAGTCTGTTGTCGAGATTTTTGTTATTCCAATGGATTGTAGCCTTTTCATTATGGAACGTATTATGTTTTCTATGTTTTTGTTACTCCAATGGATAGTAGCCTTGTTATTATGGAAGGTAGTATGTTGTCTAGATTTTGGTTATTCCAATGAATGGTAGCCTTGTCATTATGGAAGGTAGTTTGTTGTTGAGATTTTTGTTACTCCAATTGATGCTAGCGTTGTCATTATGGAAGGTAGTATGTCGTTGTGATTTCTGTCACTCCAATGGATGGTAGCCTTGTAACTATGGAAGGTAGTCTGTTGTTCATATTTTTGTTACTCAAATGGATAATAGCCTTGTCATTATGGAAGGTAGTCTATTGTCGAGATTTTTGTTACTCCAATGGATGGTAGCATTATCATTATGGAAGGTTGTCTGTTCTCGAGATTTTTGTTACTCCAATGGATGGTAGCCTTGTCATTATGGAAGGTAGTCTGTTTTCGAGATTTTTGTTACTTCAATGGATGGTAGCGTTGTCATTTTGGAAGGTAGTCTTTTTTCGAGATTTTTGTTACTCCAATGGATGGTAGCCTTGTCTTTATGGAAGGTAGTCTGTTTTCGAGATTTTTGTTACTCCAATGGATGGTAGCCTTGTCATTATGGAATATAGTCTATTTTCGAGATTTTTGTTACTCCAGTGGATGGTAGCCTTGTCATTATGGAAGGTAGTTTGTTGTTCATATTTTTGTTACTCCAATGGATGGTAGCCTTGTCATTATGGTAGGTAGTCTATTGTCGAGATTTTTGTTACTCCAATGGATGGTAGCATTATCATTATGGAAGGTTGTCTGTTGTCGAGATTTTTGTTACTCCAATGGATGGTAGCCTTGTCATTATGGAAGGTAGTCTGTTTTCGAGATTTTTGTTACTCCAATGGATGGTAGCCTTGTCATTATGGAAGGTAGTCTATTTTCGAAATTTTTGTTACTCCAGTGGATGGTAGCCTTGTCATTATGGAAGGTAGTTTGCTGTTCATATTTTTGTTACTCCAATGAATGGTAGCCTTGTCATTATGGTAGGTAGTCTATTGTCAAGATTTTTGTTACTCCAATGGATGGTAGCATTATCATTATTGAAGGTTGTCTGTTGTCGAGATTTTTGTTACTTCAATGGATGGTAGCCTTGTCATTACGGAAGGTAGTCTGTTTTCGAGATTTTTGTTACTCCAATGGATGGTAGCCTTGTCATTATGGATGTTAGTCTGTTGTCGAGATTTTTGTTATTCCAATGGATTGTAGCCTTTTCATTATGGAACGTATTCTGTTTTCGATGTTTTTGTTACTCCAATGGATAGTAGCCTTGTTATTATGGAAGGTAGTATGTTGTCTAGATTTTGGTTATTCCAATGAATGGTAGCCTTGTCATTATGGAAGGTAGTTTGTTGTTGAGATTTTTGTTACTCTAATTGATGCTAGCGTTGTCATTATGGAAGGTAGTATGTCGTTGTGATTTCTGTCACTCCAATGGATGGTAGCCTTGTAACTATGGAAGGTAGTCTGTTGTTCATATTTTTGTTACTCAAATGGATAGTAGCCTTGTCATTATGGAAGGTAGTCTATTGTCGAGATTTTTGTTACTCCAATGGATGGTAGCATTATCATTATGGAAGGTTGTCTGTTCTCGAGATTTTTGTTACTCCAATGGATGGTAGCCTTGTCATTATGGAAGGTAGTCTGTTTTCGAGATTTTTGTTACTTCAATGGATGGTAGCGTTGTCATTTTCGAAGGTAGTCTTTTTTCGAGATTTTTGTTACTCCAATGGATGGTAGCCTTGTCATTATGGAAGGTAGTATGTTTTCGAGATTTTTGTTACTCCAATGGATGGTAGCCTTGTCATTATGGAATGTAGTCTATTTTCGAGATTTTTGTTACTCCAGTGGATGGTAGCCTTGTCATTATGGAAGGTAGTTTGTTGTTCATATTTTTGTTACTCCAATGGATAGTAGCCTTGTCATTATGGTAGGTAGTCTATTGTCGAGATTTTTGTTACTCCAATGGATGGTAGCATTATCATTATGGAAGGTTGTCTGTTGTCGAGATTTTTGTTACTCCAATGGATGGTAGCCTTGTCATTATGGAAGGTAGTCAATTTTCGAGATTTTTGTTACTCCAATGGATGATAGCCTTGTCATTATGGAAGGTAGTCTATTTTCGAGATTTTTGTTACTCCAGTGGATGGTAGCCTTGTCATTATGGAAGGTAGTTTGCTGTTCATATTTTTGTTACTCCAATGGATGGTAGCCTTGTCATTATGGTAGGTAGTCTATTGTCAAGATTTTTGTTACTCCAATGGATGGTAGCATTATCATTATGGAAGGTTGTCTGTTGTCGAGATTTTTGTTACTCCAATGGATGGTAGCCTTGTCATTATGGAAGGTAGTCTGTTTTCGAGATTTTTGTTACTCCAATGGATGGTAGCCTTGTCATTATGGAAGGTAGTCTATTTTCGAGATTTTTGTTACTCCAGTGGATGGTAGTCTTGTCATTATGGAAGGTAGTTTGCTGTTCATATTTTTGTTACTCCAATGGATGGTAGCCTTGTCATTATGGTAGGTAGTCTATTGTCAAGATTTTTGTTACTCCAATGGATGGTAGCATTATCATTATTGAAGGTTGTCTGTTGTCGAGATTTTTGTTACTTCAATGGATGGTAGCCTTGTCATTACGGAAGGTAGTCTGTTTTCGAGATTTTTGTTACTCCAATGGATGGTAGCCTTGTTATTATGGATGTTAGTCTGTTGTCGAGATTTTTGTTATTCCAATGGATTGTAGCCTTTTCATTATGGAACGTATTATGTTTTCTATGTTTTTGTTACTCCAATGGATAGTAGCCTTGTTATTATGGAAGGTAGTATGTTGTCTAGATTTTGGTTATTCCAATGAATGGTAGCCTTGTCATTATGGAAGGTAGTTTGTTGTTGAGATTTTTGTTACTCCAATTGATGCTAGCGTTGTCATTATGGAAGGTAGTATGTCGTTGTGATTTCTGTCACTCCAATGGATGGTAGCCTTGTAACTATGGAAGGTAGTCTGTTGTTCATATTTTTGTTACTCAAATGGATAATAGCCTTGTCATTATGGAAGGTATTCTATTATCGAGATTTTTGTTACTCCAATGGATGGTAGCATTATCATTATGGAAGGTTGTCTGTTCTCGAGATTTTTGTTACTCCAATGGATGGTAGCCTTGTCATTATGGAAGGTAGTCTGTTTTCGAGATTTTTGTTACTTCAATGGATGGTAGCGTTGTCATTTTCGAAGGTAGTCTTTTTTCGAGATTTTTGTTACTCCAATGGATGGTAGCCTTGTCATTATGGAAGGTAGTCTGTTTTCGAGATTTTTGTTACTCCAATGGATGGTAGCCTTGTCATTATGGAATGTAGTCTATTTTCGAGATTTTTGTTACTCCAGTGGATGGTAGCCTTGTCATTATGGAAGGTAGTTTGTTGTTCATATTTTTGTTACTCCAATGGATGGTAGCCTTGTCATTATGGTAGGTAGTCTATTGTCGAGATTTTTGTTACTCCAATGGATGGTAGCATTATCATTATGGAAGGTTGTCTGTTGTCGAGATTTTTGTTACTCCAATGGATGGTAGCCTTGTCATTATGGAAGGTAGTCAATTTTCGAGATTTTTGTTACTCCAATGGATGGTAGCCTTGTCATTATGGAAGGTAGTCTATTTTCGAGATTTTTGTTACTCCAGTGGATGGTAGCCTTGTCATTATGGAAGGTAGTTTGCTGTTCATATTTTTGTTACTCCAATGGATGGTAGCCTTGTCATTATGGTAGGTAGTCTATTGTCAAGATTTTTGTTACTCCAATGGATGGTAGCATTATCATTATTGAAGGTTGTCTGTTGTCGAGATTTTTGTTACTCCAATGGATGGTAGCCTTGTCATTACGGAAGGTAGTCTGTTTTCGAGATTTTTGTTACTCCAATGGATTGTAGCCTTGTCATTATGGATGGTAGTCTGTTGTCGAGATTTTTGTTATTCCAATGGATTGTAGCCTTTTCATTATGGAACGTATTCTGTTTTCGATGTTTTTGTTACTCCAATGGATAGTAGCCTTGTTATTATGGAAGGTAGTATGTTGTCTAGATTTTGGTTATTCCAATGAATGGTAGCCTTGTCATTATGGAAGGTAGTTTGTTGTTGAGATTTTTGTTACTCCAATTGATGCTACTGTTGTCATTATGGAAGGTAGTATGTCGTTGTGATTTCTGTCACTCCAATGGATGGTAGCCTTGTAACTATGGAAGGTAGTCTGTTGTTCATATTTTTGTTACTCCAATGGATGGTAGCCTTGTCATTATGGAAGGTAGTCTATTGTCGAGATTTTTGTTACTCCAATGGATGGTAGCATTATCGTGATGGAAGGTTGTCTGTTCTCGAGATTTTTGTTACTCCAATGGATGGTAGCCTTGTTATTATGGAAGGTAGTCTGTTTTCGAGATTTTTGTTATTTCAATGGATGGTAGCGTTGTCATTATGGAAGGTAGTCTTTTTTCGAGATTTTTGTTAATCCAATGGATGGTAGCCTTGTCATTATGGAAGGTAGTCTGTTTTCGAGATTTTTGTTACTCCAATGGATGGTAGCCTTGTCATTATGGAATGTAGTCTATTTTCGAGATTTTTGTTACTCCAGTGGATGGTAGCCTTGTCATTATGGAAGGTAGTTTGTTGTTCATATTTTTATATCTCCAATGGATGGTAGCCTTGTCATTATTGTAGGTAGTCTATTGTCGAGATTTTTGTTACTCCAATGGTTGGTAGCATTATCATTGTTGAAGATCTTCTGTTGTCGAGATTTTTGTTACTCCAATGGATGGTAGCCTTGTCATTACGGAAGGTAGTCTGTTTTCGAGATTTTTGTTACTCCAATGGATGGTAGCCTTGTCATTATGGATGGTAGTCTGTTGTCGAGATTTTTGTTATTCCAATGGATTGTAGCCTTTTCATTATGGAACGTATTCTGTTTTCAATGTTTTTGTTACTCTAATGGATAGTAGCCTTCTTATTATGGAAGGTAGTCTATTGTCTAGATTTTTGTTACTCCAATTGATGCTAGCGTTGTCATTATGGAAGGTAGTATGTCGTTGTGATTTCTGTCACTCCAATGGATGGTAGCCTTGTAACTATGGAAGGTAGTCTGTTGTTCATATTTTTGTTACTCAAATGGATAATAGCCTTGTCATTATGGAAGGTAGTCTATTGTCGAGATTTTTGTTACTCCAATGGATGGTGGCATTATCATTATGGAAGGTTGTCTGTTCTCGAGATTTTTGTTACTCCAATGGATGGTAGCCTTGTCATTACGGAAGGTAGTCTATTTTCGAGATTTTTGTTACTTCAATGGATGGTAGCGTTGTCATTTTCGAAGGTAGTCTTTTTTCGAGATTTTTGTTACTCCAATGGATGGTAGCCTTGTCATTATGGAAGGTAGTCTGTTTTCGAGATTTTTGTTACTCCAATGGATGGTAGCCTTGTCATTATGGAATGTAGTCTATTTTCGAGATTTTTGTTACTCCAGTGGATGGTAGCCTTGTCATTATGGAAGGTAGTTTGTTGTTCATATTTTTGTTACTCCAATGGATGGTAGCCTTGTCATTATGGTAGGTAGTCTATTGTCGAGATTTTTGTTACTCCAATGGATGGTAGCATTATCATTATGGAAGGTTGTCTGTTGTCGAGATTTTTGTTACTCCAATGGATGGTAGCCTTGTCATTATGGAAGGTAGTCAATTTTCGAGATTTTTGTTACTCCAATGGATGGTAGCCTTGTCATTATGGAAGGTAGTCTATTTTCGAGATTTTTGTTACTCCAGTGGATGGTAGCCTTGTCATTATGGAAGGTAGTTTGCTGTTCATATTTTTGTTACTCCAATGGATGGTAGCCTTGTCATTATGGTAGGTAGTCTATTGTCAAGATTTTTGTTACTCCAATGGATGGTAGCATTATCATTATTGAAGGTTGTCTGTTGTCGAGATTTTTGTTACTCCAATGGATGGTAGCCTTGTCATTACGGAAGGTAGTCTGTTTTCGAGATTTTTGTTACTCCAATGGATGGTAGCCTTGTCATTATGGATGGTAGTCTGTTGTCGAGATTTTTGTTATTCCAATGGATTGTAGCCTTTTCATTATGGAACGTATTCTGTTTTCGATGTTTTTGTTACTCCAATGGATAGTAGCCTTGTTATTATGGAAGGTAGTATGTTGTCTAGATTTTGGTTATTCCAATGAATGGTAGCCTTGTCATTATGGAAGGTAGTTTGTTGTTGAGATTTTTGTTACTCCAATTGATGCTACCGTTGTCATTATGGAAGGTAGTATGTCGTTGTGATTTCTGTCACTCCAATGGATGGTAGCCTTGTAACTATGGAAGGTAGTCTGTTGTTCATATTTTTGTTACTCCAATGGATGGTAGCCTTGTCATTATGGAAGGTAGTCTATTGTCGAGATTTTTGTTACTCCAATGGATGGTAGCATTATCGTGATGGAAGGTTGTCTGTTCTCGAGATTTTTGTTACTCCAATGGATGGTAGCCTTGTTATTATGGAAGGTAGTCTGTTTTCGAGATTTTTGTTATTTCAATGGATGGTAGCGTTGTCATTATGGAAGGTAGTCTTTTTTCGAGATTTTTGTTACTCCAATGGATGGTAGCCTTGTCATTATGGAAGGTAGTCTGTTTTCGAGATTTTTGTTACTCCAATGGATGGTAGCCTTGTCATTATGGAATGTAATCTATTTTCGAGATTTTTGTTACTCCAGTGGATGGTAGCCTTGTCATTATGGAAGGTAGTTTGTTGTTCATATTTTTATATCTCCAATGGATGGTAGCCTTGTCATTATTGTAGGTAGTCTATTGTCGAGATTTTTGTTACTCCAATGGTTGGTAGCATTATCATTGTTGAAGATCTTCTGTTGTCGAGATTTTTGTTACTCCAATGGATGGTAGCCTTGTCATTACGGAAGGTAGTCTGTTTTCGAGATTTTTGTTACTCCAATGGATGGTAGCCTTGTCATTATGGATGGTAGTCTGTTGTCGAGATTTTTGTTATTCCAATGGATTGTAGCCTTTTCATTATGGAACGTATTCTGTTTTCAATGTTTTTGTTACTCTAATGGATAGTAGCCTTCTTATTATGGAAGGTAGTCTATTGTCTAGATTTTTTTTACTCCAATTGATGCTAGCGTTGTCATTATGGAAGGTAGCATGTCGTTGTGATTTCTGTCACTCCAATGGATGGTAGCCTTGTAACTATGGAAGGTAGTCTGTTGTTCATATTTTTGTTACTCCAATGGATGGTAGCCTTGTTCTTAAGGAAGGTAGTCTATTGTCGAGATTTTTGTTACTCCAATGGATGGTAGCATTATCATTATGGAAGGTTGTCTGTTCTCGAGATTTTTGTTACTCCAATGGATGGTAGCCTTGTCATTATGGAAGGTAGTCTATTTTCTAGATTTTTGTTACTTCAATGGATGGTAGCTTTGTCATTATGGAAGGTAGTCTGTTTTCGAGATTTTTGCTACTCCAATGGATGGTAGCCTTGTCATTATGGAAGGTAGTCTGTTTTCGAGATTTTTGTTACTCCAATGGATGGTAGCCTTGTCATTATGGAATGTAGTCTATTTTCGAGATTTTTGTTACTCAAATGGATGGTAGCCTTGTCATTATGGAAGGTAGTTTGTTGTTCATATTTTTGTTACTCCAATGGATGGTAGCCTAGTCATTATGGTAGGTAGTTTATTGAGATTTTTGTTACTCCAATGGATGGTAGCATTATCATTATGGAAGGTTGTTTGTTGTCGAGATTTTTGTTACTCCAATGGATGGTAGCCTTGTCATTACGGAAGGTAGTCTGTTTTCGAGATTTTTGTTACTCCAATGGATGGTAGCCTTGTCATTATGGAAGGTAGTTTGCTGTTCATATTTTTGATACTCCAATGGATGGTAGCCTTGTCATTATTGTAGGTAGTCTATTGTCGAGATTTTTGTTACTCCAATGGTTGGTAGCATTATCATTATTGAAGATTGTCTGTTGTCGAGATTTTTGTTACTCCAATGGATGGAAGTCTTGTCATTACGGAAGGTAGTCTGTTTTCGAGATTTTTGTTACTCCAATGGATGGTAGCCTTGTCATTATGGATGGTAGTCTGTTGTCGAGATTTTTGTTATTCCAATGGATTGTAGCCTTTTCATTATGGAACGTATTCTGTTTTCGATGTTTTTGTTACTCCAATGGATAGTAGCCTTGTTATTATGGAAGGTAGTATGTTGTCTAGATTTTGGTTATTCCAATGAATGGTAGCCTTGTCATTATGGAAGGTAGTTTGTTGTTGAGATTTTTGTTACTCCAATTGATGCTACCGTTGTCATTATGGAAGGTAGTATGTCGTTGTGATTTCTGTCACTCCAATGGATGGTAGCCTTGTAACTATGGAAGGTAGTCTGTTGTTCATATTTTTGTTACTCCAATGGATGGTAGCCTTGTCATTATGGAAGGTAGTCTATTGTCGAGATTTTTTTTACTCCAATGGATGGTAGCATTATCGTGATGGAAGGTTGTCTGTTCTCGAGATTTTTGTTACTCCAATGGATGGTAGCCTTGTTATTATGGAAGGTAGTCTGTTTTCGAGATTTTTGTTATTTCAATGGATGGTAGCGTTGTCATTATGGAAGGTAGTCTTTTTTCGAGATTTTTGTTACTCCAATGGATGGTAGCCTTGTCATTATGGAAGGTAGTCTGTTTTCGAGATTTTTGTTACTCCAATGGATGGTAGCCTTGTCATTATGGAATGTAGTCTATTTTCGAGATTTTTGTTACTCCAGTGGATGGTAGCCTTGTCATTATGGAAGGTAGTTTGTTGTTCATATTTTTATATCTCCAATGGATGGTAGCCTTGTCATTATTGTAGGTAGTCTATTGTCGAGATTTTTGTTACTCCAATGGTTGGTAGCATTATCATTGTTGAAGATCTTCTGTTGTCGAGATTTTTGTTACTCCAATGGATGGTAGCCTTGTCATTATGGAAGGTAGTCTGTTTTCGAGATTTTTGTTACTCCAATGGATGGTAGCCTTGTCATTATGGATGGTAGTCTGTTGTCGAGATTTTTGTTATTTCAATGGATTGTAGCCTTTTCATTATGGAACGTATTCTGTTTTCAATGTTTTTGTTACTCTAATGGATAGTAGCCTTCTTATTATGGAAGGTAGTCTATTGTCTAGATTTTTTTTACTCCAATTGATGCTAGCGTTGTCATTATGGAAGGTAGCATGTCGTTGTGATTTCTGTCACTCCAATGGATGGTAGCCTTGTAACTATGGAAGGTAGTCTGTTGTTCATATTTTTGTTACTCCAATGGATGGTAGCCTTGTTCTTAAGGAAGGTAGTCTATTGTCGAGATTTTTGTTACTCCAATGGATGGTAGCATTATCATTATGGAAGGTTGTCTGTTCTCGAGATTTTTGTTACTCCAATGGATGGTAGCCTTGTCATTATGGAAGGTAGTCTATTTTCTAGATTTTTGTTACTTCAATGGATGGTAGCTTTGTCATTATGGAAGGTAGTCTGTTTTCGAGATTTTTGCTACTCCAATGGATGGTAGCCTTGTCATTATGGAAGGTAGTCTGTTTTCGAGATTTTTGTTACTCCAATGGATGGTAGCCTTGTCATTATGGAATGTAGTCTATTTTCGAGATTTTTGTTACTCAAATGGATGGTAGCCTTGTCATTATGGAAGGTAGTTTGTTGTTCATATTTTTGTTACTCCAATGGATGGTAGCCTAGTCATTATGGTAGGTAGTTTATTGAGATTTTTGTTACTCCAATGGATGGTAGCATTATCATTATGGAAGGTTGTTTGTTGTCGAGATTTTTGTTACTCCAATGGATGGTAGCCTTGTCATTACGGAAGGTAGTCTGTTTTCGAGATTTTTGTTACTCCAATGGATGGTAGCCTTGTCATTATGGAAGGTAGTTTGCTGTTCATATTTTTGATACTCCAATGGATGGTAGCCTTGTCATTATTGTAGGTAGTCTATTGTCGAGATTTTTGTTACTCCAATGGTTGGTAGCATTATCATTATTGAAGATTGTCTGTTGTCGAGATTTTTGTTACTCCAATGGATGGAAGTCTTGTCATTACGGAAGGTAGTCTGTTTTCGAGATTTTTGTTACTCCAATGGATGGTAGCCTTGTCATTATGGATGGTAGTCTGTTGTCGAGATTTTTGTTATTCCAATGGATTGTAGCCTTTTCATTATGGAACGTATTCTGTTTTCGATGTTTTTGTTACTCCAATGGATAGTAGCCTTGTTATTATGGAAGGTAGTATGTTGTCTAGATTTTGGTTACTCCAATTGATGCTAGCGTTGTCATTATGGAAGGTAGCATGTCGTTGCGATTTCTGTCACTCCAATGGATGGTAGCCTTGTAACTATGGAAGGTAGTCTGTTGTTCATATTTTTGTTACTCCAATGGATGGTAGCCTTGTTATTATGGAAGGTAGTCTATTGTCGAGATTTTTGTTACTCCAATGCATGGTAGCATTATCATTATGGAAGGTTGTCTGTTCTCGAAATTTTTGTTACTCTAATGGATGGTAGCCTTGTCATTATGGAAGGTAGTCTATTTTCGAGATTATTGTTACTCAAATGGATGGTAGCCTTGTCATTATGGAAGGTAGTTTGTTGTTCATATTTTTGTTACTCCAATGGATGGTAGCCTTGTCATTATGGTAGGTAGTCTATTGAGATTTTTGTTACTCCAATGGATGGTAGCATTATCATTATGGAATGTTGTTTGTTGTCGAGATTTTTGTTTCTCCAATGGATGGTAGCCTTGTCATTACGAAAGGTAGTCTGTTTTCGAGATTTTTGTTACTCCAATGGATGGTAGCCTTGTCATTATGGATGGTAGTCTGTTGTCGAGAGTTTTGTTGATCCAATGGATTGTAGCCTTTTCATTATGGAACGTATTCTATTTTCGATGTTTTTGTTACTCCAATGGATAGTAACCTTGTTATTATGGAAGGTAGTCTGTTGTCTAGATTTTTGTTATTCCAATGAATGGTAGCCTTGTCATTATGGAAGGTAGTCTGTTGTCGGGATTTTTGTTACTCCAATTGATGTTAGCGTTTTCATTATGTAAGGTAGTATGTCGTTGTGATTTCTGTCACTCCAATGGATGGTAGACTTCTAAGTAGGGAAGGTAGTCTGTTGTTCATATTTTTGTTACTCCAATGGATGGTAGCCTTGTCATTATGGAAGGTAGTCTATTGTCGAGATTTTTGTTACTCCAATGGATGGTAGCATCATCATTATGGAAGGTTGTCTGTTCTCGAGATTTTTGTTACTCCAATGGATGGTAGCCTTGTCATTATGGAAGGTAGTCTGTTTTCGAGATTTTAGTTACTTCAATGGATGGTAGCGTTGTCATTATGCAAGGTAGTCTGTTTTCGAGATTTTTGTTACTCCAATGGATGGTAGCCTTGTCATTATGGAAGGTATTTTGTTGTTCATATTTTTGTTACTCTAATGGATGGTAGCCTTATCATTATGGTAGGTAGTCTATTGTCGAGATTTTTGTTACTCCAATGGATGGTAGCATTATCATTATTGAAGATTGTCTGTTGTCGAGATTTTTGTTACTCCAATGGATGGTAGCCTTGTCATTACAGAAGGTAGTCTGTTTTCGAGATTTTTGTTACTTCAATGGATGGTAGCCTTGTCATTATGGATGGTAGTCTGTTGTCGAGATTTTTTTTATTCCAATGGATTGTAGCCTATTCATTATGGAACGTATTATGTTTTCAATGTTTTTGTTACTCTAATGGATAGTAGCCTTGTTATTATGGAAGGTAGTCTATTGTCTAGATTTTTGTTACTCCAATTGATGCTAGCGTTGTCATTATGGAAGGTAGCATGTCGTTGTGATTTCTGTCACTCCAATGGATGGTAGCCTTGTAAATATGGAAGGTAGTCTGTTGTTCATATTTTTGTTACTCCAATGGATGGTAGCCTTGTTATTATGGAAGGTAGTCTATTGTCGAGATTTTTGTTACTCCAATGGATGGTAGCATTATCATTATGGAAGGTTGTCTGTTCTCGAGATTTTTGTTACTCCAATAAATGGTAGCCTTGTCATTATGGAAGGTAGTCTATTTTCGAGATTTTTGTTACTTCAATGGATGGTAGCGTTGTCATTATGGAAGGTAGTCTGTTTTCGAGATTTTTGTTACTCCAATGGATGGTAGCCTTGTCATTATGGAAGGTAGTCTGTTTTCGAGATTTTTGTTACTCCAATGGATGGTAGCCTTGTCATTATGGAATGTAGTCTATTTTCGAGATTTTTGTTACTCAAATGGATGGTAGCCTTGTCATTATGGAAGGTAGTTTGTTGTTCATATTTTTGTTACTCCAATGGATGGTAGCCTTGTTATTATGGTAGGTAGTCTATTAAGATTTTTGTTACTCCAATGGATGGTAGCATTATCATTATGGAAGGTTGTTTGTTGTCAAGATTTTTGTTACTCCAATGGATGGTAACCTTGTCATTACGGAAGGTAGTCTGTTTTCGAGATTTTTGTTACTCCAATGGATGGTAGCATAGTCATTATGGATGGTAGTCTGTTGTCGAGAGTTTTGTTATTCCAATGGATTGTAGCCTTTTCATTATGGAACGTATTCTGTTTTCGATGTTTTTGTTACTCCAATGGATAATAGCCTTGTTATTATGGAAGGTAGTCTGTTGTCTAGATTTTGGTTATTCCAATGGATGGTAGCGTTGTCATTATGGAAGGTAGTCTGTTTTCGAGATTTTTGCTACTCCAATGGATGGTAGCCTTGTCATTATGGAAGGTAGTCTGTTTTCGAGATTTTTGTTACTCCAATGGATGGTAGCCTTGTCATTATGGAATGTAGTCTATTTTCGAGATTTTTGTTACTCAAATGGATGGTAGCCTTGTCATTACGGAAGGTAGTTTGTTGTTCATATTTTTGTTACTCCAATAGATGGTAGCCTTGTCATTATGGTAGGTAGTCTATTGAGATTTTTGTTACTCCAATGGATGGTAGCATTATCATTATGGAATGTTGTTTGTTGTCGAGATTTTTGTTCCTCCAATGGATGGTAGCCTTGTCATTATGGATGGTAGTCTGTTGTCGACAGTTTTGTTATTCCAATGGATTGTAGCCTTTTCATTATGGAACGTATTCTGTTTTCGATGTTTTTGTTACTCCAATGGATAGTAACCTTGTTATTATGGAAGGTAGTCTGTTGTCTAGATTTTGGTTATTCCAATGAATGGTAGCCTTGTCATTATGGAAGGTAGTCTGTTGTCGGGATTTTTGTTACTCCAATTGATGCTAGCGTTTTCATTATGTAAGGTAGTATGTCGTTGTGATTTCTGTCACTCCAATGGATGGTAGCCTTCTAAGTAGGGAAGGTAGTCTGTTGTTCATATTTTTGTTACTCCAATGGATGGTAGCCTTGTCATTATGGAAGGTAGTCTATTGTCGATATTTTTGTTACTCCAATGGATGGTAGCATCATCATTATGGAAGGTTGTCTGTTCTCGAGATTTTTGTTACTCCAATGGATGGTAGCCTTGTCATTATGGAAGGTAGTCTGTTTTCGAGATTTTAGTTACTTCAATGGATGGTAGCGTTGTCATTATGCAAGGTAGTCTGTTTTCGAGATTTTTGTTACTCCAATGGATGGTAGCCTTGTCATTATGGAAGGTATTTTTTTGTTCATATTTTTGTTACTCCAATGGATGGTAGCCTTATCATTATGGTAGGTAGTCTATTGTCGAGATTTTTGTTACTCCAATGGATGGTAGCATTATCATTATTGAAGATTGTCTGTTGTCGAGATTTTTGTTACTCCAATGGATGGTAGCCTTGTCATTACAGAAGGTAGTCTGTTTTCGAGATTTTTGTTACTTCAATGGATGGTAGCCTTGTCATTATGGATGGTAGTCTGTTGTCGAGATTTTTTTTATTCCAATGGATTGTAGCCTTTTCATTATGGAACGTATTCTGTTTTCAATGTTTTTGTTACTCTAATGGATAGTAGCCTTGTTATTATGGAAGGTAGTCTATTGTCTAGATTTTTGTTACTCCAATTGATGCTAGCGTTGTCATTATGGAAGGTAGCATGTCGTTGTGATTTCTGTCACTCCAATGGATGGTAGCCTTGTAAATATGGAAGGTAGTCTGTTGTTCATATTTTTGTTACTCCAATGAATGGTAGCCTTGTTATTATGGAAGGTAGTCTATTGTCAAGATTTTTGTTACTCCAATGGATGGTAGCATTATCATTATGGAAGGTTGTCTGTTCTCGAGATTTTTGTTACTCCAATAAATGGTAGCCTTGTCATTATGGAAGGTAGTCTATTTTCGAGATTTTTGTTACTTCAATGGATGGTAGCGTTGTCATTATGGAAGGTAGTCTGTTTTCGAGATTTTTGTTACTCCAATGGATGGTAGCCTTGTCATTATGGAAGGTAGTCTGTTTTCGAGATTTTTGTTACTCCAATGGATGGTAGCCTTGTCATTATGGAATGTAGTCTATTTTCGAGATTTTTGTTACTCAAATGGATGGTAGCCTTGTCATTATGGAAGGTAGTTTGTTGTTCATATTTTTGTTACTCCAATGGATGGTAGCCTTGTCATTATGGTAGGTAGTCTATTAAGATTTTTGTTACTCCAATGGATGGTAGCATTATCATTATGGAAGGTTGTTTGTTGTCGAGATTTTTGTTACTCCAATGGATGGTAACCTTGTCATTACGTAAGGTAGTCTGTTTTCGAGATTTTTGTTACTCCAATGGATGGTAGCATAGTCATTATGGATGGTAGTCTATTGTCGAGAGTTTTGTTATTCCAATGGATTATAGCCTTTTCATTATGGAACGTATTCTGTTTTCGATGTTTTTGTTACTCCAATGGATAATAGCCTTGTTATTATGGAAGGTAGTCTGTTGTCTAGATTTTGGTTATTCCAATGAATGGTAGCCTTGTCATTATGGAAGGTAGTCTATTGTCGGGATTTTTGTTACTCCAATTGATGCTAGCGTTTTCATTATGTAAGGTAGTATGTCGTTGTGATTTCTGTCACTCCAATGGATGGTAGCCTTCTAAGTAAGGAAGGTAGACTGTTGTTCATATTTTTGTTACTCCAATGGATGGTAGGATTATCATTATGGAAGGTTGTCTGTTCTCGAGATTTTTGTTATTCCAATGGATGGTAGCCTTGTTATTATGGAAGGTAGTCTGTTTTCGAGATTTTTGTTACTTCAATGGATGGTAGCGTTGTCATTATGCAAGGTAGTCTGTTTTCGAGATTTTTGTTACTCCAATGGATGGTAGCCTTGTCATTATGGAAGGTATTTTGTTGTTCATATTTTTGTTACTCCAATGGATGGTAGCCTTATCATTATGGTAGGTAGTCTATTGTCGAGATTTTTGTTTCTCCAATGGATGGTAGCATTATCAATATGGAAGGTTGTCTGTTGTTGAGATTTTTGTTACTCCAATGGATGGTAGCCTTGTCATTACGGAAGGCAGTATATTTTCGAGATTTTTGTTACTCCAATGGATGGTAGCCTTTTCATTATGGATGGTAGTTTTTTGTCGAGATTTTTGTTATTCCAATGGATTATAGCCATTTCATTATGGTACGTATTCTGTTGTCGATGGTTTTATTACTCCAATGGATAATAGCCTTGTTATTATTGAAGGTAGTGTGTTATCTAGATTTTTGTTATTCCAATGAATGGTAGCCTTGTCATTATGGAAGGTAGTCTAATGTCGAAATTTTTGTTACTCCAATGTATGCTAGCATTGTCTTTATGGAAGGTAGTATGTCGTTGTGATTTCTGTCACTCCAATGGATGGTAGCTTTGTCACTATGGAAGGTAGTCTGTTGTTCATATTTTTGTTACTCCAATGGATGGTAGCCTTGTCATTATGGAAGGTAGTCTATTGTCAAGATTTTTGTTTCTCCAATGGATGGTAGCATTATCATTATGGAAGGTTGTCCGTTGTCGAGATTTTTGTCACTCCAATGGATAGTAGCCTTGTAATTATGGAAACTAGTCTATTTTCGAGATTTTTGTTACTTCAATGGATGGTAGCCTTGTCATTTTGGAAGGTAGTCTATTTTCGAGATTTTTGTTACTCCAATGGATGGTAGCCTTGTCATTATGGAAGGTAGTTTGTTGTTCATATTTTTGTTACTCCAATGGATGGTAGCCTTGTCATTATGGTAGGAAGTCTATTGTCGAGATTTTTGTTACTCCAATGGATGGTAGCATTATCATTATGGAAGGTTGTCTGTTGTCGATATTTTTGTTACTCCAATGGATGGTAGCCTTGTCATTACGGAAGGTAGTCTATTTTCGAGATTTTTGTTACTCCAATGGATGGTAGCCTTTTCATTATGGATGGTAGTTTGTTGTCGAGATTTTTGTTATTCCAATGGATGGTAGCATTGTCATTATGGAATGTAGTCTATTTTCGAGATTTTTGTTACTCAAATGGATGGTAGCCTTGTCATTATGGAAGGTAGTTTGGTGTTCATATTTTTGTTACTCCAATGGATGGTAGCCTTGTCATTATGGTAGGTAGTCTATTGAGATTTTTGTTACTCCAATGGATGGTAGCATTATCATTATGGAAGGTTGTTTGTTGTCGAGATTTTTGTTACTCCAATGGATGGTAACCTTGTCATTACGGAAGGTAGTCTGTTTTCGAGATTTTTGTTACTCCAATGGATGGTAGCATTGTCATTATGGATGGTAGTCTGTTGTCGAGAGTTTTGTTATTCCAATGGATTGTAGCCTTTTCATTATGGAACGTATTCTGTTTTCGATGTTTTTGTTACTCCAATGGATAGTAGCCTTGTTATTATGGAAGGTAGTCTGTTGTCTAGATTTTGGTTATTCCAATAAATGGTAGCCTTGTCATTATGGAAGGTAGTCTGTTGTCGGGATTTTTGTTACTCCAATTGATGCTAGCGTTTTCATTATGTAAGGTAGTATGTCGTTGTGATTTCTGTCACTCCAATGGATGGTAGCCTTCTAAGTAGGGAAGGTAGTTTGTTGTTCATGTTTTTATTACTCCAATGGATGGTAGCCTTGTCATTATGGAAGGTAGTCTATTGTCGAGATTTTTGTTACTCCAATGGATGGTAGCATTATCATTATGGAAGGTTGTCTGTTCTCGAGATTTTTGTTACTCCAATGGATGGTAGCCTTGTCATTATGGAAGGTAGTCTGTTTTCGAGATTTTTGTTACTTCAATGGATGGTAGCGTTGTCATTATGCAAGGTAGTCTTGTTTTGAGATTTTTGTTACTCCAATGGATTGTAGCCTTGTCATTATGGAAGGTATTCTGTTGTTCATATTTTTGTTACTCCAATGGATGGTAGCCTTATCATTATGGTAGGTAGTCTATTGTTGAGATTTTTGTTACTTCAATGGATGGTAGCATTATCAATATGGAAGGTTGTCTGTTGTCGAGATTTTTGTTACTCCAATGGATGGTAGCCTTGTCATTACGGAAGGTAGTATATTTTCGAGATTTTTGTTACTCCAATGGATGGTAGCCTTTTCATTATGGATGGTAGTTTGTTGTCGAGATTTTTGTTATTCCAATGGATTGTAGCCATTTCATTATGGTACGTATTCTGTTGTCGATGGTTTTATTACTCCAATGGATAATAGCCTTGTTATTATTGAAGGTAGTGTGTTATCTAGATTTTTGTTATTCCAATGAATGGTAGCCTTGTCATTATGGAAGGTAGTCTAATGTCGAAATTTTTGTTACTCCAATGGATGCTAGCGTTGTCATTATGGAAGGTAGTATGTCGTTGTGATTTCTGTCACTCCAATGGATGGTAGCTTTGTCACTATGGAAGGTAGTCTATTGTTCATATTTTTGTTACTCCAATGGATGGTAGCCTTGTCATTATGGAAGGTAGTCTATTGTCAAGATTTTTGTTTCTCCAATGGATGGTAGCATTATCATTATGGAAGGTTGTCTGTTGTCGAGATTTTTGTCTGTCCAATGGATAGTAGCCTTGTAATTATGGAAACTAGTCTATTTTCGAGATTTTTGTTACTTCAATGGATGGTAGCCTTGTCATTTTGGAAGGTAGTCTATTTTCGAGATTTTTGTTACTCCAATGGATGGTAGCCTTGTCATTATGGAAGGTAGTTTATTGTTCATATTTTTGTTACTCCAATGGATGGTAGCCTTGTCATTATGGTAGGGAGTCTATTGTCGAGATTTTTGTTACTCCAATGGATGGTAGCATTATCATTATGGAAGGTTGTCTGTTGTCGATATTTTTGTTACTCCAATGGATGGTAGCCTTGTCATTACAGAAGGTAGTCTATTTTAGAGATTTTTGTTACTCCAATGGATGGTAGCCTTTTCATTATGGATGGTAGTTTGTTGTCGAGATTTTTGTTAGTCCAATGGATTGTAGCCTTTTCATTATGGAACGTATTCTGTTGTCGATGATTTTGTTACTCCAATGGCTAGTAGCCTTGTTATTATGGAAGGTAGTGTGTTGTCTAGATTTTTGTTATTTCAATGAATGGTAGCCTTGTCATTATGGAAGGTAGTCTAATGTCGAAATTTTTGTTACTCCAATGGATGCTAGCGTTGTCATTATGGAAGGTGGTATGTCGTTGTGATTTATGTCACTCCAATGGATGGTAGCCTTGTCACTATGGAAGGTAGTATGTTGTTCATATTTTTGTTACTCCAATGGATGGTAGCCTTGTCATTATGGAAGGTAGTCTATTGTCGAGATTTTTGTTACTCCAATGGATGGTAGCATTATAATTATGGAAGGTTGTCTATTGTCGAGATTTTTGTTACTCTAATGGATGGTAGCCTTGTCATTATGGAAGGTAGTCTGTTTTCGAGATTTTTGTTACTTCAATGGATGGTAGCCTTGTCATTTTGGAAGGTAGTCTGTTTTCGAGATTTTTGTTACTCCAATGGATGGTAGCATTATCATTATGGAAGGTTGTCTGTTCTCGAGATTTTTGTTACTCCAATAAATGGTAGCCTTGTCATTATGGAAGGTAGTCTATTTTCGAGATTTTTGTTACTTCAATGCATGGTAGCGTTGTCATTATGGAAGGTAGTCTGTTTTCGAGATTTTTGTTACTCCAATGGATGGTAGCCTTGTCATTATGGAAGGTAGTCTGTTTTCGAGATTTTTGTTACTCCAATGGATGGTAGCCTTGTCATTATGGATAGTAGTCTGTTGTCGAGATTTTTGTTATTCCAATGGATTGTAGCCTTTTCATTATGGAATGTATTTTTTTGTCGATGTTTTTGTTACTCCAATGGATAGTAGCCTTGTTATTATGGAAGGTAGTCTGTTGTCTAGATTTTTGTTTTTCCAATGAATGGTAGCCTTGTCATTATGGAAGGTCGTCTGTTGTCGAAATTTTTGTTACTCCAATGGATGCTAGCATTGTCATTATGGAAGGTAGTATGTCGTTGTGATTTGTGTCACTCTAATGGATGGTAGACTTGTCACTATGGAAGGTAGTCTATTGTTCATATTTTTGTTACTCCAATGGATGGTAGCCACGTCATTATGGAAGGTAGTCTATTGTCGAGATTTTTGTTACTCCAATGGATGGTAGCATTATCATTATGGAAGGTTGTATGTTCTCGAGATTTTTGTTAAATGGATGGTAGCCTTGCCATTATGGAAGGTAGTCTGTTTTCGAGATGTTTGTTACTTCAATGGATGGTAGCGTTGTCATTATGGAAGGTAGTCTGTTTTCGAGATTTTTGTTACTCTAATGGATGGTAGCCTTGTCATTATGGAAGGTAGTCTGTTGTTCATATTTTTGTTACTCCAATGGATGGTAGCCTTGTTATTATGGAAGGTAGTCTATTGTCGAGATTTTTGTTACTCCAATGGATGGTAGCATTATCATTATGGAAGGTTGTCTGTTCTCGGGATTTTTGTTACTCCAATTGATGCTAGCATTTTCATTATGGAATGTAGTATGTCGTTGTGATTTCTGTCACTCCAATGGATGGTAGCCTTCTAAGTAGGGAAGGTAGTCTGTTGTTCATATTTTTGTTACTCCAATGGATGGTAGCCTTGTCATTATGGAAGGTAGTCTCTTGTCGAGATTTTTGTTACTCCAATGGATGGTAGCATCATCATTATGGAAGGTTGTCTGTTCTCGAGATTTTTGTTACTCCAATGGATGGTAGCCTTGTCATTATGGAAGGTAGTCTGTTTTCGAGATTTTAGTTACTTCAATGGATGGTAGCGTTGTCATTATGCAAGGTAGTCTGTTTTCGAGATTTTTGTTACTCCAATGGATGGTAGCCTTGTCATTATGGAAGGTATTTTGTTGTTCATATTTTTGTTACTCCAATGGATGGTAGCCTTATCATTATGGTAGGTAGTCTATTGTCGAGATTTTTGTTACTCCAATGGATGGTAGCATTATCATTATTGAAGATTGTCTGTTGTCGAGATTTTTGTTACTCTAATGGATGGTAGCCTTGTCATTACGGAAGGTAGTCTGTTTTCGAGATTTTTGTTACTTCAATGGATGGTAGCCTTGTCATTATGGATGGTAGTCTGTTGTCGAGATTTTTTTTATTCCAATGGATTGTAGCCTTTTCATTATGGAACGTATTATGTTTTCAATGTTTTTGTTACTCTAATGGATAGTAGCCTTGTTATTATGGAAGGTAGTCTATTGTCTAGATTTTTGTTACTCCAATTGATGCTAGCGTTGTCATTATGGAAGGTAGCATGTCGTTGTGATTTCTGTCACTCCAATGGATGGTAGCCTTGTAACTATGGAAGGTAGTCTGTTGTTCATATTTTTGTTACTCCAATGGATGGTAGCCTTGTTATTATGGAAGGTAGTCTATTGTCGAGATTTTTGTTACTCCAATGGATGGTAGCATTATCATTATGGAAGGTTGTCTGTTCTCGAGATTTTTGTTACTCCAATAAATGGTAGCCTTGTCATTATGGAAGGTAGTCTATTTTCGAGATTTTTGTTACTTCAATGCATGGTAGCGTTGTCATTATGGAAGGTAGTCTGTTTTCGAGATTTTTGTTACTCCAATGGATGGTAGCCTTGTCATTATGGAAGGTAGTCTGTTTTCGAGATTTTTGTTACTCCAATGGATGGTAGCCTTGTCATTATGGAATGTAGTCTATTTTCGAGATTTTTGTTACTCAAATGGATGGTAGCCTTGTCATTATGGAAGGTAGTTTGTTGTTCATATTTTTGTTACTCCAATGGATGGTAGCCTTGTCATTATGGTTGGTAGTCTATTAAGATTTTTGTTACTCCAATGGATGGTAGCATTATCATTATGGAAGGTTGTTTGTTGTCGAGATTTTTGTTACTCCAATGGATGGTAACCTTGTCATTACGGAAGGTAGTCTGTTTTCGAGATTTTTGTTACTCCAATGGATGGTAGCATAGTCATTATGGATGGTAGTCTGTTGTCGAGAGTTTTGTTATTCCAATGGATTGTAGCCTTTTCATTATGGAACGTATTTTGTTTTCGATGTTTTTGTTACTCCAATGGATAGTAGCCTTGTTATTATGGAAGGTAGTCTGTTGTCTAGATTTTGGTTATTCCAATGAATGGTAGCCTTGTCATTATGGAAGGTAGTCTGTTGTCGGGATTTTTGTTACTCCAATTGATGCTAGCGTTTTCATTATGTAAGGTAGTATGTCGTTGTGATTTCTGTCACTCCAATGGATGGTAGCCTTCTAAGTAAGGAAGGTAGTCTGTTGTTCATATTTTTGTTACTCCAATGGATGGTAGCCTTGTCATTATGGAACGTAGTCTATTATCGAGATTTTTGTTACTCCAATGGATGGTAGCATTATCATTATGGAAGGTTGTTTGTTCTCGAGATTTTTGTTACTCCAATGGATGGTAGCCTTGTCATTATGGAAGGTAGTCTGTTTTCGAGATTTTTGTTACTTCAATGGATGGTAGCCTTGTCATTTTGGAAGGTAGTCTGTTTTCGAGATTTTTGTTACTCCAATGGATGGTAGCCTTGTCATTATGGAAGGTAGTCTGTTGTTCATATTTTTGTTACTCCAATGGATGGTAGCCTTGTCATTATGGTAGGTAGTCTATTGTCAGGATTTTTGTTACTCCAATGGATGGTAGCATTATCATTATGGAAGGTTGTCTGTTGTCGAGATTTTTGTTACTCCAATGGATGGTAGCCTTGTCATTACGGAAGGTAGTCTGTTTTCAAGATTTTTGTTACTTCAATGGATGGTAGCCTTGTCATTATGGATGGTAGTCTGTTGTCGAGATTTTTGTTATTCCAATGGATTTTAGCCTTTTCATTATGGAATGTATTTTTTTGTCGATGTTTTTGTTACTCCAATGGATAGTAGCCTTGTTATTATGGAAGGTAGTCTGTTGTCTAGATTTTTGTTTTTCCAATGAATGGTAGCCTTGTCATTATGGAAGGTAGTCTGTTGTCGAGATTTTTGTTACTCCAATGGATGCTAGCATTGTCATTATGGAAGGTAGTATGTCGTTTTGATGTATGTCACTCTAATGGATGGTAGACTTGTCACTATGGAAGGTAGTCTATTGTTCATATTTTTGTTACTCCAATGGATGGTAGCCACGTCATTATGGAAGGTAGTCTATTGTCGAGATTTTTGTTACTCCAATGGATGGTAGCATTATCATTATGGAAGGTTGTATATTCTCGAGATTTTTGTTAAATGGATGGTAGCCTTGCCATTATGGAAGGTAGTCTGTTTTCGAGATGGTTGTTACTTCAATGGATGGTAGCGTTGTCATTATGGAAGGTAGTCTGTTTTCGAGATTTTTGTTACTCCAATGGATGGTAGCCTTGTCATTATGGAAGGTAGTCTGTTGTTCATATTTTTGTTACTCCAATGGATGGTAGCCTTGTTATTATGGAAGGTAGTCTATTGTCGAGATTTTTGTTACTCCAATGGATGGTAGCATTATCATTATGGAAGGTTGTCTGTTCTCGGGATTTTTGTTACTCCAATTGATGCTAGCGTTTTCATTATGGAATGTAGTATGTCGTTGTGATTTATGTCACTCCAATGGATGGTAGCCTTCTAAGTAGGGAAGGTAGTCTGTTGTTCATATTTTTGTTACTCCAATGGATGGTAGCCTTGTCATTATGGAAGGTAGTCTATTGTCGAGATTTTTGTTACTCCAATGGATGGTAGCATCATCATTATGGAAGGTTGTCTGTTCTCGAGATTTTTGTTACTCTAATGGATGGTAGCCTTGTCATTATGCAAGGTAGTCTGTTTTCGAGATTTTTGTTACTCCAATGGATGGTAGCCTTGTCATTATGGAAGGTATTTTGTTGTTCATATTTTTGTTACTCCAATGGATGGTAGCCTTATCATTATGGTAGGTAGTCTATTGTCGAGATTTTTGTTACTCCAATGGATGGTAGCATTATCATTATTGAAGATTGTCTGTTGTCGAGATTTTTGTTACTCCAATGGATGGTAGCCTTGTCATTACGGAAGGTAGTCTGTTTTTGAGATTTTTGTTACTTCAATGGATGGTAGCCTTGTCATTATGGATGGTAGTCTGTTGTCGAGATTTTTTTTATTCCAATGGATTGTAGCCTTTTCATTATGGAATGTATTCTGTTTTCAATGTTTTTGTTACTCTAATGGATAGTAGCCTTGTTATTATGGAAGGTAGTCTATTTTCTAGATTTTTGTTACTCCAATTGATGCTAGCGTTGTCATTATGGAAGGTAGCATGTCGTTGTGATTTCTGTCACTCCAATGGATGGTAGCCTTGTAACTATTGAAGGTAGTCTGTTGTTCATATTTTTGTTACTCCAATGGATGGTAGCCTTGTTATTATGGAAGGTAGTCTATTGTCGAGATTTTTGTCACTCCAATGGATGGTAGCATTATCATTATGGAAGGTTGTCTGTTCTCGAGATTTTTGTTACTCCAATGGATGGTAGCCTTGTCATTATGGAAGGTAGTCTATTGTCAAGATTTTTGTTTCTCCAATGGATGGTAGCATTATCATTATGGAAGGTAGTCTGTTTTCGAGATTTTTGTTACTCCAATGGATGATAGCCTTGTAATTATGGAAACTAGTCTATTTTCGAGATTTTTGTTACTTCAATGGATGGTAGCCTTGTCATTTTGGAAGGTAGTCTATTTTCGAGATTTTCGTTACTCCAATGGATGGTAGCCTTGTCATTATGGAAGGTAGTTTGTTGTTCATATTTTTGTTACTCCAATGGAAGGTAGCCTTGTCATTATGGTAGGAAGTCTATTGTCGAGATTTTTGTTACTCCAATGGATGGTAGCATTATCATTATGGAAGGTTGTCTGTTGTCGATATTTGTGTTACTCCAATGGATGGTAGCCTTGTCATTACGAAAGGTAGTCTATTTTCGAGATTTTTGTTACTCCAATGGATGGTAGCCTTTTCATTATGGATGGTAGTCTGTTGTCGAGAGTTTTGTTATTCCAATGGATTGTAGCCTTTTCATTATGGAACGTATTCTGTTGTCGATGATTTTGTTACTCCAATGGCTAGTAGCCTTGTTATTATGGAAGGTAGTGTGTCGTCTAGATTTTTGTTATTTCAATGAATGGTAGCCTTGTCATTATGGAAGGTAGTCTAATGTCGAAATTTTTGTTACTCCAATGGATGCTAGCGTTGTCATTATGGAAGGTAGTATGTCGTTGTGATTTCTGTCACCCCAATGGATGGTAGCCTTCTAAGTAAGGAAGGTAGTATGTTGTTCATATTTTTGTTACTCCAATGGATGGTAGCCTTGTCATTATGGAAGGTAGTCTATTGTCGAGATTTTTGTTACTCCAATGGATGGTAGCATTATCATTATGGAAGGTTGTCTGTTGTCGGGATTTTTGTTACTCCAATGGATGGTAGCCTTGTCATTATGGAAGGTAGTCTGTTTTCGAGATTTTTGTTACTTCAATGGATGGTAGCGTTGTCATTATGCAAGGTAGTCTGTTTTCGAGATTTTTGTTACTCCAATGGATGGTAGCCTTGTCATTATGGAAGGTAGTCTGTTGTTCTTATTTTTGTTACTCCAATGGATGGTAGCCTTGTCATTATGGTAGGTAGTCTATTGTCGAGATTTTTGTTACTCCAATGGATGGTAGCATTATCAATATGGAAGGTTGTCTGTTGTCGAGATTTTTGTTACTCCAATGGATGGTAGCCTTGTCATTACGGAAGGTAGTATGTTTTCGAGATTTTTGTTGCTCCAATGGATGGTAGCCCTTTCATTATGGATGGTAGTCTGTTGTCGAGATTTTTGTTATTCCAATGGATTGTAGCCCTTTCATTATGGAATGTATTTTTTTGTCGATGTTTTTGTTACTCCAATGGATAGTAGCCTTGTTATTATGGAAGGTAGTCTGTTGTCTAGATTTTTGTTTTTCCAATGAATGGTAGCCTTGTCATTATGGAAGGTCGTCTGTTGTCGAGATTTTTGTTACTCCAATGGATGCTAGCATTGTCATTATGGAAGGTAGTATGTCGTTGTGATTTATGTCACTCTAATGAATGGTAGACTTGTCACTATGGAAGGTAGTCTATTGTTCATATTTTTATTACTCCAATGGATGGTAGCCACGTCATTATGGAAGGTAGTCTATTTTCGAGATTTTTGTTACTCCAATGGATGGTAGCATTATCATTATGGAAGGTTGTCTGTTCTCGAGATTTTTGTTAAATGGATGGTAGCCTTGCCATTATGGAAGGTAGTCTGTTTTCGAGATGTTTGTTACTTCAATGGATGGTAGCGTTGTCATTATGGAAGGTAGTCTATTTTCGAGATTTTTGTTACTCCAATGGATGGTAGCCTTGTCATTATGGAAGGTAGTATGTTGTTCATATTTTGGTTACTCCAATGAATGGTAGTGTTGTCATTATGGTAGGTAGTCTATTGTCAGGATTTTTGTTACTCCAATGGATGGTAGCATTATCATTATGGAAGGTTGTCTGTTGTCGAGATTTTTGTTACTCCAATGGATGGTAGCCTTGTCATTACGGAAGGTAGTCTATTTTCGAGATTTTTGTTACTTCAATGGATGGTAGCCTTGTCATTATGGATGGTAGTCTATTGTCGAGATTTTTGTTATTCCAATGGATTTTAGCCTTTTCATTATGGAATGTATTTTTTGTCGATGTTTTTGTTACTCCAATGGATAGTAGCCTTGTTATTATGGAAGGTAGTCTGTTGTCTAGATTTTTGTTTTTCCAATGAATGGTAGCCTTGTCATTATGGAAGGTAGTCCGTTGTCGAGATTTTTGTTACTCCAATGGATGCTAGCATTGTCATTATGGAAGGTAGTATGTCGTTTTGATGTATGTCACTCTAATGGATGGTAGACTTGTCACTATGGAAGGTAGTCTTTTGTTCATATTTTTGTTACTCCAATGGATGGTAGCCACGTCATTATGGAAGGTAGTCTATTCTCGAGATTTTTGTTACTCCAATGGATGGTAGCATTATCATTATGGAAGGTTGTCTATTTTCGAGATTTTTGTTACTCTAATGGATGGTAGCCTTGTCATTATGGAAGGTAGTCTGTTTTCGAGATTTTTGTTACTTCATTGGATGGTAGCCTTGTCATTTTGGAAGGTAGTATGTTTCCAAGATTTTTGTTACTCCAATGGATGGTAGCCTTGTCATTATGGAAGGTAGTCTGTTGTTCATATTTTTGTTACTCCAATGGATGGTAGCCTTGTCATTATGGTAGGTAGTCTATTGTCAGGATTTTTGTTACTCCAATGGATGGTAGCATTATCATTATGGAAGGTTATCTGTTGTCGAGATTTTTGTTACTCCAATGGATGGTAGCCTTGTCATTATGGAAGGTAGTCTGTTTTCGAGATTTTTGTTACTTCAATGGATGGTAGCCTTGTCATATGGATGGTAGTCTGTTGTCGAGATTTTTGTTATTCCAATGGATTGTAGCCTTTTCATTATGGAATGTATTTTTTTGCCGATGTTTTTGTTACTCCAATGGATAGTAGCCTTGTTATTATGGAAGGTAGTTTGTTGTCTAGATTTTTGTTTTTCCAATCAATGGTAGCCTTGTCATTATGGAAGGTAGTCTGTTGTCGAGATTTTTGTTACTCCAATGGATGCTAGCATTGTCATTATGGAAGGTAGTATGTCGTTGTGATTTTTGTCACTCTAATGGATGGTAGACTTGTCACTATGGAAGGTAGTCTATTGTTGATATTTTTGTTACTCCAATGGATGGTAGCCACGTCATTATGGAAGGTAGTCTATTGTCGATATTTTTGTTACTCAAATGGATAGTAGCATTATCATTATGGAAGGTTGTCTGTTGTCGAGATTTTTGTTACTCCAGTGGATGGTAGCCTTGTCATTATGGAAGGTAGTCTGTTTTCAATATTTTTGTTACTTCAATGGATGGTAGCCTTGTCATTATGGAAGGTAGTTTGTTTTTGAGATTTTTGTTACTCCAATGGATGGTAGCCTTGTCATTATGGAAGGTAGTCTGTTTTCAATATTTTTGTTACTTCAATGGATGGTAGCCTTGTCATTATGGAAGGTAGTTTGTTTTTGAGATTTTTGTTACTCCAATGGATGGTAGCCTTGTCATTATGGAAGGTAGTCTGTTGTTCATATTTTTGTTACTCCAATGGATGGTAGTCTTGTCGTTATGGTAGGTAGCACTATGCCAGAAATAACCTACGAAAGCGCTTTTTTTGGGCTTTAAAAGCGCTTAAAAGCGCTCTCGTAGGTGGCGCTGCTAAAGGTTTTAGCAGCGCTTTTTGTTCAGAAAAAAATGCTCTCGTAGGCCTACCTATGAAAGCGCTTTTTGGTAAAAAGCGCTTTCATAGGTAGGCCTACGAGAGCGCTTTTTTCTGAAAAAGCGCTTTAGTAGGTGTATTCAGAATGCGTGTCAGGCAATCTAAAGTAGGCCTATAAGAGCCCTTTTTGTTCAGAAAAAAGCGCTCTTGTAGGCCTACCTATGAAAGCGCTTTTAATTCATAAGTAGGCCTACGAGAGCGCTTTTTTCTTAAAAGCGCTTTCATAGGTTTTCTACTGAAAAATCTAAAATTTAAAAAATTTCTAAACCTGCATTTTTTTGCAGCAAACCTGTAATTCTTAAACCGGTATTTTACAATCTAATCTAGAAATACCAATATATATTAGTTTTAATCCAAATACCAAATGTAATTCAAATACCAAATATTATATATATATACAAATACCATTATAATCAATTCATATCCAAAATATATATACACCACGGTAATTCAATATTAACATGTTTTTAAACGTAACAAAATACACCCTAAGAAATCAGCTATATAACACTAAGTAAATCAATCCTAATCTACATATATATCCAAGGTCCTGATCCTGCAATATGAACATAATAACACGGTCAGTGTTGTATACACAAATCAATATATTCATAATTAACCAATTTTCACACAACAATGTATTCGTACCTTATTATAAGATTCTTAGCTCAATAAAATATTGGCACAACTCCTCTTTGAGTTCTTCCAATTGACGTGGCGAGTAATATGGACAATTGTATTGATCAAAATACTACATTACAAAACAAAATATATGCATGATTTAGTTTAATGTAATAAATTATATGCAAAATCCGATAAGTAATAAAACAAAGTATAAATCCATACCGTGATTGGAATCTCGATTTCATTCATTTGAATGATTTCTTTGATAAACTTCAAAAGGAAGTATCCGCAATCTATGTCGTTTTGTTGTTGAGGGCACTACATAGAAAAACAAATAAGATTATACTATAATGAAAAAAATGAAATGGAATATATATACATTTTATTGAATGACATTGTCTATAATTATATATACTATTACCTTTTTCACTAACATCTCTTTCTTTTCTTGGTAGGAATATGTTCTACTCGTCTCTTAACAACGCGGACGGTTGGATTGATCCAAATACCCTTATTATGATCATTTCTAATGCATGATTCATTCTCATTTTGATCATTTCTGGTAAAAGATTCAATGTCAACACCAGTATCGCCTTGGTCTCCAATCTTTTCATCAATTACTTTGTTAGAGAAAAGCACCATAGACCATTTCGTACTTGTCGGATCAGTGACATAGAACACTTGTTTAGCTTGAGAGGCTAGAATGATAGGCTCATCTTTGTACCCCGCCCTGTTAAGATCCACTTGCAAAAATCCTGACTTATCCATCCGTATACCATTATTATTTTCAACCCACTTGCAACCGAATATAGGAATCTGAAATTTCTCGTAATCAAAGACCCAAATGCGCTCGATAACCCCAAAATACGACAGATTTGCAAATTTCGGGTTTAAGTCCTTCACACTTGATATGTGCATTGCTTCAGCTACCAAGGTGACACCACTATTTTGCACAGTACTTTTATCATCTTGTTCTTTGGTATAAAATGTGTATCAATTAATTGCGTATGCGCTATAAGAAAACGCAACCAAACTTGGACCATATGCTAAACATCTCAAACTTTCTGTCACTGAGGCGGGATCTGAACGATACTTTGAATAAATATGTTCCTTAAACCATGGTATGAAACTTCGATTGTGCTCTCGTACAATCCAATTCTCATTTCTATTCGAATTTAAACCTCGAAGAACACCCTTGTGTATTTCAACATACGGCTCAACCTCAATCTCATTGTGCAGAACATACAAATGCACTTGATCCCGTTCGACCCTTGATACTGTCATAACTTTATTTCCAATTAGCTTCTTACCTTCTTTTTTTTCAACAACATGATATTTGGGGAGTCCAATTGATTGAACATTTGACAAATATTCAGTACAAAACTCAAGCGCTTCTTCAACAATGTATCTTTCGGTAATACAACCCTCTGGTCGACTCCGATTTTTCACATACCCTTTTAATATTTTCATATAACGTTCAACAGGGTACATCCATCTCATATAAGTTAGTCCGCACAATTGTGTCTCTTTCACAAGATGAACGACAAGATGAACCATTATGTCAAAAAATGAGGGAGGAAAATACATTTCAAGCTCACACATAGTAACAACTATTTCTTTTTGCAATGTTGGCAAGATCTCAGGATCGATCACCTTACTGCAAATTGACTTGAAGAAAAAACACAATTTAGTTATTGCGCTTCTTACCTTTTCTGGAAGAATAGAACGTATACCTATCGGTAGAAAATGTTCCATTATAACATGACAATCATGCGTCTTTAAACTCTTTAACTTGAGGTCTTTCATAGACAAAAGTCTTCTAATATCTGATGAGTAGCCTTCTGGAACTTTAACTTCACTCAGAAACTTACACAATATTTTTTTCTCCTTTCTAGATAGAGTGTAAACAGCAGGTGGTAGGTATGTCCGTCTTCCTTTCTTCACGGGTCCCAGTTCAGTTCTTATTCCCATGTCTACCATGTCCTCCCTTGATTTAAGGCCATCCTTAGACTTCCCTTTTATATTGAGTAACGTACCAATAACACTGTCAAATACATTTTTTTCAATATGCATCACATCAAGAAAATGTCTTACGTACAAAGATTTCCAATATGGAAATTCAAAAAAAAATCGACCTCTTCTTCCACCCACCCGTGACAACTTTATGTGCAAAAGGCTTGCCAAACTGAATATTCACATCTTTCACCTTTTCAAAAATTTGATCACCTGTCAAACCAGGCGGAGCTCTACGTTGTTTGGTATCTCCGTTGAACACTTTTCTCCATCCACGATACTGATGTTTAGAAGATAAGAATCTATGATGACCGAGAAAGACATTCTTCTGACAAAGTTTCAATCGCATGGTATCGGTTCTGTCTTCACAAACAGGACACACTTTTTCACCTTTAATGCTATACCCGGATAGATTGCCGTATGCTGGAAAATCGTTAATTGTTCCAAACAACATCGCCCTCAAGTTGAAACTTTCTTTCCTATAACCATCATAAACCTCCACACCTTTCTCCCACAAAATCTTCAAATCTTCGATTAATGGTTCCAAGTATACGTCTATGTCATTTCCTGTTTGTTTAGGCCCAGAAATTAACATAGACAACATCATGTACTTACGCTTCATACATAGCCATGGAGGTAGGTTATAAATCATAAGAATCACAGGCCATGTGCTATGCGAGATACTTTGAATACCGTGTGGGTTCATTCCATCAGTAGACAATGCCAAGCGAAGGTTTCTTGCTTCTTTTCCAAATTCAGGATAATCATTATCAATTTTCATCCACTGTGGAGAATCTGCCGGATGTCGAAATTTTCCATCAATAATTCTTTCATCTGAATGCCAAGTCAAGTGTCTTGAATCGATTTCACTACGATACATCCGTCTAAATCTCGGGATTATAGGAAAATACCATAATACTTTTGCCGGAGACAACTTTTTCTTATATCGAGGGGCACCGCATTTAGGACACTCATTTAACGATGCATACTCGTTTTGAAACAAAACGCAATCTTTTGGACACGCATGTATCTTATCATAGCTCATGCCAATGGAGTACAACATCTTTTTGGCCTCATACGTTCGATTGGGAAGAACATTATCCTCTGGTAGCATATCTTTCATAAGGGCTAATAACTTTGTGAAACTTTTATCCGACCATCCATTGCCGGCTTTTAAGTTGTACAACTTTAACACCGCAGACAATCTTGTGAATTTTGTACAACCATTATACAACGGTTTCTCTGCATCGCTTACCAACCTCTCGAACATTTTGGGACAATAGTTAAGATCTTCTTCAAGCACTTCTGCAATTTCTTCGACTCGATCATAATCGTATGTATCTGTGCAATCATCATTTGAAACATAGGTCCTTGCATACCCCGATTCAACATTCCCGTTACTTTTCTCACCATGCATATTCCAACATGTATAAGTCCTATCAATTCCATACCGAATTAAATGCGATGCCAACTGAACTGCGTCAACCCGGTTCCCATAACAGCAATACAAACAGGGACATGTCATACGACTGGGGTCTTTGGCGTGCGGAACAGCAAACTTAACAAACTCGGAAACACCATTCTCGTAGTCTTTCGACAATCGATTGGAATACATCCATGTCTTATCCATATCAACTAATTAGTGCACAAAACAGTAGTATACTGCGTTTCTGTCAAAACGCAAAGTATACACGGAATGAATCCGTATCAAGAAAATGCAACATACGAAAGACAATTTAAGACAAATTCATCACAATATATACCAATAATTTGAGGAAGAAAGTTACCTCTCAGATGTTTCGAACTCTAAGAAACGCGGAGAATGAGCGTCGTACGTCGAACTAGGCCGAGAAACGCTGCAAATTCATAGAATGTTATTCAATATTTCGGGTCGATTGTCGAAAGATATATACTATTTTAACATAAAGGTTCACAATAAATGTCACATATATATTTTCAATGTTTGGGAAAGCTATGACAATAATACAACACAAATATTAGAAATAGTGAATTCACAAAGTCAACATAAACCCACAAATATAATCCAAAACACAAACCATTTCAATGTTACCACCAAAATTATGTAGCATGCACCCAGAGAAATAAAACATACATCAACCCACAAATAAGAAACATATAAACAAAAAATAAGTAGAAAAAGGATAGTGTTAGATTTGTAAATACATAATTAAAAGATATTTGAAAAAAGGGAAATATACATAATTCTATATACATAATTCTATAAATACAAAGCATTACAAAAAAGGGAAATAACAATTATAACTAAAAGATATTTGAAAAGATGCCATGTAACGGACTTTTATATCCATTTTCATATGTTTTTTTACCTTACAATCTCCGGAGGCATTTGATGACCAAACTAAAAAATGAATGTAATTCAAACTTGTCATTCTAGTTTAAATTGTTGGTACTGGGATATCATTGATGGGAGAGTCCAGCTACTAACAGTCCAGCTATTTGTTATTAACAATCAAACTACTAACAATCCAACTATTAACAGTCCAACTATTTAACTACTAACAAAGTTTTAACTTATTGCCAAAGCTAATTTAACTACTAACAGCCCAACTATTCACTCTAACAGAAAATTAACTAATTGTTCTCAATTTCATAACTAACATCAACACTTCAACATAATTTGAACACCGATATTAGCCAAACTCTATTATTCAAAATCAATACGGATAAAGTGACATCGACATCAAAATATCACTCGAGTTAAACTCAAACTTTATGGTATTGAAACAAAAAACTCACTCAAATTAATTCAAATCAAGTAGTATTTCTCATAAGAAAAATAGCACACAAAATACTCCTAAGAATGGTGTTGACATCATAAGATATCACCTAAAGCCCGCATTCTAATAGGAAACAAACTTCCATACACAGATGGAGATTATTTCGAACAAAATACCATAAAAAACAAAACAAAAACAATTTGAAATCAGATTAACACAATTACTATTCAGAATCTCATTCATATTCACACCACCATAAAAGAAAATACTAACACCGATACGAGTATCAATCATATTTAACACCAATAACAACAATGTTAGCAACAAGTCCTCATTCAGGAAAATAACATGGCTTACATTAAACTATTAACCTAATTTCATTATTTCTAATTCAACATTAACACCTTAAAACAAAATCAGCACCAACAGTATCATGAAAATACCAAAAGAAACTCAAAAGAAAGATGATAGTGATGCTTTTTGAGATTTTTGTCACTCCAATGGATGGTATCCTTGCCACTATGGAAGGTAGTCTCTTGTCGATATTTATGTTACTCCCATGGATGGTAGCCTTGTCATTATGGAAGGTAGTCTGTTGTGGAGATTTTTTTTACTCCAATGGATGGTATCATTATCATTATGGAAGGTAGTCTATTGTCGAGATTTTTGTTACTGCAATGGATGCTTGCCTTTTCATTATGGAAGGTAGTCTATCTTTGTGATTTCTGTCACTACAATGGATGGTAGCCTTGTCACTATGGAAGGTAGTTTGTTGTTCATATTTTTGTTACTTCAATGGATGGTAGCCTTGTCATTATGGAAGGTCGTCTATTGTCGAGATTTTTGTTACTCCAATGGAGGGTAGCCATTTCATTATGGAAGGTTGTCTGTTGTCAAGATTTTTGTTACTCTAATGGATGGTAGCCTTGTCATTATCGAAGGTAGTCTATTTTTGAGATTTTTTTTGTTCTAATGGATGGTAGCCTTGTCATTATGGAGGGTAGTTTGTTTTCGATATTTTTGTTACTCCAATGGATGCTAGCCTTGTCATTATGGAAGGTAGTATGTTGTTGATATCTTTGTTACTCTAATGGATTGTAGCCTTGTCATTATGGAATGTAGTCTGTTGTCGAGATTTTTGTTACTCCAATGGATGCAAGCCTTGTCGTTATGGAAGGTAGTCTGTCATTTTGATTTATGTTACTCCAATGCATGTTAGCCTTGTCACTATGGAAGGTAGTCTGTTGTTCATATTTTTGTTACTCCAATGGATGGTAGCCTTGTCATTATTGAACATAGTCTATTGTCGAGATTTTGGTTACTACAATGGATGGTAGCCTTGTCATTATGGAAGGTAGTTTGTTTTTGAGATTTTTGTTACTCCAATGGATGGTAGCCTTGTCATTATGGAAGGTAGTCTGTTGTTCATATATTTGTTACTCCAATGGATGGTAGCCTTGTCATTATGGCAGGAAGTCTATTGTCGAGATTTTTGTTACTCCAAAGGATGGTAGTATTATCATTATGAAAGGTTGTCTGTTGTCGAGATTTTTGTTACTCCAATGGATGGTAGCTTTGTCATTACGAAAGCTAGTCTATTTTCGAGATTTTCGTTACTCCAATGGATGGTAGCCCAGTCATTATGGAAGGTAGTCTGTTGTCGAGAATTTTGGTACTCCAATGGATGTTATCGTTGTCATTATGAATGGTAGTTTGTTCTCGTGATTTTTGTTAATCCAATGGATTGTATCCTTGTCATTATGGAACGTATTATATTGTCGATGTTTTTGTTAGTCCAATGGATGGTAGCCTTGTCATTATGAAAGGTAGTCTGTTGTCGACATTTTTGTTACTCCAATGGATGCTTCCCTTGTCATTATGGAAGGTAGTCTGTCTTTGTGATTTCTGTCACTCCAATGGATGGTAGGCTTGTCACTATGGAAGGTAGTCTGTTGTTCATATTTTTGTTACATCAATGGATGGTAGCCTTGTCATTATGGAAGGTAGTCTATTGTCGAGATTTTTGTTACTCCAATTGATGGTAGCCATGTCATTATGGAATGTTGTCTGTTGTCAAGATTTTTGTTACTCTAATGGATGGTAGCTTGTCATTATCGAAGGTAGTCTGTTGTCGAGATTTTTGTTACTCCAATGGATGCTTCCCTTGTCATTATGGAAGTTAGTCTGTCTTTGTGATTTTTGTCACTCCAATGGATGGTAGGCTTGTCACTATGGAAGGTAGTCTGTTGTTCATGTTTTTTTTACTTCAATGGATGGTAGCCTTGTCATTATGGAAGGTAGTCTATTGTCGAGATTTTTGTTACTCCAATGGATGGTACCCATGTCATTATGGAAGGTTGTCTGTTGTCATGATTTTTGTTACTCTAATGGATGGTAGCCTTGTCATTATGGAAGGTAGTATGTTGTTGATATCTTTGTTACTCCAATGGATTGTAGCCTTGTCATTATGGAAGGTATTCTGTTTTCGAGATTTTTGTCACTCCAATTGATGGTATCCTTGCCACTATGGAAGGTAGTCTGTTGTCGATATTTTTGTTACTCCCATGGATCGTAGCCTTGTCATTATGGAAGGTAGTCTGTCGTGGAGATTTTTTTTACTCCAATGGATGGTATCATTATCATTATGGAAAGTAGTCTGTTGTCGAGATTTTTGTTACTCCAATGGATGCTTGCCTTGTCATTATGGAAGGTAGTCTGTCTTTGTGATTTCAGTCACTACAATGGATGGTAGCCTTGTCACTATGGAAGGTAGTCTGTTCTTCATATTTTTGTTACTTCAATGGATGGTAGCCTTGTCATTATGGAAGGTCGTCTATTGTCGAGATTTTTGTTACTCCAATGGATGGTAGCCATTTCATTATGGAAGGTTGTCTGTTGTTAAGATTTTTGTTACTCTAATGGATGGTAGCCTTGTCATTATCGAAGGTAGTCTATTTTCGAGATTTTTTTTATTCTAATGGATGGTAGCCTTGTCATTATGGAGGGTAGTTTGTTTTCGATATTTTTGTTACTCCAATGGATGCTAGCCTTGTCATTATGGAAGGTAGTATGTTGTTGATATCTTTGTTACTCCAATGGATTGTAGCCTTGTCATTATGGAATATAGTCTGTTGTCGAGATTTTTGTTACTCCAATGGATGCAAGCCTTGTCATTATGGAAGGTAGTCTGTCATTTTGATTTATGTTACTCCAATGCATGTTAGCCTTGTCACTATGGAAGGTAATCTGTTGTTCATATTTTTGTTACTCCAATGGATGGTAGCCTTGTCATTATTGAACATAGTCTATTGTCGATATTTTGGTTACTACAATGGATGGTAGCCTTGTCATTATGGAAGGTAGTTTGTTTTTGAGATTTTTGTTACTCCAATGGATGGTAGCCTTGTCATTATGGAAGGTAGTCTGTTGTTCATATATTTGTTACTCCAATGGATGGTAGCCTTGTCATTATGGTAGGAAGTCTATTTTCGAGATTTTTGTTACTCCAAAGGATGGTAGCATTATCATTATGAAAGGTTGTCTGTTGTCGAGATTTTTGTTACTCCAATGGATGGTAGCTTTGTCATTACGAAAGCTAGTCTATTTTCGAGATTTTCGTTACTCCAATGGATGGTAGCCTAGTCATTATGGAAGGTAGTCTGTTGTCGAGAATTTTGGTACTCCAATGGATGTTATCCTTGTCATTATGAATGGTAGTTTGTTCTCATGATTTTTGTTATTCCAATGGATTGTATCCTTGTCATTATGGAACGTATTATATTGTCGATGTTTTTGTTAGTCCAATGGATGGTAGCCTTGTCATTATGAAAGGTAGTCTGTTGTCGACATTTTTGTTACTCCAATGGATGCTTCCCTTGTCATTATGGAAGGTAGCCTGTCTTTGTGATTTCTGTCACTCCAATGGATTGTAGGCTTGTCACTATGGAAGGTAGTCTGTTGTTCATATTGTTGTTACATCAATGGATGGTAGCCTTGTCATTATGGAAGGTAGTCTATTGTCGAGATTTTTGTTAATCCAATTGATGGTAGCCATGTCATTATGGAATGTTGTCTGTTGTCAAGATTTTTGTTACTCTAATGGATGGTAGCTTGTCATTATCGAAGGTAGTCTGTTGTCGAGATTTTTGTTACTCCAATGGATGCTTCCCTTGTCATTATGGAAGTTAGTCTGTCTTTGTGATTTTTGTCACTCCAATGGATGGTAGGCTTGTCACTATGGAAGGTAGTCTTTTGTTCATATTTTTTTTACTTCAATGGATGGTAGCCTTGTCATTATGGAAGGTAGTCTATTGTCGAGATTTTTGTTACTCCAATGGATGGTACCCATGTCATTATGGAAGGTTGTCTGTTGTCAAGATTTTTGTTACTCTAATGGATGGTAGCCTTGTCATTATGGAAGGTAGTATGTTGTTGATATCTTTGTTACTCCAATGGATTGTAGCCTTGTCATTATGGAAGGTATTCTGTTTTCGAGATTTTTGTCACTCCAATGGATGGTATCCTTGCCACTATGGAAGGTAGTCTGTTGTCGATATTTTTGTTACTCCCATGGATGGTAGCCTTGTCATTATGGAAGGTAGTCTGTTGTGGAGATTTTTTTTACTCCAATGGATGGTATCATTATCATTATGGAAAGTAGTCTGTTGTCGAGATTTTTGTTACTCCAATGGATGCTTGCCTTGTCATTATGGAAGGTAGTCTGTCTTTGTGATTTCTGTCACTACAATGGATGGTAGCCTTGTCACTATGGAAGGTAGTCTGTTCTTCATATTTTTGTTACTTCAATGGATGGTAGCCTTGTCATTATGGAAGGTCGTCTATTGTCGAGATTTTTGTTACTCCAATGGATGGTAGCCATTTCATTATGGAAGGTTGTCTGTTGTCAAGATTTTTGTTACTCTAATGGATGGTAGCCTTGTCATTATCGAAGGTAGTCTATTTTCGAGATTTTTTTTATTCTAATGGATGGTAGCCTTGTCATTATGGACGGTAGTTTGTTTTCGATATTTTTGTTACTCCAATGGATGCTAGCCTTGTCATTATGGAAGGTAGTATGTTGTTGATATCTTTGTTACTCCAATGGATTGTAGCCTTGTCATTATGGAATATAGTCTGTTGTCGAGATTTTTGTTACTCCAATGGATGCAAGCCTTGTCATTATGGAAGGTAGTCTGTCATTTTGATTTATGTTACTCCAATGCATGTTAGCCTTGTCACTATGGAAGGTAGTCTGTTGTTCATATTTTTGTTACTCCAATGGATGGTAGCCTCGTCATTATTGAACATAGTCTATTGTCGAGATTTTCGTTACTACAATGGATGGTAGCCTTGTCATTATGGAAGGTAGTTTGTTTTTGAGATTTTTGTTACTCCAATGGATGGTAGCCTTGTCATTATGGAAGGTAGTCTGTTGTTCATATATTTGTTACTCCAATGGATGGTAGCCTTGTCATTATGGTAGGAAGTCTATTGTCGAGATTTTTGTTACTCCAAAGGATGGTAGCATTATCATTATGAAAGGATGTCTGTTGTCGAGATTTTTGTTACTCCAATGGATGGTAGCTTTATCATTACGAAAGCTAGTCTATTTTCGAGATTTTTGTTACTCCAATGGATGGTAGCCTAGTCATTATGGAAGGTAGTCTGTTGTCGAGAATTTTAGTACTCCAATGGATGTTATCGTTGTCATTATGAATGGTAGTCTGTTCTCGTGATTTTTGTTATTCCAATGGATTGTATCCTTGTCATTATGGAATGTATTCTATTGTCGATGTTTTTGTTACTCCAATGGATGGTAGCCTTGTCATTATGAAAGGTAGTTTGTTGTCGACATTTTTGTTACTCCAATGGATGCTTCCCTTGTCATTATGGAAGGTAGCCTGTCTTTGTGATTTCTGTCACTCCAATGGATGGTAGGCTTGTCACTATGGAAGGTAGTCTGTTGTTCATATTTTTCTTACATCAATGGATGGTAGCCTTGTCATTTTGGAAGGTAGTCTATTGTCGAGATTTTTGTTACTCCAATGGATGGTAGCAATGTCATTGTGGAATGTTGTATGTTGTCAAGATTTTTGTTACTCTAATGGATGGTAGCTTGTCATTATCGAAGGTAGTCTGTTGTCGAGATTTTTGTTACTCCAATGGATGCTTCCCTTGTCATTATGGAAGGTAGTCTGTCTTTGTGATTTTTGTTACTCCAATGGATGGTAGGCTTATCACTATGGAAGGTAGTATGTTGTTCATATTTTTGTTACTTCAACGGATGGTAGCCTTGTCATTATGGAAGGTAGTCTATTATCGATTTTTTTTTACTCCAATGGATGGTACCCATGTCATTATGGAAGGTAGTCTGTTGTTAAGATTTTTGTTACTCTAATGGATGGTAGCCTTGTCATTATGGAAGGTAGTATATTGTTGATATCTTTGTTACTCCAATGGATTGTAGCCTTGTCATTATGGAATGTAGTCTGTTGTTGAGATTTTTATTACTCCAATGGATGCAAGCCTTGTCATTATGGAAGGTAGTATGTCGTTGTGATTTATGTCACTCCAATGGATGGTAGCCTTATCACTATGGAAGGTAGTCTGTTGTTCATATTTTTGTTACTCCCATGGATGGTAGCCTTGTCATTATGGAAGGTAGTTTGTTGTCGAGATTTTTGTTATTCCATTGGATGGTTGCCTTGTCATTATGGAAGGTAGTTTGTTGTCGATATTTTGTTACTCTAATGCATGGGAGCCTTGTCATTATGGAAGGTAGTCTGTTTTCGAGATTTTTGTTACTTCAATGGATGGTAGCCTTGTCATTATGGAAGGTAGTTTGTTGTCGAGATTTTTGTCACTGAAATGAATGGTAGCCTTGTCACTATGGAAGGTAGTCTGTTGTTCATATTTTTGTTACTCCAATGGATGGTAGCATTATCATTATGGAAGGTTGTCTATTGTCTAGTTTTTTGTTACTCCAATGGATGGTAGCCTTGTCATTATGGAAGGTAGTCTGTTTTCATGATTTTTTTTACTCCAATGGATGGTAGCCTTGTCACTATGGAAGGTAGTCTATTGTTCATATTTTTGTTACTCCAATGGATTGTAGCCTTGTCATTATGGAAGGTAGTCTGTTGTCGAGATTTTTGTTACTCCAACGGATGGTAGCCTTGTCATTATGGAGCGTGGTCTATTGTTGAGATTTCCGTTATTCCATTGGATGGTAGCCTTGTCATTATGGAAGGTAGTCTGTTGTGTAGATTTTTGTTACTCCAATGGATGGTAGCCTTGTCATTATGGAACATAGTCAGTTGCAATATTTTTGTTACTCCAATGTATGGTACACTTTTCATTATGAAAGTTAGTCAGTTGTCGAGATTTTTGTTACTCCAATTGATGGTAGCCTTGTCATTATGGAAGGTAGTCTGTTGTCGATATTTTTGTTACTCCAATGGATGGTAGCCTTATCATTATGGAAGGTAGTATGTTGTCCTGATATTTATTACTACAATGGATGGTAGCCTTGTCATTATAAAAATGTATTTTGTCGTTAAGATATTTGTTACTCCAATGGATGGTAGCCTTGTCATTATGGAAGGTAGTTTGTTGTTCTGATTTTTGTTACTCCAATGGATGGTAGCCTTGTCATTATGAAAGGTAGTCTGTTGTCGAGATTTTCGTTATTCCATTGGATGGTAGCCTTGTCATTATGGAAGGTAGTTTGTTGTCGAGATTTTTGTCATTCCAATGGATGGTAGCCTTCTCATATGGAAGATAGTTTGTTGTCCAGAATTTTTTTACTCCAATGGATGGTAGCCTTGTCATTATGGAAGGTAGTCTGTTTTCGATATCTTTGTTACTCAATGGACGGTAGCCTTGTCATTATGGAAGGTAGTCTATTGTCGAGATTTTTGTTACTCCAATGGATGGTTTCCTTGTCATTATGGAAGGTAGTCTATTATCGAGATTTTTGTTACACCAATGGATGGTAGCCTTGTCATTATGGAACATAGTCAGTTGTCTATATTTTTGTTACTCCAATGGATGGAATCCTTGTCAACATGGAAGGTAGTCTGTTGTTCATATTTTTATTACTCCAATGGATGGTAGCTTTGTCATTATGAAAGGTAGTCTATTGTCGAGATTTTTGTTATTCCATTGGATGGTAGCCTTGTAATTATGGAAGGTAGTTTGTTGTCGAGATTTTTGTTATCCCAATGGATGGTAACCTTGTCGTTATGGAAGGTAGTCTAATGTCGAGATTTTTTTACTCCAATGGATTATAGCCTTGTCATTATGAAGGCTAGTCTATTCTCGAGATTTTTGTTACTCCAATAGATGGTAGCCTTGTCCTTATGGAAGGTATTCTGTTGTCGATATTTTTGTTACTCCAATGGATGGTAGCCTTGTCTTTATGGAAGGTAGTTTGTTGTCGATATTTTTGTTACTCCAATGGATGGTAGCCTTGTCATTATGGAAGGTAGTCTATTGTCGAGATTTTTTTTTCTCCAATGGATGGTAGCGTTATCATTATGGAACATAGTCAGTTGTCGAGATTTTTTTTACTCCAATGGATGGTAGCCTTGTCAATACGGAAGGTAGTCTATTGTTCAGATATTTGTTACTCCAATGGATGGTAGCCTTGTCATTATTAAAGGTAGTCTATAGTCGAGATTTTTGTTATTCCATTGGATGGTAGCCTTGTCATTATGGAAGGTTGTCTGTTGTCGAGATTTTCGTTATCCCAATGGATGGTAACCTTGTCATTATGGAAGGTAGTCTACTGTCGAGATTTTTTTACTCCAATGGATTGTAGCCTTGTCATTATGGAAGGTAGTCTATTCTCGAGATTTTTGTTACTCCAATGGATGGTAGCCTTGTCTTTATGGAAGGTAGTCTGTTGTCGATATTTTTGTTACTCCAATGGATTGTAGCCTTGTCATTATGGAAGATAGTCCATTGACGAGATCTTTGTTACTCAATGGATGATAGCCTTGTCCTTATGGAACGTAGTTTGTTGTACAGATTTTTGTTACTCCAATGGATGGTATCCTTGAAATTAAGGAAGGAAGTCTGTTGTCGAGATTTTTGTTACTCCAACGAATAGTATCCTTCTCATTATGGAAAATGGTCTATTGTCGAGATTTTTGTTACTCCAATGGATGGTAGCCTTCTCATAATAGAAGGTAGTCTGTTGTCGAGATTTTTGTTACTCCAATGGATGGTAGCCTTGTCATTATGGAAGGTAGTTTGTTCTCGAGATTTTTTTTACTCCAATGGATGGTAGCCTTGACATTATGGAACGTAGTGTGTTGTCGAGATTTTTGTTACTCTAATGGATGGTATGCTTGTCATTATGGAACGTAGTCTGTTGTCGATATTTTTGTTACTCAAATGGATGGTAGACTTGTCACTTTCGAAGGTAGTCTGTTGTTCATATTTTTGTTACTCCCATGGATGGTAGCCTTGTCATTATGGAAGGTAGTTTGTTGTCGGGATTTTTGTTATTCCAATGGATGGTAGCCTTGTTATTATGGAAGGTAGTCTGTTTTCGATATTTTTGTTACTCCAATGCATGGGAGCCTTGTCATTATGGAAGGTAGTCTGTTTTCGAGATTTTTGTTACTTCAATGGATGGTAGCCTTGTCATTATGGAAGGTAGTTTGTTGTTGAGATTTTTGTGACTCCAATGGATGTAGCCTAGTCACTATGGAAGGTAGTCTGTTGTTCATATTTTTGTTACTCTAATGGACGGTAGCCTTGTCATTATGGAAGGTAGTCTATTGTCGAGATTTTTGTTACTCCAATGGATTGTAGAATTATCATTATTGAAGGTTGTCTATTGTCGAGTTTTTTGTTACTCCAATGGATGGTATCCTTGTCATTATTGTAGGTAGTCTGTTTTCGTGATTTTTTTTACTCCAATGGATGGTAGCCTTGTCACTATGGAAGGTAGTCTATTGTTCATATTTTTGTTACTCCCATGGATGGTAGCCTTGTCATTATGGAAGGTAGTCTGTTGTCGAGATTTTTGTTACTCCAACGGATGGTAGCCTTGTCATTATGGAAGGTAGTTTGTTGTCGAGATTTTTGTCATTCCAATGGATGGTAGCCTTCTCATATGGAAGATAGTTTGTTGCCCAGAATTTTTTTACTCCAATGGATGGAAGCCTTGTCATTATGGAAGGTAGTCTATTGTCGATATCTTTGTTACTCAATGGACGGTAGCCTTGTCATTATGGAAGTTAGTCTGTTGTTGATATTTTTGTTACTCCAATGGCTGGTTTCCTTGTCATTATGGAAGGTAGTCTATTATCGAGATTTTTGTTACTCCTATGGATGGTAGCCTTGTCATTATGGAACATATTCAGTTGTTGATATTTTTGTTACTCCAATGGATGGTAGCCTTGTGAACCTTTAAGGTAGTCTGTTGTTCATATTTTTATTACTCCAATGGATGGTATCATTGTCATTATGAAAGGTAGTCTATAGTCGAGATTTTTGTTATTCCATTGGATGGTAGCCTTGTTATTATGGATGGATGTCTGTTGTCGAGATTTTCGTTATCTCAATAAATGGTAACCTTGTCATTATGAAAGGTAGTCTACTGTCGATATTTTTTTAATCCAATGGATTGTAGCCTTGTCATTATGCAAGGTAGTATATTCTCGAGATTTTTGTTACTCTAATGGATGGTAGCCTTGTCTTTATGGAAGGTAGTCTGTTGTCGATATTTTTTTACTCCAATGGATGGTAGCCCTATCTTTATGGAAGGTAATCTATTGTCGATATTTTTGTTACTCCAATGGATGGTAGCATTGTCATTATGGAAGATAGTCTATTGACGAGATCTTTATTACTCAATGGATGATAGCCTTGTCATTATGGAACGTAATGTGTTGTACAAATTTTTGTTACTCCAATTGATGGTAGCCTTGTCTTTATGGAAGGTAGTCTATTGTCGAGATCTTTGTTACTCCAATGGATGGTATCCTTATCATTATGGAACCTGGTCTATTGTCGTTATTTTTGTTACTCCAATTGATGGTAGCCTTGTCATAATAGAAGGTAGTCTGTTGTCGAGATTTTTGTTACTCCAATGGATGGTAACCTTGTCATTATGGAAGGTAGTTTGTTCTCGAGATTTTTGTTACTCGATTGGATAGTAGCCTTGACATTATGGAATGTAGTGTGTTGTTGAGATTTTTGTTACTCTAATGGATGGTAGGCTTGTTATTATGGAACGTAGTTTGTTGTCGATATTTTTGTAACTCAAGTGGATGGTAGCCTTGTCATAATGGAAGGTAGTTTGTTGTATAGAATTTTGTTATTCCATTGGATGGTAGCCTTTTCATTATGGAAGGTAGTTTGTTGTCGGGATTTTTGTTACTCCAATGGATGGTAGCCTTGTCATTATGGAACGTAGTCAGTTGTCAATATTTTTGTTACTCCATTGTATGGTAACCTTTTCATTATGGAAGGCAGTTAGTTGCCGAGATTTTTGTTACTCCAATTGATGGTAGCCTTGCCATTATGGAAGGTAATCTGTTGTCGATATTTCTGTTACTCCAATGGATGGAAGCCTTTGTCATTATGGAAGGTAGTCTATTGTTCTGATTTTTGAAACTTCAATGGATGGTAGCCTTGTCAGTATGAAAGGTAGTTTGTTGTTGAGATTTTTATTATTCCATTGGATGGTAGCCTTGTCATTATGGAAGGTAGTTTGTTGTCAAGATTTTTGTCATTCCAATGGATGGTAACCTTGTCATTACGGAAGGTAGTCTGTTGTCGAGATATTTTTTACTCCAATGGATGGTAGCCTTCTCATATGGAAGGTAGTCTGTTGTCGAGATTTTTGTTACCGCAATAGATGGTAGCCTTGTGTTTATGAAATGTAGTATGTTGTCGACATTTTTGTTACTCCAATGGATGGTAGCCTTGTCTTTATGGAAGGTAGTATGTTTTTCGATATTTTTGTTACTCCTATGGATGGTAGCCTTGTCATTATGGAAGGTAGTTTGTTGTCGAGATTTTTATCATTGCAATGGATGGTAACCTTGTCATTATTGAAGGTAGTCTTTTGTCGAGATTTTTTTTACTAAAATGGATGGTATCCTTCTCATATGGAAGGTAATCTGTTGTCGAGAATTTTTTACTCAAATGGATGGTATCATTGTCATTATGGAAGGTAGTATGTTGCCGATATCTTTGTTACTCAATGGATGGTAGCCTTGTCATTATGGAAGGTAGTCTGTTGTCGAGATTTTTGTTACTCCAATGGATGGTAGCCTTGTCATTATGGAACATAGTCTGTTGTCGATATTTTTATTACTCCAATGGATGGTAGCCTTGTCATTATGGAAGGTAGTTTGTTGTCTAGATTTTTGTTACTCCAATGGATGGTAGCCTTGTCATTACGGAACATAGTCAGTTGTCGAGATTTTTGTTACTCCAATGGATGGTAGCCTTGTCATTATGGAACATAGTCAGTTGTCGATATTTTTGTTACTCCAATGGATGGTAGCCTTGTGAATATGGAAGGAAGTCTGTTGTTCAGATTTTTGTTACTCCAATAGATGGTAGCCTTGTCATTATGAAAGGTAGTCTATTGTCGAGATTTTTGTTATTCCATTGGATGGTAGCCATGTCATTATGGAATGTAGTCTATTGTCGAGATTTTCATTATCCCAATGGATGGTAACCTTGTCATTATGGAAGGTAGTCTACTGTCGAGATTTTTTTACTCCAATGGATGGTAGCGTTTTCATTATGGAAGGTAGTCTATTGTCGAGATTTTTGTTACTCCCATTGATGGTAGCCTTGTCATTATGGAAGGTAGTCTGTTGTCGAGATTTTTGTTATCCCAATGGATGGTAACCTCGTCATTATGGAAGGTAGTTTACTGTCGAGCTTTTTTTATTCCAATGGATTGTAGCCTTGTCATTATAGAAGGTAGTCTATTCTCTAGATTTTTGTAACTCCAATGGATGGTAGCCTTGTCTTTATGGAAGGTAGTCTATTGTCGATATCTTTGTTACTCTAATGGATGGTTTCCTTCTCATTATGGAACCTGGTATATGGTCGAGATTTTTGTTACTCCAATGGATGGTAGCCTTGTCATAATAGAAGGTAGTCGGTTGTCGAGATTTTTGTTACTCCAATGGATGATAGCCTTGTCAATATGGAAGGTAGTGTGTTCTCGAGATTTTTGTTACTCCATTGGATGGTAGCCTTGACATTATGGAATGTAGTGTGTTGTCGAGATTTTTGTTACACCAATGGATGGTAGGCTTGTTATTATGGAACGTAGTCTGTTGTCGATTTTTTTGTTACTCAAGTGGATGGTAGCCTTGTCATAATGGAAGGTAGTTTGTTGTTGAGAATTTTGTTATTCCATTGGATGGTAGCCTTTTCATTATGGAAGGTAGTCTGTTGTCGGGATTTTTGTTACTCCAATGGATGGTAGCCTTGTCATTATGGAACGTAGTCAGTTGTTAATATTTTTGTTACTCCATTGTATGGTAACCTTTTCATTATGGAAGGTAGTTAGTTGCCGAGATTTTTGTTACTCCAATTGATGGTAGCCTTGTCATTATGGAAGGTAGTCTGTTGTCGATATTTCTGTTACTCTAATGGATGGTAGCCTTTGTCATTATGGAAGGTAGTCTGTTATTCAGATTTTTGATACTTCAATGGATGGTAGCCTTGTCAGTATGAAAGGTAGTTTGTTGTCGAGATTTTTATTATTCCATTGGATGGTAGCCTTGTCATTATGGAAGGTAGTTTGTTGTCAAGATTTTTGTCATTCCAATGGATGGTAACCTTGTCACTATGGAAGGTAGTCTGTTGTCGAGATATTTTTTACTCCAATGGATGGTAGCCTTCTCATATGGAAGGTAGTCTGTTGTCGAGATTTTTGTTACTGCAATGGATGGTAGCCTTGTCTTTATGAAATGTAGTCTGTTGTCGATATTTTTGTTACTCCAATGGATGGTAGCCTTGTCTTTATGGAAGGTAGTATGTTGTCGATATTTTTGTTACTCTTATGGATGGTAGCCTTGTCATTATGGAAGGTAGTTTGTTATCGAGATTTTTATCATTGCAATGGATGGTAACCTTGTCATTATTGAAGGTAGTCTTTTGTCGAGATTTTTTTTACTCAAATGGATGGTATCCTTCTCATATGGAAGGTAGTCTGTTGTCGAGAATTTTTTTACTCAAATGGATGGTATCATTGTCATTATGGAAGGTAGTTTGTTGTCGATATCTTTGTTACTAAATGGATGGTTGCCCTGTCATTATGGAAGGAAGTCTATTGTCGAGATTTATGTTACTCCAATGGATGGTATCCTTGTCATTATGGAACATAGTCTGTTGCCGATATTTTTGTTACTCCAATGGATGGTAGCCTTGTCATTATGGAAGGTAGTATGTTCTCGAGATTTTTGTTACTCCAATGGATGGTAGCCTTGACATTATGGAACGTAATTAGTTGCAATATTTTTGTTAATCCATTGTATGGTAGGCTTATCATTATGGAACGTAGTCTGTTGTCGATATTTTTGTTACTCAAATGGATGGTAGCCTTGTAATAATTGAAGGTAGTCTGTTGTTGAGATTTTTGTTATTCCATTGGATGGTAGCCTTTTCATTATGGAAGGTAGTCTATTGTCAGGATTTTTGTTACTCCAATGGATGGTAGCCTTGTCATTATGGAACGTAATCAGTTGTCAATATTTTTGTTACTCCATTGTATCATAACCTTTTCATTATGGAAGGTAGTTAGTTGCCGAGATTTTTGTTACTCCAATTGATGGTAGCCTTGTCATTATGGAAGGTAGTATGTTGTCGATATTTCTGTTACTCCAATGGATGGTAGCCTTGTCATTATGGAAGTTAGTCTGTTGTCGAGATTTTTGTTATCCCAATGGATGGAAACCTCGTTATTAAGGAAGGTAGTCTACTGCCGAGCTTTTTTTACTCCAATGGATTGTAGCCTTGTCATTATGGAAGGTAGTCTATTCTCTAGATTTTTGTTACTCCAATGGATGATATCCTTGTCTTTATGGAAGGTAGTGTGTTGTCGATATTTTTGTTACTCCAATGGATGGTAGCCTTGTCTTTATGGAAGGTAGTCTGTTGTCGAAAGTTTTGTTACTCCAATGTATGGTAGCCTTGTCATTATGAAAGGTAGTCTATTGTCGGGATCTTTCTTACTCAATGGATGATGGCCTTGTCATTATGGAACAGAGAGTGTTGTAGAGATTTTTGTTACTCCATTGGATGGTAGCCTTGTCATTAAGGAAGGAAGTCTGTTGTCTAGATTTTTGTTACTCGAATGGATGGTATCCTTCTCATTATGGAACATGGTCTATTGTCGATATTCTTTTTACTCCAATGGATGGTAGCCTTCTAATAATAGAAGGTAGTCTGTTGTCGAGATTTTTGTTACTCCAATGGATGGTAGCCTTTTACTTATGGAAGGTAGTCTGTTCTTCAGATTTTTGTTACTCCAATGGATGGTAGCCTTGACATAATGGAACGTAGTGTGTTGTCAAGATTTTTTTTACTCCAATGGATGGTAGGCTTGTCATTATGGAACATAGTCTGTTGTCGATATTTTTGATACTCAAATGGATGGTAGCCTTGTAATAATGGAAGGTAGTCTGTTGTTAAGATTTTTGTTATTCCATTGGATGGTAGCCTTTTCATTATAGAAGGTAGTATTTTGTAGGGATTTTTGTTACTCTAATGGATGGTAGCCTTGTCATTATGGAACATAGTCAGTTGTCAATATTTTTGTTACTCCATTGTATCATAACCTTTTCATTATGGAAGGTAGTTATTTGTTGAGAATTTTATTACTCCAATTGATGGTAGCCTTGTCATTATGGAAGGTAGTCTGTTGTCGATATTTCTGTTACTCCAATGGATGGTAGCCTTGTCATTATGGAAGGTAGTCTATTGTCGAGATTTTTGTTATCCCAATGGATGGTAACCTCGTTATTATGGAAGGTAGTCTACTGTCGAGCTTTTTTTACTCCAATGTATTATAGCCTTGTCATTATGGAAGGTAGTCTATTCTCTAGATTTTTGTTACTCCAATGGATGATATCCTTGTCTTTATGGAAGGTAGTCTGTTGTCGATATTTTTGTTACTCCAATGTATGGTAGCCTTGTCATTATGGAAGGTAGTCTATTTTCGAGATTATTGTTACTCAATGGATGATAGCGTTGTCATTATGGAACGTAGTTTGTTGTAGATATTTTTGTTACTCCAATGGATGGTATCCTTGTCATTAAGGAAGGAAGTTTGTTGTCGAGATTTTTGTTACTCCAATGGATGATATCCTTCTCATTATGGAACATGGTCTATTGTCGAGATTTTTGTTACTCCAATGGGTGGTAGCCTTGTCATAATAGAAGTTCGTCTGTTGTCGAGATTTTTGATACTCCAATGGATGGTAGCCTTGTAATTATGGAAGGTAGTGTGTTGTCGATATTTTTGTTACTCCAATTGATGGTAGCCTTGATATTATGGAACGTAGTGTGTTGTCGAGATTTTTGTTACTCCAATGGATGGTAGGCTTGTCATTATGGAACGTAGTCTGTTGTCGATATTTTTGTTACTCAAATGGATGGTAGCCTTGTCATAATGGAAGGTAGTGTGTTGTTGAGATTTTTGTTATTCCATTGGATGGTAGCCTTTTCACTATGGAAGGTAGTCTGTTGTCAGGATTTTTGTTACTCCAATGGATGGTAGCCTTGTCATTATGGAACGTAGTCAGTTGTCAATATTTTTGTTACTCCATTGTATGGTAACCTTTTCATTATGGAAGGTAGTTAGTTGCCGAGATTTTTGTTACTCCAATTGATGGTAGCCTTGTCATTATTGAAGGTAGTCTGTTGTCGATATTTCTGTTACTCCAATGGATGGTAGTGTTGTCATTATGGAAGGTAGTCTGTTGTCCAAATTTTTGTTACACCAATGGATGGTAGCCTGGTCATTATAAAAATGTAGTTTGTCTTTATGATTTATGTTACTTCAATGGATGGTAGCCTTGTCATTATAGAAGGTAGTCTGTGGTTCTGGTTTTTGATACTTCAATGGATGGTAGCCTTGTCATTATGGAAGGTAGTTTGTTGTCGAGATTTTTTTCATTCCAATGGATGGTAACCTTGTCATTATGGAATGTAGTCTGTTGTCGAGATTTTTATACTCCAATGGACGGTAGCCTTCTCATATGGAAGGTAGTCTGTTGTCGAGATTTTTTTTACTCAAATGGATGGTAGCCTTGTCATTATGGAAGATAGTCTATTGACGTTATCTTTGTTACTAAATGGATGGTAGCCTTGTCATTATGAAAGGTAGTCTGTTGTCGAGATTTTTTTAACTCCAATGGATGGTAGCCTTGTCATTATGGAAGGTAGTCTGTTATCGAGATTTTTGTTACTGCAATGGATGGAAGCCTTGTCTTTATGAAATGTAGTTTGTTGTCGATATTTTTGTTACTCCAATGGATGGTTGACTTGTCTTTATGGAAGGTAGTATGTTGTCGATATGTTTGTTACTCCTATGGATGGTAGCCTTGTCATTATGGAAGGTAGTTTGTTTCAGAGATTTTTGTCATTGCAATGGATGGTAACCTTGTCATTATTAAAGGTAGTCTTTTGTCGAGATTTTTTTACTCAAATGGATGGTAGCCTTCTCATATGGAAGGTAGTCTGTTGTCGAGATTTTTGTTATTCCATTGGATGGTAGCCTTGTCATTATGAAAGGTAGTTTGTTATCGACATTTTTGTTACTCCAATGGATGGTAGCCATGTCATTATGGAACATAGTCTGTTGTCGATATTTTTGTTACTCCAATGGATGGTAGCCTTGTCATTATGGAAGGTATTCTGTTGTCGAGATTTTTGTTACTCCAATGGATGGTAGCCTTGTCATTATGGAACATAGTCAGTTGTCGATATTTTTGTTACTCCAATGGATGGTGGCCTTGTCAATATGGAAGGTAGTCTGTTGTTCAGATTTTTGTTACTCCAATGGATGGTAGCCTTGTCATTATGAAAGGTAGTCTACTATCGAGATTTTTTTACTCCAATGGATGGTAGCCTTCTCATTATGTAAGGTAGTCTATTTTTGAGATTTTTGTTACTCCAATGGATGGTAGCCTTTTCATTATGGAAGGTAGTCTATTGTCGAGATCTTTGTTACTCAATGGATGATAGCCTTGTCATTATGAACGTAGTGTGTTGTATAGATTTTTGTTACTCCAATGGATGGTATCCTAGTCATTAAAGAAGGAAGTCTATTGTCGAGATTTTTGTTACTCCTATGGATGGTAGCCTTGTCATTATGGAAGTTAGTCTGTTCTCGAGATTTTTGTTACTCCAATGGATGGTATCCTTGACATCATGGAACGTAGTGTGTTGTCGAGATTTTTTTTACTCCAATGGATGGTAGCCTTCTCATATGGAAGGTAGTCTGTTGTCGAGATTTTTTTATTTAAATGGATGGTATCCTTGTCATTATGGAAGGTAGCCTATTGTCGATATCTTTGTTACTCAATGGATGGTAGCCTTGTCATTATGAAAGGTAGTCTGTTGTCTAGATTTTTTTTACTCCAATGGATGGTAGCCTTGTCATTATGGAAGGTAGTCTGTTATTGAGATTTTTGTTACTACAATGGATGATAGCCTTGTCTTTATGAAATGTAGTCTGTTGTCGATATTTTTGTTACTCCAATGGATGGTATCCTTGTCTTTATGGAAGGAAGTATGTTGTCGATATTTTTGTTACTCCTATGGATGGTAGCCTTGTCATTATGGAAGGTAGTTTGTTGTCGACATTTTTGTCATTGCAATGGATGGTAACCTTGTCATTATTGAAGGTAGTCTTTTGTCGAGATTTTTTTTACTCGATTGGATGGTAGCCTTCTCATATAGAAGGTAGTCTGTTGTCGAGATTTTTGTTATTCCATTGGATGGTAGCCTTGTCATTATGGAAGGTAGTTTATTGTCTAGATTTTTGTTACTCCAATGGATGATAGCCTTGTCATTATGGAACATAGTCTATTGTTGATATTTTTGTTACTCCAATGGATGGTAGCCTTGTAATTATGGAAGGTAGTCAGTTGTCGAGATTTTTGTTACTCCAATGGATGGTATCCTTCTCATTATGGAACATGGTATACTGTCAAGATTTTTGTTACTCCAATGGATGGTAGCCTTGTCATTATGGAAGGTAGTCTATTCTCGAGATTTTTGTTACTCCAATGGATGGTAGCCTTGACATTATGGAACGTAGTGTGTTGTCGAGATTTTTGATACTCCAATGGATTGTAGGCTTATCATTATCGAACGTAGTCTGTTGTCGATATGTTTGTTACTCAAATGGATTGTAGCCTTGTCATAATGAAAGGTAGTCTATTGTCGAGCTTTTCGTTATTCCATTTGATGGTAGCCTTGTCATTATGGAAGGTAGTCTATTTTTGAGATTTTTGTTACTCCAATGGATTGTAGCCTTTTCATTATGGAAGGTATTCTATTGTCGAGATCTTTGTTACTCAATGGATGATAGCCTTGTCATTATGGAACATAGTGTGTTGTATAGATTTTTGTAACTCCAATGGATGGTATTCTTGTCATTAAGGAAGGAAGTCTATTGTCGAGATTTTTGTTACTCCAATGGATGGTAGCCTTGTCATTATGGAAGTTAGTCTGTTCTCGAGATTTTTGTTACTCCAATGGATGGTATCCTTGACATCATGGAACGTAGTGTGTTGTCGAGATTTTTTTTACTCCAATGGATGGTAGCCTTCTCATATGGAAGGTAGTCTGTTGTCGAGATTTTTTTACTCAAATGGATGGTATCCTTGTCATTATGGAAGGTAGCCTATTGTCGATATCTTTGTTACTCAATGGATGGTAGCCTTGTCATTATGAAAGGTAGTCTGTTGTCTAGATTTTTTTTACTCCAATGGATTGTAGCCTTGTCATTATGGAAGGTAGTCTGTTGTCTAGATTTTTTTTACTCCAATGGATGGTAACCTTGTCACTATGGAAGGTAGTCTGTTATTCAGATTTTTGTTACTGCAATAGATGATATCCTTGTCTTTATGAAATGTAGTCTGTTGTCGATATTTTTGTTACTCCAATGGATGGTATCCTTGTCTTTATGGAAGGTAGTATGTTGTCGATATTTTTGTTACTCCTATGGATGGTAGCCTTGTCATTATGGAAGGTAGTTTGTTGTCGACATTTTTGTCATTGCAATGGATGGTAACCTTGTCATTATTGAAGGTAGTCTTTTGTCGAGATTTTTTTTACTCAAATGGATGGTAGCCTTCTCATATAGAAGGTAGTCTATTGTCGAGATTTTTGTTATTCCATTGGATGGTAGCCTTGTCATTATGGAAGGTAGTTTATTGTCGAGATTTTTGTTACTCCAATGGATGATAGCCTTGTCATTATGGAACATAGTCTGTTGTCGATATTTTTGTTACTCCAATGGATGGTAGCCTTGTCATTATGGAAGGTAGTCAGTTGCCGAGATTTTTGTTACTCCAATGGATTGTATCCTTCTCATTATGGAACATGGTATACTGTAAAGATTTTTTTTACTCCAATGGATGGTAGCCTTGTCATTATGGAAGGTAGTCTATTCTCAAGATTTTTGTTACTCCAATGAATGGTAGCCTTGATATTATGGAACGTAGTGTGTTTTCGAGATTTTTGATACTCCAATGGATTGTAGGCTTATCATTATGGAACGTAGTCTGTTGTCGATATGTTTGTTACTCAAATGGATGGTAGCCTTGTCATAATGGAAGGTAGTCTGTTGTTGAGATTTTTTTTATTCCATTGGATGGTAGCCTTTTCATTACGGAAGGTAGTCTGTTGTCGGGATTTTTGTTACTCCAATGCATGGTAGCCTTGTCATTATGGAACGTAGTCAGTTGTCAATATTTTTGTTACTCCATTGTATGGTAACCTTTTCATTATGGAAGGTAGTCAGTTGCCGAGATTTTGTTACACCAATTGACGGTAGCCTTGTCATTATGGAAGGTAGTCTGTTGTTGATATTTTTGTTACTCCAATGGATGGTAGCCTTGTCATTATGGATGGTAGTCTGTTGTCCAGATTTTTGTTACACCAATGGATGATAGCCTTGTCATTTTAAAAATGTAGTTTGTCGTTAAGATTTCAATTACTTCAATGGATTGTAGCCTTGTCATTATGGAAGGTAGTTTTTTGTTCTGATTTTTGATACTTCAATGGATGGTAGCCTTTTCAGTATGAAAGGTAGTCTGCTGTCAAGATTTTTATTATTCCATTGGATGGTAGCCTGGTCATTATAGAAGGTAGTTTGTTGTCGATATTTTTTTCATTCCATTGGATGGTAACCTTGTCATTATGGAAGGTAGTCTGTTGTCGATTTTTTTTACTCCGATGGATGGTAGCCTTCTCATATGGTAGGTAGTCTGTTGTCGAGATTTTTTTTACTCAAACGGATGGTAGCCTTGTCATTATGGAAGGTAGTCTGTTGTCGATATCTTTGTTACTCAATGGATGGTAGCCTTGTCATTATGGAAGGTAGTCTGTTGTCGAGATTTTTTTTACTCCAATGGATGGTAGCCTTGTCATTATGGAAGGTAGTCTTTTATCGAGATTTTTTTTACTGCAATGGATGGTAGCCTTGTCTTTATGAAATGTAGTCTGTTGTCGATATTTTTGTTACTCCAATGGATGGTAGCCTTGTCTTTATGCAAGGTAGTATGTTGTCGATATTTTTGTTACTCCTATGGATGGTAGCCTTATCATTATGGAAGGTAGTTTGTTATCGAGATTTTTGTCATTACAATGGATGGTAACCTTGTCATTATGGAAGGTAGTTTGTTGTCGAGATTTTTTTTACTCCAATGAATGGTAGACTTCTCATATGGAAGGTAGTCTGTTTTCGAGAGTTTTGTTATTCCATTGGATGGTAACCTTGTCATTATGGAAGGTAGTCTGTTGTCGATATCTTTGTTTCCCAATGGATGGTAGCCATGTCTTTATGGAAGGTAGTCGGTTGTCGAGATTTTTATTACTCCAATGGGTGGCAGCCTTGTCATTACGGAAGGTAGTCTGTTGTTGATATTTTTGTTACTCCAATGGATGGTAGCCTTGTCATTATGGAAGGTAGTCTATTGTCATGATTTTTGTTACTCCAATGGATAGTAGCTATGTCATTATGGAAGGTATTCAGTTGTCGATATTTTTGTTACTCCAATGGATGGTAGCCTTGTTAATATGGAAGGTAGTCTGTTGTTCAGATTTTTGTTACTCCAATGGATGGTAGCCTTGTCATTATGAAAGGTAGTCCATTGTCGAGATATTTTTTATTCCATTGGATAGTAGCCTTGTCATTATGGAAGGTAGTCTATTGTCGAGATTTTCGTTATCCCAATGGATGGTAACCTTGTCATTATGGAAGGTAGTCTACTGTCGATATTTTTTTACTCCAATCGATGGTAGCCTTGTCATTATGGAAGGTAGTCTATTTGTCGAGATTTTTGTTACTCCAATGGATGGTAGCCTTGTCTTTATGAAAGGTAGTCTGTTGTCGAGATTTTTGTCATCCCAATGGATGGTAACCTTGTCATTATGTAAAGTAGTCTATTGTCGTTATTTTTTTTACTCCAATGGATGGTAGCCTTGTCATTATGGAAGGTAGCCTGTTGTCGAGATTTTTGTTACACCAATGGATGGTAGCTTTGTCTTTATGGAAGGTAGCCTTTTGTTAATATTTTTGTTACTCCAATGGATGGTAGCCTTGTCTTTATAAAAGGTAGTCTGTTGTCGATATTTTTGTTACTCATATGGATGGTAGCCTTGTCATTATGGAAGGTAGTCTGTTGTCGAGATTTTTGTTACTCCTATGGATGGTAGCCTTGTCATTATAGAAGGTAGTCTGTTGTCGAGATCTATGTTACTCAATGGATGGTAGCCTTGTCATTATTGAAGGTAGTCTGTTGTAGAGATTTTTGTTACTCCAATGGATGCTAGCCTTGTCAATATGGAAGGTAGTCTGTTGTTAAGATTTTTCTTACTCCAATGGATGGTAGCCTTGTCATTATGAAAGGTAGTCTATTGTCTAGATTTTTTTTATTCCATTGGATGGTAGCCTTTTCATTATAGAAGGTATTCTGTTGTCGAGATTTTCGTTATCCCAATGGACGTTAACCTTTTCATGATGGAAGGTAGTCTACTATGGATATTTTTGTTACTCATATGGATGGTAGCCTTGTCATTATGGAAGGTAGTCTGTTGTCGAGATTTTTGTTACTCCTATGGATGGTAGCCTTGTCATTATAGAAGGTAGTCTGTTGTCGAGATCTATGTTACTCAATGGATGGTAGCCTTGTCATTATTGAAGGTAGTCTGTTGTAGAGATTTTTGTTACTCCAATGGATGCTAGCCTTGTCAATATGGAAGGTAGTCTGTTGTTCAGATTTTTCTTACTCCAATGGATGGTAGCCTTGTCATTATGAAAGGTAGTCTATTGTCTAGATTTTTTTTATTCCATTGGATGGTAGCCTTTTCATTATAGAAGGTATTCTGTTGTCGAGATTTTCGTTATCCCAATGGACGTTAACCTTTTCATGATGGAAGGTAGTCTACTATGGATATTTTTTTACTCCAATGGATGGTAGCCTTGTCATTATGGAAGGTAGTCTATTGTCAAGATTTTTGTACTCCAATGGATGGTAGCCTTGTCTTTATGGAAGGTAGTCTGTTGTCGATATTTTTGTTACTCCAATGGATGGTAGCCTTGTCTTTATGGAAGGTAGTCTGTTGTCGATATTTTTGTTACTCCAATGGATGGTAGCCTTGTCTTTATGGAAGGTAGTCTGTTGTCGAGATTTTTGTTATCCCAATGGATGGTAGCCTTGTCATTATGGAAGGTAGTCTTTTGTCGAGATTTTTGTTACACCAATGGATGGTAGCTTTGTCTTTATGGAAGGTAGTCTTTTGTCAATATTTTTGTTACTCCAATGGATGGTAGCCTTGTCTTTATGGAACATAGTGTGTTGTTGATATTTTGGTTACTGCAATGGATGGTAGCCTTTTCATTATTGAAGATAGTCTATTATCGAGATTTTTTTTACTCTAATGGATGGTAAAATTTTCATTATGGAAGGTAGTATGTTGTCGAGATTTTTTTTACTACAATGGATGGTAGCCTTGTCTTTTTGGAAGGTAGTCTGTTATCGATATTTTTGTTAATGCAATGGATTGTAGCCTTGTCTTTATGGAAGGTAGTATGTTGTCGATATTTTTGTTACTCCGATGGATGGTAAACTTGTCATTATGGAAGGTAGTCTATTGACAAGATCATTGTTACTCAATGGATGGTAGCCTTGTCATTATGGAAGGTAGTCTGTTGTAGAGAATTTTTTTACTCTAATGGATGGTAGCCTTGTTATTATGGACCGTGGTCTATTGTCGAGATTTTTGATACTCCAATGGATGGTAGCCTTGTCATTTTGGAAGGTAGTCTGCTGACGATATTTTTTTTACTCCAATGGATGGTAGCCTTGTCAATATGGAAGGTAGTCTATTGTCGAGATTTTTTTAACTTCAATGGATGACAGCCTTGTCATTATGGAAGGTAGTCTGTTGTTGAGATTCTTTTTACTCCAATGGATGGTATCCTTGTCATATGGAAGGTAGTCTGTTGTCGAGATTTTTTCTGCAATGGATGGTAGCCTTTTCATTATGGAAGGTAGTTTGTTGTCGATATCTTTGTTACGCAATGGATGCTAGCCTTGTCATTATGGAAGGTAGTCTGTTGTCGATATCTTTGTCACTCAATGGATGGTAGCCTTGTCATTATGGAAGGTAGTCTTTTGTCGAGATTTTCTTTACTCCAATGGATGGTAGCCTTGTCATTATGGAAGGTAGTTTGTTGCCGTTATTTTTGTTACTCCAATGGATGGTAGACTTGTCATTATGGAAGGTAGTCTGTTGTCGAGATTTTTGTTTCCCTAATGGATAATAGCTTTGTCTTTATGGACCATAGTCTTTTGTCAAGATTTTTTTACTCAAATGGATGGTACCCTTCTCATTATGGAACATAATGTGTTGTTGATATTTTGGTTACTCCATTTGATGATAGCCTTGACATTATTGAAGATTGTCTATTGCTGAGATTTTTGTTACTCCAATGGATGGTAACCTTTTCACAATGGAAGGTAGTCAGTTTCCAAGATTTTTGTTGCTCCAATTGATGGTAGCCTTGTCATTATGGAAGGTAGTCTATTGTCGATATTTTTGTTACTCCAATGGATGGTATCCTTGTCATTATGGAAGGTATTCTGTTGTCCCGATTTTTGTTACACCAATGGATGGTAGCCTTGTCATTATAAAAATATAATTTGTCGTTAAGATTTTTGTTACTTCAATGGATGGTAGCCTTGTCATTATGGAAAGTAGTTAGATGTTCTGATTTTTGATACTCCAATGGATGGTAGCCTTGTCATTATGAAAGGTAGTCTGTTGTCGAAATTTTTGTCATTCCAATGGATAGTAACCTTGTCATTATGGAAGGTAGTCTGTTGTCGAGATTTTTTTTACTACAATGGATGGTAGCCTTCTCATATGGAAGGCAGTCTGTTGTCGAGATTTTTTTTACTCAAATGGATGGTAGCCTTGTCATTATGGAAGGTAGTTTGTTGTCGATATTTTTGTTACTCCAATGGATGGCAGCCTTGTCATTATGGAACATGGTCTATTGTCGAGATTTTTGTTACTTCAATGGATGGTAGCGTTGTCATTATGGAAGGTAGTCTGTTGTCGAGATTTTTGTTACTCCAATGGATGGTAGCCCTGTAATTATGGAAGGTAGTTTGTTGTCCATATTTTTGTTACTCCAATGGATGGTAGCCTTGTCATTATGGAAGGTAATCTATGGTCGAGATTTTTGTTACTCCAATGGATGGTAGCCTTGTCTTTATGGAACGTAGACTGTTGTCGATATTTTTGTTACTCCAATGGATGGTAGCCTTGTATTTATGGATGGTAGCCTTGTCATTATGGAAGGTAGTCTATTGTCGAGATCTTTGTTACTCAAGTGATGGTAGCCTTGTCATTATGGAAGGTAGTCTATGGTAGAGATTTTTGTTACTCTAATGGATGGTAGCCTTATCATTCTGGAAGGAAGTCTTTTGTCGAGATTTTTGTTACTCCAATGGATGGTAGCCTTGTCATTATGGAATGTAGTATATTGTCGAGCTTTTTTTTACTCCAATGGATGGTAGCCTGGTCATATGGAAGGTAGTCTGTTGTCGAGATTTTTTTTACTGCAATGGATGGTAGCCTTGTCATTAATGAAGGTAGTCTGTTGTCGATATCTTTGTTACTCAATGGATGGTAGCCTTGTCATTATGGAAAGTAGTCTATTGTTGAGATTTTTTTAACTCCAATGGATGTTAGCCTTGTCATTATGGAAGGTAGTCTGTTGTCGACATTTTTGTTACTCCAATGGATGGTAGCCTTATCAATATGGAAGGTAGTCTGTTGTGGAGATTTTTGTTACTCAAATGGATGGTAGCCTTGTCTTTATGGAACATAGTCTGTTGTGGAGATTTTTGTTACTCCAATGGATTATAGCCTTGTCATTATAGAACGTCATGTGTTGTTGACATTTTTGTTACTCCAATGGATGGTAGCCTTTTCATTATTGATGGTAGTCTGTTGTCGATATTTATTTTACTCTAATTGATGGTAGCCTTGTCATATGCAAGGTAGTCTATTGTCAAGATTTTTTTTAATCCAATGGATGGTATCCTTGTCATTATGGAAGGTAGTCTGTTGTCGATATCGTTGTTACTAAATGGATGGTAGCCTTGTTATTATGGAAGGTAGTATGTTGTCAATATCTTTGTTACTCAATGGATGGTAGCCTTGTCATTATGGAAGGTATTATGGAAGGTAGTCTGTTGTCGAGATTTTTGTTACTACAATGGTGGGTATCCTTGTCATTATGGAAGGTATTCTGTTGTCGATATTTTTTTACTCCAATGGATTGTAGCCTTGTCATTATGGAAGGTAGTCTGCTGTCGAGATTTTTGTTACTCCAATGGATGGTAGCCTTGACATTATGGAACATAGTCTGTTGTCGAGATTTTTGTTACTTCAATGGATGGTAGGCTTGTCATTATGGAACATAGTCTGTTGTCGATATTTTTGTTACTCCAATGGATGGTAGCCTTGTCATTATGGAAGGTAGTTTGTTGTTCAGATATTTGGTACTCCATTGGATGGTAGCCTTGTCATTATGAAAGGTAGTCTATTGTCAAGATTTTTGTTATTCCATTGGAAATAGCCTTGTTATTATGGAAGGTAGTCTGTTGTTGAGATTTTTGTTATCCCAATGGATGGTAACCTTGTCATTATGGAAGGTAGTCTGTTGTTGAGATTTTTTTTACTCCAATGGATGGTAGCCTTTTCATTATGGAAGGTAGTCTGTTGTCCATATTTTTGTTACTGCAATGGACGGTAGCTTTGTATTTATGGAACGTAGTCTTTTGTCAATATTTTTGTTACTCCAATGGATGGTAGCCTTGTCTTTATGGAAGGTAGTCTGTTGTCGTTATTTTTGTTAGTCCTATGGATGCTTGCCTTTTTCATTATGGATGGTTGTCTATTGTCGAGATCTTTGTTACTCAATGGATGGTAGCCTTGTCATTATGGAAGGTAGTCTGCGGTAGAGATTTTTGTTACTCTAATGGATGGTAGCCTTGTCATTATGGAAGGAAGTCTTTTGTCGAGATTTTTGTAACTCCAATGGATGGTAGCCTTGTCATTTTGGACCGTGGTCTATTTTAAAGATTTTTGTTACTCCAATGGATGGTATCCTTGTAATTATGAAATGTAGTCTGTAGTGAGATTTTTTTTACTCCAATGGATGGTAGCCTAGTCATTATGGAAGGAAGTCTGTTGTCGATATTTTTGTTACTCCGATGGATGGTAGCCTTGTCATTATGGAAGGTAGTCTGTTGTCGCGATTTTTTTTACTCCAATGGATGCTAGCCTTGTCATTATGGAAGGTAGTATATTGTCGAGATTTTTTTTACTCCAATGGATGGTAGCCTTGTCATATGAAAGGTAGTCTATTGTCGAGATTTTTTTTACTGAAATGGATTGTTGCCTTGTCATTATGGAAGGTAGTCTATTGTCGATATCTTTATTACTCAATGGATGGTAGCCTTGTCATTATGGAAGGTAGTCTGTTGTCGAGAATTTTTTTACTCCAATGGATGGTAGCCTTGTCATTATGGAAGGTAGTCTGCTGTCGATATTTTTGTTAATCCAATGGATGGTAGCCATGTCATTATGGAAGGTAGTCTGTTGTCTAAATTTTTGTCACTCCAATGGATTGTAGCCTTGTCATTATGGAACGTCATGTGTTGTTGAAATTTTTGTTACTCCATTGGATGGTAGCCTTTTCATTATCGAAGATAGTTTATTGTCGAGATTTTTGTTACTCCAATGGATGGTAGCCTTGTCAATATTGATGGTAGTCTGTTGTCGAGATCTATTTTACTCCAATTGATGGTAGCCTTTACATATGCAAGGTAGTCTGTTGTCGAGATTTTTTTTAATCCAATGGATGGTATCCTTGTCATTATGGAAGGTAGTCTGTTGTGGATATCGTTGTTACTCAATGGATGGTAGCCTTGTTATTATGGAAGGTAGTATGTTGTCGATATCTTTGTTACTCAATGGATGCTAGCCTTGTCATTATGGAAGGTAGTCTGTTGTCGAGATTTTTGTTACTAAAATGGTTGGTATCCTTGTCATTATGGAAGGTATTCTATTGTCGATATTTTTTTTACTCCAATGGATGGTAACCTTGTCATTATGGAAGGTAGTCTGTTGTCGAGATTTTTGTTACTCCAATGGATGGTAGCCTTGACATTTTAGAACGTAGTCTGTTGTCGAGATTTTTGTTACTTCAATGGATGGTATGCTTGTCATTATGGAACGTAGTCTGTTCTTGATATTTTTGTTACTCCAATGGATGGTAGCCTTGTCATTATGGAAGGTAGTTTGTTGTTCAGATTTTTGTTACTCCATTGGATGGTAGCCTTGTCATTATGAAAGGTAGTCTATTGTCAAGATTTTTGTTATTCCATTGGATAGTTGCCTTGTTATTATGGAAGGTAGTCTGTTGTCGAGATTTTTGTTATCCCAATGGATGGTAACCTTATCATTATGGAAGGTAGTCTATTGTCGAGAATTTTTTTACTCCAATGGATCGTAGCCTTGTCATTATGGAAGGTAGTCTGTTGTCAAGATTTTTGTTACTGCAATGGACGGTAGCTTTGTCTTTATGGAAGGTAGTCTTTTGTCAATATTTTTGTTACTCCAATGGATGGTAGCCTTGTCTTTATGGAAGATAGTCTGTTGTCGTTATTTTTGTTAATCCTATAGATGCTAGCCTTGTCATTATGGATGGTTGTCTATTGTCGAGATCTTTGTTACTCAATGGATGGTAGCCTTGTCATTATGGAAGGTAGTCTGCGGTAGAGATTTTTGTTACTCTAATGGATGGTAGCCTTGCCATTATGGAAGGAAGTCTTTTGTCGAGATTTTTGTTACTCCAATGGATGGTAGCCTTGTCATTTTGGACCGTGGTCTATTGTCAAGATTTTTGTTACTCCAATGGATGGTATCCTTGTAATTATGAAAGGTAGTCTGTTGTGAGATTTTTTTTACTCCAATGGATGGTAGCCTTGTCATTATGAAAGGAAGTCTGCTGTCGATATTTTTGTTACTCCAATGGATGGTAGCCTTGTCATTATGGAAGGTAGTCTGTTGTCGAGAATTTTTTTACTCCAATGGATGTTAGCCTTGTCATTATGGAAGGTAGTATATTGTCGAGATTTTTTTTACTCCAATGGATGTTAGCCTAGTAATATGTTGTCGATATTTTTTTTACTGCAATGGATGGTAGCCTTGTCATTATTGAAGGTAGTCTATTGTCGATATCTTTTTTACTCAATGGATGGTAGCCTTGTCATTATGGAAGCTAGTCTGTTGTCAAGATTTTTTTTACTCCAATGGATGGTAGCCTTGTCATTATGGAAGGTAGTCTATTGTTGATATTTTTGTTAATCCAATGGATGGTAGCCATGTCATTATGGAACGTCGTGTGTTGTTGATATTTTTGTTATTCCAATGGATGGTAGTCTTTTCATTATTGAATATAGTCTATTGTCGAGATTTTTGTTACTCCAATGGATGGTATCCCTGTCATTATGGATGGTAGTCTGTTGTCGAGATTTTTTTTACTCCAATGGATGGTAGCCTTGTCATATGTAAGTATGTCTGTTGTCGAGAATTGTTTTACTCCAATGGATGGTATCCTTCTCATTATGGAAGGTAGTTTGTTGTCGATAACTTTGTTACTCAATGGATGGTAGCCTTGTTATTATGGAAGGCAGTATTGTCATTATGGAAGGTAGTATATTGTCGAGATTTTTTTTACTCCAACGGATAGTAGCCTTGTCATATGAAAGGAAGTTTGTTGTCGAGATTTTCTTTACTGCAGTGGATGGTAGCCTTGCCATTATGGAAGGTAGTCTATTGTCGATATCTTTGTTACTCAATGGATGGTAGCCTTGTCATTATGGAAGGTAGTCTGTTGTCGAGATTTTTTTTACTCTATTGGATAGTAGCCTTATCATTATGGAAGGTAGTCTGCTGTCGATATTTTTGTTAATCCAATTGATGGTAGCCATGTCATTATGGAAGGTAGTCTGTTGTCGAGATTTTTGTTACTCTAATGGATGGTAGCCTTGTCTTTATGGAACGTAGTATGTTGTCGAGATTTTTGTTACTCCAATGGATGGTAGCCTTGTCATTATGGATCGTCGTATGTTGTTGATATTTTTTTTACTCCAATGGATGGTAGCCTTTTCATTATTGAAGATAGTCTATTGTCGAGATTTTTGTTACTCCAATGGATGGTATCCCTGTCATTATGGATGGTAGTCTATTGTCGAGATTTTTTTTACTCCAATGGATGGTAGCCTTGTCATATGTATGTATGTCTGTTGTCGAGAATTGTTTTACTCCAATGGATGGTATCCTTGTCATTATGGAAGGTAGTCTGTTGTCGATATCTTTGTTACTCAATGGATGGTAGCCTTGTTATTATGGAAGGTAGTAGGTTGTCGATATCTTTGTTACTCAATGGATGCTAGCCTTGTCATTATGGAAGGTAGTCTGTTGTCGATATCTTTGTTACTCAATGGATGGTAGCCTTGTTATTATGGAAGGTAGTATGTTGTCGATATCTTTGTTACTCAATGGATGCTAGCCTTGTCATTATGGAAGGTAGTCTGTTGTCAAGATTTTTGTTACTACAATGGATGGTAGCCTTGTCATTATGGAAGGTAATTTGTTGTCGATATTTTTGTTACTCCAATGGATGGTGGCCTTTTCCTTATTGAATGTAGTATGTTGTCGAGATTTTTGTTAATCTAATGGATGCTAGCCTTGTCTTTATGCAACGTAGTCTGTTGTCGATATTTTTGTTACTCCAATGGATTGTAGCCTTGTCATTATGGAAGGTAGTATGTCGTTGAGATTTTTGTTACTCCAATGGATTGTAGCATTGTCATTATGGAAGGTAGTCTGTTGTTCATATTTTTGTTACTCCAATGGATGGTAGCCTTGTCATTATGAAAGGTAGTCTATTGTCGAGATTTTTGTTATTCCATTGGATAGTAGCCTTATCATTATGGAATGTAGTCTGTTGCTGAGATTTTTGTTATCCCAATGGATGGTAACCTTTTCACTATGGAAGGTAGTCAGTTTCCAAGATTTTTGTTACTCCAATGGATGGTAGCCTTGTCATTATTGAAGGTAGTCTGTTGTCGATATTTTTGTTACTCCAATGGATGGTATCCTTGTCATTATGGAAGGTATTCTGTTGTCTCGATTTTTGTTACACCAATGGATGGTAGCCTTGTCTTTATGAAAGGTAGTATATTGTCGATATTTTTTATTACTCCAATGGATGGTATCCTTGTCATTATGGAAGGTATTCTGTTGTCCAGATTTTTGTTACTCTAATGGATGGTAGCCTTGTCTTTATTGAACGTAGTCTGTTGTGGAGATTTTTGTTACTCCAATGGATTGTAGCCTTGTCATTATGGAACGTCATGTGTTCTTGACATTTTTGTTACTCCAATGGATGGTAGCCTTTTCATTATTGATGGTAGTCTGTTGTCGAGATTTATTTTACTCCAATTGATGGTAGCCTTTTCATATGCAAGGTAGTCTGTTGTCGAGATTTTTTTTAATCCAATGGATGGTATCCTTGTCATTATGGAAGGTAGTCTGTTGTCGATATCGTTGTTAATCTATGGATGGTAGCCTTGTTATTATGGAAGGTAGTATGTTGTCGATATCTTTTTTACTCAATGGATAGTAGCCTTGTCATTATGGAAGGTATTATGGAAGGTAGTCTGTTGTCGAGATTTTTGTTACTACAATGGTTGGTATCCTTGTCATTATGGAAGGTATTCTGTTGTCGATATTTTTTTTACTCCAATGGATGGTAGCCTTGTCATTATGGAAGGTAGTTAGTTGTCGAGATTTTTGTTACTCCAATGGATGGTAGCCTTGACATTATGGAACATAGTCTGTTGTCGATATTTTTGTTACTTCAATGGATGGTAGGCTTGTCATTATGGAACATAGTCTGTTGTCGATATTTTTCTTACTCCAATGAATGGTAGCCTTGTCATTATGGAAGGTAGTTTATTGTTCAGATATTTGTTACTGCATTGGATGGTAGCCTTGTCATTATGAAAGGTAGTCTATTGTCAAGATTTTTGTTATTCCATTGGATAGTAGCCTTGTCATTATGGAAGGTAGTCTGTTGTCGAGATTTTTGTTATCCCAATTGATGGTAACCTTGTTATTATGGAAGGTAGTCTGTTGGCAAGATTTTTGTTACTGCAATGGACGGTAGCATTGTCTTTATGGAATGTAGTCTTTTATCAATATTTTTGTTACTCCAATGGATGGTAGCCTTGTCTTTATGGAAGGTAGTATGTTTTCGTTATTTTTGTTAATCCTATGGATGCTAGCCTTGTCATTATGGATGGTTGTCTATTGTCGAGATCTTTGTTACTCAATGGATGGTAGCCTTGTCATTATGGAAGGTAGTCTGTGGTAGAGATTTTTGTTACTCTAATGGATGGTAGCCTTGTCATTATGGAAGGAAGTCTTTTAATGAGATTTTTGTAACTCCAATGGATGGTATCCTTGTAATTATGAAAGGTAGTCTGTTGTGAGATTTTTTTACTCCAATGGATGGTAGCCTTGTCATTATGGAAGGAAGTCTGCTGTCGATATCTTTGTTACTAATGGATGGTAGCCTTGTCATTATGGAAGGTAGTCTGTTGTCGAGATTTTTTTTACTCCAATGGATGCTAGCCTTGTCATTATGGAAGGTAGTATATTGTCGAGATTTTTTTTACTCCAATGGATGGTAGCCTTGTCATATGAAAGGTAGTCTGTTGTCGAGATTTTTGTTACTCCAATGGATGGTAGCCTTGTCATTATTGATGGTAGTCTATTGTCGAGATTTATTTTACTCCAATTGATGGTAGCCTTGTCATATGCAAGGTAGTCTGTTGTCGAGACTTTTTTAATCCAATGGATGGTATCCTTGTCATTATGGAAGGTAGTCTGTTGTCGATATCGTTGTTACTCAATGGATGGTAGCCTTGTTATTATGGAAGGTAGTATGTTGTCGAGATTTTTGTTACTAAAATGGTTAATATCCTTGTCATTATGGAAGGTATTCTGTTGTCGATATTTTTTTTACTCCAATAGATGGTAGCCTTGTAATTATGGAAGGTAGTATGTTGTCGAGATTTTTGTTACTCCAATGGATGGTAGCCTTGACATTATGGAACATAGTCTGTTGTTGAGATTTTTGTTACTTCAATGGATGGTAGGCTTGTCATTATGGAACGTAGTCTGTTGTCGATATTTTTGTTACTTCAATGGATGGTAGCCTTGTCATTTTGGAAGGTAGTATGTTGTTCAGATTTTTGTTACTCCATTGGATGGTAGCCTTGTCATTATGAAAGGTAGTCTATTGTCAGGATTTTTGTTATTCCATTGGATAGTAGCCTTGTTATTATGGAAGGTAGTCTGTTGTCGAGATTTTTGTTATCCCAATGGATGGTAACCTTGTCATTATGGAAGGTAGTTTGTTGTCGAGAATTTTTTTACTCCAATGGATTGTAGCCTTGTCATTATGGAAGGTAGTCTATTGTCTAGATTTTTGTTACTGCAATGGACGGTAGCTTTGTCTTTATGGAAGGTAGTCTTTTGTCAATATTTTTGTTACTCCAATGGATGGTAGCCTTGTCTTTATGGAAGATAGTTTGTTGTTGTTATTTTTGTTAATCCTATGGATGCTAGCCTTGTCATTATGGATGGTTGTCTATTATCGAGATCTTTGTTACTCAATGGATGGTAGACTTGTCATTATGGAAGGTAGTCTGTGGTAGAGTTTTTGTTACTCTAATGGATGGTAGCCTTGTCATTATGGAAGGAAGTCTTTTGTCAATATTTTTGTAACTCCAATGGATGGTAGCCTTGTCATTTTGGACCGTGGTCTATTGTCAAGATTTTTGTTACTCCAATGGATGGTATCCTTGTAATTATGAAAGGTAGTCTGTTGTGAGATTTTTTTTTACTCCAATGGATGGTAGCCTTGTCATTATGGAAGGAAGTCTGCTGTCGATATTTTTGTTACTCCAATGGATGGTAGCCTTGTCATTATGGAAGGTAGTCTGTTGTCGAGATTTTTTTTACTCCAATGGATGCTAGCCTTGTCATTATGGAAGGTAGTATATTGTTGAGATTTTTTTTACTCCAATGGATGGTAGCCTAGTCATATGAAAGGTAGTCTGTTGTCGAGATTTTTTTTACTGCAATGGATGGTAGCCTTGTCATTATGGAAGGTAGTCTATTGTCGATATCTTTGTTACTCAATGGATGGTAGCCTTATCATTATGGAAGCTAGTCTGTTGTCGAGATTTTTTTTACTCCAATGGATGGTAGCCTTGTCATTATGGAAGGTAGTCTATTGTTGATATTTTTGTTAATCCAATGGATGGTAGCCATGTCATTATGGAAGGTAGTCTGTTGTCGAAATTTTTGTTACTCTAATGGATGGTAGCCTTGTCTTTATGGAACGTAGTCTGTTGTAGAGATTTTTGTTACTCCAATGGATGGTAGCGTTGTCATTATGGAACTTCGTGTGGTATTGATATTTTTGTTACTCGAATGGATGGTAGCCTTTTCATTATTGAATATAGTCTATTGTCGAGCTTTTTGTTACTCCAATGGATGGTATCCCTGTCATTATGGATAGTAGTCTGTTGTCGAGATTTTTTTTACTCCAATGGATGGTAGCCTTGTCATATGTAAGTATGTTTGTTGTCAAGAATTTTTTTACTCCAATGGATGGTATCCTTGTCATTACGGAAGGTAGTTTGTTGTCGATAACTTTGTTACTCAATGGATGGTAGCCTTGGTATTATGGAAGGCAGTATTGTCATTATGGAAGGTAGTATATTGTCGAGATTTTTTTTACTCCAATGGATGTTAGCCTTGTCATATGGAAGGAAGTTTGTTGTCGAGATTTTTTTACTGCAATGGATGGTAGACTTGCCATTATGGAAGGTAGTCTATTGTCGATATCTTTGTTACTCAATGGATGGTAGCCTTGTCATTATGGAAGGTAGTCTGTTGTCGAGATTTTTTTTACTCTAATGGATAGTAGCCTTATCATTATAGAAGGTAGTCTGCCGTCGATATTTTTGTTAATCCAATGGATGGTAGCCATGTCATTATGGAAGGTAGTCCGTTGTCGAGATTTTTGTTAATCTAATGGATGGTAGCCTTGTCTTTATGGAACGTAGTCTGTTGTCGAGATTTTTGTTACTCCAATGGATGGTAGCCTTGTCATTATGGAACGTCGTGTGTTGTTGATATTTTTTTTACTCCAATGGATGGTAGCCTTTTAATTATTGAAGATAGTCTATTGTCGTGATTTTTGTTACTCCAATGGATGGTATCCCTGTCATTATGGATGGTAGTCTGTTGTCGAGATTTTTTTTACTCCAATGGATGGTAGCCTTGTCATATGTAAGTATGTCTGTTGTCGAGAATTGTTTTACCCAATGGATGGTATCCTTGTCATTATGGAAGGTAGTCTGTTGTCGATATCTTTGTTACTCAATGGATGGTAGCCTTGTTATTATGGGAGGTAGTCTGTTGTCGACATTTTTGTTACTACAATGGATGGTAGCCTTGTCATTATGGAAGGTAATCTCCTGCCGATATTTTTGTTACTCCAATGGATGGTAGCCATTTCCTTATTGAAGGTAGTCTATTGTCGAGATTTTTGTTACTCTAATGGATTGTAGCCTTGTCTTTATGGAACGTAGTCTGTTGTCGATATTTTTGTTACTCCAATGGATGGTAGCCTTGTCATTATGGAAGGTAGTATGTCGTTGAGATTTTTGTTACTCCAATGGATTGTAGCCTTGTCATTATGGAAGGTAGTTTGTTGTTCATATTTTTGTTACTCCAATGGATGGTATGTAAGTCTCAGAGTGCCTAAGAGGGGGGGGGGGGGGGGGGGGTGAATTAGGTCTTATAAAAATTTATTCGGTTTTATGAGAATATTTGGTAGTAATTTTTGGTTAAGGTTTGAAGGTTTTGATTATATCTTTATCTTTTCCTGATTGTGGTAATGAAAGCAATAATTGCGGAAAAGTAAAGAACACGGTGATATATCCTGGTTCCCCTCACAATCCGAGAGTACTCCAGTCCCCTTTCCAACACGAAAGAGATTTCACTATAGTTAGAATGATAGTACAGCCTATGCTTACTATCTAACCTATAGGGTGATCAAAGGTTCTTAACACCTTTAAGACCAAACAAACACTAATGTGAATGAAGAACAATCCTCTTCAAATCACAACACTTACTTCCAACAATCCTGGATAGTAAGGGAATAATTTCTTTAAGTAATACAATGATTTAGTTTGAAGTATATGGAGAGCTTTATTAATCTTCAATTGATCTTCTTCTTCAAGATAAAAACAATTCTCAATAATGTATATAAATGTTCACAATGTATGTATGAAACTTGTAATGATAATGAAAGTGTATATGGCAAGTTTCACAAAATTATGAACACATGAATGTTTATGTTCAAAATGTGAATGATGAAAAATTGTTTATTGAAGAAGGTTTTTTGTTAATTTGAAACTTGAAGCATTGTTTTTGAAATAATAAAATCTGCAGCATTTTATAAGGTCATAAGAACCTCTTCATTCATGCCAATTCATATGAAAAGTTGCAATGCATTCATGAAAAGATACCACTTAAAAAATGTTCAAAAAACAAAATAAAAGCTGCATTGGTTCGCTAGGAACCGGTTCCGACACTAACAGAACACAGTTCATAGTGAACGTTATAAGTTGAAATTCAAAAATATCACGCAAGAACCGGTTCCCCTATTGGTACAACCCAGTTCCTGGTACAAAAACCAGGGACATGTTTTTTGAGAAATTCTGGAACCCGGTTCCCTGTTAGGGAGGAACCGGTTCCTAAAGGGTTATTTTCAAAAATACTTTTTGAAAGATATTTCAAACAAATTTTTTCTTGATGTTAAAGTTATGGAATATGTATATGTTGATGAATGCATATTGTGAACATTTATATTCAAGATTTTAAGAATTATTTATACCATTTGACATTTGATGATTCTTCAATAATTCTTCAATAATCTTCAAGACTTTTATTTGATGTTGATAAGATTTTTTCACATCCTTTGAATGTTGATGTCCATGTTGTCTTCATCAAAACACATGCTTTAAATATGACTTGAGAAGCTTGCAATTACATGGTAGCCTTATCATTATGAAAGGTAGTCTATTGTCGATATTTTTGTTATTCCATTGGATAGTAGCCTTGTCATTATGGAAGGTAGTTTGTTGTCGAGATTTTTGTTATCCCAATGGATGGTAACCTTGTCATTATGGAAGGTAGTTTGTTGTCGAGATTTTTTTTACTCCAATGGATGGTAGCCTTGTCATTATGGAAGGTAGTCTGTTGTCGATATCTTTGTTACCTAATGGATGGTAGCCTTGTTATTCTGGAAGGCAGTCTTGTCATTATGGAAGGTAGTATATTGTCGAGATTTTTTTTACTCCAATGGATGGTAGCCTTGTCATATGGAAGCTAGTTTGTTGTCGAGATTTTTTTTACTCCAATGGATGGTAGCCTTGTCATTATGGAAAGTAGTCTATTGTCGATATCTTTGTTACTCAATGGATGGTAGCCTTGTCATTATGGAAGGTAGTCTGTTGTCGAGATTTTTTTACTCCAATGGATGGTAGCCTTTTCATTATGGAAGGTAGTCTGCTGTCGATATTTTTGTTAATCCAATTGATGGTAGCCATGTCATTATGGAAGGTAGTTTGTTGTCAAGATTTGTGTTACTCTAATGGATGGTAGCCTTGTCTTTATGGAACGTAGTCTGTTGTCGAGATTTTTGTTACTCCAATGGATGGTAGCCTTGTCATTATGGAACGTCGTGTGTTGTTGATATTTTTGTTACTCCAATGGATGGTAGCCTTTTCATTATTGAAGATAGTCTATTGTCGATATTTTTGTTACTCCAATGGATGGTATCCCTGTCATTATGGATGGTAGTCTGTTGTCGAGATTTTTTTTACTCCAATGGATTATAGCCTTGTCTTATGTAAGTATGTCTGTTGTCGAGAATTGTTTTACTCCAATGGATGGTATCCTCGTCATTATGGAAGGTAGTCTCTTTGCGATATCTTTGTTACTCAATGGATGGTAGCCTTGTTATTATGGAAGGTAGTATGTTGTCGATATCTTTGTTACTCAATGGATGGTAGCCTTGTCATTATGGAAGGTAGTCTATTGTCGATATTTTTGTTACTACAATGGATGGTAGCCTTGTCATTATGGAAGGTAATCTGCTGTCGATATTTTTGTTACTCCAATGGATGATAGCCTTTTCCTTATTGAAGGTAGTCTCTTGTCGAGATTTTTGTTACTCTAATGGATGGTAGCCTTTTTCTTTATAGAACGTAGTCTGTTGTCGATATTTTTGTTACTCCAATGGATGGTAGCCTTGTCATTATGGAAGGTAGTATGTCGTTGAGATTTTTGTTACTCCAATGGATTATATCCTTGTCATTATGGAAGGTAGTCTGTTGTTCATATTTTTGTTACTCCAATGGATGGTAGCCTTATCATTATGAAAGGTAGTCTATTGTCGTGATTTTTGTTATTCCATTGGATAGTAGCCTTGTCATTATGGAAGGTAGTTTGTTGTCGAGATTTTTGTTATCCCAATGGATGGTAACCTTGTCATTATGGAAGGTAGTTTGTTGTCGAGATTTTTTTTACTCCAATGGATGGGAGCCTTGTCATTATGGAAGGTAGTCTATTGTCGATATCTTTGTTACCTAATGGATGGTAACCTTGTTATTCTAGAAGGCAGTCTTGTCATTATGGAAGGTAGTATATTGTCGAGATTTTTTTTACTCCAATGGATGGTAGCCTTGTCATATGGAAGCTAGTTTGTTGTCGAGATTTTTTTTACTTCATTGGATGGTAGCCTTGTCATTATGGAAGATAGTCTACTGTCGATATTTTTGTTAATCCAATTGATGGTAGCCATGTCATTATTGAAGGTAGTCTGTTGTCGAGATTTTTGTTACTCTAATGGATGGTAGCCTTGTCTTTATGGAACGTAGTCTGTTGTCGAGATTTTTGTTACTCCCATGGATGGTAGCCTTGTCATTATGGAACATCGTGTGTTGTTGATATTTTTGTTACTCCAATGGATGGTAGCCTTTTCATTATTGAAGATAGTCTATTGTCGAGATTTTTGTAACTCTAATGGATGGTATACCTGTCATTATAGATGGTAGTCTGTTGTCGAGATTTTTTTTACTCCAATGGAAGGTAGCCTTGTCATATGTAAGTTTGTCTGTTGTCGAGAATTGTTTTACTACAATGGATGGTATCCTTGTCATTATGGAAGGAAGTCTTGTCATTATGGAAGGTAGTATATTGTCGAGATTTTTTTTACTCCAATGGATGGTAGCCTTGTCATATGGAAGGAAGTTTGTTGTAGAGATTTTTTTTACTGCAATGGATGATAGCCTTGTCATTCTGGAAGGTAGTCTATTGTCGATATCATTGTTACTCAATGGATGGTAGCCTTGTCATTATGGAAGGTAGTCTGTTATCGATATATTTTTTACCCCAATGGATGGTAGCCTTGTCATTATGGATGGTAGTCTGCTGTCGATATTTTTGTTAATCCAATGGATGGTAGCCATGTCATTATGGAAGGTAGTCCATTGTCGAGATTTTTGTTACTCTAATGGATGGTAGCCTTGTCTTTATGGGACATAGTCTGTTGTCGAGATTTTTGTTACTCCAATGGATGGTAGCCTTGTCATTATGGAACATCGTGTGTTGTCGATATCTTTGTTACTCAATGGATGGTAGCCTTGTTATTATGGAAGGTAGTATGTTGTCGATATCTTTGTTACTCAATGGATGCTAGCGTTATCATTATAGAAGGTAGTCTATTGTCGAGATTTTTGTTACTACAATGGATGGTAGCCTTGTCCTTATTGAAGGTAGTCTGTTGTCGAGATTTTTGTTACTCTATAGGATGGTAGCCTTGTCTTTATTGAACATAGTCTGTTGTCGATATTTTTGTTACTCCAATGGATGGTAGCCTTGTCATTATGGAAAGGTAGTATGTCGTTGAGATTTTTGTTACTCCAATGGATTCTAGCCTTGTCATTATGGAAGGTAGTCTGTTGTTCAAGTTTTTGTTACTCCAATGGATGGTAGCCTTGTCATTATGAAAGGTAGTCTATTGTCGAGATTTTTGTTATTCCATTGGATAGTAGCCTTGTCATTATGGAAGGTAGTCTGTTGTCGAGATTTTTGTTATCCCAATGGATGGTAAACTTGTCATTATGGAAGCTAGTCTGTTGTCGAGATTTTTTTTACTCCAATGGATGGTAGCCTTGCCATATGTTAGGAAGTTTGTTTTCGTGATTTTTTTACTCCAATGGATGGTATCCTTGTCATTATGGAAGGTATTCTATTGTCGACATCTTTGTTATTCAATGGATGGTAGCCTTGTTATTATGGAAGGCAGTCTTGTCATTATGGAAGATAGTCTGTTATCGAGATTTTTTTTACTCCAATGGATTGTAGCCTTGTCATATGGAAGGTAGTCTGTTGTCGAGTTTTTTTTACTGCAATGGATGGTAGCCTTGTCATTATGGAAGGTAGTTTGTTGTTGATATCTTTGTTACTCAATGGATTGTAGCCTTATCATTATGGAAGGTATTCTGTTGTCGAGATTTTTTTTACTCCAATGGATGGTATCCTTGTCATCATGGAAGGTAGTCTGTTGTCGATATTTTTGTTAATCCAATGGATGGTAGCCTTGTCTTTATGGAACGTAGTCTGTTGTCGAGATTTTTATTACTCCAATGGATGGTTGCCTTGTCATTATGGAACATCGTGTGTTGTTGATATTTTTGTTACTCCAATGGATGGTAGCCTTTTCATTATTGAAGATAGTCTATTGTCGAGATTTTTGTTACTCCAATGGATGGTATCCTTGTCATTATGGATGGTAGTCTGTTGTCGAGATTTTTTTTACTCCAATGGATGGTAGCCTTTTCATATGTTAGTCTGTCTGTTGTCGAGATTTTTTTTACTCCAATGGATGGTATCCTTGTCATTATGGAAGGTAGTCTGTTGTCGATATCTTTGTTACTCGATGGATGGTAGCCTTGTTATTATGGAATGTAGTCTGTTGTCGATATCTTTGTTACTCAATGGATGCTAGCCTTGTCATTATGGAAGGTAGTCTGTTGTCGAGATTTTTGTTACTACAATGGATGGTAGCCTTGTCATTATTGAAGGTAGTCTGTTGTCGATATTTTTGTTACTCCAATGGATGGTAGCCTTGTCATTATGGAAGGTAGTCTGTTGTCGAGATTTTTGTTACGCTAATGGATGGTAGCCTTCTCTTTATGGAACGTAGTCTGTTGTCGATATTTTTGTTACTCCAATGGATGGTAGCCTTTTCATTATGGAAGGTAGTATGTCGTTGAGATTTTTGTTACTCCAATGGATTGTAGCCTTGTCATTATGAAAGGTAGCCTGTTGTTCATATTTTTCTTACTCCAATGGATGGTAGCCTTCTCATTATGAAAGGTAGTCTATTGTCGAGATTTTTGTTATTCCATTGGATAGTAGCCCTGTCATTATGGAAGGTAGTCTATTGTCGAGATTTTTGTTATTCCAATGGATGGTAACCTTGCCATTATGGAAGGTAGTCTGTTGTCGAGATTTTTTTTACTCCAATGGATGGTAGCCTTGTCATATGTAAGGTAGTCTGTTGTCGAGAATTTTTTACTCCAATGGATGGTATCCTTGTCATTATGGAAGGTAGTCTGTTGTCGATATCTTTGTTACTCAATGTATAGTAGCCTTGTTATTATGGAAGGTAGTCTTGTCATTATGGAAGGTAGTCTGTTGTCGAGATTTTTTTTACTCGAATGGATTGTAGCCTTGTCATTATGGAAGGTAGTTTGCTGTCGATATTTTTGTTACTCCAATGGATGTTAACCTTGTCATTATGGAAGTTAGTCTGTTATCGAGATTTTTGTTACTCTAATGGATGGTAGCCTTGACATTATGGAACGTAGTCTGTTGTCGAGATTTTTGTTACTTCAATGGGTTGTAGGATTGTCATTATGGAAGGTAATCTGATGTCGATATTTTTGTTAATCCAATGGATGGTAGCCTTGTCATTATGGAAGGTAGTTTGTTGTTCATATTTTTGTTACTTTAATGGTTGGTAGCCTTGTCTTTATTGAACGTAGTTTGTTGTCGAGATTTTTGTTACTCCATTAGATAGTAGCCTTGTTATTATGGAAGGTAGTTTGTTGTCGATATCTTTGTTAGTCAATGGATGCTAGCCTTGTCATTATGGAAGGTAGTTTGTTGTCGTGATTTTTTTTACTGCAATGGATGGTAGCGTTGTCATTATTGAAGGTAGTTTGTTGTCGATATCTTTGTTACTCCAATGGATGTTAGCCTTGTCAACATGGAAGGTAGTCTGTTGTCGACATTTTTTTTACTCCAATGGATGGTAGCCTTGTCATTATGGAAGGTAGTCTGTTGTCGACATTTTTGTTACTCTAATGGATGGTAGCCTTGACATTATGGAACGTAGTTTGTTGTCGAGATTTTTGTTACTTCAATGGATGGTAGGCTTGTCATTATGGAAAATAGTCTGTTGTCGATATTTATGTTACTCCAATGGATGGTTGCCTTGTCATTATGAAAGGTAGTCTGTTGTCGAGATTTTTGTTATTCCATTGGATAGTAGCCTTGTCATTATGGAAGGTAGTTTGTTGTCGAGATTTTTGTTATCCCAATGGATGGTAACCTTGTCATTATTGAATGTAGTCTGTTGTCGCGATTTTTTTTACTCCAATGGATGGTAGGCTTGTCATTATGGAAGGTAGTTTGTTGTCGATATCTTTGTTACCTAATGGATGGTAGCCTTGTCATTATGGAAGGCAGTCTTGTCATTATGGAGGGTAGTATATTGTCGAGATTTTTTTACTCCAATGGATGGTAGCCTTGTCATATGGAAGGAAGTTTGTTGTAGAGATTTTTTTTACTGCAATGGATGGTAGCCTTGTCATTATGGAAGGTAGTCTATTGTCGATATCATTGTTACTCAATGGATGGTAGCCTTGTCATTATGGAAGGTAGTCTATTGTCGAGATTTTTTTTACTCCAATGGATGGTAGCCTTGTCATTATGGAAGGTAGTCTTTTGTCGATATTTTTGTTAATCCAATGGATGGTAGCCATGTCATTATGGAAGGTAGTCCGTTGTCGAGATTTTTGTTACTCCAATGGATGGCAGCCTTGTCATTATGGAACGTCGTGTGTTGTCGATATCTTTGTTACTCTATGGATGGTAGCCTTGTTATTATGGAAGGTAGTATGTTGTCGATATATTTGTTACTCAATGGATGATAGCCTTGTCATTATGGAAGGTAGTCTGTTGTCGAGATTTTTGTTACTACAATGGATGGTAGCCTTGTCATTATGGACGGTAGTCTGATGTCGATATTTTTGTTACTCCAATGGATGGTAGCCTTGTCCTTATTGAAGGTAGTCTGTTGTCGAGATATTTGTTACTCTAATGGATGGTAGCCTTTTCTTTATGGAACATAGTCTGTTGTCGATATTTTTGTTACTCCAATGGATGGTAGCCTTGTCATTATGGAAGGTAGTATGCCGTTGAGATTTTTGTTACTCCAATGTATTATAGCCTTGTCATTATGGAAGGTAGCCTTGTCATTATGAAAGGTAGTCTATTGTCGAGATTTTTGTTATTCCATTGGATAGTAGCCTTGTCATTATGGAAGGTAGTCTGTTGTCGAGATTTTTGTTATCCCAATGGATGGTAAACTTGTCATTATGGAAGTTAGTCTGTTGTCGAGATTTTTTTACTCCAATGGATGGTATCCTTGTCATTATGGAAGGTATTCTGTTGTCGATATCTTTGTTACTCAATGGATGGCAGTCTTTTCATTATGGAAGGTAGTCTGTTATCGAGATTTTTTTTACTCCAATGGATTTAAGCCTTGTCATATGGAAGGTAGTCTGTTGTCGAGTTTTTTTTACTGCAATGGATGGTAGCCTTGTCATTATGGAAGGTAGTTTGTTGTCGATATCTTTGTTACTCAATGGATTGTAGCCTTATGATTATTGAAGGTAGTCTGTTGTCGAGATTTTTGTTACTTTAATGGTTGGTAGCCTTGTCTTTATGGAACGTAGTCTGTTGTCGAGATTTTTGTTACTCCAATGGATGGTATCCTTGTCATTATGGAACGTCGTGTGTTGTTGATATTTTTGTTACTCCAATGGATGGTAGCCTTTTCATTATTGAAGATAGTCTATTGTCGAGATTTTTGTTACTCCAATGGATGGCATCCTTGACATTATGGATGGTAGTCTGTTGTCGAGATTTTTCTTACCCCAATGGATGGTAGCCTTGTCATATGTAAGTCTGTCTGTTGTCGAGATTTTTTTTACTCCAATGGATGGTATCCTTGTCATTATGGAAGGTAGTCTGTTGTCGAGATTTTTGTTACGCTAATGGATGGTAGCCTTATCTTTATGGAACATAGTTTGTTGTCGATATTTTTGTTACTCCAATGGATGGTAGCCTTGTCATTATGGAAGGTAGTATGTCGTTGAGATTTTTGTTACTCCAATGGATTGTAGCCTTGTCATTATGGAAGGTAGCCTGTTGTTCATATTTTTGTTACTCCAATGGATGGTAGCCTTGTCATTATGAAAGGTAGTCTATTGTCGAGATTTTTGTTATTCCATTGGATAGTAGCCTTGTCATTATGGAAGGTAGTCTGTAGTCGAGATTTTTGTTATCCCAATGGATGGTAACCTTGCCATTATGGAAGGTAGTCTGTTGTCGAGATTTTTTTTACTCCAATGGATGGTAGCCTTGTCATATGTAAGGTAGTCTGTTGTCGAGATTTTTTTACTCCAATGGATGGTATCCTTGTCATTATGGAAGGTAGTCTGTTATCGATATCTTTGTTATTCAATGGATGGTAGCCTTGTTATTATGGAAGGTAGTCTTGTCATTATGGAAGGTAGTCTGTTGTCGAGATTTTTTTTACTCCAATGGATTGTAGCCTTGTCATTATGGAAGGTAGTCTATTATCGATATTTTTGTTACTCCAATGGATGTTAACCTTGTCATTATGGAAGTTAGTCTGTTATCGAGATTTTTGTTACTCTAATGGATGGTAGCCTTGACATTATGGAACATAGTCTGTTGTCGAGATTTTTGTTACTTCAATGGGTTGTAGGCTTGTTATTATGGAAGGTAATCTGCTGTCGATATTTTTGTTTATCCAATGGATGGTAGCCTTGTCATTATGGAAGGTAGTTTGTTGTTCAGATTTTTGTTACTTTAATGGTTGGTAGCCTTGTCTTTATGGAACGTAGTCTGTTGTCGATATTTTTGTTACTCCATTGGATAGTTGCCTTGTTATTATGGAAGGTAGTCTGTTGTCGAGATTTTTGTTATCCCAATGGATGGTAACCTTGTTATTATGGAAGGTACTCTGTTGTCGAGATTTTTTTTACTCCAATGGATGGTAGCCTTGTCATTATGGAAGGAAGTCTGTTGTCGAGATTTTTGTAAATGCATGGATTGTAGCTTTGTCTTTATGGAAGGTAGTCTTTTGTCAATATTTTTGTTACTCCGATGGATGGTAGCCTTGTCGTTATGGATGGTAGCCTTTTTATTATGGAAGGGAGTCTATTGTCGATATCTTTTTTAGTCAATGGATGGTAGCCTTGTCATTATGGAAGGTAGTCTGTGGTAGAGATTTTTGTTACTCTAATGGATGGTACCCTTGTCATTATGGAAGGTAGTCTTTTGTCGAGATTTTTGTTATTCCAATGGATGGTAGCCTTGTCATTATGGACCGTGGTCTATTGTTGTGATTTTTGTTACTCCAATGGATGGTAGTCTGTTCTCGAGATATTTTTTACTCCAATGGATGGTAGCCTTGTCATATGTAAGGTAGTCTGTTGTCGAGATTTTTTTACTCCAATGGATGGTATCCTTGTCATTATGGAAGGTAGTCTGTTGTCGATATCTCTGTTACTCAATGGATGGTAGCCTTGTCATTATGGAAGGTAGTTTGTTGTTCAGATTTTTGTTACTCCAATGTATGGTAGCCTTGTCATTATGAAAGGTAGTCTATTATTGATATTTTTGTTATTCCATTGGATAGTAGCCTTGTTATTATGGAACATAGTCTATTGTCGGGATTTTTGTTATCCCAATGGATGGTAACCTTGTCATTATGGAAGATAGTCTGTTGTCGAGAATTTTTTTTCTCCAATGGATGGTAGCTTTGTCTTTATGGAAGGTAGTCTTTTTTTAATAATTTTGTTACTCCAATGGATGATAGCCTTGTCTTTATGGAGAGTAGTCTGCTGTCGATATTTTTGTTACTCCTGTGGATGGTAGCCTTGTCATTATGGAAGGTAGTCTGCTGTCGATATTTTTTTACTCCAATGGATGGTAGCCTTGTCATTATGGAAGGTAGTCTGTTGTCGATATTTGTTTTACTCCAATGGATGCTAGCTTTGTCATTATGAAAGGTAGTATATTGACAAGATTTTTTTTACTCGAATTGATGGTAGCCTTGTCATATGGAAGGTAGTTTGTTGTCGTGATTTTTTTTACTGCAATGGATGGTAGCGTTGTTATTCTAGAAGGTAGTCTGCTGTCAAGATTTTTGTTACTACAATGGATGGTAGCTTTGTCTTTATGGAAAGTAGTCTTTTGTCAATATTTTTGTTACTCCAATGGATGGTAGCCTTGTCTTTATGGAAGGTAGTCTGTTGTCGATATTTTTGTTACTCCTATGGATGGTAGCCTTGTCATTACGGAAGGTAGTCTTTAGTCGAGATATTTTTTACTCAATGGAAGGTAGCCTTGTCATTATGGAAGGTAGTCTGTGGTAGATATTTTTGTTACTCTAATGGATGGTATCCTTGTCATTATGGAAGGAAGTCTTTTGTCGAGATTTTTGTTACTCCAATGGATGGTAGCCTTGTCATTATGGACCGTGGTCTATTGTCAAGATATTTGTTACTCCAATGGATTGTATCCTTGTAATTATGGAAGGTAGTCTGTTGTCGGGATTTTTTTTAATCCAATGGATGGTAGCCTTGTCATTATGGAAGGTAGTCAGCTGTCGATATTTTTGTTACTCCAATGGATGGTAGCCTTGTCATTATGGAAGGTAGTCTATTTTCGAGATTTTTTATACTCCAATAGATGCTAGCCTTGTCATTATGGAAAGTAGTATATTGTCAAGATTTTTTTTACTCCAATGGATGGTAGCCTTGTCATATAGAAGGTAGTTTGTTGTCGAGATTTTTTTTTCTCCAATGGATGGTAGCCTTGTAATTATGGAACGTAGTTTGTTGTCGAGATTTTTGTTACTTCAATGGATGGTAGGCTTGTCATTATGGAAAGTAGTCTGTTGTCGATATTTTTGTAACTCCAATGGATGGTAGCCTTGTCATTATGAAAGGTAGTCTATTGTCGAGAATTTTGTTATTCCATTGGATAGTAGCCTTGTTATTAAGGAAGGTAGTCTGTTGTCGAGAGTTTTGTTATCCCAATGGATGGTAACCTTGTCATTATGGAAGGTAGTCTTTTGTCTAGATTTTTTTTACTCCAATGGATGGTAGCCTTGTCATTATGGAAGGTAGTTTGTGGTAGAGATTTTTGTTACTCTAATGGATGGTACCCTTGTCATTATGGAAGGAAGTCTTATGTCGAGATTTTTGTTATTCCAATGGATGGTAGCCTTGTCATTATGGACCGTGGTCTATTGTTGAGATTTTTATTACTCCACTGGATGGTATCCTTGTAATTATGGAAGGTAGTCTGTTGTCGAGATTTTTTTTACTCCAATGGATGGTAGCCTTGTCATATGTAAGGTAGTCTGTTGTAGAGATTTTTTTACTCCAATGGATGGTATCCTTGTCATTATGGAAGGTAGTCTATTGTCGATCTCTTTGTTACTCAATGGATGGTAGCCTTGTCATTATGGAAGGTAGTTTGTTGTTCAGATTTTTGTTACTCCAATGTATGGTAGCCTTGTCATTATGAAAGGTAGTCTATTATCGAGATTTTTGTTATTCCATTGGATAGTAGCCTTGTTATTATGGAAGGTAGTTTGTTGTCGAGATTTTTGTTATCCCAATGGATGGTAACCTTGTCTTTATGGAAGGTAGTCTATTGTCGAGATTTTTTTTACTCCAATGGATGGTAGCTTTTTCATTATGGAAGGTAGTCTATTGTCGAGATTTTTGTTACTGCAGTGGATGGTAGCTTTGTCTTTATGGAAGGTAGTCTTTTGTCAATATTTTTGTTACTCCAATGGATGGTAGCCTTGTCTTTATGGAAGGTAGCCTGTTGTCGATATTTTTGTTACTCCTATGGATGGTAGCCTTGTCATTATTGAAGATAGTGTATTGTCGAGATGTTTGTTACTCAATGGATGGTATCCTTGTCATTATGGAAGGTAGTCTGTGGTAGAGAATTTTGTTACTCTAATGGATGGTAGCCTTGTCATTATCGAAGGAAGTCTTTTGTCGAGATTTTTGTTACTCCAATGGATGGTAGCCTTGTTATTATGAAAGGTAGTCAACTATCGATATTTTTGTTACTCCAATGGATGGTAGCCTTGTCATTATGGAAGGTAGTCTGTTGTCGAGATTTTTTTTACTCCAATGGATGGTAGCCTTGTCATATGTAAGGTAGTCTGTTGTCGAGATTTTTTACTCCAATGGATGTTATCCTTGTCATTATGGAAGGTATTCTGTTTTTGATATCTTTGTTACTAAATGGATGGTAGCCTTGTTATTATCGAAGGTAGTCTGTTGTTGATATCTTTGTTACTCAATGGATGCTAGCATTGTCATTATGGAAGGTAGTCTGTTGTCGAGATTTTTGTTACTATAATGGATAGTAGCCATGTCATTATGGAAGGTAGTCTGCTATCGATATTTTTGTTACTCCAATGGATGGTAGCCTTGTCTTTATGGAAGGTAGTCTGTTGTCGATATTTTTGTTACTCCTATGGATGGTAGCCTTGTCATTATGGAAGGTAGTCTATTGTCGAGATCTTTGTTACTCAAAGGATGGTAGCCTTGTCATTACGGAAGGTAGTCTGTGGTAGAGATTTTTGTTACTCTAATGGATGGTAGCCTTGCCATTATGGAAGGAAGTCTTTTTTCGAGATTTTTGTTACTCCAATGGATGGTTGCCTTGTCATTATGGACCATGGTCTATTGTCGAGATTTTTGTTACTCCAATGGATGGTATCCTTGTAATTATGGAAGGTAGTCTGTTGTCGAGATTTTTATTACTCCATTGGATGGTAGCCTTGTCATTATGGAAGGTAGTCTATTTTCGAGATTTTTTATACTCCAATGGATGCTAGCCTTGTCATTATGGAAGGTAGTATATTGTCAAGATTTTTTTTACTCCAATGGATGGTAGCCTTGTCATATGGAAGGTAGTTTGTTGTCGAGATTTTTTTTACTTCAATGGATGGTAGCCTTGTCATTATGGAAGGTAGTCTGTTGTCGACATTTTTGTTACTCTAATGGAAGGTAGCCTTGACATTATGGAACGTAGTTTGTTGTCGAGATTTTTGTTACTTCAATGGATGGTAGGCTTGTCATTATGGAAAGTAGTCTGTTGTCGATATTTTTGTAACTCCAATGGATGGTAGCCTTGTCATTATGAAAGGTAGTCTATTGTCGAGAATTTTGTTATTCCATTAGATAATAGCCTTGTTATTAAGGAAGGTAGTCTGTTGTCGAGATTTTTGTTATCCCAATGGATGGTAACCTTGTCATTCTGGAAGGTAGTCTTTTGTCTAGATTTTTTTTACTCCAATGGATGGTAGCCTTGTCATTATGGAAGGTAGTCTGTGGTAGAGATTTTTGTTACTCTAATGGATGGTACCCTTGTCATTATAGAAGGAAGTCTTATGTCAAGATTTTTGTTATTCCAATGGATGGTAGCCTTTTCATTATGGACCGTGGTCTATTGCTGAGATTTTTGTTACTCCAATGGATGGTATCCTTGTAATTATGGAAGGTAGTCTGTTGTCGAGATTTTTTTTACTCCAATGGATGGTAGCCTTATCATATGTAAGGTAGTCTGTTGTCGATATTTTTTTACTCCAGTGGATGGTATCCTTGTCATTATGGAAGGTAGTTTGTTGTCGATATCTTTGTTACTCAATGGATGGTAGCCTTGTCATTATGGAAGGTAGTTTGTTGTTCAGATTTTTGTTACTCCAATGTATGGTAGCCTTGTGATTATGAAAGGTAGTCTATTATCGAGATTTTTGTTATTCCATTGGATAGTAGCCTTGTTATTATGGAAGGTAGTCTGTTGTCGAGATTTTTGTTATCCCAATGGATGGTAACCTTGTCATTATGGAAGGTAGTCTATTGTCGAGATTTTTTTTACTCCGATGGATGGTAGCTTTTTCTATATGGAAGGTAGTCTATTGTCGAGATTTTTGTTACTGCAATGGATGGTAGCTTTGTCTTTATGGAAGGTAGTCTTTTGTCAATATTTTTGTTACTACAATGGATGGTAGCCTTGTCTTTATGGAAGGTAGCCTGTTGTCGATATTTTTGTTCCTCCTATGGATGGTAGCCTTGTCATTATTGAAGGTAGTCTATTGTCAAGATCTTTGTTACTCAATGGATGGTAGCCTTGTCATTATGGAAGGAAGTCTGTGGTAGAGAATTTTGTTACTCTAATGGATGGTAGCCTTGTCATTATGGAAGGAAGTCTTTTGTCGAGATTTTTGTTACTCCAATGGATGGTAGCCTTGTTATTATGAAAGGTAGTCAGCTATCGATATTTTTGTTACTCCAATGGATGGTAGCCTTGTCATTATGGAAGGTAGTCTGTTGTCGATATTTTTTTTACTCCAATGGATGGTAGCCTTGTCATATGTAAGGTAGTCTGTTGTCGAGATTTTTTACTCCAATGGATGGTATCCTTGTCATTATGGAAGGTATTCTGTTTTTGATATCTTTGTTACTAAATGGATGGTAGCCTTGTTATTATCGAAGGTAGTCTGTTGTCGATATCTTTGTTACTCAATGGATGCTAGCCTTGTCATTATGGAAGGTAGTCTGTTGTCGAGATTTTTGTTACTATAATGGATAGTAGCCATGTCATTATGGAAGGTAGTCTGCTATCGATATTTTTGTTACTCCAATGGATGGTAGCCTTGTCTTTATGGAAGGTAGTCTGTTGTCGATATTTTTGTTACTCCTATGGATGGTAGCCTTGTCATTATGGAAGGTAGTCTATTGTCGAGATCTTTGTTACTCAATGGATGGTAGCCTTGTCATTACGGAAGGTAGTTTGTGGTAGAGATTTTTGTTACTCTAATGGATGGTAGCCTTGCCATTATGGAAGGAAGTCTTTTGTCGAGATTTTTGTTACTCCAATGGATGGTTGCCTTGTCATTATGGACCATGGTCTATTGTCGAGATTTTTGTTACTCCAATGGATGGTATCCTTGTAATTATGGAAGGTAGTCTGTTGTCGAGATTTTTGTTACTCCAATGGATGGTAGCCTTGTCATTATGGAAGGTAGTCTATTTTCGAGATTTTTTATACTCCAATGGATGCTAGCCTTGTCATTATGGAAGGAAGTATATTGTCAAGATTTTTTTTTACTCCAATGGATGGTAGCCTTGTCATATGGAAGGTAGTTTGTTGTCGAGATTTTTTTTACTTCACTGGATGGTAGCCTTGTCATTATGGAAGGTAGTCTGTTGTCGACATTTTTGTTACTCTAATGGAAGGTAGCCTTGACATTATAGAACGTAGTTTGTTGTCGAGATTTTTGTTACTTCAATGGATGGTAGGCGTGTCATTATGGAAAGTAGTCTGTTGTCGATATTTTTGTAACTCCAATGGATGGTAGCCTTGTCATTATGAAAGGTAGTCTATTGTCGAGAATTTTGTTATTCCATTGGATAATAGCCTTGTTATTAAGGAAGGTAGTCTGTTGTCGAGATTTTTGTTATCCCAATGGATGGCAACCTGGTCATTCTTGAAGGTAGTCTTTTGTCTAGATTTTTTTTACTCCAATGGATGGTAGCCTTGTCATTATGGAAGGTAGTCTGTGGTAGAGATTTTTGTTACTCTAATGGATGGTACCCTTGTCATTATGGAAGGAAGTCTTATGTCGAGATTTTTGTTATTCCAATGGATGGTAGCCTTTTCATTATGGACCGTGGTCTATTGTTGAGATTTTTGTTACTCCAATGGATGGTATCCTTGTAATTATGGAAGGTAGTCTGTTGTCGAGATTTTTTTTACTCCAATGGATGGTAGCCTTATCATATGTAAGGTAGTCTGTTGTCGATATTTTTTTACTCCAATGGATGGTATCCTTGTCATTATGAAAGGTAGTTTGTTGTCGATATCTTTGTTACTCAATGGATGGTAGCCTTGTAATTATGGAAGATAGTTTGTTGTTCAGATTTTTGTTACTCCAATGTATGGTAGCCTTGTGATTATGAAAGGTAGTCTATTATCGAGATTTTTGTTATTCCATTGGATAGTAGCCTTGTTATTATGGAAGGTAGTCTGTTGTCGAGATTTTTGTTATCCCAATGGATGGTAACCTTGTCATTATGGAAGGTAGTCTATTGTCGAGATTTTTTTTACTCCGATGGATGGTAGCTTTTTCTATATGGAAGGTAGTCTATTGTCGAGATTTTTGTTACTGCAATGGATGGTAGCTTTGTCTTTATGGAAGGTAGTCTTTTGTCAATATTTTTGTTACTCCAATGGATGGTAGCCTTGTCATTATGGAAGGTAGTCAGCTGTCGATATTTTTGTTACTCCAATGGTTGGTAGCCTTGTCATTATGGAAGGTAGTCTGTTTTTGAGATTTTTTTTACTCCAATGGATGCTAGCCTTGTCATTATGGAAGGTAGTATATTGTCAAGATTTTTTTTACTCCAATGGATGGTAGCCTTGTCATATGGAAGGTAATTTTATTGTCGAGATTTGTTTTACTACAATGGATGGTAGCCTTGTCATTATGGAAGGTAGTCTGTTGTCAATATCTTTGTTACTCAATGGATAATAGCCTTGTCATTATGGAAGGTAGTCTGTTGTCGAGATTTTTTTTACTCTAATGGATGGTAGCCTTGTCATTATGGAAGGTAGTCTGTTGTCTACATTTTTGTTACTCTAATGGATGGTAGGCTTGACATTATGGAACGTATTCTATTGTCGAGATTTTTATAACTTCAATGGATGGTAGGCTTGTCATTATGGAAAGTAGTCTGTTGTCGATATTTTTGTTACTCCAATGGATGGTAGCCTTGTCATTATGAAAGGTAGTCTATTGTCGAGATTTTTGTTATTCCATTGGATAGTAGCCTTGTTATTATGGAAGGTAGTCTATTGTCGAGATTTTTGTTATCCCAATGGATGGTAACCTTGTCATTATGGAAGGTAGTCTGCTGTCGAGATTTTTGTTACTGCAATGGATGTTAGCTTTGTCTTTATGGAAGGTAGTCTTTTGTCAATATCTTAGTTACTCTAATGGATGGTAGCCTTGTATTTATGGAAGGTAGTCTGTTGTCGATATTTTGTTACTCAATGGATGGTAGCCTTGTCATTATGGAAGGTAGTATGTGGTAGATATTTTTGTTACTCTAATGGATGGTAGCCTTGTCATTATGGAAGGAAGTCTTTTGTCGAGATTTTTGTTACTCCAATGGATGGTGGCCTTGTCATTATGGACCATGGTCTATTGTCAATATTTTTGTTACTCTAATGGATGGTATCCTTGTAATTATGGAAGGCAGTCTGTTGTCGAGATTTTTTTTACTCCAATGGATGGTAGCCTTGTCATATGTAAGGTAGTCTGTTGTCGATATTTTTTACTCCAATGGATGGTATCCTTGTCATTATGGAAGGTAGTCTGTTTTTGATATCTTTGTTACTCAATGGATGGTAGCCTTGTTATTATGGAAGGTAGTCTGTTGTCGATATCTTTGTTACTCAATGGATGCTAGCCTTATCATTATTGAAGGTAGTCTATTGTCGAGATTTTTGTTACTACAATGGATGGTAGCCATGTCATTTTGGAAGGTAGTCTGCTGTCGATATTTTTGTTACTCCAATGGATGGTAGCCTTGTCTTTATGGAAGGTAGTCTGTTGTCCATATTTTTGTTACTCTTATGGATGGTAGCCTTCTCATTATGGAAGGTGGTCTATTGTCGAGATCTTTGTTACTCAATGGATGGTAGCCTTGTCATTACGGAAGGTAGCCTGTTGTCGATATTTTTGTTACTCCTATGGATGGTAGCCTTGTCATTATTGAAGGTAGTGTATTGTCGAGATTTTTGTTACTCCAATGGATGGTAGCGTTGTCATTATGGACCATGGTCTATTATCGAGATTTTTGTTACTCCAATGGATGGTATCCTTGTAATTATGGAAGGTAGTCTGTTGTCGAGATTTTTGTTCATCCAATGGATGGTAGCCTTGTCATTATGGAAGGTAGTCAGCTGTCGATATTTTTGTTACTCCAATGGATGGTAGCCTTGCCATTGTGGAAGGTAGTCTGTTGTCGAAATTTGTTTTAATCCAATGGAAGCTAGCCTTGTCATTATGGAAGGTAGTATATTGTCAATATTTTTTTTACTCCAATGAATGGGAGCCTTGTCATATGGAAGGTAGTTTGTTGTCGAGATTTTTTTTACTGCAATGGATGGTAGCCTTGTCATTATGGAAGGTAGTCTGTTGTCGATATCTTTGTTACTCAATGGATGGTAGCCTTGTCATTATGGAAGGTAGTTTGTTGTTCAGATTTTTGTTACTCCAATGTATGGTAGCCTTGTGATTATGAAAGGTAGTCTATTATCGAGATTTTTGTTATTCCATTGGATAGTAGCCTTGTTATTATGGAAGGTAGTCTGTTGTCGAGATTTTTGTTATCCCAATGGATGGTAAACTTGTCATTATGGAATGTAGTCTATTGTCGAGATTTTTTTACTCCGATGGATGGTAGCTTTTTCTATATGGAAGGTAGTCTATTGTCGAGACTTTTGTTACTGCAATGGATGGTAGCTTTGTCTTTATGGAAGGTAGTCTTTTGTCAATATTTTTGTTACTCCAATGGATGGTAGCCTTGTCTTTATGGAAGGTAGCCTGTTGTCGATATTTTTGTTACTCCTATGGATGGTAGCCTTGTCATTATTGAAGGTAGTGTATTGTCGAGATCTTTGTTACTCAATGGATGGTAGCCTTGTCATTATGGAAGGTAGTCTGTGGTAGAGAATTTTGTTACTCTAATGGATGGTAGCCTTGTCATTATGGAAGGAAGTCTTTTGTCGAGATTTTTGTTACTCCAATGGATGGTAGCCTTGTCATTATGGAAGGTAGTCAGCTCTCGATATTTTTGTTACTCCAATGGATGGTAGCCTTGTCATTATGGAAGGTAGTCTGTTTTCGATATTTTTTTTACTCCAATGGATGCTAGCCTTGTCATTATGGAAGGTAGTATATTGTCAAGATTTTTTTTACTCCAATGGATGGTAGCCTTGTCATATGGAAGGTAATTTGTTGTCGAGATTTGTTTTACTACAATGGATGGTAGCCTTGTCATTATGGAAGGTAGTCTGTTGTCGATATCTTTGTTACTCATTGGATAATAGCCTTGTCATTATGGAAGGTAGTCTGTTGTCGAGATTTTTTTTACTCTAATGGATGGTAGCCTTGTCATTATGGAAGTTAGTCTGTTGTCTACATTTTTGTTACTCTAATGGATGGTAGGCTTGACATTATGGAAAGTATTCTATTGTCGAGATTTTTATAACTTCAATGGATGTTAGGCTTGTCATTATGGAAAGTAGTCTGTTGTCGATATTTTTGTTACTCCAATGGATGGTAGCCTTGTCATTATGAAAGGTAGTCTATTGTCGAGATTTTTGTTATCCCATTGGATAATAGCCTTGTTATTAGGGAAGGTAGTCTATTGTCAAGATTTTTGTTATCCCGATGGATGGTAACCTTGTCATTATGGAAGGTAGTCTGTTGTCTAGATTTTTTTTACTCCAATGGATGGTAGCCTTATCATTATGGAAGCTAGTCTGCTGTCGAGATTTTTGTTACTGCAATGGATGTTAGCTTTGTCTTTATGGAAGGTAGTCTTTTGTCAATATTTTAGTTACTCCAATGGATGGTAGCCTTGTATTTATGGAAGGTAGTCTGTTGTCGATATTTTGTTACTCAATGGATGGTAGCCTTGTCATTATGGAAGGAAGTCTGTTGTCGATATTTTTGTTACTCCAATGGATGGTAGCCTTGTCTTTATGGAAGGTCGTCTGTTGTCGATATTTTTGTTACTCTTATGGATGGTAGCCTTCTCATTATGGAAGGTGGTCTATTGTCGAGACCTTTGTTACTCAATGGATGGTAGACTTGTCATTACGGAAGGTAGTCTGTTGTCGAGATTTTTGTTACTCTAATGGATGGTAGCCTTCTCATTATGGAAGGAATTCTTTTATCGAGATTTTTGTTACTCCAATGGATGGTAGCCTTGTCATTATGGACTGTGGTCTATTATCGAGATTTTTGTTACTCCAATGGATGGTATCCTTGTAATTATGGAAGGTAGTCTGTTGTCGAGATTTTTGTTAATCCAATGGATGGTAGCCTTGTCATTATGGAAGGTAGTCAGCTGTCGATATTTTTGTTACTCCAATGGATGGTAGCCTTGCCATTATGGAAGGTAGTCTGTTGTCGAGATTTTTTTTACTCCAATGGATGCTAGCCTTGTCATTATGGAAGGTAGTATATTGTCAATATTTTTTTTACTCCAATGGATGGGAGCCTTGTCATATGGAAGGTAGTTTGTTGTCGAGATTTTTTTTACTGCAATGGATGGTAGCCTTGTCATTATGGAAGGTAGTGTGTTGTCGATATCTTTGTTACTCAATGCATGGTAGCCTTGTCATTATGGAAGGTAGTCTGTTGTCGAGATTTTTTTTACTCCAATGGATGGTAGCCTTGTCATTATGGAAGGTAGTCAGTTGTCGAGATTTTGGTTACTCTAATGGATGGTAGCCTTGACATTATGGAACGTAGTCTGTTGTCGAGATTTTTGTTACTTCAATGGATGGTAGGCTTTTCATTATGGAACGTAGTCTGTTGTCGATATATTTGTTACTCCAATGCATGGTAGCCTTGTCATTATGGAAGGTAGTTTGTTGTTCAGATTTTTGTTACTCCAATGGATGGTAGCCTTGTCATTATGTAAGGTAGTCTGCTGTCGATATTTTTCTTACTCCAATGGATGGTAGCCTTGTCATTATGGAAGGTAGTCTGCTGTCAATATTTTTTTACTGCAATGGATGCTAGCCTTGTCATTATGGAAGGTAGTATATTGTCAAGGTTTTTTTTACTCTAATGGATGGTAGCCTTGTCATATGGAAGGTAGTTTGTTGTCGAGATATTTTTTATTGCAATGGATAGTAGCCTTGTCATTATGGAAGGTACTTTGTTGTTGACATCTTTGTTACTCAATGAATAGTAGCCTTGTCTTTATGGAAGGTAGTCTGTTGTCGAGATTTTATTTACTCCAATGGATGGTAGCCTTGTCATTATGGAAGGTAGTCTGTAGTCGACATTTTTGTTACTCTAATGGATGGTAGCCTTGACATTATGGAACATAGCCTATTGTCGAGATTTTTGTTACTTCAATGGATGGTAGGCTTGTCATTATGGAAAGTAGTTTGTTGTCATTATTTTTGTTACTCCAATGGATGGTAGCCTTGTCATTATGGAAGGTAGTTTGTTGTTCATATTTTTGTTACTCCAATGGATGGTAGCCTTGTCATTATGAAAGGTAGTCTATCATCGAGATTTTTGTTATTCCATTGGATAGTAGCCTTGTTATTATGGAAGGTAGTCTGTTGTCGCGATTTTTGTTATCCCAATGGATGGTAACCTTGTCATTATGGAAGGTAGTCTGTTGTCTAGATTTTTTTTACTCCAATGGATGGTAGCCTTGTCATTATGGAAGGTAGTCTACTGTCAAGATTTTTGTTACTACAATGGATGGTAACTTTGTCTTTAAGGAAGGTAGTCTTTTGTCAATATTTTTGTTACTCCAATGGATGGTAGCCTTGTCATTATGTAAGGTAGTCTTTTGTCGATATTTTTGTTACTCAATTGGATGCTTGCCTTGTCATTATAGAAGGTAGTCTATTGTCGAGATCTTTGTTACTCAATGGATGGTAGCCTTGTCATTATAGAAGGTAGTCTGTGGTAGAGATTTTTGTTACTCTAATGGATGGTAGCCTTGTCATTATTGAAGGAAGTCTTTTGTCGAGATTTTTGTTACTCCAATGGATGGTAGCCTTGTCATTATGGACCATGGTCTATTGTCGAGATATTTGTTACTCCAATGGATGGTATCCTTGAAATTATGGAAGGTAGTTTGTTGTCGAGATTTTTCTTACTCCAATGGCTGGTAGCCTTATCATTATGGAAGGTAGTCTGCTTTCAATAATTTTGTTACTCCAATGGATGGTAGGCTTGTAATTATTGAAGGTAGTCTATTGTCGAGATTTTTGTTACTCTAATGGATGGTAGCCTTGACATTATGGAACGTAGTCTGTTGTCGAGATTTTTGTTACTTCAATGGATGGTAGGCTTGTCATTATGGAAAGTAGTCTGTTGTCGATATTTTTGTTACTCCAATGGATGGTAGCCTTGTCATTATGGAAGGTAGTTTGTTTTTCATATTTTTGTTACTCCAATGGATGGTAGCCTTGTCATTATGAAAGGTAGTCTATCGTCGAGATTTTTGTTATTCCATTGGATAGTAGCCTTGTTATTATGGAAGGTAGTCTATTGCCGAGATTTTTGTTATCCCAATGGATTGTAACCTTGTCATTATGGAAGGTAGTCTGTTGCCTATATTTTTTTTACTCCAATGGATGGTAGCCTTGTCATTATGGAAGGTAGTCTGCTGTCAAGATTTTTGTTACTACAATGGATGGTAACTTTGTCTTTAAGGAAGGTAGTCTTTTGTCAATATTTTTTTTACTCCAATGGATGGTAGCCTTGTCTTTATGGAAGGTAGTCTGTTGTCGATATTTTTGTTACTCCTATGGATGGTAGCCTTGTCATTATGGAAGGTAGTCTATTGTCGAGATCTTTGCTACTCAATGGATGGTAGCCTTGTCATTATGGAAGGTAGTCTGTGGTAGAGATTTTTGTTACTCTAATGGATGGTAGCCTTGTCATTATGGAAGGAAGTCTTTTGTCGATATTTTTGTTACTCCAATGCTTGTTAGCCTTGTCATTATTGGCCGTGGTCTATTTTCGAGATTTTTGTTACTCCAATGGATGGTATCCTTGTAATTATGGAAGGTAGTCTGTTGTCGAGATTTTTGTTACTCCAATGGATGGTAGCCTTGTCATTATGGAAGGTAGTCAACTGTCGATATTTTTGTTACTCTAATGGATGGTAGCCTTGCCATTATGGAAGGTAGTCTGTTGTCGAGATTGATTTTACTCTAATGGATGCTAGCCTTGTCATTATGGAAGGTATTATATTGTCAACATTTTTTTTACTCCAATGGATGGTAGCCTTGTCATATGGAAGGTAGTTTGTTGTCGAGATTTTTTTTACTGGAATGGATGGTAGCCTTGTCATTATGGAAGATAGTTTGTTGTCGAGATTTTTGTTACTCAAATGGATGGTAGCCTTGACATTATCGAAAGTAGTATGTTGTCGAGATTTTTGTTACTCCAATGGATGGTAGGCTTTTCATTATGGAACGTAGTCTGTTGTCGATATATTTGTTACTCTAATGGATGGTAGCCTTGTCATTATGGAAGGTAGTCTGTTGTTCAGATTTTTGTTACTCCAATGGATGGTAGCCTTGTCATTATGGAAGGTAGTCTGCTGTCGATATTTTGGTTACTCCAATGGATGGTAGCCTTGTCATTATGGAAGGTAGTCTGTTGTTGAGATTTTTTTTACTCCAATGGATGCTTGCCTTGTCATTATGGAAGGTAGTATATTGTCAAGATTTTTTTTACTCCAATGGATGGTAGCTTTGTCATATGCAAGGTAGTTTGTTGTCGAGATTTTTTTTACTGCAATGGATGGTAGCCTTGTCATTATGGAAGGTAGTTTGTTGACGATATCTTTGTTACTTAATGGATAGTAGCCTTGTCATTATGGAAGGTAGCCTGGTATCGAGATTTTTTTTACTCCAATGGATGGTAGCCCTGTCATTATGGAAGGTAGTATTTTGTCGACATATTTGTTACTCTAATGGATGGTAGCCTTGATATTATGGAACGTAGTCTGTTGTCGAGATTTTTGTTACTTCAATGAATGGTAGGCTTGTCATTTTGGAAAGTAGTCTATTGTCGATATTTTTGTTACTCCAATGGATGGTAGCCTTGTCATTATGGAAGGAAGTTTGTTGTTCAGATTTTTGTTACTCCAATGGATGGTAGCCTTGTCATTATGAAAGGTAGTCTATTGTTGAGATTTTTGTTATTCCATTGGATAGTAGCCTTGTTATTATGGAAGGTAGTGTGTTGTCGAGATTTTTGTTATCCCAATGGATGGTAACCTTGTCATTATGGAAGGTAGTCTATTGTCGAGATTTTTTTTACTCCAATGGATGGTAGCTTTGTCATTATGGAAGTTAGTCTTTTGTCGAGATTCTTGTTACTGCAATGGATGGTAGCTTTGTCTTTATGGAAGGTAGTCTTTTGTCAATATTTTTGTTACTCCAATGGATGGTAGCCTTGTCTTTATGGAAGGTAGTCTGTTGTCGATATTTTTGTTACTCCTATGGATGGTAGCCTTGTCATTATGGAATGTAGTCTATTTTCGAGATCTTTGTTACTCAATGGAAGGTAGCCATATCATTATGGAAGGTAGTATGTGGTAGAGATTTTTGTTACTCTAATGGATGGTAGCCTTGTCATTATGGAAGGAAGTCTTTTGTCGTGATTTTTGTTACTCCAATGGTTGGTAGCCTTGTCATTATGGACCATGGTCTATTGTCGAGATTTTTGTTACTCCAATGGATGGTATCCTTGTAATTATGGAAGGTAGTCTGCTGTCGAGATTTTTATTACTCCAATGGATGGTAGCCTTGTCATTATGGAAGGTAGTCTGCTGTCGATATTTTTGTTACTCCAATGGATGGTAGCCTTGTTGTCATTATGGAAAGTAGTTTGTTGTCGAGATTTTTTTTACTCCAATGGATGCTAGCCTTCTCATTATGGAAGGTATTATATTGTCAAGATTTTTTTTACTCCAATGGATGGTAGCATTGTCATATGGAAGGTAGTTTGTTGTCGAGATTTTTTTTACTTTAATGGACGGTAGCCTTGTCATTATGGAAGGTAGTTTGTTGTCGATATCTTTGTTACTTAATGGATAATAGACTTGTCATTATGGAAGGTAGTATGTTGTCGAGATTTTTTTTACTCCAATGGATGGTAGCCTTGTCATTATGGAAGGTAGTCTGTTGTCGATATTTTTGTTACTCTAATGGATGGTAGCCTTGACATTATGGAACGTAGTCTGTTGTCGAGATTTTTGTTACTTCAATGGATGGTAGGCTTGTCATTATGGAAAGTAGTCTGTTGTCGATATTTTTGTTACTCTAATGGATGGCAGCCTTGTCATTATGGATGGTAGTTTGTTGTTCATATTTTTGTTACTCCAATGGATGGTAGCCTTGTCATTATGAAAGATAGTCTATTGTCGAGATTTTTGTTATTCCATGGGATAATAGCCTTGTTATTATGAAAGGTAGTCTTTTGTCGAGATTTTTGTTATCCCCATGGATGGTAACCTTGTCATTATTTAAGGTAGTCTGTTGTCGAGATTTTTTTTACTCCAATGGATGGTAGCTTTGTCATTATGGAAGGTAGTTTGTTGTCGAGATTTTTGTTACTGCAATGGATGGTAGCTTTGTCTTTATGGAAGGTAGTCTTTTGTCAATATTTTTGTTACTCCAATGGATGGTATCCTTGTCTTTATGGAAGGTAGTCTATTGTCGATATTTTTGTTACTCCTATAGATGGTAGCCTTGTCATTATGGGAGGTATTCTATTGTCGAGATCTCTGTTACTCAATGGACGGTAGCCTTGTCATTATGGAAGGTAGTCTGTGGTAGATATTTTTGTTACTCTAATGGATGGTATCCTTGTCATTATGGAAGGAAGTCTTTTGTCGAGATTTTTGTTACTCCAATGGATGGTAGCCTTGTCATTATGGACCATGGTCTATTGTCGAGATTTTTGTTACTCCAATGAATGGTAGCCTTGTCATTATGGAACGTAGTCTGCTGTCGATATTTTTGTTACTCCAATGGATGGTAGCCTTGTCATTATGGAAGGTAGTCTCTTGTCGAGATTTTTTTTACTCCAATGGATGCTAGCCTTGTAATTATGGAAGGTAGTATATTGTCAAGATTTGTTTTACTCCAATGGAAGGTAGCCTTGTCATTATGGAAGGTAGTCTGTGGTAGAGATTTTTGTTACTCTAATGGATGGTAGCCTTGTCATTATGGAAGGAAGTCTTTTGTCGAGATTTTTGTTACTCTAATGGATGGTAGCCTTGTCATTATGGACCATGGTCTATTGTCGAGATTTTTTTTACTCCAATGGATGGTATCCTTTTAATTATGGAAGGTAGTCTGTTGTCGAGATTTTTGTTACTCCAATGGATGGTAGCCTTGTCATTATGGAAGGTAGTATATTGTCAAGATTTTTTTTACTCCAATGGATGGTAGCCTTGTCATATGGAAGGTAGTTTGTTGTCGAGATTTTTTTTACTGCAATGGATGGTAGCCTTGTCATTATGGAAGGTAGTTTGTCGTCGATATCTTTGTTACTCAATGAATGGTAGCCTTGTCATTATGGAAGGTAGTCTATTGTCGAGATTTTTTTTTACTGGAATGGATGGTAGCCTTGTCATTATGGAAGATAGTTTGTTGTCGAGATTTTTGTTACTCAAATGGATGGTAGCCTTGACATTATCGAAAGTAGTATGTTGTCGAGATTTTTGTTACTCCAATGGATGGTAGGCTTTTCATTATGGAACGTAGTCTGTTGTCGATATATTTGTTACTCTAATGGATGGTAGCCTTGTCATTATGGAAGGTAGTCTGTTGTTCAGATTTTTGTTACTCCAATGGATGGTAGCCTTGTCATTATGGAAGGTAGTCTGCTGTCGATATTTTGGTTACTCCAATGGATGGTAGCCTTGTCATTATGGAAGGTAGTCTGTTGTTGAGATTTTTTTTACTCCAATGGATGCTTGCCTTGTCATTATGGAAGGTAGTATATTGTCAAGATTTTTTTTACTCCAATGGATGGTAGCTTTGTCATATGCAAGGTAGTTTGTTGTCGAGATTTTTTTTACTGCAATGGATGGTAGCCTTGTCATTATGGAAGGTAGTTTGTTGACGATATCTTTGTTACTTAATGGATAGTAGCCTTGTCATTATGGAAGGTAGCCTGGTATCGAGATTTTTTTTACTCCAATGGATGGTAGCCCTGTCATTATGGAAGGTAGTATTTTGTCGACATATTTGTTACTCTAATGGATGGTAGCCTTGATATTATGGAACGTAGTCTGTTGTCGAGATTTTTGTTACTTCAATGAATGGTAGGCTTGTCATTATGGAAAGTAGTCTATTGTCGATATTTTTTTTACTCCAATGGATGGTAGCCTTGTCATTATGGAAGGAAGTTTGTTGTTCAGATTTTTGTTACTCCAATGGATGGTAGCCTTGTCATTATGAAAGGTAGTCTATTGTTGAGATTTTTGTTATTCCATTGGATAGTAGCCTTGTTATTATGGAAGGTAGTGTGTTGTCGAGATTTTTGTTATCCCAATGGATGGTAACCTTGTCATTATGGAAGGTAGTCTATTGTCGAGATTTTTTTTACTCCAATGGATGGTAGCTTTGTCATTATGGAAGTTAGTCTGTTGTCGAGATTTTTGTTACTGCAATGGATGGTAGCTTTGTCTTTATGGAAGGTAGTCTTTTGTCAATATTTTTGTTACTCCAATGGATGGTAGCCTTGTCTTTATGGAAGGTAGTCTGTTGTCGATATTTTTGTTACTCCTATGGATGGTAGCCTTGTCATTATGGAATGTAGTCTATTTTCGAGATCTTTGTTACTCAATGGAAGGTAGCCATATCATTATGGAAGGTAGTATGTGGTAGAGATTTTTGTTACTCTAATGGATGGTAGCCTTGTCATTATGGAAGGAAGTCTTTTGTCGTGATTTTTGTTACTCCAATGGTTGGTAGCCTTGTCATTATGGACCATGGTCTATTGTCGAGATTTTTGTTACTCCAATGGATGGTATCCTTGTAATTATGGAAGGTAGTCTGCTGTCGAGATTTTTATTACTCCAATGGATGGTAGCCTTGTCATTATGGAAGGTAGTCTGCTGTCGATATTTTTGTTACTCCAATGGATGGTAGCCTTGTTGTCATTATGGAAAGTAGTTTGTTGTCGAGATTTTTTTTACTCCAATGGATGCTAGCCTTGTCATTATGGAAGGTATTATATTGTCAAGATTTTTTTTACTCCAATGGATGGTAGCATTGTCATATGGAAGGTAGTTTCTTGTCGAGATTTTTTTTACTTTAATGGACGGTAGCCTTGTCATTATGGAAGGTAGTTTGTTGTCGATATCTTTGTTACTTAATGGATAATAGACTTGTCATTATGGAAGGTAGTATGTTGTCGAGATTTTTTTTACTCCAATGGATGGTAGCCTTGTCATTATGGAAGGTAGTCTGTTGTCGATATTTTTGTTACTCTAATGGATGGTAGCCTTGACATTATGGAACGTAGTCTGTTGTCGAGATTTTTGTTACTTCAATGGATGGTAGGCTTGTCATTATGGAAAGTAGTCTGTTGTCGATATTTTTGTTACTCTAATGGATGGCAGCCTTGTCATTATGGATGGTAGTTTGTTGTTCATATTTTTGTTACTCCAATGGATGGTAGCCTTGTCATTATGAAAGATAGTCTATTGTCGAGATTTTTGTTATTCCATGGGATAATAGCCTTGTTATTATGAAAGGTAGTCTTTTGTCGAGATTTTTGTTATCCCCATGGATGGTAACCTTGTCATTATTTAAGGTAGTCTGTTGTCGAGATTTTTTTTACTCCAATGGATGGTAGCTTTGTCATTATGGAAGGTAGTTTGTTGTCGAGATTTTTGTTACTGCAATGGATGGTAGCTTTGTCTTTATGGAAGGTAGTCTTTTGTCAATATTTTTGTTACTCCAATGGATGGTATCCTTGTCTTTATGGAAGGTAGTCTATTGTCGATATTTTTGTTACTCCTATAGATGGTAGCCTTGTCATTATGGAAGGTATTCTATTGTCGAGATCTCTGTTACTCAATGGACGGTAGCCTTGTCATTATGGAAGGTAGTCTGTGGTAGATATTTTTGTTACTCTAATGGATGGTATCCTTGTCATTATGGAAGGAAGTCTTTTGTCGAGATTTTTGTTACTACAATGGATGGTAGCCTTGTCATTATGGACCATGGTCTATTGTCGAGATTTTTGTTACTCCAATGAATGGTAGCCTTGTCATTATGGAACGTAGTCTGCTGTCGATATTTTTGTTACTCCAATGGATGGTAGCCTTGTCATTATGGAAGGTAGTCTCTTGTCGAGATTTTTTTTACTCCAATGGATGCTAGCCTTGTAATTATGGAAGGTAGTATATTGTCAAGATTTGTTTTACTCCAATGGAAGGTAGCCTTGTCATTATGGAAGGTAGTCTGTGGTAGAGATTTTTGTTACTCTAATGGATGGTAGCCTTGTCATTATGGAAGGAAGTCTTTTGTCGAGATTTTTGTTACTCTAATGGATGGTAGCCTTGTCATTATGGACCATGGTCTATTGTCGAGATTTTTTTTACTCCAATGGATGGTATCCTTTTAATTATGGAAGGTAGTCTGTTGTCGAGATTTTTGTTACTCCAATGGATGGTAGCCTTGTCATTATGGAAGGTAGTATATTGTCAAGATTTTTTTTACTCCAATGGATGGTAGCCTTGTCATATGGAAGGTAGTTTGTTGTCGAGATTTTTTTTACTGCAATGGATGGTAGCCTTGTCATTATGGAAGGTAGTTTGTTGTCGATATCTTTTTTACCTAATGGATAGTAGCCTTGTCATTATGGAAGGTAGTCTGTTGTCGAGATTTTTTTTACTCCAATGGATGGTAGCCTTGTCATTATGGAAGGTAGTCTGTTGTCGAAATTTTTGTTACTCTAATGGATGGTAGCCTTGACAATATGGAACGTAGTCTGTTGTCGAGATTTTTGTTATTTCAATGGATGTTAGGCTTGTTATTATGGAAAGTAGTATGTTGTCGATATTTTTGTTACTCCAATGGATGGTAGGCTTGTCATTATGGAAGGTAGTTTGTTGTTCATATTTTTGTTACTCCAATGGATCGTAGCCTTGTCATTATAAAAGGTTGTCTATTGTCGAGATTTTTGTTATTCCATTGGATAGTAGCCTTGTTATTATGGAAGGTAGTTTGTTGTCGAGTTTTTTTTATCCCAATGGATGGTAACCTTGTCATTATGGAAGGTAGTCTGTTGTCGAGATTTATGTAACTGCAATGGATGGTAGCTTTGTCTTTATGGAATGTAGTCTTTGGTCAATATTTTTGTTACTCCAATGGATGGTAGCCTTGTCTTTATGGAAGGTAGTCTATTGTTAATATTTTTGTTACTCCTATGGATGGTAGCCTTGCCATTATGGAAGGTAGTCTATTTTCGAGATCTTTGTTACTCAATGGATGGTAGCCTTGTCATTATGGACCATGGTCTATTGTCGAGATTTGTTTTACTCGAATGGATGGTATACTTGTAATTATGGAAGGTAGTCTGTTGTCGAGATTTTTGTTACTCCAATGGATGGTAGCCTTGTCATTATGGAAGGAAGTTTGTTGTTAAGATTTTTGTTACTCCAATGGATGGTAGCCTTGTCATTATGAAAGGTAGTCTATTGTCGAGATTTTTGTTACTCCAATGGATGGTAGCCTTGTCATTATGGAAGGTAGTCTGTTGTCGAGATTGTTTTACTCCAATGGATGCTAGACTTGTCATTATGGAAGGTAGTATATTGTCAAGATTTTTTTTACTCCAATGGATGGTAGCTTTGTCATATGGAAGGTAGTTTGTTGTCGAGATTTTTTTTACTGCAATGTATGGTAGCCTTGTCATTATGGAAGGTAGTTTGTTGTCGATATCTTTTTTACCTATTGGATAGTAGCCTTGTCATTATGGAGGGTAGTCTGTTGTCGAGATTTTTTTTACTCCAATGGATGGTAGCCTTGTCATTATGGAAGGTAGTCTGTTGTCGAAATTTTTGTTACTCTAATGGATGGTAGCCTTGACATTATGGAACGTAGTCTGTTGTCGAGATTTTTGTTACTTCAATGGATGTTAGGCTTGTTATTATGGAAAGTAGTATGTTGTCGATATTTTTGTTACTCCAATGGATGGTAGGCTTGTCATTATGGAAGGTAGTTTGTTGTTCAGATTTTTGTTACTCCAATGGATCGTAGCCTTGTCATTATAAAAGGTTGTCTATTGTCGAGATTTTTGTTATTCCATTGGATAGTAGCCATGTTATTATGGAAGGTAGTTTGTTGTCGAGTTTTTTTTATCCCAATGGATGGTAACCTTGTCATTATGGAAGGTAGTCTGTTGTCGAGATTTTTGTAACTGCAATGGATGGTAGCTTTGTCTTTATGGAATGTAGTCTTTGGTCAATATTTTTGTTACTCCAATGGATGGTAGCCTTGTCTTTATGGAAGGTAGTCTATTATTGATATTTTTGTTACTCCTATGGATGGTAGCCTTGCCATTATGGAAGGTAGTCTATTTTCGAGATCTTTGTTACTCAATGGATGGTAGCCTTGTCATTATGGACCATGGTCTATTGTCGAGATTTGTTTTACTCGAATGGATGGTATCCTTGTAATTATGGAAGGTAGTCTGTTGTCGAGATTTTTGTTACTCCAATGGATGGTAGCCTTGTCATTATGGAAGGAAGTTTGTTGTTCAGATTTTTGTTACTCCAATGGATGGTAGCCTTGTCATTATGAAAGGTAGTCTATTGTCGAGATTTTTGTTACTCCAATGGATGGTAGCCTTGTCATTATGGAAGGTAGTCTGTTGTCGAGATTGTTTTACTCCAATGGATGCTAGACTTGTCATTATGGAAGGTAGTATATTGTCAATATTTTTTTTACTCCAATGGATGGTAGCTTTGTCATATGGAAGGTAGTTTGTTGTCGAGATTTTTTTTACTCCAATGGACGGTAGCCTTGTCATTATGGAAGGTAGTTTGTTGTCAATATCTTTGTTACTTAATGGATAGTAGCCTTGTCATTATAGAAGGTAGTTTGTTGTCGAGATTTGTTTTACTCCAATAGATGGTAGCCTTGTCATTATGGAAGGTAGTCTGTTGTCGACATTTTTGTTACTCTAATGGATGGTAGCCTTGACATTATGGAACGTAGTCTGTTATCGAGATTTTTGTTACTTCAATGGATGGTAGGCTTGTCATTATGGAAAGTAGTCTGTTGTCGATATTTTTGTTACTCCAATGGACGGTAGCCTTGTCATTATATAAGGTAGTTTGTTGTTCAGATTTTTGTTACTCCAATGGATGGTAGCCTTGTCATTATGAAAGGTAGTCTATTCTCGAGATTTTTGTTATTCCATGGGATAGTAGCCTTGTTATTATGAAAGGTAGTCTGTTGTCGAGATTTTTGTTATCCCCATGGATGGTAACCTTGTCATTATGGAAGGTAGTCTGTGGTCGAGAATTTTTTTAATCCAACGGATGGTAGCCTTGTCATTATGGAAGGTAGTATATTGTCAAGATTTTTTTTACTCCAATGGATGGTAGCCTTGTCATATGGAAGGTAGTTTGTTGTCGAGATTTTTTTTACTGCAATGGATGGTAGCCTTGTCTTTATGGAAGGTAGTTTATTGTCGATATTTTTGTTACTCCTATGGATAGTAGCGTTGTCATTATGGAAGGTAGTCTATTTTCGAGATCTTTGTTACATAATGGAAGGTAGCCTTTTCATTATGGAAGGTAGTCTATGGTAGAGATTTTTGTTACTCTAATGGATGGTAGCCTTGTCATGATGGAAGGAAGTCTTTTGTCGAGATTTTTGTTACTCCAATGGATGGTAGCCTTGTCATTATGGACCATGGTCTATTGTCGAGATTTTTGTTACACCAATGGATGGTATCCTTGTAATTATGGAAGGTAGTCTATTGTCGAGATTTTTGTTACTCCAATGGATGGTAGCCTTGTCATTATGGAAGGTAGTCTGCTGTCGATATTTTTGTTACTCCAATGGATGGTAGCCTTGTCATTATGAAAGGTAGTCTCTTGTCGAGATTTTTTTTACTCCAATGGATGCTAGCCTTATAATTATGGAAGGTAGTATATTGTTAAGATTTTTTTTACTCCAATGGATGGTAGCCTTGTCATTATGGAAGGTAGTCTGCTGTCGATATTTTTGTTACTCCAATGGATGGTAGCCTTGTCATTATGGAAGGTAGTCTGTTGTCGAGATTTTTTTTACTCCAATGGATGCTAGCCTTGTCATTATGGAAGGTAGTTTGTTGTTGACATCTTTGTTACTTAATGGATAGTAGCCTTCTCATTATGGAAGGTAGTCTGTTGTCGAGATTTTTTTTACTCCAATGGATGGTAGCCTTGTCATTATGGAAGGTAGTCTGTTGTCGACATTTTTGTTACTCTAATGGATGGTATCCTTGACATTATGGAACGTAGTCTGTTGTCGAGATTTTTGTTACTTCAATGGATGGTAGGCTTGTCATTATGAAAAGTAGTCTGTTGTCGATATATTTGTTACTCCAATGGATGGTAGCCTTGTCATTACGGAAGGTAGTTTGTTGTTCAGATTTTTATTACTCCAATGGATGGTAGCCTTGTCATTATGAAAGGTTGTCTATTGTCGAGATTTTTGTTATTCCATTGGATAGTAGCCTTGTTATTATGGAAGGTAGTTTGTTGTCGGGATTTTTGTTATCCAAATGGATGGTAACCTTGTCATTATGGAAGGTAGTCTGTTGTCGAGTTTTTTTTTACTCCAATGGATGGTAGCTTTGTCATTATGGAAGGTAGTCTGTTGCCGAGATTTTTGTTACTGCAATGGATGGTAGCTTTGTCTTTATGGAAGGTAGTCTTTTGTCAATATTTTTTTACTCCAATGGATGGTAGCCTTGTCTTTATGGAAGGTAGTCTGTTGTCGATATTTTTGTTACTCCTATGGATGGTAGCCTTATCATTATAGAAGGTAGTCTGTTTTCGAGATCTTTGTTACTCAATGCAAGGTAGCCTTGTCATATTGGAAGGTAGTCTGTGGTAGAGATTTTTGTTACTCTAATGGATGGTAGCCTTGTCATTATAGAAGGATGTCTTTTGTCGAGATTTTTGTTACTCCAATGGATGGTAGCCTTGTCATTATGGACCATGGTATATTGTCGAGATTTGTTTTACTTCAATGGATGGTATCCTTGTAATTATGGAAGGTAGTCTGTTGTCGAGATTTTTGTTACTCCAATGGATGGTAGTCTTGTCATTATGGAAGGTAGTTTGTTGCCGATATCTTTGTTACTCAATGGATTGTAGCCTTGTCATTATGGAAGGTAGTCTGTTGTCGAGATTTTTTTTAGTCCAATGGATGGTAGCCTTGTCATTATGGAAGGTAGTCTGTTGTCGAGATTTTTGTTACTCTAATGGATGGTAGCCTTAACAATATGGAACATACTCTGTTGTCGAGATTTTTGTTACTTCAATGGATGGTAGGCTTTTCATTATGGAACGTAGTCTGTTGTCGATATATTTGTTACTCCAATGGATGGTAGCCTTGTCATTACGGAAGGTAGTTTGTTGTTTAGATTTTTGTTACTCCAATGGATGGTAGCCTTGTCATTATGGAAGGTAGTCTGCTTTCGATATTTTTGTTACTCCAATGGATGGTAGCCTTGTCATTATGGAAGGTAGTCTCTTGTCGAGATTTTTTTTACTCCAATGGATGCTAGCCTTGTAATTATGGAAGGTAGTATATTGTCAAGATTTTTTTTACTCCAATGGATGGTAGCCTTGTCATTATGGAAGGTAGTCTGTTGTCGAAATTTTTGTTACTATAATGGATGGTAGCCTTGACATTATGGAACGTAGTCTGTTGTCGAGATTTTTGTTATTTCAATGGATGTTAGGTTTGTTATTATGGAAAGTAGTATGTTGTCGATATTTTTGTTACTCCAATGGATGGTAGGCTTGTCATTATGGAAGGTAGTTTGTTGTTCAGATTTTTGTTACTCCAATGGATCGTAGCCTTGTCATTATAAAAGGTTATCTATTGTCGAGATTTTTGTTATTCCATTGGATAGTAGCCTTGTTATTATGGAAGGTAGTTTGTTGTCGAGTTTTTTTTATCCCAATGGATGGTAACCTTATCATTATGGAAGGTAGTCTGTTGTCGAGATTTTTGTAACTGCAATGGATGGTAGCTTTGTCTTTATGGAATGTAGTCTTTGGTCAATATTTTTGTTACTCCAATGGATGGTAGCCTTGTCTTTATGGAAGGTAGTCTATTGTTAATATTTTTGTTACTCCTATGGATGGTAGCCTTGCCATTATGGAAGGTAGTCTATTTTCGAGATCTTTGTTACTCAATGGATGGTAGCCTTGTCATTATGGACCATGGTCTATTGTCGAGATTTGTTTTACTCGAATGGATGGTATCCTTGTAATTATGGAAGGTAGTCTGTTGTCGAGATTTTTTTTACTCCAATGGATGGTAGCCTTGTCATTATGGAAGGAAGTTTTTTGTTAAGATTTTTGTTACTCCAATGGATGGTAGCCTTGTCATTATGAAAGGTAGTCTATTGTCGAGATTTTTGTTACTCCAATGGATGGTAGCCTTGTCATTATGGAAGGTAGTCTGTTGTCGAGATTGTTTTACTCCAATGGATGCTAGACTTGTCATTATGGAAGGTAGTATATTGTCAAGATTTTTTTTACTCCAATGGATGGTAGCTTTGTCATATGGAAGGTAGTTTGTTGTCGATATTTTTTTTACTGCAATGGATGGTAGCCTTGTCATTATGGAAGGTAGTTTTTTGTCGATATCTTTTTTACCTAATGGATAGTAGCCTTGTCATTATGGAAGGTAGTCTGTTGTCGAGATTTTTTTTACTCCAATGGATGGTAGCCTTGTCATTATGGAAGGTAGTCTGTTGTCGAAATTTTTGTTACTCTAATGGATGGTAGCCTTGACATTATGGAACGTAGTCTGTTGTCGAGATTTTTGTTACTTCAATGGATGTTAGGCTTGTTATTATGGAAAGTAGTATGTTGTCGATATTTTTGTTACTCCAATGGATGGTAGGCTTGTCATTATGGAAGGTAGTTTGTTGTTCAGATTTTTGTTACTCCAATGGATCGTAGCCTTGTCATTATAAAAGGTTGTCTATTGTCGAGATTTTTGTTATTCCATTGGATAGTAGCCATGTTATTATGGAAGGTAGTTTGTTGTCGAGTTTTTTTTATCCCAATGGATGGTAACCTTGTCATTATGGAAGGTAGTCTGTTGTCGAGATTTTTGTAACTGCAATGGATGGTAGCTTTGTCTTTATGGAATGTAGTCTTTGGTCAATATTTTTGTTCCTCCAATGGATGGTAGCCTTGTCTTTATGGAAGGTAGTCTATTGTTGATATTTTTGTTACTCCTATGGATGGTAGCCTTGCCATTATGGAAGGTAGTCTATTTTCGAGATCTTTGTTACTCAATGGATGGTAGCCTTGTCATTATGGACCATGGTCTATTGTCGAGATTTGTTTTACTCGAATGGATGGTATCCTTGTAATTATGGAAGGTAGTCTGTTGTCGAGATTTTTGTTACTCCAATGGATGGTAGCCTTGTCATTATGGAAGGAAGTTTGTTGTTCAGATTTTTGTTACTCCAATGGATGGTAGCCTTGTCATTATGAAAGGTAGTCTATTGTCGAGATTTTTGTTACTCCAATGGATGGTAGCCTTGTCATTATGGAAGGTAGTCTGTTGTCGAGATTGTTTTACTCCAATGGATGCTAGACTTGTCATTATGGAAGGTAGTATATTGTCAATATTTTTTTTACTCCAATGGATAGTAGCTTTGTCATATGGAAGGTAGTTTGTTGTCGAGATTTTTTTTACTCCAATGGACGGTAGCCTTGTCATTATGGAAGGTAGTTTGTTGTCAATATCTTTGTTACTTAATGGATAGTAGCCTTGTCATTATAGAAGGTAGTCTGTTGTCGAGATTTTTTTAACTCCAATAGATGGTAGCCTTGTCATTATGGAAGGTAGTCTGTTGTCGACATTTTTGTTACTCTAATGGAAGGTAGCCTTGACATTATGGAACGTAGTCTGTTATCGAGATTTTTGTTACTTCAATGGATGGTAGGCTTGTCATTATGGAAAGTAGTCTGTTGTCGATATTTTTGTTACTCCAATGGACGGTAGCCTTGTCATTATATAAGGTAGTTTGTTGTTCAGATTTTTGTTACTCCAATGGATTTTTGTTATTATGGGATAGTAGCCTTGTTATTATGAAAGGTAGTCTGTTGTCGAGATTTTTGTTATCCCCATGGATGGTAACCTTGTCATTATGGAAGGTAGTCTGTTGTCGAGAATTTTTTTACTCCAACGGATGGTAGCCTTGTCATTATGGAAGGTAGTATATTGTCAAGATTTTTTTTACTCCAATGGATGGTAGCCTTGTCATATGGAAGGTAGTTTGTTGTCGAGATTTTTTTACTGCAATGGATGGTAGCCTTGTCTTTATGGAAGGTAGTTTATTGTCGATATTTTTGTTACTCCTATGGATAGTAGCGTTGTCATTATGGAAGGTAGTCTATTTTCGAGATCTTTGTTACATAATGGAAGGTAGCCTTTTCATTATGGAAGGTAGTCTATGGTAGAGATTTTTGTTACTCTAATGGATGGTAGCCTTGTCATTATGGAAGGAAGTCTTTTGTCGAGATTTTTGTTACTCCAATGGATGGTAGCCTTGTCATTATGGACCATGGTCTATTGTCGAGATTTTTGTTACTCCAATGGATGGTATCCTTGTAATTATGGAAGGTAGTCTATTGTCGAGATTTTTGTTACTCCAATGGATGGTAGCCTTGTCATTATGGAAGGTAGTCTGCTGTCGATATTTTTGTTACTCCAATGGATGGTAGCCTTGTCATTATGAAAGGTAGTCTCTTGTCGAGATTTTTTTTACTCCAATGGATGCTAGCCTTATAATTATGGAAGGTAGTATATTGTTAAGATTTTTTTTACTCCAATGGATGGTAGCCTTGTCATTATGGAAGGTAGTCTGCTGTCGATATTTTTGTTACTCCAATGGATGGTAGCCTTGTCATTATGGAAGGTAGTCTGTTGTCGAGATTTTTTTTACTCCAATGGATGCTAGCCTTGTCATTATGGAAGGTAGTTTGTTGTTGACATCTTTGTTACTTAATGGATAGTAGCCTTCTCATTATGGAAGGTAGTCTGTTGTCGAGATTTTTTTTACTCCAATGGATGGTAGCCTTGTCATTATGGAAGGTAGTCTGTTGTCGACATTTTTGTTACTCTAATGGATGGTATCCTTGACATTATGGAACGTAGTCTGTTGTCGAGATTTTTGTTACTTCAATGGATGGTAGGCTTGTCATTATGAAAAGTAGTCTGTTGTCGATATTTTTGTTACTCCAATGGATGGTAGCCTTGTCATTACGGAAGGTAGTTTGTTGTTCAGATTTTTGTTACTCCAATGGATGGTAGCCTTGTCAATATGAAAGGTTGTCTATTGTCGAGATTTTTGTTATTCCATTGGATAGTAGCCTTGTTATTATGGAAGGTAGTTTGTTGTCGGGATTTTTGTTATCCAAATGGATGGTAACCTTGTCATTATGGAAGGTAGTCTGTTGTCGAGATTTTTTTTACTCCAATGGATGGTAGCTTTGTCATTATGAAAGGTAGTCTGTTGCCGAGATTTTTGTTACTGCAATGGATGGTAGCTTTGTCTTTATGGAAGGTAGTCTTTTGTCAATATTTTTTTTACTCCAATGGATGGTAGCCTTGTCTTTATGGAAGGTAGTCTGTTGTCGATATTTTTGTTACTCCTATGAATGGTAGCCTTGTCATTATAGAAGGTAGTCTGTTTTCGAGATCTTTGTTACTCAATGCAAGGTAGCCTTGTCATATTGGAAGGTAGTCTGTGGTAGAGATTTTTGTTACTCTAATGGATGGTAGCCTTGTCATTATAGAGGGATGTCTTTTGTCGAGATTTTTGTTACTCCAATGGATGGTAGCCTTGTCATTATGGACCATGGTATATTGTCGAGATTTGTTTTACTTCAATGGATGGTATCCTTGTAATTATGGAAGGTAGTCTGTTGTCGAGATTTTTGTTACTCCAATGGATGGTAGTCTTGTCATTATGGAAGGTAGTTTGTTGTCGATATCTTTGTTACTCAATGGATTGTAGCCTTGTCATTATGGAAGGTAGTCTGTTGTCGAGATTTTTTTTAGTCCAATGGATGGTAGCCTTGTCATTATGGAAGGTAGTCTGTTGTCGAGATTTTTGTTACTCTAATGGATGGTAGCCTTAACAATATGGAACATACTCTGTTGTCGAGATTTTTGTTACTTCAATGGATGGTAGGCTTTTCATTATGGAACGTAGTCTGTTGTCGATATATTTGTTACTCCAATGGATGGTAGCCTTGTCATTACGGAAGGTAGTTTGTTGTTTAGATTTTTGTTACTCCAATGGATGGTAGCCTTGTCATTATGGAAGGTAGTCTGCTTTCGATATTTTTGTTACTCCAATGGATGGTAGCCTTGTCATTATGGAAGGTAGTCTCTTGTCGAGATTTTTTTTACTCCAATGGATGCTAGCCTTGTAATTATGGAAGGTAGTATATTGTCAAGATTTTTTCTACTCCAATGGATGGTAGCCTTGTCATTATGGAAGGTAGTCTGTTGTCGATATTTTTGTTATTCCAATGGATGGTAGCCTTGTCATTATGGAAGGTACTCTGTTGTCGAGATTTTTTTTACTCCAATGGATGCTAGCCTTGTCATTATGGAAGGTAGTATATTGTCAAGATTTTTTTTACTCCAATGGATGGTAGCCTTGTTATATGGAAAGTAGTTTGTTGTCGAGATTTTTTTTACTGCAATGGATGGTAGCCTTGTCATTATGGAAGGTAGTTTGTTGTCGATATCTTTGTTACTCAATGGATAGTAGCCTTGTCATTATGGAAGGTAGTCTGTTGTCGTGATTTTTTTTACTCCAATGGATGGTAGCCTTGTCATTATGGAAGGTAGTCTGTTGTCGACATTTTTGTTACTCTAATGGATGGTATCCTTGACATTATGGAACATAGTCTGTTGTCGAGATTTTTGTTACTTCAATGGATGGTAGGCTTGTCATTATGAAAAGTAGTCTGTTGTCGATATTTTTGTTACTCCAATGGATGGTAGCCTTGTCATTACGGAAGGTAGTTTGTTGTTCAGATTTTTGTTACTCCAATGGATGGTAGCCTTGTCATTATGAAAGGTTGTCTATTGTCGAGATTTTTGTTATTCCATTGGATAGTAGCCTTGTTATTACGGAAGGTAGTTTGTTGTCGGGATTTTTGTAATCCAAATGGATGGTAACCTTGTCATTATGGAAGGTAGTCTGTTGTCGAGATTTTTTTTACTCCAATGGATGGTAGCTTTGTCATTATGGAAGGTAGTCTGTTGCCGAGATTTTTGTTACTGCAATGGATGGTAGCTTTGTCTTTATGGAAGGTAGTCTTTTGTCAATATTTATTTTACTCCAATGGATGGTAGCCTTGTCTTTATGGAAGGTAGTCTGTTGTCGATATTTTTGTTACTCCTATGGATGGTAGCCTTGTCATTATAGAAGGTAGTCTATTTTCGAGATCTTTGTTACTCAATGCAAGGTAGCCTTGTCATATTGGAAGGTAGTCTGTGGTAGAGATTTTTGTTACTCTAATGGATGGTAGCCTTGTCATTATAGAAGGATGTCTTTTGTCGAGATTTTTGTTACTCCAATGGATGGTAGCCTTGTCATTATGGACCATGGTATATTGTCGAGATTTGTTTTACTTCAATGGATGGTATCCTTGTAATTATGGAAGGTAGTCTGTTGTCGAGATTTTTGTTACTCCAATGGATGGTAGTCTTGTCATTATGGAAGGTAGTTTGTTGTCGATATCTTTGTTACTCAATGGATGGTAGCCTTGTCATTATGGAAGGTAGTCTGTTGTCGAGATTTTTTTTAGTCCAATGGATGGTAGCCTTGTCATTATGGAAGGTAGTCTGTTGTCGGGATTTTGGTTACTCTAATGGATGGTAGCCTTAACAATATGGAACATACTCTGTTGTTGAGATTTTTGTTACTTCAATGGATGGTAGGCTTTTCATTATGGAACGTAGTCTGTTGTCGATATATTTGTTACTCCAATGGATGGTAGCCTTGTCATTATGGAAGGTAGTTTGTTGTTTAGATTTTTGTTACTATAATGGATGGTAGCCTTGTCATTATGGAAGGTAGTCTGATGTCGATATTTTTGTTACTCCAATGGATGGTAGCCTTGTCATTATGGAAGGTAGTCTCTTGTCGAGATTTTTTTTACTCCAATGGATGCTAGCCTTGTAACTATGGAAGGTAGTATATTGTCAAGATTTTTTCTACTCCAACGGATGGTAGCCTTGTCATTATGGAAGGTAGTCTGTTGTCGATATGTTTGTTATTCCAATGGATGGTAGCCTTGTCATTATGGAAGGTACTCTGTTGTCGAGATTTTTTTTACTCCAATGGATGCTAACCTTGTCATTATGGAAGGTAGTATATTGTCAAGATTTTTTTTACTCCAATGGATGGTAGCCTTGTCATATGGAAAGTAGTTTGTTGTCGAGATTTTTTTTACTGCAATGGATGGTAGCCTTGTCATTATGGAAGGTAGTTTGTTGTCGATATCTTTGTTATTCAATGGATAGTAGCCTTGTCATTATGGAAGGTAGTCTGTTGTCGAGATTTTTTTACTCCAATGGATGGTAGCCTTGTCATAATGGAAGGTAGTCTGTTGTCGAAATTTTTGTTACTCTAATGGATGGTAGCCTTGACATTATGGAACGTAGTCTGTTGTCGAGATTTTTGTTACTTCAATGGATGGTAGGCTTGTCATTATGGAAAGTAGTCTGTTTTCGATATTTTTGTTACTCTAATGGATGGTAGCCTTGTCATTATGGAAGGAAGTTTGTTGTTCAGATTTTTGTTACTCCAATGGATGGTAGCCTTGTCAGTATGAAAGGTAGTCTATTGTCGAGATTTTTGTTATTACATTGGATAGTAGCCTTGTTATTATGGAAGGTAGTGTGTTGTCGAGATTTTTGTTATCCCAATGGATGGTAACCTTGTCATTATGGAAGGCAGTATGTTGTCGAGATTTTTGTTACTGCAATGGACGGTAGCGTTGTCTTTATTGAAGGTAGTCTTTTGTCAATATTTTTGTTACTCCAATGGATGGTAGCCTTGTCTTTATGGAAGGTAGTCTGTTGTCAATATTTTTGTTACTCCTATGGATGGTAGCCTTTTCATTATGGAAGGTAGTCTATTTTCGAGATCTTTGTCACTCAATGGAAGGTAACCTTGTCATTATGGAAAGTAGTCTGTTTTCGATATTTTTGTTACTCTAATGGATGGTAGCCTTGTCATTATGGAAGGAAGTCTTTTGTCGAGATTTTTGTTACTCCAATGGATGGTAGCCTTGTCATTATGGACCATGGTCTATTGTCGAGATTTTTTTTACTCAAATGGATGGTATCCTTGTAATTATAAAAGGTAGTCTGTTGTCGAGATTTTTGTTACTCCAATGGATGGTAGCCTTATCATTATGGAAGGTAGTCTGCTGTCGATATTTTTTTTACTCCAATGGATGGTAGCCTTGTCATTATGGAAGGTAGTCTCTTGTCGAGATTTTTTTAATCCAATGGATGCTAGGCTTGTCATTATGGAAAGTAGTCTGTTGTCGATATTTTTTTTACTCCAATGGATGGTAGCCTTGTCAATATGAAAGGTTGTCTATTGTCGAGATTTTTGTTATTCCATTGGATAGTAGCCTTGTTATTATGGAAGGTAGTTTGTTGTCGGGATTTTTGTTATCCAAATGGATGGTAACCTTGTCATTATGGAAGGTAGTCTGTTGTCGAGATTTTTTTTACTCCAATGGATGGTAGCTTTGTCATTATGAAAGGTAGTCTGTTGCCGAGATTTTTGTTACTGCAATGGATGGTAGCTTTGTCTTTATGGAAGGTAGTCTTTTGTCAATATTTTTTTTACTCCAATGGATGGTAGCCTTGTCTTTATGGAAGGTAGTCTGTTGTCGATATTTTTGTTACTCCTATGAATGGTAGCCTTGTCATTATAGAAGGTAGTCTGTTTTCGAGATCTTTGTTACTCAATGCAAGGTAGCCTTGTCATATTGGAAGGTAGTCTGTGGTAGAGATTTTTGTTACTCTAATGGATGGTAGCCTTGTCATTATAGAAGGATGTCTTTTGTCGAGATTTTTGTTACTCCAATGGATGGTAGCCTTGTCATTATGGACCATGGTATATTGTCGAGATTTGTTTTACTTCAATGGATGGTATCCTTGTAATTATGGAAGGTAGTCTGTTGTCGAGATTTTTGTTACTCCAATGGATGGTAGTCTTGTCATTATGGAAGGTAGTTTGTTGTCGATATCTTTGTTACTCAATGGATTGTAGCCTTGTCATTATGGAAGGTAGTCTGTTGTCAAGATTTTTTTTAGTCCAATGGATGGTAGCCTTGTCATTATGGAAGGTAGTCTGTTGTCGAGATTTTTGTTACTCTAATGGATGGTAGCCTTAACAATATGGAACATACTCTGTTGTCGAGATTTTTGTTACTTCAATGGATGGTAGGCTTTTCATTATGGAACGTAGTCTGTTGTCGATATATTTGTTACTCCAATGGATGGTAGCCTTGTCATTACGGAAGGTAGTTTGTTGTTTAGATTTTTGTTACTCCAATGGATGGTAGCCTTGTCATTATGGAAGGTAGTCTGCTTTCGATATTTTTGTTACTCCAATGGATGGTAGCCTTGTCATTATGGAAGGTAGTCTCTTGTCGAGATTTTTTTTACTCCAATGGATGCTAGCCTTGTAATTATGGAAGGTAGTATATTGTCAAGATTTTTTCTACTCCAATGGATGGTAGCCTTGTCATTATGGAAGGTAGTCTGTTGTCGATATTTTTGTTATTCCAATGGATGGTAGCCTTGTCATTATGGAAGGTACTCTGTTGTCGAGATTTTTTTTACTCCAATGGATGCTAGCCTTGTCATTATGGAAGGTAGTATATTGTCAAGATTTTTTTTACTCCAATGGATGGTAGCCTTGTTATATGGAAAGTAGTTTGTTGTCGAGATTTTTTTTACTGCAATGGATGGTAGCCTTGTCATTATGGAAGGTAGTTTGTTGTCGATATCTTTGTTACTCAATGGATAGTAGCCTTGTCATTATGGAAGGTAGTCTGTTGTCGAGATTTTTTTTACTCCAATGGATGGTAGCCTTGTCATTATGGAAGGTAGTCTGTTGTCGACATTTTTGTTACTCTAATGGATGGTATCCTTGACATTATGGAACATAGTCTGTTGTCGAGATTTTTGTTACTTCAATGGATGGTAGGCTTGTCATTATGAAAAGTAGTCTGTTGTCAATATTTTTGTTACTCCAATGGATGGTAGCCTTGTCATTACGGAAGGTAGTTTGTTGTTCAGATTTTTGTTACTCCAATGGATGGTAGCCTTGTCATTATGAAAGGTTGTCTATTGTCGAGATTTTTGTTATTCCATTGGATAGTAGCCTTGTTATTACGGAAGGTAGTTTGTTGTCGGGATTTTTGTAATCCAAATGGATGGTAACCTTGTCATTATGGAAGGTAGTCTGTTGTCGAGATTTTTTTTACTCCAATGGATGGTAGCTTTGTCATTATGGAAGGTAGTCTGTTGCCGAGATTTTTGTTACTGCAATGGATGGTAGCTTTGTCTTTATGGAAGGTAGTCTTTTGTCAATATTTATTTTACTCCAATGGATGGTAGCCTTGTCTTTATGGAAGGTAGTCTGTTGTCGATATTTTTGTTACTCCTATGGATGGTAGCCTTGTCATTATAGAAGGTAGTCTATTTTCGAGATCTTTGTTACTCAATGCAAGGTAGCCTTGTCATATTGGAAGGTAGTCTGTGGTAGAGATTTTTGTTACTCTAATGGATGGTAGCCTTGTCATTATAGAAGGATGTCTTTTGTCGAGATTTTTGTTACTCCAATGGATGGTAGCCTTGTCATTATGGACCATGGTATATTGTCGAGATTTGTTTTACTTCAATGGATGGTATCCTTGTAATTATGGAAGGTAGTCTGTTGTCGAGATTTTTGTTACTCCAATGGATGGTAGTCTTGTCATTATGGAAGGTAGTTTGTTGTCGATATCTTTGTTACTCAATGGATGGTATCCTTGTCATTATGGAAGGTAGTCTGTTGTCGAGATTTTTTTTAGTCCAATGGATGGTAGCCTTGTCATTATGGAAGGTAGTCTGTTGTCGGGATTTTGGTTACTCTAATGGATGGTAGCCTTAACAATATGGAACATACTCTGTTGTTGAGATTTTTGTTACTTCAATGGATGGTAGGCTTTTCATTATGGAACGTAGTCTGTTGTCGATATATTTGTTACTCCAATGGATGGTAGCCTTGTCATTATGGAAGGTAGTTTGTTGTTTAGATTTTTGTTACTACAATGGATGGTAGCCTTGTCATTATGGAAGGTAGTCTGATGTCGATATTTTTGTTACTCCAATGGATGGTAGCCTTGTCATTATGGAAGGTAGTCTCTTGTCGAGATTTTTTTTACTCCAATGGATGCTAGCCTTGTAACTATGGAAGGTAGTATATTGTCAAGATTTTTTCTACTCCAACGGATGGTAGCCTTGTCATTATGGAAGGTAGTCTGTTGTCGATATTTTTGTTATTCCAATGGATGGTAGCCTTGTCATTATGGAAGGTACTCTGTTGTCGAGATTTTTTTTACTCCAATGGATGCTAACCTTGTCATTATGGAAGGTAGTATATTGTCAAGATTTTTTTTACTCCAATGGATGGTAGCCTTGTCATATGGAAAGTAGTTTGTTGTCGAGATTTTTTTTACTGCAATGGATGGTAGCCTTGTCATTATGGAAGGTAGTTTGTTGTCGATATCTTTGTTATTCAATGGATAGTAGCCTTGTCATTATGGAAGGTAGTCTGTTGTCGAGATTTTTTTACTCCAATGGATGGTAGCCTTGTCATAATGGAAGGTAGTCTGTTGTCGAAATTTTTGTTACTCTAATGGATGGTAGCCTTGACATTATGGAACGTAGTCTGTTGTCGAGATTTTTGTTACTTCAATGGATGGTAGGCTTGTCATTATGGAAAGTAGTCTGTTTTCGATATTTTTGTTACTCTAATGGATGGTAGCCTTGTCATTATGGAAGGAGGTTTGTTGTTCAGATTTTTGTTACTCCAATGGATGGTAGCCTTGTCAGTATGAAAGGTAGTCTATTGTCGAGATTTTTGTTATTACATTGGATAGTAGCCTTGTTATTATGGAAGGTAGTGTGTTGTCGAGATTTTTGTTATCCCAATGGATGGTAACCTTGTCATTATGGAAGGCAGTATGTTGTCGAGATTTTTGTTACTGCAATGGACGGTAGCGTTGTCTTTATTGAAGGTAGTCTTTTGTCAATATTTTTGTTACTCCAATGGATGGTAGCCTTGTCTTTATGGAAGGTAGTCTGTTGTCAATATTTTTGTTACTCCTATGGATGGTAGCCTTTTCATTATGGAAGGTAGTCTATTTTCGAGATCTTTGTCACTCAATGGAAGGTAACCTTGTCATTATGGAAAGTAGTCTGTTTTCGATATTTTTGTTACTCTAATGGATGGTAGCCTTGTCATTATGGAAGGAAGTCTTTTGTCGAGATTTTTGTTACTCCAATGGATGGTAGCCTTGTCATTATGGACCATGGTCTATTGTCGAGATTTTTTTTACTCAAATGGATGGTATCCTTGTAATTATGAAAGGTAGTCTGTTGTCGAGATTTTTGTTACTCCAATGGATGGTAGCCTTATCATTATGGAAGGTAGTCTGCTGTCGATATTTTTTTTACTCCAATGGATGGTAGCCTTGTCATTATGGAAGGTAGTCTCTTGTCGAGATTTTTTTAATCCAATGGATGCTAGGCTTGTCATTATGGAAAGTAGTCTGTTGTCGATATTTTTTTTACTCCAATGGATGGTAGCCTTGTCATTATGGAAGGTAGTCTGCTGTCGATATTTTTGTTACTCCAATGGATGCTAGCCTTGTCATTATGGAAGGTAGTATATTCTCAAGATTTTTTTTACTCCAATGGATGGTAACCTTGTCATATGGAAGGTAGTCTGTTGTCGAGATTTTTTTTATTCCATTGGATAGTAGCCTTGTTATTATGGAAGGTAGTCTGTTGTCGAGATTTTTTTTATTCCATTGGATAATAGCCTTGTTATTATGGAAGGAAGTCACTTGTCGAGATTTTTGTTATCCCAATGGATAGTAGCCTTGTCATTATCGAAGGTAGTATATTGTCAACATTTTTTTACTCCAATGGATGGTAGCCTTGTCATATGGAAGGTAGTTTATTGTCGAGATTTTTTTTACTGCAATGGATGGTAGCCTTGTGATTATGGAAGGTAGTCTGCTGTCGATATCTTTGTTACTCAATGAATGGTAGCCTTGTCATTAAGGAAGGTAGTCTGTTGTCGAGATTTTTTTTACTCCAATGGATGGTATCCTTGTCATTGTGGAAGGTAGTCTGTTGTCGACATTTTTTTTACTCTAATGGATGGTAGCCTTGACATTATGGAATGTAGTCTGTTTTCGATATTTTTGTTACTCCAATGGATGGTAGCCTTGTCATTATGGAAGGTAGTTTGTTGTTCAGATTTTTATTACTCCAATGGATGGTAGCCTTGTCATTATGAAAGGTAGTCTATTGTAGAGATTTTTGTTATTCCATTGGATAGTAGCCTTGTTATTATGGAAGGTAGTCTGTTGTCAAGATTTTTGTTATCCCAATGGATGGTAACCTTGTCATTATGGAAGGTAGTCTATTGTCGAGAATTTTTTTACTCTAATGGATGGTAGCTTTGTCATTATGGAAGGTAGTCTGTTGTCGAGATTTTTATTACTGCAGTGGATGGTAGCTTTGTCTCTATGGAAGGTAGTCTTTTCTCAATATTTTTGTTACTCCAATGGATGGTAGCCTTGTCTTTATGGAAGGTAGTCTGTTGTCGATATTTTTGTTACTCCTATGGATGGTAGCCTTGTCATTATGGAAGGTAGTCTATTGTCGAGATCTTTGTTACTCAATGGATGGTAGCCTTGTCATTATGGAAGGTAGTCCGTGGTAGAGATTTTTGTTACTCTAATGGATGTTAGCCTTGTCATTATGGAAGGAAGTCTTCTGACAAGATTTTTGTTACTCCAATGGATGGTATCCTTGTCATTATGGACCATGGTCTATTGTCGAAATTTTTGTTACTCCAATTGATGGTATCCTTGTAATTATGGAAGGTTGTCTGTTGTCGAGATTTTTGTTACTCCAATGGATGGTAGCCTTGTCATTATGGAAGGTAATCTGCTGTCGATATTTTTGTTACTCCAATGGATAGTAGCCTTGTCATTAAGGAAGGTAGTCTCTTGTCGAGATTTTTTTTACTCCAATGGATGCTAGCCTTGTCATTATGGAAGGTAGTATATTGTCAAGATTTTTTTTACTCCAATGGATGGTAGCCTTGTCATTATAGAAGGTAGTCTGCTGTCGATATTTTTGTTACTCCAATGGATGGAAGCCTTGTCATTATGGAAGGTAGTCTGTTGTCGAGATTTTTTTTACTCCAATGGATGCTAGCCTTGTCATTATGGAAGGTAGTATATTGTCAAGATTTTTTTTACTCCAATGGATGGTAGCCTTGTCATATGGAAGGTAGTTTGTCGTCGAGATTTTTTTTAATTCAATGGATCGTAGCCTTGTCATTATGCAAGGTAGTTTGTTGTCGATATCTTTGTTACTCAATGGATAATAGCATTGTAATTATGGAAGGTAGTCTGTTGTCGAGATTTTTTTATTCTAATGGATGGTAGCCTTGTCATTATGGAATGTAGTTTGTTGTCGAGATTTTTGTTACTTCAATCGATGGTGGGCTTGTCATTATGGAAAGTAGTTTGTTATCGATATTTTTGTTACTCCAATGGATGGTATCCTTGTCATTATTGAAGGTAGTTTGTTGTTCAGATTTTTGTTACTCCAATGGATGGTAGCCTTATCATTATGAAAGGTAGTCTATTGTCGAGATTTTTGTTATTCCATTGGATAGTACCCTTGTTATTATGGAAGGTAGTCTGTTGTCGAGATTTTAGTTATCCCAATGGATGGTAACCTTGTCATTATGGAAGGTAGTCTGTTGTCGATATTTTTTTTACTCCAATGGATGGTAGCTTTGTCATTATGGAAGGTAGTCTGTTGTCAAGATTTTTGTTACTGCAATGGATGGTAGCTTTGTCTTTATGGAAGGTAGTCTTTTGTAAATATTTTTGTTACTCCAATGGATGGTAGCCTTGTCTTTATGGAAGGTAGTCTGTTTTCGATATTTTTGTTACTCCAATGGATGGTAGCCTTGTCATTATGGAAGGTAGTTTGTTGTTCAGATTTTTATTACTCCAATGGATGGTAGCCTTGTCATTATGAAAGGTAGTCTATTGTAGAGATTTTTGTTATTCCATTGGATAGTAGCCTTGTTATTATGGAAGGTAGTCTGTTGTCGAGATTTTTGTTATCCCAATGGATGGTAACCTTGTCATTATGGAAGGTAGTCTATTGTCGAGAATTTTTTTACTCCAATGGATGGTAGCTTTGTCATTATGGAAGGTAGTCTGTTGTCGAGATTTTTATTACTGTAGTGGATGGTAACTTTGTCTTTATGGAAGGTAGTCTTTTCTCAATATTTTTGTTACTCCAATGGATGGTAGCCTTGTCTTTATGGAAGGTAGTATGTTGTCGATATTTTTGTTACTCCTATGGATGGTAGCCTTGTCATTATGGAAGGTAGTCTATTGTCGAGATCTTTGTTACTCAATGGATGGTAGCCTTGTCATTATGGAAGGTAGTCCGTGGTAGAGATTTTTGTTACTCTAATGGATGGTAGCCTTGTCATTATGGAAGGAAGTCTTTTGACAAGATTTTTGTTACTCCAATGGATGGTAGCCTTGTCATTATGGACCATGGTCTATTGTCGAGATTTTTGTTACTCCAATTGATGGTATCCTTGTAATTATGGAAGGTAGTCTGTTGTCGAGATTTTTGTTACTCCAATGGATGGTAGCCTTGTAATTATGGAAGGTAGTCTGTTGTCGATATTTTTGTTACTCCAATGGATATTAGCCTTGTCATTAAGGAAGGTAGTCTCTTGTCGAGATTTTTTTTACTCCAATGGATGCTAGCCTTGTCATTATGGAAGGTAGTATATTGTCAAAATATTTTTTTACTCCAATGGATGGTAGCCTTGTCATTATGGAAGGTAGTCTGCAGTCGATATTTTTGTTACTCCAATGGATGGAAGCCTTGTCATTATGGAAGGTAGTCTGTTGTCGAGATTTTTTTTACTCCAATGGATGCTAGCCTTGTCATTATGGAAGGTAGTATATTGTCAATATTTTTTTTACTCCAATGGATGGTAGCTTTGTCATTATGGAAGGTAGTCTGGTGTCGAGATTTTTTTTAATTCAATGGATGGTAGCCTTGTCATTATGCAAGGTAGTTTGTTGTCGACATTTTTGTTACTCTAATGGATTGTAGCCTTGACATTATGGAACGTAGTCTGTTGTTGAGATTTTTGTTACTTCAATGGATGGTAGGCTTGTCATTATGGAAAGTAGTCTGTTATCGATATTTTTGTTTCTCCAATGGATGGTAGCCTTGTCGATATGGAAGGTAGTTTGTTGTTCAGATTTTTGTTACTCCAATGGATAGTAGCCTTGTCATTATGAAAGGTAGTCTATTGTCGAGATTTTTGTTATTCCATTGGATAGTAGCCTTGTTATTGTGGAAGGCAGTCTGTTGTCGAGATTTTTTTTACTCCAATGGATGGTAGCTTTGTCATTATGGAAGGTAGTCTATTGTCGAGATTTTTGTTACTACAATGGATGGTAGCTTTGTCTTTATGGAAGGTAGTCTTTTGTCAATATTTTTGTTACTCCAATGGATGGTAGCCTTGTCTTTATGGAAGGTAGTCTGTTGTCGATATTTTTGTTACTCCTATGGATGGTAGCCTTGTCATTATGGAAGGTAGTCTATTGTCGAGATCTTTGTTACTCAATGGATGGTAACCTTGTCTTTATGGAAGGTAGTCTGTGGTAGGGATTTTTGTTACTCTAATGGATGGTAGCCTTGTCATTATGGAAGAAAGTCTTTTTTCGAGATTTTTGTTACTCCAGTGGATGGTAGCCTTGTCATTATGGAACATGGTCTATTGTCGAGATTTTTGTTACTCCAATGGATGGTATCCTTGTTATTATGGAAGGTAGTCTGTTGTCGAGATTTTTGTTACTCCAATGGATGGTAGCCTTGTCATTATGGAAGGTAGTCTCTTGTCGAGATTTATTTTACACCAATGGATGCTAGCCTTGTCATTATGGAAGGTAGTATATTGTCAAGATTTTTTTTACTCCAATGGATGGTAGCCTTGTCATTATGGAAGGTAGTCTGTTGTCGATATTTTTTTTAGTCCAATGGATGGTAGCCTTGTCATTATGGAAGGTAGTTCGTTGTCGAGATTTTTTTTACTCCAATGGATGCTAGCCTTGTCATTATAGAAGGTAGTATATTGTCAAGATTTTTTTTACTCCAATTGATGGTTGCCTTGTAATATGGAATGTAGTTTGTTGTCGATATCTTTGTTACTCAATGGATAGTAACCTTGTCATTATGGAAGGTAGTCTGTTGTGGACATTTTTGTTACTCTAATGGATGGTAGCCTTGACATTATGGAACATATTTTGTTGTCGAGATTTTTGTTACTTCAATGGATGGTAGGCTTGTCATTATGAAAAGTAGTGTGTTGTCAATATTTTTGTTACTCCAATGGATGGTAGCCTTGTCATTATGGAAGGTAGTTTGTTGTTCAGATTTTTGTTACTCCAATGGATGGTAGCCTTGTCATTATGAAAGGTAGTCTATTTTCGAGATTTTCGTTATTCCATTGGATAGTAGCTTTGTTATTATGGAAGGTAGTCTGTTGTCGAGATTTATGTTATCCTAATAGATGGTAATTTTGTCATTATGGAAGGTAGTTTGTTGTCGAGATTTTTTTTACTCCAATGGATGGTAGCTTTGTCATTATGGAAGGTAGTCTGTTGTCGAGATTTTTGTTACTGCAATGGTGGTAGCTTTGTCTTTATTGAAGGTAGTCTTTTGTCAATATTTTTGTTACTCCAATGGATGGTAGCCTTGTCTTTATGGAAGGTAGTATGTTGTCGATATTTTTGTTACTCCTATGGATGGTAGCCTTGTCATTATGGAAGGTAGTCTATTGTCGAGATCTTTGTTACTCAATGGATGGTAGCCTTGTCATTATGGAAGGTAGTCCGTGGTAGAGATTTTTGTTACTCTAATGGATGGTAGCCTTGTCATTATGGAAGGAAGTCTTTTGACAAGATTTTTGTTAGTCCAATGGATGGTAGCCTTGTCATTATGGACCATGGTCTATTGTCGAGATTTTTGTTACTCCAATTGATGGTATCCTTGTAATTATGGAAGGTAGTCTGTTGTCGAGATTTTTGTTACTCCAATGGATGGTAGCCTTGTAATTATGGAAGGTAGTCTGTTGTCGATATTTTTGTTACTCCAATGGATATTAGCCTTGTCATTAAGGAAGGTAGTCTCTTGTCGAGATTTTTTTTACTCCAATGGATGCTAGCCTTGTCATTATGGAAGGTAGTATATTGTCAAGATATTTTTTTACTCCAATGGATGGTAGCCTTGTCATTATGGAAGGTAGTCTGCAGTCGATATTTTTGTTACTCCAATGGATGGAAGCCTTGTCATTATGGAAGGTAGTCTGTTGTCGAGATTTTTTTTACTCCAATGGATGCTAGCCTTGTCATTATGGAAGGTAGTATATTGTCAATATTTTTTTTACTCCAATGGATGGTAGCTTTGTCATTATGGAAGGTAGTCTGGTGTCGAGATTTTTTTTAATTCAATGGATGGTAGCCTTGTCATTATGCAAGGTAGTTTGTTGTCGACATTTTTGTTACTCTAATGGATGGTAGCCTTGACATTATGGAACGTAGTCTGTTGTTGAGATTTTTGTTACTTCAATGGATGGTAGGCTTGTCATTATGGAAAGTAGTCTGTTATCGATATTTTTGTTTCTCCAATGGATGGTAGCCTTGTCGATATGGAAGGTAGTTTGTTGTTCAGATTTTTGTTACTCCAATGGATAGTAGCCTTGTCATTATGAAAGGTAGTCTATTGTCGAGATTTTTGTTATTCCATTGGATAGTAGCCTTGTTATTGTGGAAGGCAGTCTGTTGTCGAGATTTTTTTTACTCCAATGGATGGTAGCTTTGTCATTATGGAAGGTAGTCTATTGTCGAGATTTTTGTTACTACAATGGATGGTAGCTTTGTCTTTATGGAAGGTAGTCTTTTGTCAATATTTTTGTTACTCCAATGGATGGTAGCCTTGTCTTTATGGAAGGTAGTCTGTTGTCGATATTTTTGTTACTCCTATGGATGGTAGCCTTGTCATTATGGAAGGTAGTCTATTGTCGAGATCTTTGTTACTCAATGGATGGTAACCTTGTCTTTATGGAAGGTAGTCTGTGGTAGGGATTTTTGTTACTCTAATGGATGGTAGCCTTGTCATTATGGAAGAAAGTCTTTTTTCGAGATTTTTGTTACTCCAGTGGATGGTAGCCTTGTCATTATGGAACATGGTCTATTGTCGAGATTTTTGTTACTCCAATGGATGGTATCCTTGTTATTATGGAAGGTAGTCTGTTGTCGAGATTTTTGTTACTCCAATGGATGGTAGCCTTGTCATTATGGAAGGTAGTCTCTTGTCGAGATTTATTTTACACCAATGGATGCTAGCCTTGTCATTATGGAAGGTAGTATATTGTCAAGATTTTTTTTACTCCAATGGATGGTAGCCTTGTCATTATGGAAGGTAGTCTGTTGTCGATATTTTTGTTAGTCCAATGGATGGTAGCCTTGTCATTATGGAAGGTAGTTCGTTGTCGACATTTTTTTTACTCCAATGGATGCTAGCCTTGTCATTATGGAAGGTAGTATATTGTCAAGATTTTTTTTACTCCAATTGATGGTTGCCTTGTAATATGGAATGTAGTTTGTTGTCGATATCTTTGTTACTCAATGGATAGTAACCTTGTCATTATGGAAGGTAGTCTGTTGTGGACATTTTTGTTACTCTAATGGATGGTAGCCTTGACATTATGGAACATATTCTGTTGTCGAGATTTTTGTTACTTCAATGGATGGTAGGCTTGTCATTATGAAAAGTAGTGTGTTGTCAATATTTTTGTTACTCCAATGGATGGTAGCCTTGTCATTATGGAAGGTAGTTTGTTGTTCAGATTTTTGTTACTCCAATGGATGGTAGCCTTGTCATTATGAATGGTAGTCTATTTTCGAGATTTTCGTTATTCCATTGGATTGTAGCTTTGTTATTATGGAAGGTAGTCTGTTGTCGAGATTTATGTTATCATAATAGATGGTAATTTTGTCATTATGGAAGGTAGTTTGTTGTCGAGATTTTTTTTACTCCAATGGATGGTAGCTTTGTCATTATGGAAGGTAGTCTGTTGTCGAGATTTTTGTTACTGCAATGGTGGTAGCTTTGTCTTTATTGAAGGTAGTCTTTTGTCAATATTTTTGTTACTCCAATGGATGGTAGCGCTGTCTTTATGGAAGGTAGTCTGTTGTCGATATTTTTGTTACTCCTATGGATGGTAGCCTTGTCATTATGGAAGGTAGTCTATTGTCGAGATCTTTTTTACTTAATGGATGGTAGCCTTGTCATTATGGAAGGTAGTCTGTGGTAGAGATTTTTGTTACTCTAATGGATGGTAGCCTTGTCATTATGGAAGGAAGTATTTTGTCGAGATTTTTGTTACTCCAATGGATGGTAGCCTTGTCATTATGGACCATGGTCTACTGTCGAGATTTTTTTTACTCCAATGGATGGTATCCTTGTAATTATGGAAGGTAGTCTGTTGTCGAGATTTTTGTTACTCCAATGGATGGTAGCCTTGTCATTATGGAAGGTAGTCTGTTGTCCATATCTTTGTTACTCAATGGATAGTAGCCTTGTCATTATGGAAGGTAGTCTGTTGTCGAGATTTTTTTTACTCCAATGGATGGTAGCCTTGTCATTATGGAAGGTAGTCTATTGTCGACATTTTTGTTACTCTAATAAGTGGTAGCCTTGACATTATGGAACGTAGTCTGTTGTCGAAATTTTTGTTACTTCAATGGATGGTAGGCTAGTCATTATGGAAAGTAGTCTGTTATCGATATTTTTGTTTCTCCAATGGATGGTAGCCTTGTCATTATGGAAGGTAGTTTGTTGTTCAGATTTTTGTTACTCCAATGGATAGTAGCCTTGTCATTATGAAAGGTAGTCTATTGTCGAGATTTTTGTTATTCCATTGGATAGTAGCCTTGTTATTATGGAAGGCATTCTGTTGTCGAGATTTTTTTTACTCCAATGGATGGTAGCTTTGTCATTATGGAAGGTAGTTTATTGTCGAGATTTTTGTTACTGCAATGGATGGTAGATTTGTCTTTATGGAAGGTAGTCTTTTGTCAATATTTTTGTTACTCCAATGGATAGTAGCCTTGTCTTTGTGGAAGGTAGTCTGTTGTAGATATTTTTGTTACTCCTATGGATGGTAGCCTTGTCATTAGGGAAGGTAGTCTATTGTCGAGATCTTTGTTACTCAATGAATGGTAGCCTTGTCTTTATGGAAGGTAGTCTGTGGTAGGGATTTTTGTTACTCTAATGGATGGTAGCCTTGTCATTATGGAAGGAAGTCTTTTTTCGAGATTTTTGTTACTCCAGTGGATGGTAGTCTTGTCATTATGGAACATGGTCTATTGTCGAAATTTTTGTTACTCCAATGGATGGTATCCTTGTAAAAATGGAAGGTAGTCTGTTGTCGAGATTTTTGTTACTCCAATGGATGGTAGCCTTGTCATTATGGAAGGTAGTCTGTTGTCGAAATTTTTGTTACTCCAATGGATGGTAGCCTTGTCATTATGGAAGGTAGTCTCTTGTCGAGATTTATTTTACTCAAATGGATGCTAGCCTTGTCATTATGGAAGGTAGTATATTGTCAAGATTTTTTTTACTCCAATGGATGGTAGCCTTGTCATTATGGAAGGTAGTCTGTTGTCGATATTTTTATTAGTCCAATGGATGGTAGCCTTGTCATTATGGAAGGTAGTCCGTTGTCGAGATTTTTTTTACTCCAATGGATGCTAGCCTTGTCATTATGGAAGGTAGTATATTGTCAAGATTTTTTTTACTCCAATGGATGGTAGCCTTGTCATATGGAAGGTAGTTTGTTTTCGATATCTTTGTTACTCAATGGATAGTAGCCTTGTCATTATGGAAGGTAGTCTGTTGTCGACATTTTTGTTACTCTAATGGATGGTAGCCTTGACATTATGGAACATATTCTGTTGTCGAGATTTTTGTTACTTCAATGGATGGTTGGCTTGTCATTATAAAAAGTAGTTTGTTGTCAATATTTTTGTTACTCAAATGGATGGTAGCCTTGTCATTATGGAAGGTAGTTTGTTGTTCAGATTTTTTTTACTCCAATAGATGGTAGCCTTGTCATTATGAAAGGTAGAATATTTTCGAGATTTTCGTTATTCCATTGGATAGTAGCCTTGTTATTATGGAACGTAGTCTGTTGTCGAGATTTTGGTTATCCCAATAGATGGTAATTTTGTCATTATGGAAGGTAGTCTGTTGTCGAGATTTTTTTTACTCCAATGGATGGAAGATTTGTCATTATGGAAGGTAGTCTGTTGTCGAGATTTTTGTTACTGCAATGGATGGTAGCTTTGTCTTTATGGAAGGTAGTCTTTTGTCAATATTTTTGTTACTCCAATGGATGGTAGCCTTGTCTTTATGGAAGGTAGTCTGTTGTCGATATTTTTATTACTCCTATGGATGGTAGCCTTGTCATTATGGAAGGTAGTCTATTGTCGAGATCTTTTTTACTCAATGGATGGTAGCCTTGGCATTATGGAAGGTAGTCTGTGGTATAGATTTTTGTTACTCTAATGAATGGTAGCCTTGTCATTATAGAAGGAAGTCTTTTGTCGAGATTTTTGTTACTCCAATGGATGGTAGCCTTGTCATTATGGACCATGGTCTATTGTCGAGATTTTTATTACTCCAATGGATGGTATCCTTCTAATTATGAAAGGTAGACTGTTGTCGAGATTTTTGTTACTCCAATGGATGGTAGCCTTGTCATTATGGAAGGTAGTATATTATCGATATCTTTGTTACTCCAATGGATGGTAGCCTTGTCATTATGGAAGGTAGTCTGTTGTCGAGATTTTTTTTACTGCAATGGATGGTAGCCTTGTCATTATGGAAGGAAGTTTGTTGTCGATATCTTTGTTACTCAATGGATAATATCCTTGTCATTATGCAAGGTAGTCTGTTGTTGATATTTTTTTTACTCCAACGTATGGTAGCCTTGTCATTATGGAAGGTAGTCTGTTGTCGACATTTTTGTTACTCTAATGGATGGTAGCCTTGACATTATGGAACGTAGTCTGTTGTCGAGATTTTTGTTACTTCAATGGATGGTAGGCTTGTCATTATGGAAAGTAGTTTGTTGTCGATATTTTTGTTACTCCAATGGATGGTAGCCTTGTCATTATGGAAGGTAGTTTGTTGTTTAGATTTTTGTTACTCCAATGGATGGTAGCCTTGTCATTATGAAAGGTAGTCTATTGTCGAGATTTTCGTTATTCCATTGGATAATAGCCTTACTATTATGGAAGGTAGTCTGTTTTTGAGATTTTTGTTATCCCAATAGATGGTAACCTTGTCATTATGGAAGGTAGTCTGTTGTCGAGATTTTTGTTACTGCAATGGATGGTAGCTTTGTCTTTATGGAAGGTAGTCTTTTGTCAATATTTTTGTTAGTCCAATGGATGGTAGCCTTGTCTTTATGGAAGGTAGTCTGTTGTCGATATTTGTGGTACTCCTATGGATGGTAACCTTGTCATTATGGAAGGTAGTCTATTGTCGAGATCTTTGTTACTCAATGGATGGTAGCCTTGTCATTATGGAACGTAGTCTGTGGTAGAGACTTTTGTTACTCTAATTGATGGTAGCCTTTTCATTATGGAAGGAAGTCTTTTGTCGAGATTTTTGTTACTCCAATGGATGGTAGCCTTGTCATTATGGACCATGGTCTATTGTCAAGATTTTTTTTACTCCAATGGATGGTATCCTTGTAATTATGAAAGGTAGTCTGTTGTCGAGATTTTTGTTACTCCAATGGATGGTGGCCTTGTCATTATGGAAAGTAGTTTGTTGTCGATATCTTTGTTACTCAATGGATAGTAGCCTTGTCATTATGGAAGGTAGTCTGTTGTTGAGAATTTTTTTACTCCAATGTATGGTATCCTTGTCATTATGGAAGGTAGTCCCTTGTCGACATTTTTGTTACTCTAATGGATGGTAGCCTTGACATTATGGAACGTAGTCTGTTGTCGAGATTTTTGTTACTTCAATGGATGGTAGGCTTGTCATTATGGAAAGTAGTTTGTTGTCGATATTTTTGTTACTCCAATGGATGGTAGCCTTGTCATTATGGAAGGTAGTTTGTTGTTCAGATTTTTGTTACTCCAATGGATGGTAGCCTTGTCATTATGAAAGGTAGTTTATTGTCGAGATTTTTGTTATCCATTGGTTAGTAGCCTTGTTATTATGGAAGGTAGTCTGTTGTCGAGATTTTTGTTATCCCAATGGATGGTAACCTTGTCATTATGGAAGGTAGTAGGTTGTCGAGATTTTTTTTACTCCAATGGATGGTAGCTTTGTCATTATGGAAGGTAGTTTGTTGTCGAGATTTTTGTTACTGCAATGGATGGTAGCTTTGTCTTTATGGAAGGTAGTCTTTTGTCAATATTTTTGTTACTCCAATGGATGGTAGCCTTGTCTTTAAGAAAGATAGTTTGTTGTCGATATTTTTGTTACTCCTATGGATGGTAGCCTTGTCATTATGGAAGGTAGTCTATTGTCGAGATCTTTGTTACTCAATGGATGGTAGCCTTGTCATTACGGAAGGTAGTCTGTGGCAGAGATTTTTGTTACTCTAATGGATGGTAGCCTTGTCATTATGGAAGGAAGTCTTTTGTCGAGATTTTTGTTACTCCAATGGATTGTAGCCTTGTCATTATGGACCATGGTCTATTATCGAGATTTTTTTTACTCCAATGGATGGTATCCTTGTAATTTTGGAAGGTAGTCTGTTGTCGAGATTTTTGTTACTCCAATGGATGGTAGCCTTCTCATTATGGAAGGTAATCTGCTATCGATATTTTTCTTACTCTAATGGATGGTAGCCTTGTCTTTATGGAAGGTAGTCTGTTGTCGAGATTTTTTTTACTCCAATGGATGCTAGCCTTATCATTATGTAAGGTAGTATATTGTCAACATTTTTTTACTCCAATGGATGGTAGCCTTGTCATATTGAAGGTAGTTTGTTGTCGATATCTTTGTTACTCAATGGATAGTAGCCTTGTCATTATGGAAGGTAGTCTGTTGTCTAGATTTTTTTTACTCCAATGGATGGTAGCCTTGTTATTATGGAAGGTAGTCTGTTGTCGACATTTTTGTTATTCTAATGGATGGTAGCCTTGACATTATGGAACGTAGTCTGTTGTCGAGATTTTTGTTACTTCAATGGATGGTAGGCTTGTCATTATGGAAAGTAGTATGTTGTCGATATTTTTGTTACTCCAATGGATGGTAGCCTTTTCATTATGGAAGGTAGTTTGTTGTTCATATTTTTGTTACTCCAAAGGATGGTAGCCTTTTCATTATGAAAGGTAGTCTATTGTTGAGATTTTTGTTATTCCATTGGATAGTAGCCTTGTCATTATGGAAGGTAGTCTGTTGTCTAGATTTTTTTTACTCCAATGGATGCTAGCCTTATCATTATGGAAGTTAGTGTGCTGTCTTGATTTTTGTTACTGCAATGGATGATAGCTTTGTCTTTATGGAAGGTAGTCTTTTGTCAATATTTTTGTTACTCCAATGGATGGTAGCCTTGTCTTTATGGAAGGTAGTCTATTGTTGATATTTTTTTTACTCCTATGGATGGTAGCCTTGTCATTATGGAAGGTAGTCTGTTGTCGAGATCTTTGTTACTCAATGGATGGTAGCCTTGTCATTATGGAAGGTAGTCTGTGGTAGATATTTTTGTTACTATAATGGATGGTAGCCTTGTCATTATGGAAGGAAGTCTTTTGTCGAGATTTTTGTTACTCCAATGGATGGTAGCCTTGTCATTATGGACCATGGTCTATTGTCGAGATCTTTGTTACTCAATGGATGGTAGCCTTGTCATTATGGAAGGTTGTCTGTGGTAGAGATTTTTGTTACTCTAATGGATGGTAGCCTTGTCATTATGGAAGGAAGTCTTTTGTCGAGATTTTTGTTACTCCAAGGGATGATAGCCTTGTCATTATGGAAGCAAGTCTTTTGTAGAGATTTAAGTTACTCCAACGGATGGTAGCCTTGTCATTATGGATCGTGGTCTATTGTCAAGATTTTTGTTACTCCAATGGATGGTATCCTTATAATTATGGAAGGTAGTCTGTTGTCGAGATTTTTTTTACTCCAACGGATGGTAGCCTTTTCATATGTAAGGTAGTCTGTTGTCGAGATTTTTTACTCCAATGGATGGTATCCTTGTCATTATGGAAGGTAGTCTGTTTTTGATATCTTTGTTACTCAATGGATGGTAGCCTTGTTATTATGGAAGGTAGTCTGTTGTAGATATCTTTGTTACTCAATGGATGCTAGCCTTGTCATTATGGAAGGTAGTCTTTTGTCGAGATTTTTTTTACTACAATGGATGGTAGCCTTGTCTTTATGGAAGGTATTCTGTTGTCGATATTTTTGTTACTCCAATGGATGGTAGCCTTGTCTTTATGGAGGGTAGTCTGTTGTCGATATTTTTATTACTCCTATGGATGGTAGCCTTGTCATTATGGAAGGTAGTCTATTGTCGAGATCTTTATTACTCAATGGATGGTAGCCTTCTCATTATGGAAGGTAGTCTGTGGTAGAGATTTTTGTTACTCTAATGGATGGAAGCCTTGTCATTATGGAAGGAAGTCTTTTGTCGAGATTTTTGTTACTCCAATGGATGATAGCCTTTTCATTATGGACCGTGGTCTATTGTCGAGATTTTTGTTACTCCAATGGATGGTATCCTTGTAATTATGGAAGTAAGTCTATTGTCGAGATTTTTGTTACTCCAATGGATGGTAGCCTTGTCATTATGGAAGGTAGTCTGCTGTCGATATTTTTGTTACTCCAATGGATGGTAGCCTTGTCATTATGGAAGGTAGTCTATTGTCGAGATTTTTTTTACTCCAATGGATGCTAGCCTTGTCATTATGGAAGGTAGTATATTGTCAAGATTTTTTTTACTCCAATGGATGGTAGCCTTGTCATATGGAAAGTAGTTTATTGTCGAGATTTTTTTTACTGCAATGGATGGTAGCCTTGTCATTATGGAAGGTAGTCTATTGTCGATATCTTTGTTACTCAATGGATGGTAGCCTTGTCATTATGGAAGGTAGTTTGTTGTCGAGATTTTTTTTACTCCAATGGATGGTAGCCTTGTCATTATGGAAGGTAGTTTGTTGTCGAGATTTTTATTACTCTAATGGATGGTAGCCTTGATATTATGGAATTTAGTCTGTTGTCGAGATTTTTGTTACTTCAATGGATGGTAGGCTTGTCATTATGGAATGTAGTCTGTTGTCAATATTTTTGTTACTCCAATGGATGGTAGCCTTGTCATTATGGAAGGTAGTTTGTTGTTTATATTTTTTTACTCCAATGGATGGTAGCCTTGTCATTATGGAAGGTAGTCTGTTGTCGATAATTTTGTTACTCCAATGGATGGTATCCTTGTCATTATGGAAGGTAGTCTGTTGTCGAGAATTTTTTTACTCCAATGGATGCTAGCCTTGTCATTATGGAAGGTAGTATACTGTCAAGATTTGTTTTACTCCAATGGATGGTAGCCTTGTCATATGGAAGGTAGTTTGTTGTCGAGATTTTTTTTACTGCAATGGATGGTAGCCTTGTCATTATGGAAGGTAGTCTGTTGTCGAGATTTTTTTTACTCCAATGGATGGTATCCTTGTTATTATGGAAGGTAGTCTGTTGTCGACATTTTTGTTATTCTAATGGATGGTAGCCTTGACATTATGGAACGTAGTCTGTTGTCGAGATTTTTGTTACTTCAATGGATGGTAGGCTTGTCATTATGGAAAGTAGTCTGTTGTCGATATTTTTGTTACTCCAATGGATGGTAGCCTTGTCATTATGGAACGTAGTTTGTTGTTCAGATTTTTGTTACTCCAATGGATGGTAGCCTTTTCATTATGAAAGGTAGTCTATTGTTGAGATTTTTGTTATTCCATTGGATAGTAGCCTTGTCATTATGGAAGGTAGTCTGTTGTCTAGATTTTTTTTACTCTAATGGATGCTAGCCTTGTCATTATGGAAGGTAGTGTGCTGTCGAGATTTTTGTTACTGCAATGGATGGTAGCTTTGTCTTTATGGAAGGTAGTCTTTTGTCAATATTTTTGTTACTCCAATGGATGGTAGCCTTGTCTTTATGGAAGGTAGTCTATTGTTGATATTTTTGTTACTCCTATGGATGGTAGCCTTGTCATTATGGAAGGTAGTCTGTTGTCGAGATCTTTGTTACTCAATGGATGGTAGCCTTGTCATTATGGAAGGTAGTCTGTGGTAGAAATTTTTGTTACTATAATGGATGGTAGCCTTGTCATTATGGAAGGAAGTCTTTTGTCGAGATTTTTGTTACTCCAATGGATGGTAGCCTTGTCATTATGGACCATTGTCTATTGTCGAGATCTTTGTTACTCAATGGATGGTAGCCTTGTCATTATGCAAGGTTGTTTGTGGTAGAGGTTTTTGTTACTCTAATGGATGGTAGCCTTGTCATTATGGAAGGAAGTCTTTTGTCGTGATTTTTGTTACTCCAAGGGATGATAGCCTTGTCATTATGGAAGCAAGTCTTTTGTCGAGATTTTTGTTACTCCAATGGATGGTAGCCTTGTCATTATGGATCGTGGTCTATTGTCAAGATTTTTGTTACTCCAATGGATGGTATCCTTATAATTATGGAAGGTAGTCTGTTGTCGAGATTTTTTTTACTCCAATGGATGGTAGCCTTTTCATATGTAAGGTAGTCTGTTGTCGAGATTTTTTACTCCAATGGATGGTATCCTTGTCATTATGGAAGGTAGTCTATTTTTGATATCTTTGTTACTCAATGGATGGTAGCCTTGTTATTATGGAAGGTAGTCTGTTGTCGATATCTTTGTTACTCAATGGATGTTAGCCTTGTCATTATGGAAGGTAGTCTTTTGTCGAGATTTTTTTTACTACAATGGATGGTAGCCTTGTCTTTATGGAAGGTATTCTATTGTCGATATTTTTGTTACTCCAATGGATGGTAGCCTTGTCTTTATGGAGGGTAGTCTGTTGTCGATATTTTTATTACTCCTATGGATGGTAGCCTTGTCATTATGGAAGGTAGTCTATTGTCGAGATCTTTATTACTCAATGGATGGTAGCCTTCTCATTATGGAAGGTAGTCTGTGGTAGAGATTTTTGTTACTCTAATGGATGGTAGCCTTGTCATTATGGAAGGAAGTCTTTTGTCGATATTTTTGTTACTCCAATGGATGGTAGCCTTTTCATTATGGACCGTGGTCTATTGTCGAGATTTTTGTTACTCCAATGGATGGTATCCTTGTAATTATGGAAGGTAGTCTATTGTTGAGATTTTTGTTACTCCAATGGATGGTAGCCTTGTCATTATGGAAGGTAGTCTGCTGTCGATATTTTTGTTACTCCAATGGATGGTAGCCTTGTCATTATGGAAGGTAGTCTATTGTCGAGATTTTTGTTACTCCAATGGATGGTAGCCTTGTCATTATGGAAGGTAGTCTGTTGTCGATATTTTTTTTACTCCAATGGATGCTAGCCTTGTCATTATGGAAGGTAGTATATTGTCAAGATTTTTTTTACTCCAATGGATGGTAGCCTTGTCATATGGAAGGTAGTTTATTGTCGAGATTTTTTTTACTGCAATGGATGGTAGCCTTGTCATTATGGAAGGTAGTCTATTGTCGATATCTTTGTTACTCAATGGATGGTAGCCTTGTCATTATGGAAGGTAGTTTGTTGTCGAGATTTTTTTTACTCCAATGGATGGTAGCCTTGTCATTATGGAAGGTAGTCTGTTGTCGAGATTTTTGTTACTCTAATGGATGGTAGCCTTGATATTATGGAATGTAGTCTGTTGTCGAGATTTTTGTTACTTCAATGGATGGTAGGCTTGTCATTATGGAACATAGTTTGTTGTCAATATTTTTGTTACTCCAATGGATGGTATCCTTGTCATTATGGAAGGTAGTTTGTTGTTTATATTTTTTTACTCCAATGGATGGTAGCCTTGTCATTATGGAAGGTAGTCTGTTGTCGATAATTTTGTTACTCCAATGGATGGTATCCTTGTCATTATGGAAGGTAGTCTGTTGTCGAGAATATTTTTACTCCAATGGATGCTAGCCTTGTCATTATGGAAGGTAGTATACTATCAAGATTTGTTTTACTCCAATGGATGGTAGCCTTGTCATATGGAAGGTAGTTTGTTGTCGAGATTTTTTTTACTGCAATGGATGGTAGCCTTGTCATTATGGAAGGTAGTCTGTTGTCGATATCTTTGTTACTCAATGGAAAGTAGCCTTGTCATTATTGAAGGGAGTTTGTTGTCGAGATTTTTTTTACTCCAATGGATGGTAGCCTTGTCATTATGGAAGGTACTTTGTTGTCGACATTTTTGTTACTCTAATGGATGGTAGCCTTGACATTATGGAACATAGTTTGTTGTCGAGATTTTTGTTACTTCAATGGATGGTAGGCTTGTCATTATGGAAAGTAGTCTGTTGTGGATATTTTTGTTACTCCAATGGATGGTAGCCTTGTCATTTTGGAAGGTAGTTTGCTGTTCAGATTTTTGTTACTTCAATGGATGGTAGCCTTGTCATTATGAAAGGTATTTTGTTGTCGAGAGTTTTGTTACTACAATAGATGGTAGCCTTGTCGTTATGGAAGGTAGTCTGTTGTCGATATTTTTTTTATTCCAATGGATGGTAGCCTTCTCTTTATGGAAGGTAGTCTATTGTCGAGATCTTTGTTACTCAATGGATGGTAGCCTTGTCATTATAGAATGTAGTCTGTGGTAGAGATTTTTGTTACTCTAATGGATGGTAGCCTTATCATTATGGAAGGAAGTCTATTGTCGAGATTTTTGTTACTCCAATGGATGGTAGCCTTGTCATTATGGACCGATGTCTATTGTCGAGATTTTTGTTACTCCAATGGATGGTATCCTTTTAATTATGGAAGGAAGTCTTTTGTCGAGATTTTTGTTACCCCACTGGATGATAGCCTTCTCATTATGGACCGTGGGCTATTGTCGAGATTTTTGTTACTCCAATGGATGGTATCCTTGTAATTATGGAAGGTAGTCTCTTGTCGAGATTTTTGTTACTCCAATGGATGGTAGCCTTGTCATATGGAAGGTAGTTTTTTATCGAGATTTTTTTTTACTGCAATGGATGGTAGCCTTGTCATTATGGAAGGTAGTTTGTTGTCGATATCTTTGTTACTCAATGGATGGTAGCCTTGTCATTATGGAAGGTAGTCTGTTGTCGAGATTTTTTTTACTCCAATGGATGGTTGCCTTGTCATTATGGAAGGTAGTTTGTTGTCGATATCTTTGTTACTCAATGGATGGTAGCCTTGTCATTATGGAAGGTAGTCTGTTGTCGAGATATTTTTTACTCCAATGGATGGTAGCCTTATCATTATGGAAGGTAGTCTGTTGTCGAGATTTTTTTTACTCCAATGGATGGTAGCCTTGTCATTATGGAAGGTAGTTTGTTGTCGAGATTTTTGTTACTACAATGGATGGTAGCCTTGTCGTTATGGAAGGTAGTCTGCTGTCGATATTTTTGTTACTCCAATGGATGGTATCCTTTTAATTATGGAAGGAAGTCTTTTGTCGAGATTTTTGTTACCCCACTGGATGATAGCCTTCTCATTATGGACTGTGGGCTATTGTCGAGATTTTTGTTACTCCAATGGATGGTATCCTTGTAATTATGGAAGGTAGTCTCTTGTCGAGATTTTTGTTACTCCAATGGATGGTAGCCTTGTCATATGGAAGGTAGTTTTTTATCGAGATTTTTTTTTACTGCAATGGATGGTAGCCTTGTCATTATGGAAGGTAGTTTGTTGTCGATATCTTTGTTACTCAATGGATGGTAGCCTTGTCATTATGGAAGGTAGTCTGTTGTCGAGATTTTTTTTACTCCAATGGATGGTTGCCTTGTCATTATGGAAGGTAGTTTGTTGTCGATATCTTTGTTACTCAATGGATGGTAGCCTTGTCATTATGGAAGGTAGTCTGTTGTCGAGATATTTTTTACTCCAATGGATGGTAGCCTTATCATTATGGAAGGTAGTCTGTTGTCGAGATTTTTTTTACTCCAATGGATGGTAGCCTTGTCATTATGGAAGGTAGTTTGTTGTCGAGATTTTTGTTACTACAATGGATGGTAGCCTTGTCGTTATGGAAGGTAGTCTGCTGTCGATATTTTTGTTACTCCAATGGATGGTATCCTTTTAATTATGGAAGGAAGTCTTTTGTCGAGATTTTTGTTACCCCACTGGATGATAGCCTTCTCATTATGGACTGTGGGCTATTGTCGAGATTTTTGTTACTCCAATGGATGGTATCCTTGTAATTATGGAAGGTAGTCTCTTGTCGAGATTTTTGTTACTCCAATGGATGGTAGCCTTGTCATATGGAAGGTAGTTTTTTATCGAGATTTTTTTTTACTGCAATGGATGGTAGCCTTGTCATTATGGAAGGTAGTTTGTTGTCGATATCTTTGTTACTCAATGGATGGTAGCCTTGTCATTATGGAAGGTAGTCTGTTGTCGAGATTTTTTTTACTCCAATGGATGGTTGCCTTGTCATTATGGAAGGTAGTTTGTTGTCGATATCTTTGTTACTCAATGGATGGTAGCCTTGTCATTATGGAAGGTAGTCTGTTGTCGAGATATTTTTTACTCCAATGGATCGTAGCCTGATCATTATGGAAGGTAGTCTGTTGTCGAGATTTTTTTTACTCCAATGGATGGTAGCCTTGTCATTATGAAAGGTAGTTTGTTGTCGAGATTTTTGTTACTACAATGGATGGTAGCCTTGTCGTTATGGAAGGTAGTCTGCTATCGATATTTTTGTTACTCCAATGGATGGTAGCCTTCTCTTTATGGAAGGTAGTCTGTTGTCGATATTTTTGTTACTCATATGGATGGTAGCCTTGTCATTATGGAAGGTAGTCTATTGTCGAGATCTTTGTTACTCAATGGATGGCAGCCTTATCATTATAGAATGTAGTCTGTGGTAGATATTTTTGTTACTCTAATGGATGGTAGCCTTATCATTATGGAAGGAAGTCTATTTTCGAGATTTTTGTTACTCCAATGGATGGTAGCCTTGTAATTATGGAAGGAAGTCTTTTGTCGAGATTTTTTTTACTCCAATGGATGGTATCCTTGTAATTATGGAAGGTAGTCTGTTGTCGAGATTTTTGTTACTCCAATGGATGGTAGCCTTGTCATATGGAAGGTAGTTTGTTATCGAGATTTTTTTTTACTGCAATGGATGGTAGCCTTGTCATTATGGAAGGTAGTTTGTTGTCGATATCTTTGTTACTCAATGGATGGTAGCCTTGTCATTATGGAAGGTAGTCTATTGTCGATATTTTTTTTACTCCAATGGATGGTTGCCTTGTCATTATGGAAGGTAGTTTGTTGTCGATATCTTTGTTACTCAATGGATGGTAGCCTTGTCATTATGGAAGGTAGTCTGTTGTCGAGATATTTTTTACTCCAATGGATGGTAGCCTTATCATTATGGAAGGTAGTCTGTTGTCGAGATTTTTTTTACTCCAATGGATGGTAGCCTTGTCATTATGGAAGGTAGTTTGTTGTCGACATTTTTGTTACTCTAATGGATGGTAGCCTTGACATTATGGAACATAGTTTGTTGTCGAGATTTTTGTTACTTCAATGGATGGTAGGCTTGTCATTATGGAAATTAGTCTGTTGTGGATATTTTTGTTACTCCAATGGATGGTAGCCTTGTCATTTTGGAAGGTAGTTTGCTGTTCAGATTTTTGTTACTTCAATGGATGGTAGCCTTGTCAATATGAAAGGTATTTTGTTGTCGAGAGTTTTGTTACTACAATAGATGGTAGCCTTGTCGTTATGGAAGGTAGTCTGCTGTCGATATTTTTTTTATTCCAATGGATGGTAGCCTTCTCTTTATGGAAGGTAGTCTATTGTCGAGATCTTTGTTACTCAATGGATGGTAGGCTTGTCATTATAGAATGTAGTCTGTGGTAGAGATTTTTGTTACTATAATGGATGGTAGCCTTATCATTATGGAAGGAAGTCTATTGTCGAGATTTTTGTTACTCCAATGGATGGTAGCCTTGTCATTATGGACCGATGTCTATTGTCGAGATTTTTGTTACTCCAATGGATGGTATCCTTTTAATTATGGAAGGAAGTCTTTTGTCGAGATTTTTGTTACCCCACTGGATGATAGCCTTCTCATTATGGACCGTGGGCTATTGTCGAGATTTTTGTTACTCCAATGGATGGTATCCTTGTAATTATGGAAGGTAGTCTCTTGTCGAGATTTTTGTTACTCCAATGGATGGTAGCCTTGTCATATGGAAGGTAGTTTTTTATCGAGATTTTTTTTTACTGCAATGGATGGTAGCCTTGTCATTATGGAAGGCAGTTTGTTGTCGATATCTTTGTTACTCAATGGATGGTAGCCTTGTCATTATGGAAGGTAGTCTGTTGTCGAGATTTTTTTTACTCCAATGGATGGTTGCCTTGTCATTATGGAAGGTAGTTTGTTATCGATATCTTTGTTACTCAATGGATGGTAGCCTTGTCATTATGGAAGGTAGTCTATTGTCGAGATATTTTTTACTCCAATGGATGGTAGCCTTATCATTATGGAAGGTAGTCTGTTGTCGAGATTTTTTTTACTCCAATGGATGGTAGCCTTGTCATTATGAAAGGTAGTTTGTTGTCGAGATTTTTGTTACTACAATGGATGGTAGCCTTGTCGTTATGGAAGGTAGTCTGCTGTCGATATTTTTGTTACTCCAATGGATGGTAGCCTTCTCTTTATTTAAGGTAGTCTGTTATCGATATTTTTGTTACTCATATGGATGGTAGCCTTGTCATTATGGAAGGTAGTCTATTGTCGAGATCTTTGTTACTCAATGGATGGCAGCCTTATCATTATAGAATGTAGTCTGTGGTAGATATTTTTGTTACTCTAATGGATGGTAGCCTTATCATTATGGAAGGAAGTCTATTGTCGAGATTTTTGTTACTCCAATGGATGGTAGCCTTGTAATTATGGAAGGAAGTCTTTTGTCGAGATTTTTTTTACTCCAATGGATGGTATCCTTGTAATTATGGAAGGTAGTCTGTTGTCGAGATTTTTGTTACTCCAATGGATGGTAGCCTTGTCATATGGAAGGTAGTCTGCTGTCGATATTTTTTTTATTCCAATGGATGGTAGCCTTCTCTTTATGGAAGGTAGTCTATTGTCGAGATCTTTGTTACTCAATGGATGGTAGCCTTGTCATTATAGAATGTAGTCTGTGGTAGAGATTTTTGTTACTCTAATGGATGGTAGCCTTATCATTATGGAAGGAAGTCTATTGTCGAGATTTTTGTTACTCCAATGGATGGTAGCCTTGTCATTATGGACCGATGTCTATTGTCGAGATTTTTGTTACTCCAATGGATGGTATCCTTTTAATTATGGAAGGAAGTCTTTTGTCGAGATTTTTGTTACCCCACTGGATGATAGCCTTCTCATTATGGACCGTGGGCTATTGTCGAGATTTTTGTTACTCCAATGGATGGTATCCTTGTAATTATGGAAGGTAGTCTCTTGTCGAGATTTTTGTTACTCCAATGGATGGTAGCCTTGTCATATGGAAGGTAGTTTTTTATCGAGATTTTTTTTTACTGCAATGGATGGTAGCCTTGTCATTATGGAAGGTAGTTTGTTGTCGATATCTTTGTTACTCAATGGATGGTAGCCTTGTCATTATGGAAGGTAGTCTGTTGTCGAGATTTTTTTTACTCCAATGGATGGTTGCCTTGTCATTATGGAAGGTAGTTTGTTGTCGATATCTTTGTTACTCAATGGATGGTAGCCTTGTCATTATGGAAGGTAGTCTGTTGTCGAGATATTTTTTACTCCAATGGATGGTAGCCTTATCATTATGGAAGGTAGTCTGTTGTCGAGATTTTTTTTACTCCAATGGATGGTAGCCTTGTCATTATGGAAGGTAGTTTGTTGTCGAGATTTTTGTTACTACAATGGATGGTAGCCTTGTCGTTATGGAAGGTAGTCTGCTGTCGATATTTTTGTTACTCCAATGGATGGTATCCTTTTAATTATGGAAGGAAGTCTTTTGTCGAGATTTTTGTTACCCCACTGGATGATAGCCTTCTCATTATGGACTGTGGGCTATTGTCGAGATTTTTGTTACTCCAATGGATGGTATCCTTGTAATTATGGAAGGTAGTCTCTTGTCGAGATTTTTGTTACTCCAATGGATGGTAGCCTTGTCATATGGAAGGTAGTTTTTTATCGAGATTTTTTTTTACTGCAATGGATGGTAGCCTTGTCATTATGGAAGGTAGTTTGTTGTCGATATCTTTGTTACTCAATGGATGGTAGCCTTGTCATTATGGAAGGTAGTCTGTTGTCGAGATTTTTTTTACTCCAATGGATGGTTGCCTTGTCATTATGGAAGGTAGTTTGTTGTCGATATCTTTGTTACTCAATGGATGGTAGCCTTGTCATTATGGAAGGTAGTCTGTTGTCGAGATATTTTTTACTCCAATGGATGGTAGCCTTATCATTATGGAAGGTAGTCTGTTGTCGAGATTTTTTTTACTCCAATGGATGGTAGCCTTGTCATTATGGAAGGTAGTTTGTTGTCGAGATTTTTGTTACTACAATGGATGGTAGCCTTGTCGTTATGGAAGGTAGTCTGCTGTCGATATTTTTGTTACTCCAATGGATGGTATCCTTTTAATTATGGAAGGAAGTCTTTTGTCGAGATTTTTGTTACCCCACTGGATGATAGCCTTCTCATTATGGACTGTGGGCTATTGTCGAGATTTTTGTTACTCCAATGGATGGTATCCTTGTAATTATGGAAGGTAGTCTCTTGTCGAGATTTTTGTTACTCCAATGGATGGTAGCCTTGTCATATGGAAGGTAGTTTTTTATCGAGATTTTTTTTTACTGCAATGGATGGTAGCCTTGTCATTATGGAAGGTAGTTTGTTGTCGATATCTTTGTTACTCAATGGATGGTAGCCTTGTCATTATGGAAGGTAGTCTGTTGTCGAGATTTTTTTTACTCCAATGGATGGTTGCCTTGTCATTATGGAAGGTAGTTTGTTGTCGATATCTTTGTTACTCAATGGATGGTAGCCTTGTCATTATGGAAGGTAGTCTGTTGTCGAGATATTTTTTACTCCAATGGATCGTAGCCTGATCATTATGGAAGGTAGTCTGTTGTCGAGATTTTTTTTACTCCAATGGATGGTAGCCTTGTCATTATGAAAGGTAGTTTGTTGTCGAGATTTTTGTTACTACAATGGATGGTAGCCTTGTCGTTATGGAAGGTAGTCTGCTATCGATATTTTTGTTACTCCAATGGATGGTAGCCTTCTCTTTATGGAAGGTAGTCTGTTGTCGATATTTTTGTTACTCATATGGATGGTAGCCTTGTCATTATGGAAGGTAGTCTATTGTCGAGATCTTTGTTACTCAATGGATGGCAGCCTTATCATTATAGAATGTAGTCTGTGGTAGATATTTTTGTTACTCTAATGGATGGTAGCCTTATCATTATGGAAGGAAGTCTATTTTCGAGATTTTTGTTACTCCAATGGATGGTAGCCTTGTAATTATGGAAGGAAGTCTTTTGTCGAGATTTTTTTTACTCCAATGGATGGTATCCTTGTAATTATGGAAGGTAGTCTGTTGTCGAGATTTTTGTTACTCCAATGGATGGTAGCCTTGTCATATGGAAGGTAGTTTGTTATCGAGATTTTTTTTTACTGCAATGGATGGTAGCCTTGTCATTATGGAAGGTAGTTTGTTGTCGATATCTTTGTTACTCAATGGATGGTAGCCTTGTCATTATGGAAGGTAGTCTGTTGTCGATATTTTTTTTACTCCAATGGATGGTTGCCTTGTCATTATGGAAGGTAGTTTGTTGTCGATATCTTTGTTACTCAATGGATGGTAGCCTTGTCATTATGGAAGGTAGTCTGTTGTCGAGATATTTTTTACTCCAATGGATGGTAGCCTTATCATTATGGAAGGTAGTCTGTTGTCGAGATTTTTTTTACTCCAATGGATGGTAGCCTTGTCATTATGGAAGGTAGTTTGTTGTCGACATTTTTGTTACTCTAATGGATGGTAGCCTTGACATTATGGAACATAGTTTGTTGTCGAGATTTTTGTTACTTCAATGGATGGTAGGCTTGTCATTATGGAAATTAGTCTGTTGTGGATATTTTTGTTACTCCAATGGATGGTAGCCTTGTCATTTTGGAAGGTAGTTTGCTGTTCAGATTTTTGTTACTTCAATGGATGGTAGCCTTGTCAATATGAAAGGTATTTTGTTGTCGAGAGTTTTGTTACTACAATAGATGGTAGCCTTGTCGTTATGGAAGGTAGTCTGCTGTCGATATTTTTTTTATTCCAATGGATGGTAGCCTTCTCTTTATGGAAGGTAGTCTATTGTCGAGATCTTTGTTACTCAATGGATGGTAGGCTTGTCATTATAGAATGTAGTCTGTGGTAGAGATTTTTGTTACTATAATGGATGGTAGCCTTATCATTATGGAAGGAAGTCTATTGTCGAGATTTTTGTTACTCCAATGGATGGTAGCCTTGTCATTATGGACCGATGTCTATTGTCGAGATTTTTGTTACTCCAATGGATGGTATCCTTTTAATTATGGAAGGAAGTCTTTTGTCGAGATTTTTGTTACCCCACTGGATGATAGCCTTCTCATTATGGACCGTGGGCTATTGTCGAGATTTTTGTTACTCCAATGGATGGTATCCTTGTAATTATGGAAGGTAGTCTCTTGTCGAGATTTTTGTTACTCCAATGGATGGTAGCCTTGTCATATGGAAGGTAGTTTTTTATCGAGATTTTTTTTTACTGCAATGGATGGTAGCCTTGTCATTATGGAAGGCAGTTTGTTGTCGATATCTTTGTTACTCAATGGATGGTAGCCTTGTCATTATGGAAGGTAGTCTGTTGTCGAGATTTTTTTTACTCCAATGGATGGTTGCCTTGTCATTATGGAAGGTAGTTTGTTATCGATATCTTTGTTACTCAATGGATGGTAGCCTTGTCATTATGGAAGGTAGTCTATTGTCGAGATATTTTTTACTCCAATGGATGGTAGCCTTATCATTATGGAAGGTAGTCTGTTGTCGAGATTTTTTTTACTCCAATGGATGGTAGCCTTGTCATTATGAAAGGTAGTTTGTTGTCGAGATTTTTGTTACTACAATGGATGGTAGCCTTGTCGTTATGGAAGGTAGTCTGCTGTCGATATTTTTGTTACTCCAATGGATGGTAGCCTTCTCTTTATGGAAGGTAGTCTGTTATCGATATTTTTGTTACTCATATGGATGGTAGCCTTGTCATTATGGAAGGTAGTCTATTGTCGAGATCTTTGTTACTCAATGGATGGCAGCCTTATCATTATAGAATGTAGTCTGTGGTAGATATTTTTGTTACTCTAATGGATGGTAGCCTTATCATTATGGAAGGAAGTCTATTGTCGAGATTTTTGTTACTCCAATGGATGGTAGCCTTGTAATTATGGAAGGAAGTCTTTTGTCGAGATTTTTTTTACTCCAATGGATGGTATCCTTGTAATTATGGAAGGTAGTCTGTTGTCGAGATTTTTGTTACTCCAATGGATGGTAGCCTTGTCATATGGAAGGTAGTTTGTTATCGAGATTTTTTTTTACTGCAATGGATGGTAGCCTTGTCATTATGGAAGGTAGTTTGTTGTCGATATCTTTGTTACTCAATGGATGGTAGCCTTGTCATTATGGAAGGTAGTCTGTTGTCGATATTTTTTTTACTCCAATGGATGGTAGCTTTGTCATTATGGAAGGTAGTCTGTTGTGGAGATTTTTGTTACTCTAATGGATGGTAGCCTTGACATTATGGAACATAGTCTATTGTCGAGATTTTTGTTACTTCAATGGATGGTAGGCTTTTCATTATGGAAGGTAGTTTGCTTTCAGATTTTTGTTACTCCAATGGATGGTAGCCTTGTCATTATGAAAGGTAGTTTGTTGTCGAGATTTTTGTTACTACAATGGATGGTAGCCTTGTCGTTATGGAAGGTAGTCTACTGTCGATATTTTTGTTACTCCAATGGATGGTGGCCTTCTCTTTATGGAAGGTAGTCTGTTGTCGATATTTTTGTTACTCCTATGGATGGTAGTCTTGTCATTATGGAAGGTAGTCTATTGTCGAGATCTTTGTTACTCAATGGATGGCAGCCTTTTCATTATGGAAGGTAGTCTATGGTAGAGATTTTTGTTACTCTAATGGATGGTAGCCTTACCATTATGGAAGGAAGTCTTTTGTCGAGATTTTTGTTACTCCAATGGATGGTAGCCTTGTCATTATGGACCGTGGTCTATTGTCGATATTTTTGTTACTCCAATGGATGGTATCCTTGTAATTATGGAAGGAATTCTTTTGTCGAGATTTTTGTTACTCCACTGGATGATAGCCTTGTCATTATGGACCGTGGGCTATTGTCGAGATTTTTGTTACTCCAATGGATGGTATCCTTGTAATTATGGAAGGTAGTCTGTTGTGGAGATTTTTGTTACTCCAATGGATGGTAGCCTTGTCATATGGAAGGTAGTTTGTTATCGAGATTTTTTTTTACTGCAATGGATGGTAGCCTTGTCATTATGGAAGGTAGTTTGTTGTCGATATCTTTGTTACTCTAATGGATGGTAGCCTTGACATTATGGAACATAGTTTGTTGTCGAGATTTTTGTTACTTCAATGGATGGTAGGCTTGTCATTATGGAAAGTAGTCTGTTGTGGATATTTTTGTTACTCCAATGGATGGTAGCCTTGTCATTATGGAAGGTAGTTTGCTGTTCAGATTTTTGTTACTCCAATGGATGGTAGCCTTGTCATTATGAAAGGTAGTTTGTTGTCGAGATTTTTGTTACTACAATGTATGGTAGCCTTGTCGTTATGGAAGGTAGTCTATTGTCGAGATCTTTGTTACTTAATGGATGGCAGCCTTGTCATTATAGAATGTAGTCTGTGGTAGAGATTTTTGTTACTCTAATGGATGGTAGCCTTATCATTATGGAAGGTAGTCTATTGTCGAGATTTATTTTACTCCAATGGATGGTAGCCTTGTCATTATGGAAGGTAGTCTGTTGTGGAGATTTTTGTTACTCTAATGGATGGTAGCCTTGACATTATGGAACATAGTCTATTGTCGAGATTTTTGTTACTTCAATGGATGGTAGGCTTTTCATTATGCAAGGTAGTTTGCTGTTCAGATTTTTGTTACTCCAATGGATGGTAGCCTTGTCATTATGAAAGGTAGTTTGGTGTCAAGATTTTTGTTACTACAATGGATGGTAGCCTTGCCGTTATGGAAGGTAGTCTGCTGTCGATATTTTTGTTACTCCAATGGATGGTAGCCTTCTCTTTATGGAAGGTAGTCTGTTGTCGATATTTTTGTTACTCCTATGGATGGTAGCCTTGTCATTATGGAAGGTAGTCTATTGTCGATATCTTTGTTACTCAATGGATGGCAGCCTTGTCATTATGGAAGGTAGTCTGTGGTAGAGATTTTTGTTACTCTAATGGATGGTAGCCTTATCATTTTGGAAGGAAGTATATTGTCGAGATTTTTGTAACTACAATGGATGGTAGCCTTGTCATTATGGATTGTGGTCTATTGTCGATATTTTTGTTACTCCAATGGATGGTATCCTTGTAATTATGGAAGGAAGTCTTTTGTCGAGATTTTTGTTACTCCACTAGATGATAGCCTTGTCATTATGGACCGTGGGCTATTGTCGAGATTTTTGTTACTCCAATGGATGGTATCCTTGTAATTATGGAAGGTAGTCTGTTGTCGAGATTTTTGTTACTCCAATGGATGGTAGCCTTGTTATATGGAAGGTAGTTTGTTATCGAGATTTTTTTACTGCAATGGATGGTAGCCTTGTCATTATGGAAGGTAGTTTGTTGTCGATATCTTTGTTACTCAATGGATGGTAGCCTTGTCATTATGGAAGGTAGTCTGTTGTCGAGATTTTTTTTACTCCAATGGATGGTAGCCTTGTCATTATGGAAGGTAGTCTGTTGTGGAGATTTTTGTTACTCTAATGGATGTTAGCCTTGACATTATGGAACATAGTCTATTGTCGAGATTTTTGTTACTTCAATGGATTGTAGGCTTTTCATTATGGAACATAGTCTGTTGTCTATATTTTTGTTACTCCAATGGATGGTAGCCTTGTCATTATGGAAGGTAGTTTCTTGTTCATATTTTTGTTACTCCAATGGATGGTAGCCTTGTCATTATGAAAGGTAGTCTATTGTCGAGATTTTTGTTATTCCATTGGATAGTAGCCTTGTTATTATGGAAGGTAGTCTGTTGTCAAGTTTTTTGTTATCACAATGGATGGTAACCTTGTCATTATGGAAGGTAGTCTATTGTCGAGATTTTTTTTACTCCAATGGATGGTAGCCTTGTCATTATAGAAGGTAGTCTGCTGTCGAGATTTTTGTTACTGCAATGGATGGTAGCTTTGTCTTTATGGAAGGTAGTCTTTTGTCAATATTTTTGTTACACCAATGGATGGTAGCCTTGTCTTTACGGAAGGTAGTCTGTTGTCGATATTTTTGTTACTCCTATGGATGGTAGCCTTGTCATTATGGAAGGTAGTCTATTGTCGAGATCTTTGTTACTCAATGGATGGTAGCCTTGTCATTATGGAAGGTAGTCTGTGGTAGAGATTTTTGTTACTCCAATGGATGGTAGCCTTGTCATTATGGACCGTGGTCTATTGTCGAGATTTTTGTTACTCCAATGGATGGTATCCTTGTAATTATGGAAGGTAGTCTGTTGTCGAGATTTTTGTTACTCCAATGGATGGTAGCCTTGTCATTATGGAAGGTAGTTTGCTGTTCAGATTTTTGTTACTCCAATGGATGGTAGCCTTGTCATTATGAAAGGTAGTTTGTTGTCGAGATTTTTGTTACTACAACGGATGGTAGCCTTGTCGTTATGAAAGGTAGTCTGTTGTCGATATTTTTGTTACTCCAATGGATGGTAGCCTTCTCTTTATGGAAGGTAGTCTGTTGTCGATATTTTTGTTACTCCTATGGATGGTAGCCTTGTCATTATGGAAGGTAGTCTATTGTCGAGATCTTTGTTACTCAATGGATGGCAGCCTTGTCATTATGGAATGTAGTTTGTGGTAGAGATTTTTGTTACTCTAATGGATGATAGCCTTATCATTATGGAAGGAAGTCTATTGTCAAGATTTTTGTTACTCCAATGGATGGTAGCCTTGTCATTATGGACCGTGGTCTATTGTCGAGATTTTTGTTACTCCAATGGATGGTATCCTTGTAATTATGGAAGGAAGTCCTTTATCGAGATTTTTGTTACTCCTTTGGATGATAGCCTTGTCATTATGGACCGTGGGCTATTGTCGAGATTTTTGTTACTCCAATGGATGGTATCCTTGTAATTATGGAAGGTAGTCTATTGTCGAGATTTTTGTTACTCCAATGGATGGTAGCCTTGTCATATGGAAGGTAGTTTGTTATCGAGATTTTTTTTTACTGCAATGGATGGTGGCCTTGTCATTATGGAAGGTAGTTTGTTGTCGATATCTTTGTTACTCAATGGATGGTAGCCTTGTCATTATGGAAGGTAGTCTGTTGTCGAGATTTTTGTTATTCCATTGGATAGTAGCCTTGTTATTATGGAAGGTAGTCTGTTGTCAAGATTTTTGTTATCCCAATGGATGGTAACCTTGTCATTATGGAAGGTAGTCTATTGTCGAGATTTTTTTTACTCCAATGGATGGTAGCCTTGTCATTATGGAAGGTAGTCTGCTGTCGAGATTTTTGTTACTGCAATGGATGGTAGCTTTGTCTTTATGGAAGGTAGTCTTTTGTCAATATTTTTGTTACACCAATGGATGGTAGCCTTGTCTTTACGGAAGGTAGTCTGTTGTCGATATTTTTGTTACTCCTATGGATGGTAGCCTTGTCATTATGGAAGGTAGTCTATTATCGAGATATTTGTTACTCAATGGATGGTAGCCTTGTCATTATGGAAGGTAGTCTGTGGTAGAGATTTTTGTTACTCCAATGGATGGTAGCCTTGTCATTATGGACCGTGGTCTATTGTCGAGATTTTTGTTACTCCAATGGATGGTATCCTTGTAATTATGGAAGGTAGTCTATTGTCGAGATTTTTGTTACTCCAATGGATGGTAGCCTTGTCATTATGGAAGGTAGTTTGTTGTTCAGATTTTTGTTACTCCAATGGATGGTAGCCTTGTCATTATGAAAGGTAGTTTGTTGTCGAGATTTTTGTTACTACAATGGATGGTAGCCTTGTCGTTATGAAAGGTAGTCTGCTGTCGATATTTTTGTTACTCCAATGGATGGTAGCCTTCTCTTTTTGGAAGGTAGTCTGTTGTCGATATTTTTGTTACTCATATGGATGGTAGCCTTGTCATTATGGAAGGTAGTCTATTGTCGAGATCTTTGTTACTCAATGGATGGCAGCCTTGTCATTATGGAATGTAGTCTGTGGTAGAGATTTTTGTTACTCTAATGGATGATAGCCTTATCATTATGGAAGGAAGTCTATTGTCGAGATTTTTGTTACTCCAATGGATGGTAGCCTTGTCATTATGGACCGTGGTCTATTGTCGAGATTTTTGTTACTCTAATGGATGGTATCCTTGTAATTATGGAAGGAAGTCTTTTGTCGAGATTTTTGTTACTCCACTGGATGATAGCCTTGTCATTATGGTCCGTGGGCTATTGTCGAGATTTTTGTTACTCCAATGGATGGTATCCTTGTAATTATGGAAGGTAGTCTGTTGTCGAGATTTTTGTTACTCCAATGGATGGTAGCCTTGTCATATGGAAGGTAGTTTGTTATCGAGATTTTTTTTTACTACAATGGATGGTAGCCTTGTCATTATGGAAGGCAGTTTGTTGTCGATATCTTTGTTACTCAATGGATGGTAGCCTTGTCATTATGGAAGGTAGTCTGTTGTCGAGATTTTTTTTACTCCAATGGATGGTAGCCTTGTCATTATGGAAGGTAGTCTGTTGTGGAGATTTTTGTTACTCTAATGGATGGTAGCCTTGACATTATGGAACATAGTCTATTGTCGAGATTTTTGTTACTTCAATGGATGGTAGGCTTTTCATTATGGAAGGTAGTTTGCTGTTCAGATTTTTGTTACTCCAATGTATGGTAGCCTTGTCATTATGAAAGGTAGTTTGTTGTCGAGATTTTTGTTACTACAATGGATGGTAGCCTTGTCGTTATGGAAGGTAGTCTGCTGTCGATATTTTTGTTACTCCAATGGATGGTAGCCTTCTCTTTATGGAAGGTAGTCTGTTGTCGATATTTTTGTTACTCCTATGGATGGTAGCCTTGTCATTATGGAAGGTAGTCTATTGTCGAGATCTTTGTTACTCAATGGATGGCAGCCTTGTCATTATGGAAGGTAGTCTGTGGTAGAGATTTTTGTTACTCTAATGGATGGTAGCCTTATCATTATGGAAGGAAGTCTATTATCGAGATTTTTGTTACTCCAATGGATGGTAGCCTTGTCATTATGGACCGTGGTCTATTGTCGAGATTTTTGTTACTCCAATGGATGGTATCCTTGTAATTATGGAAGGAAGTGTTTTGTCGAGATTTTTGTTACTCCACTGGATGATAGCCTTGTCATTATGGACCGTGGGCTATTGTCGAGATTTTTGTTACTCCAATGGATGGTATCCTTGTAATTATGGAAGGTAGTCTGTTGTCGAGATTTTTGTTACTCCAATGGATGGTAGCCTTGTCATATGGAAGGTAGTTTGTTATCGAGATTTTTTTTTACTACAATGGATGGTAGCCTTGTCATTATGGAAGGCAGTTTGTTGTCGATATCTTTGTTACTCAATGGATGGTAGCCTTGTCATTATGGAAGGTAGTCTGTTGTCGAGATTTTTTTTACTCCAATGGATGGTAGCCTTGTCATTATGGAAGGTAGTCTGTTGTGGAGATTTTTGTTACTCTAATGGATGGTAGCCTTGACATTATGGAACATAGTCTATTGTCGAGATTTTTATTACTTCAATGGATGGTAGGCTTTTCATTATGGAAGGTAGTTTGCTGTTCAGATTTTTGTTACTCCAATGTATGGTAGCCTTGTCATTATGAAAGGTAGTTTGTGTTCGAGATTTTTGTTACTACAATGGATGGTAGCCTTGTCGTTATGGAAGGTAGTCTGCTGTCGATATTTTTGTTACTCCAATGGATGGTAGCCTTCTCTTTATGGAAGGTAGTCTGTTGTCGATATTTTTGTTACTCCTATGGATGGTAGCCTTGTCATTATGGAAGGTAGTCTATTGTCGAGATCTTTGTTACTCAATGGATGGCAGCCTTGTCATTATGGAAGGTAGTCTGTGGTAGAGATTTTTGTTACTCTAATGGATGGTAGCGTTATCATTATGGAAGGAAGTCTATTATCGAAATTTTTGTTACTCCAATGGATGGTAGCCTTGTCATTATGGACCGTGGTCTATTGTCGAGATTTTTGTTACTCCAATGGATGGTATCCTTGTAATTATGGAAGGAAGTCTTTTGTCGAGATTTTTGTTACTCCACTGGATGATAGCCTTGTCATTATGGACCGTGGGCTATTGTCGAGATTTTTGTTACTCCAATGGATGGTATCCTTGTAATTATGGAAGGTAGTCTGTTGTCGAGATTTTTGTTACTCCAATGGATGGTAGCCTTGTCATATGGAAGGTAGTTTGTTATCGAGATTTTTTTTTACTACAATGGATGGTAGCCTTGTCATTATGGAAGGCAGTTTGTTGTCGATATCTTTGTTACTCAATGGATGGTAGCCTTGTCATTATGGAAGGTAGTCTGTTGTCGAGATTTTTTTTACTCCAATGGATGGTAGCCTTGTCATTATGGAAGGTAGTCTGTTGTGGAGATTTTTGTTACTCTAATGGATGGTAGCCTTGACATTATGGAACATAGTCTATTGTCGAGATTTTTATTACTTCAATGGATGGTAGGCTTTTCATTATGGAAGGTAGTTTGCTGTTCAGATTTTTGTTACTCCAATGTATGGTAGCCTTGTCATTATGAAAGGTAGTTTGTGTTCGAGATTTTTGTTACTACAATGGATGGTAGCCTTGTCGTTATGGAAGGTAGTCTGCTGTCGATATTTTTGTTACTCCAATGGATGGTAGCCTTCTCTTTATGGAAGGTAGTCTGTTGTCGATATTTTTGTTACTCCTATGGATGGTAGCCTTGTCATTATGGAAGGTAGTCTATTGTCGAGATCTTTGTTACTCAATGGATGGCAGCCTTGTCATTATGGAAGGTAGTCTGTGGTAGAGATTTTTGTTACTCTAATGGATGGTAGCGTTATCATTATGGAAGGAAGTCTATTATCGAAATTTTTGTTACTCCAATGGATGGTAGCCTTGTCATTATGGACCGTGGTCTATTGTCGAGATTTTTGTTACTCCAATGGATGGTATCCTTGTAATTATGGAAGGAAGTCTTTTGTTGAGATTTTTGTTACTCCACTGGATGATAGCCTTGTCATTATGGACCGTGGGCTATTGTCGAGATTTTTGTTACTCCAATGGATGGTATCCTTGTAATTATGGAAGGTAGTCTGTTGTCGATATTTTTGTTACTCCAATGGATGGTAGCCTTGTCATATGGAAGGTAGTTTGTTATCGAGATTTTTTTTACTGCAATGGATGGTAGCCTTGTCATTATGGAAGGTAGTTTGTTGTCGATATCTTTGTTACTCAATGGATGGTAGCCTTGTCATTATGGAAGGTAGTCTGTTGTCGAGATTTTTTTACTCCAATGGATGGTAGCCTTGTCATTATGGAAGGTAGTCTGTTGTGGAGATTTATGTTACTCTAATGGATGGTAGCCTTGACATTATGGAACATAGTCTATTGTCGAGATTTTTGTTACTTAAATGGATGTTAGGCTTTTCATTATGGAACATAGTCTGTTGTCTATATTTTTGTTACTCCAATGGATGGTAGCCTTGTCATTATGGAAGGTAGTTTCTTGTTCATATTTTTGTTACTCCAATGGATGGTAGCCTTGTCATTATGAAAGGTAGTCTATTGTCGAGATTTTTGTTATTCCATTGGATAGTAGCCTTGTTATTATGGAAGGTAGTCTGTTGTCAAGATTTTTGTTATCCCAATGGATGGTAACCTTGTCATTATGGAAGGTAGTCTGTTGTCGAGATTTTTTTTACTCCAATGGATGGTAGCCTTGTCATTATGGAAGGTAGTCTGCTGTCGAGATTTTTGTTACTGCAATGGATGGTAGTTTTGTCTTTATGGAAGGTAGTCTTTTGTCAATATTTTTGTTACACCAATGGATGGTAGCCTTGTCTTTACGGAAGGTAGTCTGTTGTCGATATTTTTGTTACTCCTATGGATGGTTGCCTTGTCATTATGGAAGGTAGTCTATTGTCGAGATCTTTGTTACTCAATGGATGGTACCCTTGTCATTATGGAAGGTAGTCTGTGGTAGAGATTTTTGTTACTCCAATGGATGGTAGCCTTGTTATTATGGACCGTGGTCTATTGTCGAGATTTTTGTTACTCCAATGGATGGTATCCTTGTAATTATGGAAGGTAGTATGTTGTCGAGATTTTTGTTACTCCAATGGATGGTAGCCTTGTCATTATGGAAGGTAGTTTGCTGTTCAGATTTTTGTTACTCCAATGGATGGTAGCCTTGTCATTATGAAAGGTAGTTTGTTGTCGAGATTTTTGTTACTACAATGGATGGTAGCCTTGTCGTTATGGAAGGTAGCGTGATGTCGATATTTTTGTTACTCCAATGGATGGTAGCCTTCTCTTTATGGAAGGTAGTCTGTTGTCGATATTTTTGTTACTCCTATGGATGGTAGCCTTGTCATTATGGAAGGTAGTCTATTGTCGAGATCTTTGTTACTCAATGGATGGGAGCCTTGTCATTATGGAATGTAGTCTGTGGTAGAGATTTTTGTTACTCTAATGGATGGTAGCCTTATCATTATGGAAGGAAGTCTATTGTCAAGATTTTTGTTACTCCAATGGATGGTAGCCTTGTCATTATGGACCGTGGTCTATTGTCGAGATTTTTGTTACTCCAATGGATGGTATCCTTGTAATTATGGAAGGAAGTCTTTTGTCGAGATTTTTGTTACTCCACTGGATGATAGCCTTGTCATTATGGACCGTGGGCTATTGTCGAGATTTTTGTTACTCCAATGGATGGTATCCTTGTAATTATGGAAGGTAGTCTGTTGTCGAGATTTTTGTTACTCCAATGGATGGTAGCCTTGTCATATGGAAGGTAGTTTGTTATCGAGATTTTTTTTTACTGCAATGGATGGTAGCCTTGTCATTATGGAAGGTAGTTTGTTATCGATATCTTTGTTACTCAATGGATGGTAGCCTTGTCATTATGGAAGGTAGTCTGTTGTCGAGATTTTTTTTACTCCAATGGATGGTAGCCTTGTCATTATGGAAGGTAGTCTGTTGTGGAGATTTTTGTTACTCTAATGGATGGTAGCCTTGACATTATGGAACATAGTCTATTGTCGAGATTTTTGTTACTTCAATGGATGGTAGGCTTTTCATTATGGAAGGTAGTTTGCTGTTCAGATTTTTGTTACTCCAATGGATGGTAGCCTTGTCATTATGAAAGGTAGTTTGTTGTCGAGATTTTTGTTACTACAATGGATGGTAGCCTTGTCGTTATGGAAGGTAGTCTGCTGTCGATATTTTTGTTACTCCAATGGATGGTAGCCTTCTCTTTATGGAAGGTAGTCTGTTGTCGATATTTTTGTTACTCCTATGGATGGTAGCCTTGTCATTATGGAACATACTCTGTTGTCGAGATTTTTATTACTTCAATGGATGTTAGGCTTTTCATTATGGAACGTAGTCTGTTGTCTATATTTTTGTTACTCCAATGGATGGTAGCCTTGTCATTATGGAAGTTAGTTTCTTGTTCAGATTTTTGTTACTCCAATGGATGGTAGCCTTGTCATTATGAAAGGTAGTCTATTGTCGAGATTTTTGTTATTCCATTGGATAGTAGCCTTGTTATTATGGAAGGTAGTCTGTTGTCGAGATTTTTGTTATCCCAATGGATGGTAACATTGTCATTATGGAAGGTAGTCTGTTGTCGAGATTTTTTTTACTCCAATGGATGGTAGCCTTGTCATTATGGAAGGTAGTCTGCTGTCGAGATTTTTGTTACTGCAATGGATGGTAACTTTGTCTTTATGGAAGGTAGTCTTTTGTAAATATTTTTGTTACTCCAATGGATGGGAGCCTTGTCTTTATGGAAGGTAGTTTGTTGTCGATTTTTTTGTTACTCCTATAGATGGTAGCCTTGTCATTATGGAAGGTAGTCTATTGTCGAGATCTTTGTTACTCAATGGATGGTAGCCTTGTCATTATGGAATGTAGTCTGTGGTAGAGATTTTTGTTACTCTAATGGATGGTAGCTTTGTCATTATGGAAGTAAGTCTTTTGTCGAGATTTTTGTTACTCCAATGGATGGTAGCCTTGTCATTATGGACCGTGTCTATTGTCAAGATTTTTGTTACTCCAATGGATGGTATCCTTGTAATTATGGAAGGTAGTGTGTTGTCAAGATTTTTTTTACTCCAATGGATGGTAGCCTTGTCATATGTAAGGTAGTCTGTTGTCGAGATTTTTTACTCCAATGGAAGGTATCCTTTTCATTATGGAAGGTAGTCTGTTTTTGATATCTTTGTTACTCAATGGATGGTAGCCTTGTTATTATGGAAGGTAGGCTGTTGTCGACATCTTTGTTACTCAATGGATACAAACCTTGTCATTATGGAAGGTAGTCTGTTGTCGATATTTTTGTTACTACAATGGATGGTAGCCTTGTCGTTATGAAAGGTAGTCTGCTGTCGATATTTTTGTTACTCCAATGGATGGTAGCCTTGTCTTTATGGAAGGTAGTCTGTTGTCGATGTTTTTTTTATACCAATGGATGGTAGCCTTGTCATTATGGAAGGTAGTATGTCGTTGAGATTATTGTTACACCAATGGATTGTAGCCTTTTCATTATGGAAAGTAGTCTATTGTCGATATTTTTGTTACTCCAATGGATGGTAGCCTTGTCATAATGAAAGGTAGTCTATTGTCGAGATTTTTGTTATTCCATTGGATAGTAGCCTTGTCATTATGGAAGGTAGTCTGCTGTCGAGATTTTGGTTATCCCAATGGATGGTAACCTTGTCATTATGAAAGGTAGTATGTTTCGAGATTTTTTTACTCCTATCGATGGTAGCCTTGTCATTATGGAAGGTACTCTGTTGAGGATATTTTTGTTACTACAATGGATGGTAACCTTGTCTTTATGGAAGGTAGTCTGTTGTGGATATTTTTGTTACTCCAATGGATGGTAGCCTTGTCATTATGGAAGGTAGTTTGCTATTAAGATTTTTGTTACTCCAATGGATGGTAGCCTTGTCATTATGAAAGGTAGTCTATTGTCGAGATTTTTGTTATTCCATTGGATAGTAGCCTTGTTATTAGGGAAGGTAGTCTATTGTCGAGATTTTTATTATCCCAATGGATGGTAACCTTGTCATTATGGAAGGTAGTCTGTGGTCGAGATTTTTTTTACTCCAATGGATGGTAGCCTTGTCATTATGGAAGGTAGTCTGCTGTCGATATTTTTGTTACTGCAATGGATGGTAGCTTTGCCTTTATGGAAGGTAGTCTATTGTCAATATTTTTGTTACCCCAATGGATGGTAGCCTTGTCTTTATGGTAGGTAGTCTGTTGTCGATATTTTTGTTACTCCTATGGATGGTAGCCTTTTCATTATGGAAGGTAGTCTATTGTCGAGATCTTTGTTACTCAATGGATGGTAGCCTTGTCATTATGGAAGGTAGTCTGTGGTAGAGATTTTTGTTACTCTAATGGATGGTAGCCTTGTCATTATGGAAGGAAGTCTTTTGTCGAGATTTTTGTTACTCCAATGGATGGTAGCCTTGTCATTATGGACCGTGGTCTATTGTCAAGATTTTTGTTACTCCAATGGATGGTATCCTTGTAATTATGGAAGGTAGTGTGTTGTCGAGATTTTTTTTACTCCAATGGATGGTAGCCTTGTCATATGTAAGGTAGTCTGTTGTCGAGATTTTTTACTCCAACGGAAGGTATCCTTGTCATTAAGGAAGGTAGTCTGTTTTTGATATCTTTGTTACTCAATGGATGGTAGCCTTGTTATTATGGAAGGTAGTCTGTTGTCGACATCTTTGTTACTCAATGGATGCAAACCTTGTCATTATGGAAGGTAGTCTGTTGTCGATATTTTTGTTACTACAATGGATGGTAGCCTTGTCGTTATGAAAGGTAGTCTGCTGTCGATATTTTTGTTACTCCAATGGATGGTAGCCTTGTCTTTATGGAAGGTAGTCTGTTGTCGATATTTTTGTTACTCCTATGGATGGTAGCCTTGTCATTATGGAAGGTAGTCTATTGTCGAGATCTTTGTTACCTAATGGATGGCAGCCTTGTCATTATGGAAGGTAGTCTGTGGTAGAGATTTTTTTACTCTAATCGATGGTAGACTTATCATTATGAAAGGAAGTCTTTTGTCGAGATTTTTGTTACTCCAGTGGATGGTATCCTTGTAATTATGGAAGGTAGTCTGTTGTCGAGATTTTTGTTACTCCAATGGATGGTAGCCTTGTCATATGGAAGGTAGTTTGTTGTCTAGATTTTTTTTACTGCAATGGATGGTAGCCTTGTCATTATGGAAGGTAGTTTGTTGTCGATATCTTTGTTACTCAATTGATGGTAGCCTTGTCATTATGGAAGGTAGTCTGTTGTCGAGATTTTTTTACTCCAATGGATGGTAGCCTTGTCATTATGGAAGGTAGTCTGTTGTGGAGATTTTTGTTAGTCTAATGGATGGTAGCCTTGACATTATGGAACATACTCTGTTGTCGAGATTTTTATTACTTCAATGGATGGTAGGCTTTTCATTATGGAACATAGTCTGTTGTCTATATTTTTGTTACTCCAATGGATGGTAGCCTTGTCATTATGGAAGTTAGTTTCTTGTTCAGATTTTTGTTACTCCAATGGATGGTAGCCTTGTCATTATGAAAGGTAGTCTATTGTCGAGATTTTTGTTATTCCATTGGATAGTAGCCTTATTATTATGGAAGGTAGTCTGTTGTCGAGATTTTTGTTATCCCAATGGATGGTAACATTGTCATTATGGAAGGTAGTCTGTTGTCGAGATTTTTTTTACTCCAATGGATGGTAGCCTTGTCATTATGGAAGGTAGTCTGCTGTCGAGATTTTTGTTACTGCAATGGATGGTAACTTTGTCTTTATGGAAGGTAGTCTTTTGTAAATATTTTTGTTACCCCAATGGATGGTAGCCTTGTCTTTATGGTAGGTAGTCTATTGTCGATATTTTTGTTACTCATATGGATGGTAGCCTTTCCATTATGGAAGGTAGTCTATTGTCGAGATCTTTGTTACTCAATGGATGGTAGCCTTGTCATTATGGAATGTAGTCTGTGGTAGAGATTTTTGTTACTCTAATGGATGGTAGCCTTGTCATTATGGAAGTAAGTCTTTTGTCGAGATTTTTGTTACTCCAATGGATGGTAGCCTTGTCATTATGGACCGTGTCTATTGTCAAGATTTTTGTTACTCCAATGGATGGTATCCTTGTAATTATGGAAGGTAGTGTGTTGTCAAGATTTTTTTTACTCCAATGGATGGTAGCCTTGTCATATGTAAGGTAGTCTGTTGTCGAGATTTTTTACTCCAATGGAAGGTATCCTTTTCATTATGGAAGGTAGTCTGTTTTTGATATCTTTGTTACTCAATGGATGGTAGCCTTGTTATTATGGAAGGTAGGCTGTTGTCGACATCTTTGTTACTCAATGGATACAAACCTTGTCATTATGGAAGGTAGTCTGTTGTCGATATTTTTGTTACTACAATGGATGGTAGCCTTGTCGTTATGAAAGGTAGTCTGCTGTCGATATTTTTGTTACTCCAATGGATGGTAGCCTTGTCTTTATGGAAGGTAGTCTGTTGTCGATATTTTTTTTATACCAATGGATGGTAGCCTTGTCATTATGGAAGGTAGTATGTCGTTGAGATTATTGTTACACCAATGGATTGTAGCCTTTTCATTATGGAAAGTAGTCTATTGTCGATATTTTTGTTACTCCAATGGATGGTAGCCTTGTCATAATGAAAGGTAGTCAATTGTCGAGATTTTTGTTATTCCATTGGATAGTAGCCTTGTCATTATGGAAGGTAGTCTGCTGTCGAGATTTTGGTTATCCCAATGGATGGTAACCTTGTCATTATGAAAGGTAGTATGTTTCGAGATTTTTTTACTCCTATCGATGGTAGCCTTGTCATTATGGAAGGTACTCTGTTGAGGATATTTTTGTTACTACAATGGATGGTAACCTTGTCTTTATGGAAGGTAGTCTGTTGTGGATATTTTTGTTACTCCAATGGATGGTAGCCTTGTCATTATGGAAGGTAGTTTGCTATTAAGATTTTTGTTACTCCAATGGATGGTAGCCTTGTCATTATGAAAGGTAGTCTATTGTCGAGATTTTTGTTATTCCATTGGATAGTAGCCTTGTTATTAGGGAAGGTAGTCTATTGTCGAGATTTTTATTATCCCAATGGATGGTAACCTTGTCATTATGGAAGGTAGTCTGTGGTCGAGATTTTTTTTACTCCAATGGATGGTAGCCTTGTCATTATGGAAGGTAGTCTGCTGTCGATATTTTTGTTACTGCAATGGATGGTAGCTTTGCCTTTATGAAAGGTAGTCTATTGTCAATATTTTTGTTACCCCAATGGATGGTAGCCTTGTCTTTATGGTAGGTAGTCTGTTGTCGATATTTTTGTTACTCCTATGGATGGTAGCCTTTTCATTATGGAAGGTAGTCTATTGTCGAGATCTTTGTTACTCAATGGATGGTAGCCTTGTCATTATGGAAGGTAGTCTGTGGTAGAGATTTTTGTTACTCTAATGGATGGTAGCCTTGTCATTATGGAAGGAAGTCTTTTGTCGAGATTTTTGTTACTCCAATGGATGGTAGCCTTGTCATTATGGACCGTGGTCTATTGTCAAGATTTTTGTTACTCCAATGGATGGTATCCTTGTAATTATGGAAGGTAGTGTGTTGTCGAGATTTTTTTTACTCCAATGGATGGTAGCCTTGTCATATGTAAGGTAGTCTGTTGTCGAGATTTTTTACTCCAACGGAAGGTATCCTTGTCATTAAGGAAGGTAGTCTGTTTTTGATATCTTTGTTACTCAATGGATGGTAGCCTTGTTATTATGGAAGGTAGTCTGTTGTCGACATCTTTGTTACTCAATGGATGCAAACCTTGTCATTATGGAAGGTAGTCTGTTGTCGATATTTTTGTTACTACAATGGATGGTAGCCTTGTCGTTATGAAAGGTAGTCTGCTGTCGATATTTTTGTTACTCCAATGGATGGTAGCCTTGTCTTTATGGAAGGTAGTCTGTTGTCGATATTTTTGTTACTCCTATGGATGGTAGCCTTGTCATTATGGAAGGTAGTCTATTGTCGAGATCTTTGTTACCTAATGGATGGCAGCCTTGTCATTATGGAAGGTAGTCTGTGGTAGAGATTTTTTTACTCTAATCGATGGTAGCCTTATCATTATGAAAGGAAGTCTTTTGTCGAGATTTTTGTTACTCCAGTGGATGGTATCCTTGTAATTATGGAAGGTAGTCTGTTGTCGAGATTTTTGTTACTCCAATGGATGGTAGCGTTGTCATATGGAAGGTAGTTTGTTGTCTAGATTTTTTTTACTGCAATGGATGGTAGCCTTGTCATTATGGAAGGTAGTTTGTTGTCGATATCTTTGTTACTCAATTGATGGTAGCCTTGTCATTATGGAAGGTAGTCTGTTGTCGAGATTTTTTTACTCCAATGGATGGTAGCCTTGTCATTATGGAAGGTAGTCTGTTGTGGAGATTTTTGTTAGTCTAATGGATGGTAGCCTTGACATTATGGAACATACTCTGTTGTCGAGATTTTTATTACTTCAATGGATGGTAGGCTTTTCATTATGGAACGTAGTCTGTTGTCTATATTTTTGTTACTCCAATGGATGGTAGCCTTGTCATTATGGAAGTTAGTTTCTTGTTCAGATTTTTGTTACTCCAATGGATGGTAGCCTTGTCATTATGAAAGGTAGTCTATTGTCGAGATTTTTGTTATTCCATTGGATAGTAGCCTTATTATTATGGAAGGTAGTCTGTTGTCGAGATTTTTGTTATCCCAATGGATGGTAACATTGTCATTATGGAAGGTAGTCTGTTGTCGAGATTTTTTTTACTCCAATGGATGGTAGCCTTGTCATTATGGAAGGTAGTCTGCTGTCGAGATTTTTGTTACTGCAATGGATGGTAACTTTGTCTTTATGGAAGGTAGTCTTTTGTAAATATTTTTGTTACCCCAATGGATGGTAGCCTTGTCTTTATGGTAGGTAGTCTGTTGTCGATATTTTTGTTACTCATATGGATGGTAGCCTTTTCATTATGGAAGGTAGTCTATTGTCGAGATCTTTGTTACTCAATGGATGGTAGCCTTGTCATTATGGAAGGTAGTCTGTGGTAGAGATTGTTGTTACTCTAATGGATGGTAGCCTTGTCATTATGGAAGGAAGTCTTTTGTCGAGATTTTTGTTACTCCAATGGATGGTAGCCTTGTCATTATGGACCGTGGTCTATTGTCAAGATTTTTGTTACTCCAATGGATGGTATCCTTGTAATTATGGAAGGTAGTGTGTTGTCGACATTTTTTTTACTCCAATGGATGGTAGCCTTGTCATATGTAAGGTAGTCTGTTGTCGAGATTTTTTACTCCAATGGAACGTATCCTTGTCATTATGGAAGGTAGTCTGTTTTTGATATCTTTGTTACTCAATGGATGGTAGCCTTGTTATTATGGTAGGTAGTCTGTTGTCGACATCTTTGTTACTCGATGGATGCAAACCATGTCATTATGGAAGGTAGTCTGTTGTCGATATTTTTGTTACTACAATGGATGGTAGCCTTGTCGTTATGAAAGGTAGTCTGCTGTCGATATTTTTGTTACTCCAATGGATGGTAGCCTTGTCTTTATGGAAGGTAGTCTGTTGTCGATATTTTTGTTACTCCTATGGATGGTAGCCTTGTCATTATGGAAGGTAGTCTATTGTCGAGATCTTTGTTACCTAATGGATGGCAGCCTTGTCATTATGGAAGGTAGTCTGTGGTAGAGATTTTTGTTACTCTAATCGATGGTAGCCTTATCATTATGAAAGGAAGTCTTTTGTCGAGATTTTTGTTACTCCAATGGATGGTAGCCTTATCATTATGGACCGTGGTCTTTTGTCGAGATTTTTGTTACTCCAATGGATGGTATCCTTGTAATTATGGAATGTAATCTTTTGTCGAGATTTTTGTTACTCTAATGGATGGTAGCCTTGTCATTATGGACCGTGGTCTATTGTCGAGATTTTTGTTACTCCAATGGATTGTATCCTTGTAATTAGGGAAGGTAGTCTGTTGTTGAGATTTTTGTTACTCCAATGGATGGTAGCCTTGTCATATGGAAGGTAGTTTGTTGTCGAGATTTCTTTTACTGCAATGGTTGGTAGCCTTGTCATTATGGAAGGTAGTTTGTTGTCGATATCTTTGTTACTCAATTGATGGTAGCCTTGTCATTATGGAAGGTAGTCTGTGGTCGAGATTTTTTTACTCCAATGGATGGTAGCCTTGTCATTATGGAAGGTAGTCTGTGGTAGAGATTTTTGTTACTCTAATGGATGGTAGCCTTGTCATTATGGAAGGAAGTCTTTTGTCGAGATTTTTGTTACTCCAATGGATGGTAGCCTTGTCATTATGGACCGTGGTCTATTGTCAAGATTTTTGTTACTCCAATGGATGGTATCCTTGTAATTATGGAAGGTAGTGTGTTGTCGAGATTTTTTTTACTCCAATGGATGGTAGCCTTGTCATATGTAAGGTAGTCTGTTGTCGAGATTTTTTACTCCAACGGAAGGTATCCTTGTCATTAAGGAAGGTAGTCTGTTTTTGATATCTTTGTTACTCAAAGGATGGTAGCCTTGTTATTATGGAAGGTAGTCTGTTGTCGACATCTTTGTTACTCAATGGATGCAAACCTTGTCATTATGGAAGGTAGTCTGTTGTCGATATTTTTGTTACTACAATGGATGGTAGCCTTGTCGTTATGAAAGGTAGTCTGCTGTCGATATTTTTGTTACTCCAATGGATGGTAGCCTTGTCTTTATGGAAGGTAGTCTGTTGTCGATATTTTTGTTACTCCTATGGATGGTAGCCTTGTCATTATGGAAGGTAGTCTATTGTCGAGATCTTTGTTACCTAATGGATGGCAGCCTTGTCATTATGGAAGGTAGTCTGTGGTAGAGATTTTTTTACTCTAATCGATGGTAGCCTTATCATTATGAAAGGAAGTCTTTTGTCGAGATTTTTGTTACTCCAGTGGATGGTATCCTTGTAATTATGGAAGGTAGTCTGTTGTCGAGATTTTTGTTACTCCAATGGATGGTAGCCTTGTCATATGGAAGGTAGTTTGTTGTCTAGATTTTTTTTACTGCAATGGATGGTAGCCTTGTCATTATGGAAGGTAGTTTGTTGTCGATATCTTTGTTACTCAATTGATGGTAGCCTTGTCATTATGGAAGGTAGTCTGTTGTCGAGATTTTTTTACTCCAATGGATGGTAGCCTTGTCATTATGGAAGGTAGTCTGTTGTGGAGATTTTTGTTAGTCTAATGGATGGTAGCCTTGACATTATGGAACATACTCTGTTGTCGAGATTTTTATTACTTCAATGGATGGTAGGCTTTTCATTATGGAACGTAGTCTGTTGTCTATATTTTTGTTACTCCAATGGATGGTAGCCTTGTCATTATGGAAGTTAGTTTCTTGTTCAGATTTTTGTTACTCCAATGGATGGTAGCCTTGTCATTATGAAAGGTAGTCTATTGTCGAGATTTTTGTTATTCCATTGGATAGTAGCCTTATTATTATGGAAGGTAGTCTGTTGTCGAGATTTTTGTTATCCCAATGGATGGTAACATTGTCATTATGGAAGGTAGTCTGTTGTCGAGATTTTTTTTACTCCAATGGATGGTAGCCTTGTCATTATGGAAGGTAGTCTGCTGTCGAGATTTTTGTTACTGCAATGGATGGTAACTTTGTCTTTATGGAAGGTAGTCTTTTGTAAATATTTTTGTTACCCCAATGGATGGTAGCCTTGTCTTTATGGTAGGTAGTCTGTTGTCGATATTTTTGTTACTCATATGGATGGTAGCCTTTTCATTATGGAAGGTAGTCTATTGTCGAGATCTTTGTTACTCAATGGATGGTAGCCTTGTCATTATGGAAGGTAGTCTGTGGTAGAGATTGTTGTTACTCTAATGGATGGTAGCCTTGTCATTATGGAAGGAAGTCTTTTGTCGAGATTTTTGTTACTCCAATGGATGGTAGCCTTGTCATTATGGACCGTGGTCTATTGTCAAGATTTTTGTTACTCCAATGGATGGTATCCTTGTAATTATGGAAGGTAGTGTGTTGTCGACATTTTTTTTACTCCAATGGATGGTAGCCTTGTCATATGTAAGGTAGTCTGTTGTCGAGATTTTTTACTCCAATGGAACGTATCCTTGTCATTATGGAAGGTAGTCTGTTTTTGATATCATTGTTACTCAATGGATGGTAGCCTTGTTATTATGGTAGGTAGTCTGTTGTCGACATCTTTGTTACTCGATGGATGCAAACCATGTCATTATGGAAGGTAGTCTGTTGTCGATATTTTTGTTACTACAATGGATGGTAGCCTTATCTTTATGGAAGGTAGTCTGTTGTCGATATTTTTGTTACTCCTATGGATGGTAGCCTTGTCATTATGGAAGGTAGTCTATTGTCGAGATCTTTGTTACCTAATGGATGGCAGCCTTGTCATTATGGAAGGTAGTCTGTGGTAGAGATTTTTGTTACTCTAATCGATGGTAGCCTTATCATTATGAAAGGAATTCTTTTGTCGAGATTTTTGTTACTCCAATGGATGGTAGCCTTATCATTATGGACCGTGGTCTATTGTCGAGATTTTTGTTACTCCAATGGATGGTATCCTTGTAATTATGGAATGTAATCTTTTGTCGAGATTTTTGTTACTCTAATGGATGGTAGCCTTGTCATTATGGACCGTGGTCTATTGTCGAGATTTTTGTTACTCCAATGGATTGTATCCTTGTAATTAGGGAAGGTAGTCTGTTGTTGAGATTTTTGTTACTCCAATGGATGGTAGCCTTGTCATATGGAAGGTAGTTTGTTGTCGAGATTTTTTTTACTGCAATGGTTGGTAGCCTTGTCATTATGGAAGGTAGTTTGTTGTCGATATCTTTGTTACTCAATTGATGGTAGCCTTGTCATTATGGAAGGTAGTCTTTGGTCGAGATTTTTTTACTCCAATGGATGGTAGCCTTGTCATTATGGAAGGTAGTCTGTGGTAGAGATTTTTGTTACTCTAATGGATGGTAGCCTTGTCATTATGGAAGGAAGTCTTTTGTCGAGATTTTTGTTACTCCAATGGATGGTAGCCTTGTCATTATGGACCGTGGTCTATTGTCAAGATTTTTGTTACTCCAATGGATGGTATCCTTGTAATTATGGAAGGTAGTGTGTTGTCGAGATTTTTTTTACTCCAATGGATGGTAGCCTTGTCATATGTAAGGTAGTCTGTTGTCGAGATTTTTTACTCCAACGGAAGGTATCCTTGTCATTAAGGAAGGTAGTCTGTTTTTGATATCTTTGTTACTCAATGGATGGTAGCCTTGTTATTATGGAAGGTAGTCTGTTGTCGACATCTTTGTTACTCAATGGATGCAAACCTTGTCATTATGGAAGGTAGTCTGTTGTCGATATTTTTGTTACTACAATGGATGGTAGCCTTGTCGTTATGAAAGGTAGTCTGCTGTCGATATTTTTGTTACTCCAATGGATGGTAGCCTTGTCTTTATGGAAGGTAGTCTGTTGTCGATATTTTTGTTACTCCTATGGATGGTAGCCTTGTCATTATGGAAGGTAGTCTATTGTCGAGATCTTTGTTACCTAATGGATGGCAGCCTTGTCATTATGGAAGGTAGTCTGTGGTAGAGATTTTTTTACTCTAATCGATGGTAGCCTTATCATTATGAAAGGAAGTCTTTTGTCGAGATTTTTGTTACTCCAGTGGATGGTATCCTTGTAATTATGGAAGGTAGTCTGTTGTCGATATTTTTGTTACTCCAATGGATGGTAGCGTTGTCATATGGAAGGTAGTTTGTTGTCTAGATTTTTTTTACTGCAATGGATGGTAGCCTTGTCATTATGGAAGGTAGTTTGTTGTCGATATCTTTGTTACTCAATTGATGGTAGCCTTGTCATTATGGAAGGTAGTCTGTTGTCGAGATTTTTTTACTCCAATGGATGGTAGCCTTGTCATTATGGAAGGTAGTCTGTTGTGGAGATTTTTGTTAGTCTAATGGATGGTAGCCTTGACATTATGGAACATACTCTGTTGTCGAGATTTTTATTACTTCAATGGATGGTAGGCTTTTCATTATGGAACGTAGTCTGTTGTCTATATTTTTGTTACTCCAATGGATGGTAGCCTTGTCATTATGGAAGTTAGTTTCTTGTTCAGATTTTTGTTACTCCAATGGATGGTAGCCTTGTCATTATGAAAGGTAGTCTATTGTCGAGATTTTTGTTATTCCATTGGATAGTAGCCTTATTATTATGGAAGGTAGTCTGTTGTCGAGATTTTTGTTATCCCAATGGATGGTAACATTGTCATTATGGAAGGTAGTCTGTTGTCGAGATTTTTTTTACTCCAATGGATGGTAGCCTTGTCATTATGGAAGGTAGTCTGCTGTCGAGATTTTTGTTACTGCAATGGATGGTAACTTTGTCTTTATGGAAGGTAGTCTTTTGTAAATATTTTTGTTACCCCAATGGATGGTAGCCTTGTCTTTATGGTAGGTAGTCTGTTGTCGATATTTTTGTTACTCATATGGATGGTAGCCTTTTCATTATGGAAGGTAGTCTATTGTCGAGATCTTTGTTACTCAATGGATGGTAGCCTTGTCATTATGGAAGGTAGTCTGTGGTAGAGATTGTTGTTACTCTAATGGATGGTAGCCTTGTCATTATGGAAGGAAGTCTTTTGTCGAGATTTTTGTTACTCCAATGGATGGTAGCCTTGTCATTATGGACCGTGGTCTATTGTCAAGATTTTTGTTACTCCAATGGATGGTATCCTTGTAATTATGGAAGGTAGTGTGTTGTCGACATTTTTTTACTCCAATGGATGGTAGCCTTGTCATATGTAAGGTAGTCTGTTGTCGAGATTTTTTACTCCAATGGAACGTATCCTTGTCATTATGGAAGGTAGTCTGTTTTTGATATCTTTGTTACTCAATGGATGGTAGCCTTGTTATTATGGTAGGTAGTCTGTTGTCGACATCTTTGTTACTCGATGGATGCAAACCATGTCATTATGGAAGGTAGTCTGTTGTCGATATTTTTGTTACTACAATGGATGGTAGCCTTGTCGTTATGAAAGGTAGTCTGCTGTCGATATTTTTGTTACTCCAATGGATGGTAGCCTTGTCTTTATGGAAGGTAGTCTGTTGTCGATATTTTTGTTACTCCTATGGATGGTAGCCTTGTCATTATGGAAGGTAGTCTATTGTCGAGATCTTTGTTACCTAATGGATGGCAGCCTTGTCATTATGGAAGGTAGTCTGTGGTAGAGATTTTTGTTACTCTAATCGATGGTAGCCTTATCATTATGAAAGGAAGTCTTTTGTCGAGATTTTTGTTACTCCAATGGATGGTAGCCTTATCATTATGGACCGTGGTCTTTTGTCGAGATTTTTGTTACTCCAATGGATGGTATCCTTGTAATTATGGAATGTAATCTTTTGTCGAGATTTTTGTTACTCTAATGGATGGTAGCCTTGTCATTATGGACCGTGGTCTATTGTCGAGATTTTTGTTACTCCAATGGATTGTATCCTTGTAATTAGGGAAGGTAGTCTGTTGTTGAGATTTTTGTTACTCCAATGGATGGTAGCCTTGTCATATGGAAGGTAGTTTGTTGTCGAGATTTCTTTTACTGCAATGGTTGGTAGCCTTGTCATTATGGAAGGTAGTTTGTTGTCGATATCTTTGTTACTCAATTGATGGTAGCCTTGTCATTATGGAAGGTAGTCTGTGGTCGAGATTTTTTTACTCCAATGGATGGTAGCCTTGTCATTATGGAAGGTAGTCTGTGGTAGAGATTTTTGTTACTCTAATGGATGGTAGCCTTGTCATTATGGAAGGAAGTCTTTTGTCGAGATTTTTGTTACTCCAATGGATGGTAGCCTTGTCATTATGGACCGTGGTCTATTGTCAAGATTTTTGTTACTCCAATGGATGGTATCCTTGTAATTATGGAAGGTAGTGTGTTGTCGAGATTTTTTTTACTCCAATGGATGGTAGCCTTGTCATATGTAAGGTAGTCTGTTGTCGAGATTTTTTACTCCAACGGAAGGTATCCTTGTCATTAAGGAAGGTAGTCTGTTTTTGATATCTTTGTTACTCAAAGGATGGTAGCCTTGTTATTATGGAAGGTAGTCTGTTGTCGACATCTTTGTTACTCAATGGATGCAAACCTTGTCATTATGGAAGGTAGTCTGTTGTCGATATTTTTGTTACTACAATGGATGGTAGCCTTGTCGTTATGAAAGGTAGTCTGCTGTCGATATTTTTGTTACTCCAATGGATGGTAGCCTTGTCTTTATGGAAGGTAGTCTGTTGTCGATATTTTTGTTACTCCTATGGATGGTAGCCTTGTCATTATGGAAGGTAGTCTATTGTCGAGATCTTTGTTACCTAATGGATGGCAGCCTTGTCATTATGGAAGGTAGTCTGTGGTAGAGATTTTTTTACTCTAATCGATGGTAGCCTTATCATTATGAAAGGAAGTCTTTTGTCGAGATTTTTGTTACTCCAGTGGATGGTATCCTTGTAATTATGGAAGGTAGTCTGTTGTCGAGATTTTTGTTACTCCAATGGATGGTAGCCTTGTCATTATGGAAGGTAGTTTGTTGTCGATATCTTTGTTACTCAATTGATGGTAGCCTTGTCATTATGGAAGGTAGTCTGTTGTCGAGATTTTTTTACTCCAATGGATGGTAGCCTTGTCATTATGGAAGGTAGTCTGTTGTGGAGATTTTTGTTAGTCTAATGGATGGTAGCCTTGACATTATGGAACATACTCTGTTGTCGAGATTTTTATTACTTCAATGGATGGTAGGCTTTTCATTATGGAACGTAGTCTGTTGTCTATATTTTTGTTACTCCAATGGATGGTAGCCTTGTCATTATGGAAGTTAGTTTCTTGTTCAGATTTTTGTTACTCCAATGGATGGTAGCCTTGTCATTATGAAAGGTAGTCTATTGTCGAGATTTTTGTTATTCCATTGGATAGTAGCCTTATTATTATGGAAGGTAGTCTGTTGTCGAGATTTTTGTTATCCCAATGGATGGTAACATTGTCATTATGGAAGGTAGTCTGTTGTCGAGATTTTTTTTACTCCGATGGATGGTAGCCTTGTCATTATGGAAGGTAGTCTGCTGTCGAGATTTTTGTTACTGCAATGGATGGTAACTTTGTCTTTATGGAAGGTAGTCTTTTGTAAATATTTTTGTTACCCCAATGGATGGTAGCCTTGTCTTTATGGTAGGTAGTCTGTTGTCGATATTTTTGTTACTCATATGGATGGTAGCCTTTTCATTATGGAAGGTAGTCTATTGTCGAGATCTTTGTTACTCAATGGATGGTAGCCTTGTCATTATGGAAGGTAGTCTGTGGTAGAGATTGTTGTTACTCTAATGGATGGTAGCCTTGTCATTATGGAAGGAAGTCTTTTGTCGAGATTTTTGTTACTCCAATGGATGGTAGCCTTGTCATTATGGACCGTGGTCTATTGTCAAGATTTTTGTTACTCCAATGGATGGTATCCTTGTAATTATGGAAGGTAGTGTGTTGTCGACATTTTTTTTACTCCAATGGATGGTAGCCTTGTCATATGTAAGGTAGTCTGTTGTCGAGATTTTTTACTCCAATGGAACGTATCCTTGTCATTATGGAAGGTAGTCTGTTTTTGATATCATTGTTACTCAATGGATGGTAGCCTTGTTATTATGGTAGGTAGTCTGTTGTCGACATCTTTGTTACTCGATGGATGCAAACCATGTCATTATGGAAGGTAGTCTGTTGTCGATATTTTTGTTACTACAATGGATGGTAGCCTTATCTTTATGGAAGGTAGTCTGTTGTCGATATTTTTGTTACTCCTATGGATGGTAGCCTTGTCATTATGGAAGGTAGTCTATTGTCGAGATCTTTGTTACCTAATGGATGGCAGCCTTGTCATTATGGAAGGTAGTCTGTGGTAGAGATTTTTGTTACTCTAATCGATGGTAGCCTTATCATTATGAAAGGAATTCTTTTGTCGAGATTTTTGTTACTCCAATGGATGGTAGCCTTATCATTATGGACCGTGGTCTATTGTCGAGATTTTTGTTACTCCAATGGATGGTATCCTTGTAATTATGGAATGTAATCTTTTGTCGAGATTTTTGTTACTCTAATGGATGGTAGCCTTGTCATTATGGACCGTGGTCTATTGTCGAGATTTTTGTTACTCCAATGGATTGTATCCTTGTAATTAGGGAAGGTAGTCTGTTGTTGAGATTTTTGTTACTCCAATGGATGGTAGCCTTGTCATATGGAAGGTAGTTTGTTGTCGAGATTTTTTTTACTGCAATGGTTGGTAGCCTTGTCATTATGGAAGGTAGTTTGTTGTCGATATCTTTGTTACTCAATTGATGGTAGCCTTGTCATTATGGAAGGTAGTCTTTGGTCGAGATTTTTTTACTCCAATGGATGGTAGCCTTGTCATTATGGAAGGTAGTCTGTTATGGAGATTTTTGTTAGTCTAATGGATGGTAGCCTTGACATTATGGAACATACTCTGTTGTCGAGATTTTTGTTACTTCAAGGGATGGTAGGCTTTTCATTATGGAACGTAGTCTATTGTCTATATTTTTGTTACTCCAATGGATGGTAGCCTTGTCATTATGGAACTTAGTTTCTTGTTCAGATTTTTGTTACTCCAATGGATGGTAGCCTTGTCATTATGAAAGGTAGTCTATTGTCGAGATTTTTGTTATTCCATTGGATAGTAGCCTTGTTATTATGGAATGTAGTCTGTTGTCGAGATTTTTGTTATCCCAATGGATGGTAACCTTGTCATTATGGAAGGTAGTCTGTTGTCGATATTTTTTTTACTCAAATGGATGGTAGCCTTGTCATTATGGAAGGTAGTATGCTGTCGAGATTTTTGTTACTGCAATGGATGGTAACTTTGTCTTTATGGAAGGTAGTCTTTTGTAAATATTTTTGTTACTCCAATGGATGGTAGCCTTGTCTTTATGGAAGGTAGTCTGTTGTCGATTTTTTTGTTACTCCTATAGATGGTAGCCTTGTCATTATGGAAGGTAGTCTATTGTCGAGATCTTTGTTACTCAATGGATGGTAGCCTTGTCATTATGGAAGGTAGTCTGTGGTAGAGATTTTTGTTACTCTAATGGATGGTAGGCTTGTCATTATGGAAGGAAGTCTTTTGTCGAGATTTTTTTTACTCCAATGGATGGTAGCCTTGTCATTATGGACCGTGGTCTATTGTAGAGATTTTTGTTACTCCAATGGATGGTATCCTTGTAATTATGGAAGGTAGTCTGTTGTCGAGATTTTTGTTACTCCATTGGATGGTAGCCTTGTCATTATGGAAGGTAGTCTGTTGTCGATATTTTTGTTACTCCAATGGATGGTATACTTGTAATTATGGAAGGTAGTCTGTTGTCAAGATATTTTTTACTCCAATGGATGGTAGCCTTGTCATAATGAAAGGTAGTCTATTGTCGAGATTTTTGTTATTCCATTGGATAGTAGCCTTGTCATTATGGAAGATAGTCTGTTGTCGAGATTTTTTTTATCCCAATGGATGGTAACCTTTTCATTATGGAAGGTAGTATGTTTCGAGAGTTTTTTTACTCCAATGGATGGTAGCCTTGTCATTATGGAAGGTAGTCTGTTGAGGAGATTTTTGTTACTGCAATGGATGGTAGCCTTGTCTTTATGGAAGGTAGTCTGTTGTCGATATTTTTGTTAGTCCAATGGATGGTAGCCTTGTCTTTATGGAAGTTAGTCTATTGTCGATATTTTTGGTACTCCTATGGATGGTAGCCTTGTCATTATGGAAGGTAGTCTGTTGTCGAGATCTTTGTTACTCAATTGATGGCAGCCTTGTCATTATGCAAGGTAGTCTGTTGTAGAGATTTTTGTTACTGTAATGAATGGTTGCCTTTTCATTATGAAAGGAAGTCTATTATCGATATTTTTGTTACTCCAATGGATGGTAGCCTTGTCATTATGGACCATGGTCTATTGTCGAGATTTTTGTCACTACAATGGGTGGTAGCCTTGTAATTATGGAAGGTAGTCTATTGTCAAGATTTTTGTTATTCCATTGGATAATAGCCTTGTTATTATGGAAGGTAGTCTGTTGTCGATATTTTTGTAATCCCAATGGATGGTAACCTTGTCATTATGGAAGGTAGTTTGTTGTCGAGATTTTTTTTAATCCAATGGATGGTAGCTTTGTCATTATGGAAGGTAGTATGTTGTCAAGATTTTTGTTACTGTAATGGATGGTAGATTTGTATTTATGGATTGTAGTCTTTTGTAAATATTTTTGTTACTCCAATGGATGGTAGCCTTATCTTTATAGAAGGTAGTCTGTTGTCGATATTTTTGTTACTCCTATGGATGGTAGCCTTTTCATTATGGAAGGTAGTCTATTGTCGAGATCTTTGATACTCAATGGATGGTAGCCTTGTCATTATGGAAGGTTGTCTGTTGTCGAGATCTTTGTTACTCAATGGATGGCAGCCTTGTCATTATGCAAGGTAGTCTGTTGTAGAGATTTTTGTTACTGTAATGAATGGTTGCCTTTTCATTATGAAAGGAAGTCTATTATCGATATTTTTGTTACTCCAATGGATGGTAGCCTTGTCATTATGGACCATGGTCTATTGTCGAGATTTTTGTCACTACAATGGGTGGTAGCCTTGTAATTATGGAAGGTAGTCTATTGTCAAGATTTTTGTTATTCCATTGGATAATAGCCTTGTTATTATGGAAGGTAGTCTGTTGTCGATATTTTTGTAATCCCAATGGATGGTAACCTTGTCATTATGGAAGGTAGTTTGTTGTCGAGATTTTTTTTAATCCAATGGATGGTAGCTTTGTCATTATGGAAGGTAGTATGTTGTCAAGATTTTTGTTACTGTAATGGATGGTAGATTTGTATTTATGGATTGTAGTCTTTTGTAAATATTTTTGTTACTCCAATGGATGGTAGCCTTATCTTTATAGAAGGTAGTCTGTTGTCGATATTTTTGTTACTCCTATGGATGGTAGCCTTTTCATTATGGAAGGTAGTCTATTGTCGAGATCTTTGATACTCAATGGATGGTAGCCTTGTCATTATGGAAGGTTGTCTGTTGTCGAGATCTTTGTTACTCAATGGATGGCAGCCTTGTCATTATGCAAGGTAGTCTGTTGTAGAGATTTTTGTTACTGTAATGAATGGTTGCCTTTTCATTATGAAAGGAAGTCTATTATCGATATTTTTGTTACTCCAATGGATGGTAGCCTTGTCATTATGGACCATGGTCTATTGTCGAGATTTTTGTTACTACAATGGGTGGTAGCCTTGTAATTATGGAAGGTAGTCTATTGTCAAGATTTTTGTTATTCCATTGGATAATAGCCTTGTTATTATGGAAGGTAGTCTGTTGTCGAGATTTTTGTTATCCCAATGGATGGTAACCTTGTCATTATGGAAGGTAGTTTGTTGTCGAGATTTTTTTTACTCCAATGGATGGTAGCTTTGTATTTATGGATGGTAGTCTTTTGTCAATATTTTTGTTACTCCAATGGATGGTAGCCTTGTCTTTATGGAAGGTAGTCTGTTGTCGATATTTTTGTTACTCCTATGGATGGTAGCCTTGTCATTATGGAAGGTAGTCTATTGTCGAGATCTTTGTTACTCAATGGATGGTAGCTTTGTCATTATGGAAGGTAGTCTGTGGTAGAGATTTTTGTTACTCTAATGGATGGTAGCCTTGTCATTATGGAAGGAAGTCTTTTATCGAGATTTTTGTTACTCCAATGGATGGTAGCCTTGTCATTATGGACCATGGTTTATTGTCGAGATTTTTTTTACTCCAATGGATTGTATCCTTGTAATTATGGTAGGTAGTCTGTTGTCGAGATTTTTGTTACTCCAATGGATGGTAGCCTTGTCATTATGGAAGGTAGTCTAATGTCAATATCTTTCTTACTCAATGGATAGTAGCCTTGTCATTATGGAAGGTAGTCTGTTGTCGAGATTTTTTTTTACTGCAATGGATGGTAGCCTTGTCATTATGGAAGGTAGTTTGTTTTTGATATCTTTGTTACTCAATGGATAGTAGCCTTGTGATTATGGAAGGTAGTCTGTTGTTGAGATTTCTTTTACTCCAATGGATGGTAGCCTTGTCATTATGGAAGGTAGTCTGTTGTCGACATTTTTGTTACTCTAATGGATGGTAGCCTTGACATTATGGAACGTTGTCTGTTGTCGAGATTTCTGTTACTTCAATGAATGGTAGGCTTGTCATTATGTAAAGTAGTCTGTTGTCGATATTTTTGTTACTCCAATGGATGGTAGCCTTGTCATTATGGAGGGTAGTTTGTTGTTCATATTTTTGTTACTCCAATGGATGGTAGCCTTGTCATTATGAAAGGTAGTCTATTGTCTAGATTTTTGTTATTCCATTGGATAGTAGCCTTGTTATTATGGAAGGTAGTTTGTTGTCGAGATTTTTGTTATCCCAATGGATGGTAACCTTGTCATTATGGAAGGTAGTCTGTTGTCGAGATTCTTTTTACTCCAATGGATGGTAGCTTTGTCATTATGGAAGGTAGTCTATTGTCTAGATTTTTGTTACTGCAATGGATGCTAGCTTTGTCTTTTTGGAAGGTAGTCTTTTGTCAATATTTTTGTTACTCCAATGGATGGTAGCCTTGTCTTTATGGAAGGTAGTTTGTTGTCGATATTTTTGTTACTTCTATGGATGGTAGCCTTGTCATTATGGAAGGTAGTCTATTGTCGAGATCTTTGTTACTCAATGGATGGTAGCCTTGTCATTATGGAAGGTAGTCTGTGGTAGATATTTTTGTTACTCTAATGGATGGTAGCCTTGTCATTATGGAAGGAATTCTTTTGTCGGGATTTTTGTTTCTCCAATGGATGGTAGCCTTGTCATTATGGACTATGGTCTATTGTCGAGATTTTTGTTACACCAATGTATGGTAGCCTTGTCATTATGGAAGGTAGTCTGTTGTCGAGATCTTTGTTACTCAATTGATGGCAGCCTTTTCATTATGCAAGGTAGTCTGTTGTAGAGATTTTTGTTACTGTAATGAATGGTTGCCTTTTCATTATGAAAGGAAGTCTATTATCGATATTTTTGTTACTCCAATGGATGGTAGCCTTGTCATTATGGACCATGGTCTATTGTCGAGATTTTTGTCACTACAATGGGTGGTAGCCTTGTAATTATGGAAGGTAGTCTATTGTCAAGATTTTTGTTATTCCATTGGATAATAGCCTTGTTATTATGGAAGGTAGTCTGTTGTCGATATTTTTGTTATCCCAATGGATGGTAACCTTGTCATTATGGAAGGTAGTTTGTTGTCGAGATTTTTTTTACTCCAATGGATGGTAGCTTTGTCATTATGGAAGGTAGTATGTTGTCAAGATTTTTGTTACTGTAATGGATGGTAGATTTGTATTTATGGATTGTAGTCTTTTGTAAATATTTTTGTTACTCCAATGGATGGTAGCCTTATCTTTATAGAAGGTAGTCTGTTGTCGATATTTTTGTTACTCCTATGGATGGTAGCCTTTTCATTATGGAAGGTAGTCTATTGTCGAGATCTTTGATACTCAATGGATGGTAGCCTTGTCATTATGGAAGGTTGTCTGTTGTCGAGATCTTTGTTACTCAATGGATGGCAGCCTTGTCATTATGCAAGGTAGTCTGTTGTAGAGATTTTTGTTACTGTAATGAATGGTTGCCTTTTCATTATGAAAGGAAGTCTATTATCGATATTTTTGTTACTCCAATGGATGGTAGCCTTGTCATTATGGACCATGGTCTATTGTCGAGATTTTTGTTACTACAATGGGTGGTAGCCTTGTAATTATGGAAGGTAGTCTATTGTCAAGATTTTTGTTATTCCATTGGATAATAGCCTTGTTATTATGGAAGGTAGTCTGTTGTCGAGATTTTTGTTATCCCAATGGATGGTAACCTTGTCATTATGGAAGGTAGTTTGTTGTCGAGATTTTTTTTACTCCAATGGATGGTAGCTTTGTATTTATGGATGGTAGTCTTTTGTCAATATTTTTGTTACTCCAATGGATGGTAGCCTTGTCTTTATGGAAGGTAGTCTGTTGTCGATATTTTTGTTACTCCTATGGATGGTAGCCTTGTCATTATGGAAGGTAGTCTATTGTCGAGATCTTTGTTACTCAATGGATGGTAGCTTTGTCATTATGGAAGGTAGTCTGTGGTAGAGATTTTTGTTACTCTAATGGATGGTAGCCTTGTCATTATGGAAGGAAGTCTTTTATCGAGATTTTTGTTACTCCAATGGATGGTAGCCTTGTCATTATGGACCATGGTTTATTGTCGAGATTTTTTTTACTCCAATGGATTGTATCCTTGTAATTATGGTAGGTAGTCTGTTGTCGAGATTTTTGTTACTCCAATGGATGGTAGCCTTGTCATTATGGAAGGTAGTCTAATGTCAATATCTTTCTTACTCAATGGATAGTAGCCTTGTCATTATGGAAGGTAGTCTGTTGTCGAGATTTTTTTTTACTGCAATGGATGGTAGCCTTGTCATTATGGAAGGTAGTTTGTTTTTGATATCTTTGTTACTCAATGGATAGTAGCCTTGTGATTATGGAAGGTAGTCTGTTGTTGAGATTTCTTTTACTCCAATGGATGGTATCCTTGTCATTATGGAAGGTAGTCTGTTGTCGACATTTTTGTTACTCTAATGGATGGTAGCCTTGACATTATGGAACGTTGTCTGTTGTCGAGATTTCTGTTACTTCAATGAATGGTAGGCTTGTCATTATGTAAAGTAGTCTGTTGTCGATATTTTTGTTACTCCAATGGATGGTAGCCTTGTCATTATGGAGGGTAGTTTGTTGTTCATATTTTTGTTACTCCAATGGATGGTAGCCTTGTCATTATGAAAGGTAGTCTATTGTCTAGATTTTTGTTATTCCATTGGATAGTAGCCTTGTTATTATGGAAGGTAGTTTGTTGTCGAGATTTTTGTTATCCCAATGGATGGTAACCTTGTCATTATGGAAGGTAGTCTGTTGTCGAGATTCTTTTTACTCCAATGGATGGTAGCTTTGTCATTATGGAAGGTAGTCTATTGTCTAGATTTTTGTTACTGCAATGGATGCTAGCTTTGTCTTTTTGGAAGGTAGTCTTTTGTCAATATTTTTGTTACTCCAATGGATGGTAGCCTTGTCTTTATGGAAGGTAGTTTGTTGTCGATATTTTTGTTACTTCTATGGATGGTAGCCTTGTCATTATGGAAGGTAGTCTATTGTCGAGATCTTTGTTACTCAATGGATGGTAGCCTTGTCATTATGGAAGGTAGTCTGTGGTAGATATTTTTGTTACTCTAATGGATGGTAGCCTTGTCATTATGGAAGGAATTCTTTTGTCGGGATTTTTGTTTCTCCAATGGATGGTAGCCTTGTCATTATGGACTGTGGTCTATTGTCGAGATTTTTGTTACACCAATGTATGGTATCCTTGTAATTATGGAAGTTAGTCTGTTGTCGAGATTTTTGTTACTCCAATGGATGGTAGCCTTGTCATTATGGAAGGTAGTATGTTTCGAGATTTTTTTTACTCCAATGGAAGGTAGCCTTGTCATTATGGAAGGTAGTCTGTTTAGGAGATATTTGTTACTGCAATAGATGGTAGCCTTGTATTTATGGAAGGTAGTCTGTTGTCGATATTTTTGTTATTCCAATGGATGGTAGCCTTGTCATAATGAAAGGTAGTCTATTGTCGAGATTTTTGTTATTCCATTGGATAGTAGCCTTGTCATTATGGAAGGTAGTTTGTTGTCGAGATTTTTGTTATCCCAATGGATGGTAACCTTGTCATTATGGAAGGTAGTATATTTCGAGATTTTTTTTACTCCAATGGATGGTAGGCTTGTCATTATGGAAGGTAGTCTGTTGAGGAGAATTTTGTTACTGCAATGGATGGTAGCCTTGACTTTATGGAAGGTAGTCTATTGTCAATATTTTTGTTACTCCAATGGATGGTAGCCTTATCTTTATAGAAGTTAGTCTATTGTCGATATTTTTGGTACTTCTATGGATGGTAGCCTTGTCATTATGCAAGGTAGTCTGTTGTCGAGTTCTTTGTTACTCCATTGATGGCAGCCTTGTCATTATGCAAGGTAGTATGTTGTAGAGATTTTTGTTACTGTAATGAATGGTTGCCTTTTCATTATGAAAGGAAGTTTATTGTCGATATTTTTGTTACTCCAATGGATGGTAGCCTTGTCATTATGGACCATGGTCTATTGTTGAGATTTTTGTTACTACAATGTGTGGTAGCCTTCTAATTATGGAAGGTAGTCTATTGTCCATATTTTTGTTATTCCATTGGATAGTAGCCTTGTTATTATGGAAGGTAGTCTGTTGTCGAGATTTTTGTTATCCCAATGGATCTTAACCTTGTCATTATGGAAGGTAGTCTGTTGTCGAGATTTTTTTAACTCCAATGGATGGTAGCTTTGTCATTATGGAAGGTAGTCTGTTGTCGAGATTTTTGTTACTGCAATGGATGGTAACTTTGTCTTTATGGAAGGTAGTCTTTTGTCAATATTTTTATTACTCCAATGGATTGTAGCCTTGACTTTATGGAATGTAGTCTATTGTCAATATTTTTGTTACTCCTATGGATGGTAGCCTTGTCATTATGGAAGGTAGTCTATTGTCGAGATCTTTGTTACTCAACTGATGGTAGCCTGGTCATTATGGAAGGTAGTCTGTGGTAGAAATTTTTGTTACTCTAATGGATGGTAACCTTGTCATTAAGGAAGGAAGTCTTTTGTCGAGATTTTTGTTACTCCAATGGATGGTAGCCTTGTCATTATGGACCATGGTCTATTGTCGAGATTTTTTTTACTCCAATGGATGGTAGCCTTGTCATTATGGAAGGTAGTCTGTTGTCGAGATTTTTTTTACTGCAATGGATGGTAGCCTTGTCATTATGGAAGGTAGTTTGTTGTCGATTTCTTTGTTACTCAATGGATAGTTACCTTATCATTATGGAAGGTAGTCTGTTGTTGAGATTCTTTTTACTCCAATGGATGGTAGCCTTGTCATTATGGAAGGTAGTCTGTTGTCGACATTTTTGTTACTCTAATGGATGGTAGCCTTGACATTATGGAACGTAGTTTGTTGTCGAGATTTTTGTTACTTCAATGGATGGTAGGCTTGTCATTATGGAAAGTAGTTTGTTGTCAATATTTTTGTTACTCCAATGGATGGTAGCCTTGTCATTATGGAAGGTAGTTTGTTGTTCATATTTTTGTTACTACAATGGATGGTAACCTTGTCATTATGAAAGGTAGTCTATTGTCGAGTTTTTTTTTATCCCAATGGATGGTAAACTTGTCATTATGGAAGGTAGTCTGTTGTCGAGATTTTTTTTACTCCAATGGATGGTAGCTTTGTCATTATGGAAGGTAGTCTGTTGTCGAGATTTTTGTTACTGCAATGGATGGTAGCCTTGTCATTATGGAAGGTAGTCTTTTGTCAATATTTTTGTTACTCCATTGGATGGTAGCCTTGTCTTTATGGAAGGTAGTCTGTTGTCGATATTTTTGTTACTCCTATGGATGGTAGCCTTGTCATTATGGAAGGTAGTCTATTGTCGAGATCTTTGTTACTCAATGGATGGTAGCCTTGTCATTATGGAAGGTAGTCTACTGTCGATATTTTTGTTACTCCAATGGATGGTAGCCTTGTCATTATGGAAGGTAGTCTGTTGTCGAGATTTTTTTTACTCCAATGGATGCAAGCCTTGTCATTATGGAAGGTAGTATATTGTCAAGATTATTTTTACTCCAATGGATGGTAGCCTTGTCATATGGAAGGTAGTTTGTCGTCGAGATTTTTTTTACTGCAATGGATGGTAGCCTTGTCATTATGGAAGGTAGTTTGTTGTCGATATCTTTGTTACTCAATGGATAGTAGCCTTGTCATTATAGAAGGTAGTTTGTTGTCGAGATTTTTTTTACTCCAATGGATGGTAGTCTTGTCATTATGGAAGGTAGTCTGTTGTCGACATTTTTGTTACTCTAATGGATGGTAGCCTTGACATTATGGAACGTAGTCTGTTGTCGAGATTATTGTTACTTCAATGGATGGTAGGCTTGGCATTATGAAAAGTAGTCTGTTGTCAATAATTTTGTTACTCCAATGGATGATAGTCTTGTCATTATGGAAGGTAGTTTGTTGTTCAGATTTTTGTTACTCCAATGGATGGTAGCCTTGTCATTATGAAAGGTAGTCTATTGTCGAGATTTTTGTTATTCCATTGGATAGTGGCCTTGTTATTATGGAAGGTATTCTATTGTCGAGATTCTTGTTATCCCAATGGATGGTAACCTTGTCAATATGGAAGGTAGTCTGTTGTCGAGATTTTTGTTACTGCAATGGATGTTAACTTTGTCTTTATGGAAGGTAGTCTTTTGTCAATATTTTTATTACTCCAATGGATGGTAGCCTTGACTTTATGGAACGTAGTCTGTTGTCAATATTTTTGTTACTCCTATGGATGGTAGCCTTGTCATTATCGAAGGTAGTCTATTGTCGAGATCTTTGTTACTCAATGGATGGTAGCCTTGTCATTATGGAAGGTAGTCTGTGGTAGAGATTTTTGTTACTCTAATGGATGGTAGCCTTGTCATTAAGGAAGGAAGTCTTTTGTCGAGATTTTTGTTACTCCAATGGATAGTAGCCTTGTCATTATGGACCATGGTCTATTGTCGAGAGTTTTTTTACTCCAATGGATGGTAGCCTTGTCATTATGGAAGGTAGTCTGTTGTCGAGATTTTTTTTACTGCAATGGATGGTAGCCTTGTCATTATGGAAGGTAGTTTGTTGTCGATTTCTTTGTTACTCAATGGATAGTTACCTTATCATTATGGAAGGTAGTCTGTTGTTGAGATTTTTTTTACTCCAATGGATGGTAGCCTTGTCATTATGGAAGGTAGTCTGTTGTCGACATTTTTGTTACTCTAATGGATGGTAGCCTTGACATTATGGAACGTAGTTTGTTGTCGAGATTTTTGTTACTTCAATGGATGGTAGGCTTGTCATTATGGAAAGTAGTTTGTTGTCAATATTTTTGTTACTCCAATGGATGGTAGCCTTGTCATTATGGAAGGTAGTTTGTTGTTCATATTTTTGTTACTACAATGGATGGTAACCTTGTCATTATGAAAGGTAGTCTATTGTCGAGATTTTTTTTTACCCCAATGGATGGTAAACTTGTCATTATGGAAGGTAGTCTGTTGTCGAGATTTTATTTACTCCAATGGATGGTAGCTTTGTCTTTATGGAAGGTAGTCTGTTGTTGAGATTTTTTTACTGTAATGGATGGTAGCCTTGTCATTATGGAAGGTAGTCTTTTGTCAATATTTTTGTTACTCCATTGGATGGTAGCCTTGTCTTTATGGAAGGTAGTCTGTTGTCGATATTTTTGTTACTCCTATGGATGGTAGCCTTGTCATTATGGAAGGTAGTCTATTGTCGAGATCTTTGTTACTCAATGGATGGTAGCCTTGTCATTATGGAAGGTAGTCTATTGTCGATATTTTTGTTACTCCAATGGATGGTAGCCTTGTCATTATGGAAGGTAGTTTGTTGTCGATATTTTTTTTACTCCAATGGATGCAAGCCTTGTCATTATGGAAGGTAGTATATTGTCAAGATTATTTTTACTCCAATGGATGGTAGCCTTGTCATATGGAACGTAGTTTATCATCGAGATTTTTTTTACTGCAATGGATGGTAGCCTTGTCATTATGGAAGGTAGTTTGTTGTCGATATCTTTGTTACTCAATGGATAGTAGCCTTGTCATTATAGAAGGTAGTTTGTTGTCGAGATTTTTTTTACTCCAATGGATGGTAGCCTTGTCATTATGGAAGGTAGTCTGTTGTCGACATTTTTGTTACTCTAATGGATGGTAGCCTTGACATTATGGAACGTAGTCTATTGTCGAGATTATTGTTACTTCAATGGATGGTAGGCTTGGCATTATGAAAAGTAGTCTGTTGTCAATATTTTTGTTACTCCAATGGATGATAGTCTTGTCATTATGGAAGGTAGTTTATTGTTCAGATTTTTGTTACTCCAATTGATGGTAGCCTTGTCATTATGAAAGGTAGTCTATTGTCGAGATTTTTGTTATTCCATTGGATAGTAGCCTTGTTATTATGGAAGGTATTCTGTTGTCGAGATTTTTGTTATCCCAATGGATGGTAACCTTGTCATTATGGAAGGTAGTCTGTTGTCGAGATTTTTTTTACTCCAATGGATGGTAGCTTTTTCATTATGGAAGGTAGTCTGTTGTCGAGATTTTTGTTACTGCAATGGATGGTAGCTTTTTCTTTATGGAAGGTAGTCTTTTGTCAATATTTTTGTTACTCCAATGGATGGTAGTCTGTTGTCAATATTTTTGTTACTCTTATGGATTGTATCCTTGTCATTATGGAAGGTAGTCTATTGTCGAGATCTTTGTTACTCAATGGATGGTAGCCTTGTCATTATGGAAGTAGTCTGTGGTAGAGATTTTTGTTACTCTAATGGATGGTAGCTTTGTCATTATGGAAGGAAGCCTTTTGTTGAGATTTTTGTTAGTCCAATAGATAGTAGCCTTGTCATTATGGACCATGGTCTATTGTCGAGATTTTTGTTACTCCAATGGATGGTATCCTTGTAATTATGGAAGGTAGTCTGTTGTCGAGATTTTTGTTACTCCAATGGATGGTAGACTTGTCATATGGAAGGTAGTTTGTTGTCGATATTTTTTTTACTGCAATGGATGGTAGCCTTGTCATTATTGAAGGTAGTCTGTTGTTGATATCTTTGTTACTCAATGGATAGTAGCCTTGTCATTATGGAAGGGAGTTTGTTGTCGAGATTTTTTTTTACTCCAATGGATGGTAGCCTTGTCATTATGGAAGGTAGTCTGTTGTCGACATTTTTGTTACTCTAATGGATGGTAGCCTTGACATTATGGAACGTAGTCTGTTGTCGATATTTTCGTTACTCCAATGGATGGTAGCCTTATCATTATGGAAGGTAGTTTGTTGTTCAGATCTTTGTTACTCCAATGGATGGTAGGCTCGTTATTATGGAAGGTAGTCTTTTGTCGATATTTTTTTTTACTTCAATGGATGGTAGCCTTGTCTTTTTGGAAGGTAGTTTACTGTCGAGATTTTTGTTACTGCAATGGATGGTAACTTTGTCTTTATGGAAGGTACTCTTTTGTCAATATTTTTGTTACTCCAATGGATGGTAGCCTTGTCTTTATGGTAGGTAGTCTGTTGTCGATATTTTTGTTACTCCTATGGATGGTAGCCTTGTCATTATGGAAGGTAGTCTATTGTCGAGACCTTTGTTACTCAATGGATGGTAGCCTTGTCATTATGGAAGGTACTATGTGGTAGAGATTTTTGTTACTCTAATGGATGGTAGCCTTGTCATTATGGAAGGTAGTCTGTTGTCGAGATTTTTGTTACTTAATGGATGGTAGCCTTGTCATTATGGAAGGTAGTCTTTGGTAGAGAATTTTGTTACTCTAATCAATGGTAGCCTTGTCATTATGGAAGGAAGTCTTTTGTCGAGATTTTAGTTACTCCAATGGATGGTATCCTTGTAATTATGGAAGGTAGTCTGTTGTCGAGATTTTTGTTACTCCAATGGATGGTAGCCTTGTCATTATGGAAGGTAGTCTGCTGTCGATACTTTTTTTACTTCAATGGATGCTATCCTTGTCATTATGGTAGGTAGTATATTGTCAAGATTTTTTTTACTCCAATGAATCATAGCCTTGTCATATGGAAGGTAGTTTGTTGTCGAGATTTTTTTTACTGTAATGGATGGTAGCCTTGTCATTATGGAAGGTAGTTTGTTATCGATATCTTTGTTACTCAATGGATGGTAGCCTTGTCATTATGGAAGGTAGTCTGTTGTTGAGATTTTTTTTTACTCTAATGGATGGTAGCCTTGTCATTATGGAACGTAGTCTGTTGTCGATATTTTTGTTACTCCAATGGATGGTAGCCTTGTCATTATGGAAGGTAGTTTGTTGTTCAGATTTTTGTTACTCCAATGGATGGTAGACTTGTCATTATGGAAGGTAGTCTGCTGTCGAGATTTTTGTTACTGCAATGGATGGTAGCTTTGCCTTTATGGATGGTAGTCTTTTGTCAATATTTTTTTTACTCTAATGGATGGTAGCCTTGTCTTTATGGAAGGTAGTCTGTTGTCGATATTTTTGTTACTCCTATGGATGGTAGCCTTGTCATTATGGAAGGTAGTCTATTGTCGAGATCTTTGTTACTCAATGGATGGTAGCCTTGTCATTATGGAAGGTAGTCTATGGTAGAGATTTTTGTTACTCTAATGGATGGTAGCCTTGTCATTATGGAAGGAAGTCTTTTGTCGAGATTTTTGTTACTCCAATGGATGGTAGCCTTGTCATTATGGACCGTGGTCTATTGTCAAGATTTTTGTTACTCCAATGGATGGTATACTTGTAATTATGGAAGGTAGTCTGTTGTCAAGATTTTTTTTACTCCAATGGATGGTAGCCTTGTCATATAAGGTAGTCTATTGTCGAGATTTTTTACTCCAATGGATGGTATCCTTGTCATTATGGAAGGTAGTCTGTTTTTCATATCTTTGTTACTCAATGGTTGGCAGCCTTATTATTATGGAAGGTAGTCTGTTGTTGACATCTTTGTTACTCAATGGATGTTAGCCTTGTCATTATGGAAGGTAGTCTGTTGTCGAGATTTGTGTTACTACAATGGATGGTAGCCTTGTCATTATGGAAGGTAGTCTGTTGTCGACATTTTTGTTACTGTAATGGATAGTAGACTTGTCTTTATGGAACATAGTATGTTGTCGAAATTTTGGTTACTCCAATGGATGGTAGCCTTGTCATTATGGAAGGTAGTATGTCGTTGATATTTTTGTAACACCAATGGATTGTAGACTTGTCATTATGGAAAGTAGTTTGTTCTTCATATTTTTATTGCTCCAATGGATGGTAGCCTTGTCATAATGAAGGGTAGTCTATTGTCGAGATTTTTGTTATTCCATTGGATAGTAGCCTTGTCATTATGGAAGGTAGTATATTGTCAAGATTATTTTTACTCCAATGGATGGTAGCCTTGTCATATGGAACGTAGTTTGTCGTCGAGATTTTTTTTACTGCAATGGATGGTAGCCTTGTCATTATGGAAGGTAGTTTGTTGTCGATATCTTTGTTACTCAATGATTAGTAGCCTTGTCATTATAGAAGGCAGTTTGTTGTCGAGATTTTTTTTACTCCAATGGATGGTAGCCTTGTCATTATGGAAGGTAGTCTGTTGTCGACATTTTTGTTACTCTAATGGATGGTAGCCTTGACATTATGGAACGTAGTCTGTTGTCGAGATTATTGTTACTTCAATGGATGGTAGGCTTGGCATTATGAAAAGTAGTCTGTTGTCAATATTTTTGTTACTCCAATGGATGATAGTCTTGTCATTATGGAAGGTAGTTTATTGTTCAGATTTTTGTTACTCCAATGGATGGTAGCCTTGTCATTATGAAAGGTAGTCTATTGTCGAGATTTTTGTTATTCCATTGGATAGTAGCCTTGTTATTATGGAAGGTATTCTGTTGTCGAGATTTTTGTTATCCCAATGGATGGTAACCTTGTCATTATGGAAGGTAGTCTGTTGTCGAGATTTTTTTTACTCCAATGGATGGTAGCTTTTTCATTATGGAAGGTAGTCTGTTGTCGAGATTTTTGTTACTGCAATGGATGGTAGCTTTTTCTTTATGGAAGTTAGTCTTTTGTCAATATTTTTGTTACTCCAATGGATGGTAGTCTGTTGTCAATATTTTTGTTACTCTTATGGATGGTATCCTTGTCATTATGGAAGGTAGTCTATTGTCGAGATCTTTGTTACTCAATGGATGGTAGCCTTGTCATTATGGAAGTAGTCTGTGGTAGAGATTTTTGTTACTCTAATGGATGGTAGCTTTGTCATTATGGAAGGAAGCCTTTTGTTGAGATTTTTGTTAGTCCAATAGTTAGTAGCCTTGTCATTATGGACCATGGTCTATTGTCGAGATTTTTGTTACTCCAATGGATGGTATCCTTGTAATTATGGAAGGTAGTCTGTTGTCGAGATTTTTGTTACTCCAATGGATGGTAGACTTGTCATATGGAAGGTAGTTTGTTGTCGATATTTTTTTTACTGCAATGGATGGTAGCCTTGTCATTATTGAAGGTAGTCTGTTGTTGATATCTTTGTTACTCAATGGATAGTAGCCTTGTCATTATGGAAGGGAGTTTGTTGTCGAGATTTTTTTTTACTCCAATGGATGGTAGCCTTGTCATTATGGAAGGTAGTTTGTTGTCGACATTTTTGTTACTCTAATGGATGGTAGCCTTGACATTATGGAACGTAGTCTGTTGTCGATATTTTCGTTACTCCAATGGATGGTAGCCTTATCATTATGGAAGGTAGTTTGTTGTTCAGATCTTTGTTACTCCAATGGATGGTAGGCTCGTTATTATGGAAGGTAGTCTTTTGTCGATATTTTTTTTTACTTCAATGGATGGTAGCCTTGTCTTTTTGGAAGGTAGTTTACTGTCGAGATTTTTGTTACTGCAATGGATGGTAACTTTGTCTTTATGGAAGGTACTCTTTTGTCAATATTTTTGTTACTCCAATGGATGGTAGCCTTGTCTTTATGGTAGGTAGTCTGTTGTCGATATTTTTGTTACTCCTATGGATGGTAGCCTTGTCATTATGGAAGGTAGTCTATTGTCGAGACCTTTGTTACTCAATGGATGGTAGCCTTGTCATTATGGAAGGTACTATGTGGTAGAGATTTTTGTTACTCTAATGGATGGTAGCCTTGTCATTATGGAAGGTAGTCTGTTGTCGAGATTTTTGTTACTTAATGGATGGTAGCCTTGTCATTATGGAAGGTAGTCTTTGGTAGAGAATTTTGTTACTCTAATCAATGGTAGCCTTGTCATTATGGAAGGAAGTCTTTTGTCGAGATTTTAGTTACTCCAATGGATGGTATCCTTGTAATTATGGAAGGTAGTTTGTTGTCGAGATTTTTGTTACTCCAATGGATGGTAGCCTTGTCATTATGGAAGGTAGTCTGCTGTCGATACTTTTTTTACTTCAATGGATGCTATCCTTGTCATTATGGTAGGTAGTATATTGTCAAGATTTTTTTTACTCCAATGAATCATAGCCTTGTCATATGGAAGGTAGTTTGTTGTCGAGATTTTTTTTACTGTAATGGATGGTAGCCTTGTCATTATGGAAGGTAGTTTGTTATCGATATCTTTGTTACTCAATGGATGGTAGCCTTGTCATTATGGAAGGTAGTCTGTTGTTGAGATTTTTTTTTACTCTAATGGATGGTAGCCTTGTCATTATGGAACGTAGTCTGTTGTCGATATTTTTGTTACTCCAATGGATGGTAGCCTTGTCATTATGGAAGGTAGTTTGTTGTTCAGATTTTTGTTACTCCAATGGATGGTAGACTTGTCATTATGGAAGGTAGTCTGCTGTCGAGATTTTTGTTACTGCAATGGATGGTAGCTTTGCCTTTATGGATGGTAGTCTTTTGTCAATATTTTTTTTACTCTAATGGATGGTAGCCTTGTCTTTATGGAAGGTAGTCTGTTGTCGATATTTTTGTTACTCCTATGGATGGTAGCCTTGTCATTATGGAAGGTAGTCTATTGTCGAGATCTTTGTTACTCAATGGATGGTAGCCTTGTCATTATGGAAGGTAGTCTATGGTAGAGATTTTTGTTACTCTAATGGATGGTAGCCTTGTCATTATGGAAGGAAGTCTTTTGTCGAGATTTTTGTTACTCCAATGGATGGTAGCCTTGTCATTATGGACCGTGGTCTATTGTCAAGATTTTTGTTACTCCAATGGATGGTATACTTGTAATTATGGAAGGTAGTCTGTTGTCAAGATTTTTTTTACTCCAATGGATGGTAGCCTTGTCATATAAGGTAGTTCGTTGTCGAGATTTTTTACTCCAATGGATGGTATCCTTGTCATTATGGAAGCTAGTCTGTTTTTCATATCTTTGTTACTCAATGGTTGGTAGCCTTATTATTATGGAAGGTAGTCTGTTGTTGACATCTTTGTTACTCAATGGATGTTAGCCTTGTCATTATGGAAGGTAGTCTGTTGTCGAGATTTGTGTTACTACAATGGATGGTAGCCTTGTCATTATGGAAGGTAGTCTGTTGTCGACATTTTTGTTACTGTAATGGATAGTAGACTTGTCTTTATGGAACATAGTATGTTGTCGAAATTTTGGTTACTCCAATGGATGGTAGCCTTGTCATTATGGAAGGTAGTATGTCGTTGATATTTTTGTAACACCAATGGATTGTAGACTTGTCATTATGGAAAGTAGTTTGTTCTTCATATTTTTATTGCTCCAATGGATGGTAGCCTTGTCATAATGAAAGGTAGTCTATTGTCGAGATTTTTGTTATTCCATTGGATAGTAGCCTTGTCATTATGGAAGGTAGTCTGTTGTCCAGATTTTTGTTATCCCAATGAATGGTAACCTTGCCATTATGGAAGGTAGTATGTTTCAAGATTTTTTTTACTCCAATGGATGGTAGCCTTGTCATTATGGAAGGTAGTCTGTTGAGAAGATTTTTGTTGCTGCAATGGATGGTAGCCTTGTCTTTATGGAAGGTAGTCTGTTGTCGATATTTTTGTTACTCCAATGGATGGTAGCCTTGTCTTTATGGAAGTTAGTCAATTGTCGATATTTTTGGTACTCCTATGGATGGTAGCCTTGTCATTACGGAAGGTAGACTATTGTCGAGATATTAGTTACTCAATGGATGGCAGCCTTGTCATTATGCAAGGTAGTCTGTTATAGAGATTTTTGTTACTGTAATGGATGGTTGCCTTTTCATTATGAAAGGAAGTCTATTGTCGATATTTTTGTTAGTCCAATGGGTGGTAGCCTTGTAATTATGGAAGGTAGTCTGTTGTCGAGATTTTTGTTACTCAATGGATGGTAGAATTGACATTATGGAAAGTAGTTTGGTTCGAGATTTTTGTTACCGCAATGGATGTTAGGCGTGTCATTATCGAATGCAGTTTGTTGTCGATATTTTTGTTACTCCAATGGATGGTAGCCTTGTCATTATGGACCGTGGTCTATTGTCGAGATTTTTTTTACTACAATGGGTGGTAGCCTTGTAAACATCGAAGGTAGTCTGTTGTCAAGATTATTGTTACTCCAATGGATGGTAGCCTTGTCATTATGGAAGGTCGTCTATTGTCGAGATTTTTGTTACTCTAATGGATGGTAGACTTGACATTATGGAAAGTAGTCTGGTTTCGAGATTTTTTTTACCGCAATGGATGGTAGGCGTGTCATTATGGAATGTAGTTTGTTGTCGAAATTTTTTTTACACCAATGAATGATAGCCTTGTCATTATGGATAGTACTCTGTTGTCTAGATTTTTGTTACTGCAATGAATGATAGCCTTGTCATAATGGAAGGTAGTCTATTGTAGAGATTTTTGTTACTCCAATGGATGGTAGCCTTGTCATTATGGAAGGAAGTTTGTTTTATAGATATTTGTAACTCCAATGGATGGTAGCGTTGTCATTATGGAAGGTAGTCTTTTGTTCAAATTTTTGTTACACCAATGGATGGTAGCATTGTCGTTATGGATGGTAGTCTTTTGTCGATTTTTTTGTTACTCCAATGGATGATAGCCTTGTCATTAGGGAAGGTAGTTTGTTGTAGATATTTTTGTTACTCCAATGGATGGTAGCCTTGTCATTATGGAAGGAAGTCTGTTGTATAGATATTTGTAACTCCAATGGATGTTAGCCTTGTCATTATGGAAGGTAGTCTGTTGTCGAGATTTTTGTTACTGCAATGGATGGTAGACTTGACATTATGGAAAGTAGTTTGTTGTCGAAATTTTTATTACACCAGTGGATGGTAGCCTTGTCGTTATGGATGGTAGACTGTTGTCTAAATTTTTGTTACTCCAATGGATGATAGCCTTGTCATTATGGAAGGTAGTCTGTTGTAGAGATTTTTGTTACTCCTATGGATGGTAGCCTTGTCATTATGGAAGGAAGTTTGTTGTCGAGATTTTTGTTACTGCAATGGATGGTAGCTTTGTCTTAATGGAAGGTAGTCTGTTGTCGATAATTTTGTTACTCCAATGGATGGTAGCCTTGTCTTTATGGAAGGTAGTCTATTGTCGATATTTTTGTTACTCATATGGATGGTATCCTTGTCATTATGGAAGGTAGTCTATTGTCGAGATCTTTGTTACTCCAACGGATGGTATCCTTATAATTATTGAAGGTAGTCTATTGTCGATATTTTTGTTAATCCAATGGATCGTAGCCTTATCATTATGGAAGGTAGTCTGCTGTCGGTATTTCTTTTACTACAATGGATGGTAGCCTTGTCATATGGAAGGTAGTCTGTTGTCAAGATTTTTTTTACTCCAATGGATGGTAGCCTTGTCATTATGGAAGGTAGTCTGCTGTCGAGATATTTGTTACTGCAATGGATGGTAGCTTTGTCTTTATGGAAGGTAGTCTTTTGTCAATATTTTTTTTACTGCAATGGAGGGTAGCCTTGTCTTTATGGAAGGTAGTCAGTTGTCGATATTTTTGGTACTCCTATGGATGGTAGCCTTGTCATTATGGAAGGTAGTCTATTGTCGAGATCTTTGTTACTCATTGGATGGTAGCCTTGTCATTATGGAAGGTAGTCTGTGGTAGAGATTTTTGTTACTCTAATGGATGGTAGCCTTGTCATTATGGAAGGAAGTCTTTTTTCGAGATTTTTGTTACTCCAATGGATGGTAGCGTTGTCATTATGGACCGTGGTCTATTGTCAAGATTTTTGTTACTCCAATGGATGGTATACTTGTAATTATGGAAGGTAGTCTGTTGTCGAGATTTTTTTTACTCCAATGGATGGTAGACCTGTCATTATGGAAGGTAGTCTATTGTGGAGATTTTTGTTACTCTAATGGATGGTAGACTTGACATTATGGAAAGTAGTCTGGTTTCGAGATTTTTGTTACCGCAATGGAAGGTAGGCGTGTCATTATCGAACATAGTTTGCTGTTGATATTTTTGTTACACCAATGGATGGTAGCCTTGTCGTTTTGGAAGGTAGTCAGTTGTCTAGATTTTTGTTACTCCAATGGATGATACCCTTGTCATTATGGAAGGTAGTTTGTTGTATAGATATTTGTAACTCCAATGGATGGTAGCCTTGTCATTATAGACGGTATTCTGTTGCCGAGATTTTTGTTACTGCAATGGATGGTAGCCTTGTCTTTATGGAAGGTTGTCTATTGTCGATATTTTTGTTACTCATATTGATGGTAGCCTTGTCATTATGGAAGGTAGTCTATTGTCGAGATCTTTGTTACTCAACGGATGGTAGCCTTGTCATTATGGAAGGTAGTCTGTTGTAGAGATTTTTGTTACTCTAATGGATGGTAGCCTTGTCATTATGGAACAAAGTCTTTTTTCGACATTTTTGTTACTCCAATGCATGGTAGCCTTGTCATTATGGACTGTGGTCTATTGTTGATATTTTTGTTACTCTAATGGATGGTAGCCTTGTCTTTATGGAAGTTAGTCTATTGTCGATATTTTTGGTACTCCTTGAAGGAAAATTGCGATAAAAAATGCAGCAGAATATAGAATTTTCCTTTAGAGATCCTTACGAATAAGCATGGTCAGTGATAGAAATATTTACCTCTTGTGGAGATTGAGACCTTTGATGTCGTGATCACGAGCGTTGATGAAGAACAACGCCTCTACTCAGTCCATACGAATAGATCGCTTCCGGTCACAGTGCTAGCTGATCACGAACGGAAACCTTGAGTGAGAGAGAGAATCAAAAACGAAATTGCATCAAGTGAAATTGCTTAATCACAAGGGATCTATTTATAGAATCACTCGTGTGGGCTACAAGCTAAAAGCCCAATAATGGCTATAAGCTAAAAGCCCAATTAAGCTTATGGACATCATACCTTAGGATGTACCATATATCACTTATCCACGTGGTACCTTACCACTTTCCGTATTACACTTAAGTGCACCGTACCTTACCGTGTTCCTTATTTATTCTATCTCTCATCAACCTGTCCTTATGTGTGTTACCCTGTAGGTTTTCGTGACGTTGGCAATTATATTAAATCACACATTTAATATAATAAACAGTGAGCGGTATCTAGCAACACATCACTGTTACCCAAGTCACAAAAATGTCATGTGATCTGACCAAACCTTTTCCGTGATAATATTTGTGTTGTACAATTACCCTTTTGCCCTCATGTCTATATTGAACACAAGGCATACACTGTGTCACCCTTGTCCAGTTCAATATTGGGCCCTTAGACATTTATCCTGTTATGCAGGATGAGCAAATTCCATCTAGGTCACTCGTGTCCCTTAGCATGCTTTGTGAAGTACCCATCAACCGTATTTATAGTCATCCAGTTACGAATGACGTTTGATCAGCAATAAAGTACTTGACTCTACATCTAGGGTCCATAGTGGTTTCAGGTCGAAGGGTGGTATACACCATTATCATCATGAAAATAACTTATGACACTTTGCATAACATTTTATGTAGTATTCTCATAGCGGGTCAATCCAGTATAAATATTACTCCTAATATTCATACCTATGTCAAGACTTGATAACTCCTTATCTATGATCCATGAGATGTGATCATCAATCTATCTTCATAATAATCTTAATGCTTTATTGTTATCCCACTTCACATTAAAGCTTAACTACGGATTCTTTAAGAATAGTTTCTTATGTTTAATGGGATCTCATGATTAAGTCACACTTAACATTTCATTAAACCAATAAACCATTGTAGGGCTTACACCAACACTCCTATGGATGGTAACCTTGTCATTATGGAAGGTAGTCTGTTGTCGAGATCTTTGTTACTCAATGTATGGTAGCCTTGTAATTATGGAAGGTAGTCTATTGTAGAGATTTTTGTTACTCTAATTGATGGAAGCCTTGTCATTATTGAAGGAAGTCTTTTTTCGAGATTTTTGTTACTCCAATGGATGGTAGCCTTGTCATTATGGACTGTGGTCTATTGTCGAGATTTTTTTTACTCCAATGGATGGTAGCCTTGTCTTTATCGAAGTTAGTCTATTGTCGATATTTTTGGTACTCCTATAGATGGTAGCCTTGTAATTATGGAAGGTAGTCTGTTGTCGAGATCTTTGTTACTCAATGGATGGCAGCCTTGTCATTATGCAAGGTAGTCTATTGTAGATATTTTTGTTACTGTAATGGATGGTAGCCTCGTTATTATGAAAGGAAGTCTTTGGTCGATATTTTTGTTACTCCAATGGATAGTAGCCTTGTCATTATGGACCGTGGTCTATTGTCGAGATTTTTGTTACTGCAATGGGTGGTAGCCTTGTAATTATGGAACGTAGTCTGTTGTCAAGATTTTTATTACCCCAATGGATGGTAGCCTTTTCATTATGGAAGGTAGTCTATTGTCGACATTTTTGTTACTCTAATGGATGGTAGCCTTGTCTTTATGGAACCTAGTCTGTTGTCGATATCTTTGTTACCCAATGGATGGTAGCCTTGTCATTATGGAAGGTAGTCTATTGTCGATATTTTTGTTACTCGAATGGATGGTGGCCTTGTCTTTATGGAACGTAGTCTATTGTCGAGATTTTTGTTACACCAATGGATTGTAGCCTTGTCATTATGGAAAGTAGTTTATTCTTCGTATTTTTGTTACTCCAATGGATGGTCGCCTTGTCATAATGAAAGGAAGTATATTGTCGAGATTTTTGTTATTCCATTGGATAGTAGCCTTGTCATTATGGAAGGTTGTCTGTTGTCGAGATTTTTGTTATACCAATGAATGGTAACCTTGCCATTATGGAAGGTAGTATGTTTCAAGATTTTTTTTACTCCAATGGATGGTAGCCTTGTCATTATGGAAGGTAGTCTGTTGTCGATATTTTTGTTACTCCAATGGATGGTAGCCATGTCTTTATAGAAGTTAGTCTATTGTCGATATTTTTGGTACTCCTATGGATTGTAGCCTTGTCATTATGGAAGGTAGTCTGTTGTCGAGATTTTTGTTACTGTAATGGATGGTTGCCTTTTCATTATGAAAGGAAGTCTATTGTCGATATTTTTGTTACTCTAATGGGTGGTAGCCTTGTAATTATGGAAGGTAGTCTGTTGTCAAGATTTTTGTTACTCCAATGGAATGTAGCCTTGTCATTATGGAAGGTATTCAATTGTCGAGATTTTTGTTACTCAATGGATGGTAGAATTGACATTATGGAAAGTAGTTTGGTTTCGAGATTTTTGTTACCGCAATGGATGGTAGGCGTGTCATTATGGAACGTAGTTTGTTGTCGATATTTTTGTTACAACAATGGATGGTAGCCTGGTCGTTATGGAAAGTAGTCTGTTGTCTAGATTTTTGTTACTCCAATGGATGATAGCCTTGTCATTATGGAAGGTAGTCTATTGTATATATATTTGTAACTCCAATGGATGGTAGCCTTGTCATTATGGAAGGTAGTATGTTGTCGAGATTTTTGTTACTGCAACGGATGGTAGCTTTGTCTTAATGGAAGGTAGTCTGTTATCGATAATTTTTTTACTCCAATGGATGGTAGCCTTGTCTTTATGGAAGGTAGTCTATTGTTGATATTTTTGTTACTCATATGGATGGTATCCTTGTCATTATGGAAGGTAGTATAGTATATTGTCGAGATCTTTGTTACTCCAATGGATGGTATCCTTATAATTATTGAAGGTAGTCTATTGTCGATATTTTTGTTAATCCAATGGATGGTAGCCTTATCATTATGGAAGGTAGTCTGTTGTCGGTATTTTTGTTACTCCAATGGATGGTAGCCTTGTCATTATGGAAGGTAGTCTATTGTCGAGATTTTTTTTACTCCAATGGATGGTAGACTTGTCATTATGGAAGGTAGTCTGTTGTCGAGATATTTGTTACTGCAATGGATGGTAGCTTTCTCTTTATGGAAGGTAGTCTTTTGTCAATATTTTTTTTACTCCAATGGATGGTAGCCTTGTCTTTATAGAAGGTAGTTTGTTGTCGATATTTTTGTTACTCCAATGGATGGTAGCCTTGTCATTATAGAAGGTAGTCTGTTGTCGAGATTTTTGTTACTGCAATGGATGGTAGCCTTGTCTTTATGGAAGGTAGTCTATTGTCGATATTTTTGTTACTCATATGGATGGTAGCCTTGTCATTATGGAAGGTCGTCTATTGTGGAGATCTTTGTTACTCAATGGATGGTAGCCTTGTCATTATGGAAGGTAGTCTGTTGTAGAGATTTTTGTTACTCTAATGGATGGTAGCCTTGTCATTATGGAAGGAAGTCTTTTTTCGAGATTTTTGTTACTCCAATGCATGGTAGCCTTGTCATTATGGACTTTGGTCTATTGTCGATATTTGTGTTACTCCAATGGATGGTAGCCTTGACTTTATGGAAGTTAGTCTATTGTCGATATTTTTGGTACTCCTATGGATGGTAGCCTTGTCATTATGGAAAGTAGTCTGTTGTCGAGATCTTTGTTACTCAATGGATGGAAGCCTTGTCATTATGCAAGGTAGTCTGTTGGAGAGATTTTTGTTACTGTAATGGATTGTAGCCTTGTTATTATGAAAGGAAGTCTTTTGTCGATATTTTTGTTACTCCAATGGATAGTAGCCTTGTCATTATGGACCGTGGTCTATTGTCGAGATTTTTGTTACTGCAGTGGGTGGTAGCCTTGTAATTACGGAAGGTAGTCTGTTGTCAAGATTTTGGTTACTCCAATGGATGGTAGCCTTGTCATTATGGAAGGTAGTCTATTGTCGAGATTTTTGTTACTCTAATGGATGGTAGACTTAAAATTATGGAAATAAGTCTGGTTTCGAGATTTTTGTTACCACAATGGATGTAGGCGTGTCATTATGGAACGTAGTTTGTTGTCGTTATGGAAGGTAGACTGTTGTCTAGATTTTTGTTACTCCAATGGATGATAGCCTTGTCATTATAGAAGGTAGTCTATTGTAGAGATTTTTGTTACTCCAATGGATGGTAGCCTTGTCATTATGGAAGGAAGTCTGTTGTATAGATATTTGTAACTCCAATGGATGGCAGCCTTGTCATTATGGAAGGTAGTCTGTTGTCGAAATTTTTGTTATCCCAATGGATGGTAACCTTCTCATTATGGAAGGTAGTCTGTTGTCGAGATTTTTTTTACTCCAATGGATGGTAGCCTTGTCATTATGGAAGGTAGTCTACTTTCGAGATTTTTGTTACTGCAATGGATGGTAGAATTGTCTTTATGGAAGGTAGTTTTTTGTCAATATTTTTGTTACTCCAATGGATGGTAGCTTTGTCTTTATGGAAGGTAGTCTGTTGTCGATATTTTTGTTACTCTTATGGATGGTAGCCTTGTCACTATGGAAGGTAGTCAATTGTCGAGATCTTTGTTACTCAATGAATGGTAGCCTTGTCATTATGGAAGGTAGTCTGTGGTAGAGATTATTGTTACTCTAATGGATGATAGCCTTGTCATTATGGAAGGAAGTCTTTTGACGAGATTGTTGTTACTCCAATGGATGGTAGCCTTGTCATTATGGATTGTGGTCTATTGTCAAGATTTTTGTTACTCCAATGAATGGTATCCTTGTAATTATGGAAGATAGTCTGTTGTCGAGATTTTTTTTACTTCAATGGATGGTAGCCTTGTCATATGTAAGGTAGTCTGTTGTCGAGATTTTTTACTCCAATGGATGGTATCCTTGTCATTATGGAAGGTAGTCTGTTTTTGATATCTTTGTTACTCAATGGATGGTAGCGTAGTTATTATGGAAGGTAGTCTGTTGTCGATATCTTTGTTATTCAATGGATGCTAGCCTTGTCATTATGGAAGGTAGTTTGTCGTCGAGATTTTTGTTACTACAATGGATGGTAGCCTTGTGATTATGGATGGTAGTCTACTATCGATATTTTTGTTCCTAAAATGAATGGTAGACTTGTCTTTATGGAAGGTAGTTTGTTGTCGATATTTTTGTTACTCCTATGGATGGTAGCCTTGTCATTATGGAAGGTAGTTTATTGTCGAGATCTTTGTTACTCAATGGATGGTAGCCTTGTCATTATGGAAGGTAGTCTGTGGTAGAGATTTTTGGTAATCTAATGAATGGTAGCCTTGTCATTATGGAAGGAAGTCTTTTGTCGAGATTTTTGTTATTCAAATGGATGGTAGCCTTGTCATTATGGAAGGTAGTCTATTGTCGAGATTTTTGTTACTCCAATGGATGGTAGACTTAAAATTATGGAAGGTAGTCTGTTGTAGAGATTTTTGTTACTCCAATGGATGGTAGCCTTGTCATTATGGAAGGAAGTCTGTTGTATAGATATTTGTAACTCCAATGGATGGTAGCCTTGTCATTATGGAAGGTAGTCTTTGTCGAGATTTTTGTTACTGCAATGGATGGTAGCCTTGTCATTATGGAAGGAAGTATGTTGTATAGATTTTTGTAACTCCAATGGATGGTAGCATTGTCATTATAGAAGGTAGTCCGTTGTCGAGATCTTTGTTACTGCAATGGATGGTAGCCTTATCTTAATGGAAGGTAGTCTATTGTCGATATTTTTGGTACTCCTATGGATGGTAGCCTTGTCATTATGGAAGGTAGTTTGCTGTCGATAATTTTGTTACTCCAATTGATGGTAGCCTTGTCATTATGGAAGGTAGTCTGTTGTCGAGATTTTTTTTACTCCAATGGATGGTAGCCTTGTCATTATGGAAGGTAGTCTGTTGTCGAGATTTTTTTTACTCCAATGGATGGTAGCCTTGTCATATGGAAGGTAGTCTGTTGTCGATATTTTTTATACTCCAATGGATGGTAGCCTTGTTATATGGAAGGTAGTCTGTTGTCGATATTTTTTTTACTGCAATGGATGGTAGCCTTGTCATTATGGAAGGTAGTCTGTTGTCGATATCTTTGTTACTCAATGGATGGTAGCCTTGTCATTATGGTAGGTAGTTTGTTGTCGATATCTTTGTTACTCAATGGATGGTAGCCTTTTCATTATGGAAGGTAGTCTGTTGTCGATATTTTTGTTACTCCAATGGATGGTAGCCTTGTCATTATGGAAGTTAGTCTGTTATCGAGATTTTTGTTACTCTAATGGATGGTAGCCTTGTCTTTATGGAACGTAGTCTGTTGTCGACATTTTTGTTACTACAATGGATGGTATCCTTGTCATTATGGAACGTAGTGTGTTGTTGATATTTTTGGTACTCCAATGGATGATAGCCTTTTCATTATTAAAGATAGTCTATTGTCGAGATTTTTGTTACTCCAAATGATGCTAGCCTTGTCGTTATGGAAGGTAGTCTGTTGTCGAGATTTTTTTTACTCCAACGGATGGTAGCCTTGTCATATGTAAGGTAGTCTTTTGTCGAGATTTTTTTTACTCCAATGGGTGGTATCTTTATCATTATGGAAGGTAGTCTGTTGTCGATATCTTTGTCACTCAATGGATGGTAGCCTTGTTATTATGGAAGGTACTCTGTTGTCGAGATCTTTGTTACCCAATGGATGCTAGCCTTGTCATTATGGAAGGTAGTCTGTTATCGATATTTTTGTTACTCCAATGGATGGTAGCCATGTCATTATGGAAGGTAGTCTGCTGTCGATATTTTTGTTACTCCAATTGATGGTAGCCTTGTCATTATGGAAGGTAGTCTATTGTCGAGATTTTTGTTACTCTAATGGATGATAGCCTTGTCATTATGGAAGGTAGTATGTCGTTGAGATTTTTGTTACTCCAATGGATTGTATCCTTGTCATTATGGAAGGTAGTCTGTTGTTCATATTTTCGTTACTCCAATGGGGTAGCCTTGTCATTATGAAAGGTAGTCTATTGTCGAGAGGTTTTTTACTCCAATGTATGGTAGCCTTGTCATTATGGAAGGTAGTCTGTTGTCGATATTTTTGTTACTCCAATGGATGGTAGCCTTGTCATTATGGAAGGTAGTCTGTTGTCGAAATTTTTATTACTCCAATGGATGGTAGCCTTGTCATTATGGAAGGTAGTATGTCGTTGAGATTTTTGTTACGCCAATGGATTGTATCCTTGTCATTATGGAAGGTAGTCTGTTGTTCAAATTTTTGTTATTGTAATGGATGGTAGCCTTGTCTTTATGGAAGGTAGTCTATTGTCTATATTTTTGGTACTCCTATGGATGGTAGCCTTATCATTATGGAAAGTACTCTGTTGTCGAGATCTTTGTTACTCAATGGATGGAAGCCTTGTCATTATGCAAGGTAGTATGTTGTAGAGATTTTTGTTACTGTAATGAATGGTATCCTTGTCGTTATGGAAGGAAGTCTTTTGTCGATATTTTTGTTACTCCAATGGATGATAGCCTTGTCATTATGGAAGGTAGTATTTTGTAGAGATTTTTGTTACTCCAATGGATGGTAGCCTTGTCATTATGGAAGGAAGTCTGTTGTATAGATTTTTGTAACTCCAATGGATGGTAGCCTTGCCATTATGGAAGGTAGTCCGTTGTCGATATTTTTGTTACTGCAATGGATGGTAGGCGTGTCATTATGGAACTTAGTTTGTTGTCGATAGTTTTGTTACTCCAATGGATGGTTGCCTTGTCGTTATGGAAGGTAGTTTGTTGTCTAGATTTTTTTTATTCCAATGGATGGTAGCCTTCTCATTATGGACGGAAGTCTGTTGTATAGATTTTTGTAACTCCATTGGATGGTATCCTTGTCATTATGGAAGGTAGTTTGTTGTCAAGATTTTTGTTACTGCAATGGATGGTAGCTTTGGCTTAATGGAAGGTAGTCTGTTGTCGATATTTTTGTTACTCCAATGGATGGTAGCCTTGTCATTATGGAAGGCCGTTTGTTGTATAGTTTTTTGTAACTCCAATGGATGGTAGCCTGGTCATTATGGAAGGTAGTGTGTTGTCGATATATTTTTTAATGCAATGGAGTGTAGCTTTGTCTTTATGGAAGGTAGTATGTTGTCAAGATATTTGTTACTCTAATGGATTGTAGCCTTGTCATTATGGAAGGTAGTCTATTGTTCATATTTTTGTTACTCCAATGGATGGTAGCCTTGTTATTATGAAAGGTAGTCTATTGTCGAGATTTTTGTTATTTTATTGGATAGTAGCCTTGTCATTATGGAAGGTAGTCTGTTGTCGAGATTTTTGTTATCCCAATGGATTGTAACCTTGTCATTATGGAAGGTAGTCTGTTTCAAGATTTTTTTTACTCCAATGGATGGTAACCTTGTCATTATGGAAGGTAGTCTATTGAGGAGATTTTTGTTATTGCAATGAATTGTAGCCTTTTCTTTATGGAAGGTAGTCTGTTGTCGTTATTTTTGTTACTCCAATGGATGGTAGCCTTGTCTTTATTGAAGGTAGTCTGTTGTCGATATTTTTGGTACTCCTATGGATGGTAGCCAAGTCATTATGGAAGGTAGTATGTCGTTGAGATTTTTGTTACTCCAATGGATTTTAGCATTATCTTTATGGAAGGTAGTCTGTTATCGATATTTTTGTTACTCCAATGGATGGTAGACTTGACATTATGGAAAGTAGTTTGGTTTCAAGATTTTTGTTACCGCAATGGATGGTAGTCGTGTCATTATGCATCATAGTTTGTTGTCGATATTTTTGTTACTCCAATGGATGGTAGCCTTGTCGTTGTGGAAGGTAGTCTGTTGTCGTTATTTTTGTTACTCCAATGGATGATAGCCTTGTCATTATGGAAGGTAGTCTGTTGTAGAGATTTTTGTTACTCCAATGGATGGTAGCCTTGTCATTATGGAAGGAAGTTTGTTGTATAGATTTTTGTTACTCCAATGGATTGTATCCTTGTCATTATAGAAGGTAGTTTGTTGTCGATCTTTTTGTTACTCCAATGGATGGTAGTCTTGACATTATGGAAAGTAGTCTGGTTTCGAAATTTTTGTTACCGCAATGGATGGTAGGCGTGTCATTATACAACATAGTTTGTTGTCGATATTTTTGTTACTCCAATTGATGGTTGCCTTGTCGTTATGGAAGGTAGTTTGTTGTCTTGATTTTTGTTACTCCAATAGATGATAGCCTTGTCATTATGGAAGGTAGTCTGTTGTAGATATTTTTGTTACTCCAATGGATGGTAGCCTTGTCATTATGGAAGGAAGTCTGTTGTATAGATTTTTGTTACTCCAATGGATTGTATCCTTGTCATTATGGAAGGTAGTATGTTGTTCATATTTTTGTTACTCCAATGGATGGTAGCCTTGTCATTATGAAAGGTAGTCTATTGTCGAGATTTTTTTTACTATAATGGATGGTAGCCTTGTCATTATGGAAGGTCGTCTGCTGTCGATATTTTTGTTACTCCAATGGATGGTAGCCTTGTCATTATGGAAGGTTGTCTGTTGTCGAAATTTTTGTTACTCCAATGGATGGTAGCCTTGTCATTATGGAAGGTAGTATGTCGTAGAGATTTTAGTTACTCCAATGGATTGTATCCTTGTCATTATGGAAGGTAGACTGTTGTTCATATTTTTGTTATTGTAATAGATGGTAGCCTTGTCATTATGGAAGGTAGTCTTATGTCGATATTTTTGTTACTCCTACAGATGGTAGCCTTGTAATTATGGAAGGTAGTATGTTGTAAAGATTTTTGTTACTCCAATGGATGATAGCATTGTCATTATGGAAGGTAGTATGTCGTTGAGATTTTAGTTACTCCAATGGATTGTATCCTTGTCATTATGGATGCTAGTATGTTGTTCATATTTTTGTTATTGCAATAGATGGTAGCCTTGTCTTTATGGAAGTTAGTCTATTGTCGATATTTTTGGTACTCCTATGGATGGTAACCTTGTCATTATGGAAGGTAGTCTGTTGTCGAGATCTTTGTTACTCAATTGTTTGCAGCCTTGTCATTATGCAAGGTAGTCTGTTGTATAGATTTTTGTTACTATAATGAATGGTAGCCTTGTCATTATGGAAGGAAGTCTTTTGTCGATATTTTTGTTACTCCAATGGATGGTAGCCTTGTAATTATGGAAGGTAGTCTGTTGTCGAGATTTTTGTTACTCCAATGGATGGTAGCCTTGTCATTATGCAAGATAGTCTGTTGTCGAGATTTTTGTTACTCTAATGGATCGTAGACTTGACATTATGGAAAGTAGTCTGGTTTCGAGCTTTTTGTTACTGCAATGGATTGTAGGCGTGTCAGTATGGAATGTAGTTTGTTGTCGATATTTTTGTTACTCCAATGGATGGTAGCCTTGTCATTATGGAAGGTAGTCTGTTGTCTCCATTTTCGTTACTCCAATGGATGATAGCGTTGTCATTATGAAAGGTAGTCTGTTGTAGATATTTTTGTTACTCCAATGGATGGTAGCCTTGTAATTATGGACGGAAGTCTGTTGTATAGATTTTTGTAACTCCATTGGATGGTAGCCTTGTCATTATGGAAGGCAGTCTGTTGTAAAGATTTTTGTTACTGCAATGGATAGTAACTTTGTCTTAATGGATGGTAGTCTGTTGTCGATATTTTTGTTACTACAATGGATGGTAGCCTTGTCATTATGGAAGGCAGTTTGTTGTATAGTTTTTTGTAACTCCAATGGATGGTAGCCTTGTCATTATGGAAGGTAGTGTGTTGTCGAGATTTTTGTTAATGCAATGGAGTGTAGCTTTGTCTTTATGGAAGGTAGTCTATTGTCGATATTTTTGTTACTCTAATTGATTGTAGCCTTGTCATTATGGAAGGTAGTCTGTTTCAAGATTTTTTTTACTCCAATGGATGGTAGTCTTGTCATTATGGAAGGTAGTATGTTGATGAGATTTTTGTTATTGCAATGGATGGTAGCCTTTTCTTTATGGAAGGTAGTTTGTTGTCGATATTTTTTTACTCCAATGGATGGTAGCCTTGTCTTTATTGAAGGTAGTCTATTGTCGATATTTTTGGTACTCCTATGGATGGTAGCCATGTCATTATGGAAGGTAGTATGTCGTTGAGATTTTTGTTACCCCAATGGATTGTAGCATTGTCTTTATGGAAGGTAGTCTGTTGTCGATATTTTTGTTACTCTAATGGATGGTAGACTTGACATTATGAAAAGTAGTCTGGTTCCGAGATTTTTGTTACCGCAATGGATGGTAGGCGTGTCATTATGCAACATAGTTTGTTGTCGATATTTTTGTTACTCCAATGGATGGTAGCCTTGTCTTTATGGAAGGAAGTCTGTTGTATAGATTTTTGTTACTCCAATGGATGGTAGCCTTGTCATTATTGAAGGTAGTCCGTTGTCGAGATTTTTGTTACTGCGATGGATGGTAGCTTTGTCTTAATGGAAGGTAGTTTGTTGTCGATATTTTTGTTACTCCAATGGATGGTAGCCTTGTCTTTATGGAAGTTAGTTTGTTGTCGATATTTTTGGTACTCCTATGGATGGTAGCCTTGTCATTATGGAAGGTTGTCTATTGTCGAGATCTTTGTTACTCCAATGGATGGCATCCTTGTCATTATGGAAGGAAGTCTTTTGTCATTATTTTTGTTACTCTAAAGGATGGTAGCCTTGTAATTATGGAAGGTAGTCTATTGTCGAGATTTTTGTTACTCTAATGGATGGTAGACTTGACATTATGGAAAGTAGTCTGGTTTCGAGATTTTTGTTACCACAATGGATGGTAGGCGTCTCATTACGGAACGTAGTTTGTTGTCGATATTTTTTTTACTCCAATGGATGGTAGCCTTGTCGTTATGGAAGGTAGTCTGTTCTCTAGATTTTTGTTACTCCAATGGATGATAGCCTTGTCATTATGGAAGGTAGTCTGTTGTAGAGATTTTTGTTACTCCAATGGATGGTAGCCTTGTCATTATGGAAGGAAGTCTGTTGTATATATTTTTGTAACTCCAATGGATGGTAGCCTTGTCATTATGTAAGGTAGTCTGTTGTCGAGATTTTTCTTACTGTAATGGATGGTACCTTTGTCTTAATGGAAGGTACTTTGTTGTCGATATTTTTGTTACTCCAATGGATGGTAGCCTTGTCTTTATGAAAGGTAGTCTATTGCCGATATTTTTGTTACTCCTATGAATGGTAGCCTTGTCATTATTCAAGGTAGTTTATTATCGAGATCTTTGTTACTCAATGGATGGTAGCCTTGTCATTATGAAAGGTAGTCTGTTGTAGATATTTTTGATACTCTAATGGATGGTAGCCTTGTCATTATGGAAGGAAGTCTTTTGTCGATATATTTGATAGTCCAATGGATGGTAGCCTTGTCATTATGGACTGTGGTCTATTGTCGAGATTTTTGTTACTCCAATGGATGGTAACCTTATAATTATGGAAGGTAGTCTGTTTCATGATTTTTTTTACTCCAATGGATGGTAGCCTTGTCATTATGGAAGGTAGTCTATTGAGGAGATTTTTGTTATTGCAATGGATGGTTGCCTTTTCTTTATGGAAGGTAGTCTGTTGTCGATATTTTTGTTACTCCAATGGATGGCAACCTTGTCTTTATTGAAGGTAGTCTGTTGTCGATATTTTTGGTACTCCTATGGATGGTAGCCAAGTCATTATGGAAGGTAGTATGTCGTTGAGATTTTTGTTACTCCAATGGATTTTAACATTGTCTTTATGGAAGGTAGTTTGTTATCGATATTTTTGTTACTCCAATGGATGGTAGACTTGACATTATGGAAAGTAGTCTGGTTTCGAGATTTTTGTTACTGCAATGGATGGTAGTCGTGTCATTATGCATCATAGTTTGTTGTCGATATTTTTATTACTCCAATGGATGGTAGCCTTGTCGTTATGGAAGGTAGTCTGTTGAGGAGATTTTTGATACTCTAATGGATGGTAGCCTTGTCATTATGGAAGGAAGTCTTTTGTCGAGATATTTGTTAGTCCAATGGATGGTAGCCTTGTCATTATGGACTGTGGTCTATTGTCGAGATTTTTGTTACTTCAATGGATGGTAACCTTGTAATTATGGAAGGTAGTCTGTTGTCGAGATTTTTGTTACTCCAATGGATGGTAGCCTTGTCATTTTGGAAGGTAGTCAGTTGTCGATATTTTTGTTACTCCAATGGATGGTAGCCTTGTCATTATGGAAGGTAGTTTATTGTCGAGATTTTTTTTACTGCAATGGATGGTAGCCTTGTCATTATCGAAGGTAGTCTATTGTCGATATCTTTGTTACTCAATGGATGGTAGCCTTGTCATTATGGAAGGTAGTCTGTTGTCGATATCTTTGTTACTCAATGGATGGTAGCCTTATCATTATGGCAGGTAGTCTGTTGTTGATATCTTTGTTACCCAATGGATGCTAGCCTTGTCAATATGGAAGGTAGTCTGCTCTCGAGATTTTTGTTACTCTAATGGATGGTGGCCTTGTCTTTATGGAACATAGTCTATTGTCGAGATTTTTGTAACTCCAATGGATGGTAGTCTTGTCATTATGGAACATAGTGTGTTGTTGATATTTTTGTTACTCCAATGGATGGTAGACTTTTCATTTTTGAAGATAGTCTATTGTCGAGATTTTTGTTACTCCAACGGATGGTAGCTGTTGTCGAGACTTTTTTTACTCCAATGGATGGTAGCCTTGTCATATGTAAGTTAGTCTGTTGTCGAGATTTTTTTTACTCCAATGGATGATATCCTTGTCATTATGGAAAGTAGTCTGTTACCGATATCTTTGTTACTCAATGGATGGTTGCCTTGTCATTATGGAAGGTAATCTGTTGTCGATATCTTTGTTTCTCAATGGATGGTAGCCTTGTCATTATGGTAGGTAGTCTATTGTCGATATCTTTGTTACTCAATGGATGCTAGCCTTGTCATTATGCCAGGTAGTCTGTTGTCCATATCTTTGTTACCCAATGGATGGTAGCAATGTCATTATGGAAGGTAGTATGTTGTCGAGATTTTTGTTACTCTAATGGATGGTGGCCTTGTCTTTATGGAACATAGTCTATTGTCGAGAATTTTGTTACTCCAATGGATGGTAGCCTTGTCATTATGGAACGTAGTGTGTTGTTGATATTTTTGTTACTCCAATGGATGGTAGCCTTTTCATTTTTGAAGATAGTCTATTGTCGAGATTTTTGTTACTCCAATGGATGGTAGCCTTGACATTATGGATGGTAGTCTGTTGTCGAGACTTTTTTTACTCCAATGGATGGTAGCCTTGTTATATGTAAGGTAGTCTATTGTCGAAATTATTTTTACTCCAATGGATGGTATCCTTGTCATTATGCAAGGTAGTCTGTTGTCGATATTTTTGTTATACCAATGGATGGTAACCTTGTCATTATGGAAGGTAGTCTATTGTCAATATTTTTGTTACCCCAATGGATGTTAGCCTTGTCATTATGGAAGGTAGTCTGTTGTCGATATTTTTGTTACTCCAATGGACGGTAGCCTTGTTAATACGGAAGGTAGTTTGTTGTCTAGATTTTTGTTACTCCAATGGATGATAGCCTTGTCATTATGGAAGGTAGTCTATTGTACAGATTTTTGTTACTCCAATGGATGCTAGCCTTATCTTTATGGAAGGTAGTCTGTTGTCGAGATTTTTATTACTGCAATGGATGGTAGCTTTGTCTTTATAGAAGGTAGTTTGTTATTGATATTTTTGTTACTCCAATGGATGGTAGCCTTGCCTTTATGGAAGGTAGTCTATTGTCGATATTTTTGTTACTCATATGGATGTTAGCCTTGTAATTATGGAAGCTAGTCTATTTTCGAGATCTTTATTACTCAATGGATGGTAGCCTTGTCATTATGGAAGGTAGTCTGTTGTAGAGATTTTTGTTACTCTAATGGATGGTAGCCTGACCATTATGGACCGTGGTCTATTGTCGACATTTTTTTTACTCCAATGGATGGTATCCTTGTAATTATGGAAGGTAGTCCTTTTTCGAGATTTTTGTTACTCCTATGGATGGTAGCCTTATCATTATGGAAGGTAGTTTGCTGTCCATATTTTTGTTACTCCAATGGATTGTAGCCTTGCCATTATGGAAGGTAGTCTATTGACAAGATTTTTTTTACTACAACGGATGGTAGCCTTGTCATATGGAAGGTAGTCTGCTGTCGAGATTTTTTTTACTGCAGTGGATGGTAGGCTTGTCATTATGGAAGGTTGTCTGTTGTCAATATCTTTGTTACTCAATGGATGGTAGCCTTGTCACTATGGAACGTAGTGTGTTGTTGATATTTTTGTTACTTCAATGGATGGTAGCCTTGTCATTATGGAAGATAGTTTGTTGTCGAGATTTTTTTTACTACAAAGGATGGTAGCCTTGTCATTGTGGAAGGTAGTCTGCTGTCAATATTTTTGTTACTCCAATGGATGATAGCCTTGTCATTATGGAAGGTAGTCTGTTGTCGAGATTTTTGTTACTGCAATGGATGGTAGTCTGTTATCGATATTTTTGTTACTCCAATGGATGGTAGCCTTGTCTTTATGGAAGGTAGTCTATTGTCGATATTTTTGTTACTCATATGGATGGTGGCCTTGTCATTATGGAAGGTAGTCTATTTCCGAGATCTTTGTTACTCAATGGATGGTAGCCTTGTCATTATGGAAGGTAGTCTGTTGTAGAGATTTTTGTTACTCTAATGGATGGTAGCCTTGCCATTATGGACGAATGTCTTTTGTCGAGATTTTTATTACTCCAATGGATGGTAGCCTTGTCATTATGGAAGGTAGTATGTTGTCGATATTTTTATTACTACAATGGATGGAAGCTTTGTCATTATGGAAGGTACTCTATTGTCGAGAGTTTTTTTACTGCAATGGATGGTAGCCTTGTCATTATGGAAGGTAGTATGTTGTCGATATCTTTGTTACTCAATGGATGGTAGCCTTGTCATTATGCCAAGTAGTCTATTGTCGATATCTTTGTTACCCTATGGATGGTAGCCTTGTCATTATGGAAGGTAGTCTTTTGTCGAGATTTTTGTAACTCTAATGGATGTTGGCCTTGTCTTTATGGAACGTAGTCTATTGTCGAGATTTTTGTTACTCCAATGGATGGTAGCCTTGTCATTATGGAACGTAATGTGTTGTTGATATTTTTGTTACTCCAATGGATGGTAGCCTTTTCATTTTTGAAGATAGTCTATTGTCGAGATTTTTGTTACTCCAATCGATGGTAGCCTAGTCATTATGGATGGTAGTCTGTTGTGGAGACTTTTTTTACTCCAATGGATGGTAGCCTTGTTATATGTAAGGTAGTCTATTGTCGAAATTATTTTTACTCCAATGGATGGTATCCTTGTCATTATGCAAGGTAGTCTGTTGTCGATATTTTTGTTATACCAATGGATGGTAACCTTGTCATTATGGAAGGTAGTCTATTGTCAATATTTTTGTTACCCCAATGGATGTTAGCCTTGTCATTATGGAAGGTAGTCTGTTGTCGATATTTTTGTTACTCCAATGGACGGTAGCCTTGTTAATACGGAAGGTAGTTTGTTGTCTAGATTTTTGTTACTCCAATGGATGATAGCCTTGTCATTATGGAAGGTAGTCTATTGTACAGATTTTTGTTACTCCAATGGATGCTAGCCTTATCTTTATGGAAGGTAGTCTGTTGTCGAGATTTTTATTACTGCAATGGATGGTAGCTTTGTCTTTATAGAAGGTAGTTTGTTATTGATATTTTTGTTACTCCAATGGATGGTAGCCTTGCCTTTATGGAAGGTAGTCTATTGTCGATATTTTTGTTACTCATATGGATGTTAGCCTTGTAATTATGGAAGCTAGTCTATTTTCGAGATCTTTATTACTCAATGGATGGTAGCCTTGTCATTATGGAAGGTAGTCTGTTGTAGAGATTTTTGTTACTCTAATGGATGGTAGCCTGACCATTATGGACCGTGGTCTATTGTCGACATTTTTTTTACTCCAATGGATGGTATCCTTGTAATTATGGAAGGTAGTCCTTTTTCGAGATTTTTGTTACTCCTATGGATGGTAGCCTTATCATTATGGAAGGTAGTTTGCTGTCCATATTTTTGTTACTCCAATGGATTGTAGCCTTGCCATTATGGAAGGTAGTCTATTGACAAGATTTTTTTTACTACAACGGATGGTAGCCTTGTCATATGGAAGGTAGTCTGCTGTCGAGATTTTTTTTACTGCAGTGGATGGTAGGCTTGTCATTATGGAAGGTTGTCTGTTGTCAATATCTTTGTTACTCAATGGATGGTAGCCTTGTCACTATGGAACGTAGTGTGTTGTTGATATTTTTGTTACTTCAATGGATGGTAGCCTTGTCATTATGGAAGATAGTTTGTTGTCGAGATTTTTTTTACTACAAAGGATGGTAGCCTTGTCATTGTGGAAGGTAGTCTGCTGTCAATATTTTTGTTACTCCAATGGATGATAGCCTTGTCATTATGGAAGGTAGTCTGTTGTCGAGATTTTTGTTACTGCAATGGATGGTAGTCTGTTATCGATATTTTTGTTACTCCAATGGATGGTAGCCTTGTCTTTATGGAAGGTAGTCTATTGTCGATATTTTTGTTACTCATATGGATGGTGGCCTTGTCATTATGGAAGGTAGTCTATTTCCGAGATCTTTGTTACTCAATGGATGGTAGCCTTGTCATTATGGAAGGTAGTCTGTTGTAGAGATTTTTGTTACTCTAATGGATGGTAGCCTTGCCATTATGGACGAATGTCTTTTGTCGAGATTTTTATTACTCCAATGGATGGTAGCCTTGTCATTATGGAAGGTAGTATGTTGTCGATATTTTTATTACTACAATGGATGGAAGCTTTGTCATTATGGAAGGTACTCTATTGTCGAGAGTTTTTTTACTGCAATGGATGGTAGCCTTGTCATTATGGAAGGTAGTATGTTGTCGATATCTTTGTTACTCAATGGATGGTAGCCTTGTCATTATGCCAAGTAGTCTATTGTCGATATCTTTGTTACCCTATGGATGGTAGCCTTGTCATTATGGAAGGTAGTCTTTTGTCGAGATTTTTGTAACTCTAATGGATGTTGGCCTTGTCTTTATGGAACGTAGTCTATTGTCGAGATTTTTGTTACTCCAATGGATGGTAGCCTTGTCATTATGGAACGTAATGTGTTGTTGATATTTTTGTTACTCCAATGGATGGTAGCCTTTTCATTTTTGAAGATAGTCTATTGTCGAGATTTTTGTTACTCCAATCGATGGTAGCCTAGTCATTATGGATGGTAGTCTGTTGTGGAGACTTTTTTTACTCCAATGGATGGTAGCCTTGTCATATGTAAGGTAGTCTGTTGTCGAGATTTTTTTTACTACAATGGATGGTATCCTTGTCATTATGCAAGGTAGTCTGTTGTCGATATTTTTGTTGTACCAATGGATGGTAACCTTGTCATTATGGAAGGTAGTCTATTATCCATATTTTTGTTACCCCAATGGATGTTAGCCTTGTCATTATGGAAGGTAGTCTGTTGTCGATATTTTTATTAATCCAATGGATGGTAGCCTTGTCATTATGGAAGGTAGTTTGTTGTCTAGATTTCTGTTACTCTAATGGATGATAGCCTTGTCATTATGGAAGGTAGTCTATTTTAGAGATTTTTGTTACTCCAATGGATGGTAGCCTTGCCTTTATGGAAGGTAGTCTATTGTCGATATTTTTGTTACTCATATGGATGGTAGCCTTGTAATTATGGAAGGTAGTCTATTTTCGAGATCTTTATTATGGAAGGTAGTCTGTTGTAGAGATTTTTGTTACTCTAATGAATGGTAGCCTTACCATAATGGAAGGTAGTCTTTTGTCGAGATTTTTGTTACTCCAATGGATGGTAGCCTAGTCATTATGGACGGTGGTCTATTGTCGACATTTTTTTTACTCCAATGGATGGTATCCTTGTAATTATGGAAGGTAGTCTGTTGTCGAGATTTTTGTTACTCCAATGGATGGTAGCCTTATCATTATAGAAGGTAGTCTGCTGTCGATATTTTTATTACTCCAATGGATTGTAGCCTTGTCATTATGGAAGGTAGTCTGTTGTTGAGATTTTTTTTATTCCAATGGATTGTAGCCTTGTCATTATGGAAGGTAGTCTATTGTCAATATTTTTTTTACTCCAACGGATGGTAGCCTTGTCATATGGAAGGTAGTCTATTGTCGAGATTTGTTTTACTGCAGTGGATGGTAGCCATGTCATTATGGAAGGTAGTTTATTGTCGATATCTTTGTTACTCAATGGATGGTAGCCTTGTCATTATGGCAGGTAGTCTGTTGTCGATATCTTTGTTACTCAATGGATGGTAGCCTTGTCATTATGGAAGGAAGTCTGTTGTCGAGATTTTTTTTACTACAATGGATAGTAGCCTTGTCATTGTGGAAGGTAGTCTGATGTCGATATTTTTGTTACTCCAATGGATGATAGCCTTGTCATTATGGAAGGTAGTATGTTGTTGAGATTTTTGTTACTCTAATGGATTGTAGCCTTGTCATTATGGAAGGTAATCAGTTGTTCAGATTTTTATTACTCCAATGGATGGTAGCCTTGTCATATGTAAGGTAGTCTGTTGTCGAGATTTTTTTTACTCCAATGGATGGTATCCTTGTCATTATGGAATGTAGTCGGTTGTCGATATCTTTGTTACTCAATGGATGGTAGCCTTGTCATTATGGAAGGTAGTCTGATATCGATATCTTTGTTACTCAATGCATGCTAGCCTTGTCATTATGGAAGGTAGTCTGTTGTCAAGATTTTTGTTACTCCAATGGATGGTAGCCTTGTCATTATGGAAGGTAGTTTATTGTCGATATTTTTGTTACTCCAATGGATGGTAGCCTTGTCATTATGGAAGGTAGTCTGTTGTCGATATTTTTGTTACTCTAATGGATGGCAGCCTTGTCTTTATGGAACGTAGTCTGTTGTCGATATTTTTGTTACTCCAATGGATGGTAGCCTTGTCATTATGGAAGGTAGTCTATTGTAGATATTTTTGTTACTCCAATGGATGGTAGCCTTGTCATTATGGAAGGTAGTCTATTATCGAGATTTTTGTTACTCCAATGGATGGTAGCTGTTGTCGAGACTTTTTTTACTCCAATGGATGGTAACCTTGTCATATGTAAGGTAGTCTGTTGTCGAGATTTTTTTTACTCCAATGGATGATATCCTTGTCATTATGGAAAGTAGTCTGTTGTCGATATCTTTTTTACTCAATGGATGGTTGCCTTGTCATTATGGAAGGTAGTCTGTTGTCGATATCTTTGTTACTCAATGGATGGTAGCCTTGTCATTATGGAAGGTAGTCTATTGTCGATATCCTTGTTACTCAATGGATGCTAGCCTTGTCATTATGGAAGGTAGTCTATTGTCAAGATTTTTTTTACTCCAATGGATGGTAGCCTTGTCATTATGGAAGGTAGTCTATTGTAGATATTTTTGTTACTCCAATGGATGGTAGCCTTGTCATTATGGAAGGTAGTCTATTGTCGAGATTTTTATTACTCTAATGGATGGTTGCCTTGTCTTTATGGGACGTAGTTTGTTGACGATATTTTTGTTACTCTAATGGATGGTAGCCTTGTTATTATGGAAGGAAGTCTGTTGTATAGTTTTTTGTAACACCAATGGATGGTAGCCTTGTCATTATGGAAGGTAGTGTAATATCGAGATTTTTGTTACTCTAAAGGATGGTAGCCTTTTCTTTATGGAAGGTAGTCTGTTGTCGAGATTTTTGTTACTCCAATGGATGGTAGCCTTGTCACTATGGAACGTAGTGTGTTGTTGATATTTTTGTTACTCCAATGGATGGTAGCCTTGTCATTATGGAAGGTAGTTTGTTGTCGATATTTTTGTTACCCCAATAGATGTTAGCCTTGTCATTATGGAAGGTAGTCTGTTATAGAGATTTTTGTTACTCCAATGTATGGTAGCCATGTCATTATGGAAGGTAGTCAGTTGTCGAGATTTAGGTTACTGCAATGGATGGTAGCTTTGTATTTATAGAAGGTTGTCTCTTGTCGATATTTTTGTTACTCCAATGGATGGTAGCCTTGTCTTTATGGAAGGTAGTCTATTGTCGATATTTTTGTTACTCATATGGATGATGGCCTTGTCATTATGGAAGGTAGTCTATTTCTGAGATCTTTTTTACTCAATGGATGGTAGCCTTGTCATTATGGAAGGTAGTCTGTTGTAGAGATTTTTGTTACTCTAATGGATGGTAGCCTTGCCATTATGGAAGGAAGTCTTTTGTCGAGATTTTTGTTACCCCAATGGATGGTAGCCTTGTCATTATGGAAGGTAGTCTGTTGTCGAGATTTCTTTTACTACAATGGATGGAAGCCTTGTCATTATGGAAGGTACTCTGTTGTCGAGATTTTTTTTACTGCAATGGATGGTAGCCTTGTCATTATGGAAGGTAGTATGTTGTCGATATCTTTGTTACTCAATGGATGGTAGCCTTGTCATTATGGCAGGTAGTCTGTTGTTGATATCTTTGTTACTCAATGGATGGTAGCCTTGTCATTATGCCAGGTAGTCTGTTGTCCATATCTTTGTTACCCAATGGATGGTGGCCATGTCATTATGGAAGGTAGTATGTTGTCGAGATTTTTGTTACTCTAATGGATGGTGGCCTTGTCTTTATGGAACGTAGTCTATTGTCGAGATTTTTGTTACTCCAATGGATGGTAGCCTTGTCATTATGAAACATAGTGTGTTGTTGATATTTTTGTTACTCCAATGGATGGTAGCCTTTTAATTTTTGAAGATAGTCTATTGTCGAGATTTTTGTTACTCCAATGGATGGTAGCCTTGTCATTATGGATGGTAGTCTGTTGTCGAGACTTTTTTTACTCCAATGGATGGTAGCCTTGTTATATGTAAGGTAGTCTCTTGTCGATATTTTTTTACTCCAATGGATGGTATCCTTGTCATTATGCAAGGTAGTCTGTTGTCGATATTTTTGTTATACCAATGGATGGTAACCTTGTCATTATGGAAGGTAGTCTATTGTCGATATTTTTGTTACCCCAATGGATGTTAGCCTTGTCATTATGGAAGGTATTCTGTTGTCGATATTTTTGTTACTCCAATGGACGGTAGCCTTGTCATTATGGAAGGTAGTTTGTTGTCTAGATTTTTGTTACTCCAATGGATGATAGCCTTGTCATTATGGAAGGTAGTCTATTGTAGAGATTTTTGGAACTCCAATGGATGCTAGCCTTATCATTATGGAAGGTAGTCTGTTGTCGAGATTTTTGTTACTGCAATGGATGGTAGCTTTGTCTTTATAGAAGGTAGTTTGTTATTGATATTTTTGTTACTCCAATGGATGGTAGCCTTGCCTTTATGGAAGGTAGTCTATTGTCGATATTTTTGTTACTCATATGGATGTTAGCCTTGTAATTATTGAAGCTAGTCTATTTTCGAGATCTTTATTACTCAATGGATGGTAGCCTTATCATTATGGAAGGTAGTCTGTTGTAGAGATTTTTGTTACTCTAATGGGTGGTAGCCTTACCATTATGGAAGGAAGTCTTTTGTCGAGATTTTTGTTAATCCAATGGATGGTAGCCTAGTCATTATGGACCGTGGTCTATTGTCGACATTTTTTTTACTCCAATGGATGGTATCCTTGTAATTATGGAAGGTAGTCTTTTTTCGAGATTTTTTTTACTCCAATGGATGGTAGCCTTATCATTATGGAAGGTAGTTTGCTGTCGATATTTTTGTTACTCCAATGGATTGTAGCCTTGCCATTATGGAAGGTAGTCTGTTGTCGAGATTTTTTTTATTCGAATGGATTGTAGCCTTGTCATTATGGAAGGTAGTCTATTGACAAGTTTTTTTTACTACAACGGATGGTAGCCTTGTCATATGGAAGGTAGTCTGTTGTCGAGATTTTTTTTACTGTAGTGGATGGTAGCCTTGTCATTATGGAAGGTTATCTGTTGTCAATACCTTTGTTACTCAATGGATGGTAGCCTTGTCACTATGGAACGTAGTGTGTTGTTGATATTTTTGTTACTCCAATGGATGGTAGCCTTGTCATTATGGAAGGTAGTTTCTTGTCGAGATTTTTTTTACTACAAAGGATGGTAGCCTTGTCATTGTGGAAGGTAGTCTGCTGTCGATATTTTTGTTACTCTAATGGATGATAGCCTTGTCATTATGGAAGGTAGTTTATTGTCGATATTTTTTTTACTGCAATGGATGGTAGCTTTGTCTTTATAGAAGGTAGTCTGTTGTCGATATTTTTGTTACTCCAATGGATGGTAGTCTATTGTCGATATTTTTGTTACTCATATGGAGGGTGGCCTTGTCATTATGGAAGGTAGTCTATTTCCGAGATCTTTGTTACTCAATTTATTGTAGCCTTGTCATTAGTGAAGGTAGTCTGTTGTAGAGATTTTTGTTACTCTAATGGATGGTAGCCTTGCCATTATGGAAGGATGTCTTTTGTCGAGATTTTTGTTACTCCAATGGATGCTAGCGTTGTCATTATGGAAGGTAGTCTATTGTCGAGATTTTTGTTACTCCAATGGATGGTAGCCTTGTCATTTTGGAAGGTAGTCTGCTGTCGATATTTTTGTTACTCCAATGTACGGTAGCCTTGTCATTATGGAAGGTAGTTTCTTGTCGAGATTTTTTTTACTACAAAGGATGGTAGCCTTGTCATTGTGGAAGGTAGTCTGCTGTCGATATTTTTGTTACTCTAATGGATGATAGCCTTGTCATTATGGAAGGTAGTTTATTGTCGAGTTTTTTTTTACTGCAATGGATGGTAGCTTTGTCTTTATAGAAGGTAGTCTATTATCGATATTTTTGTTACTCCAATGGATGGTAGCCTTGTCTTTATGGAAGGTAGTCTATTGTCGATATTTTTGTTACTCATATGGAGGGTGGCCTTGTCATTATGGAAGGTAGTCTATTTCCGAGATCTTTGTTACTCAATTTATTGTAGCCTTGTCATTATGGAAGGTAGTCTGTTGTAGAGATTTTTGTTACTCTAATGGATGGTAGCCTTGCCATTATGGAAGGATGTCTTTTGTCGAGATTTTTGTTACTCCAATGGATGCTAGCGTTGTCATTATGGAAGGTAGTCTGCTGTCGATATTTTTGTTACTCCAATGGATGGTAACCTTGTAATTATGGAAGGTAGTCTGCTGTCGAGATTTTTGTTACTCCAATGGATGGTAGCCTTGTCATTTTGGAAGGTAGTCTGCTGTCGATATTTTTGTTACTCCAATGGACGGTAGCCTTGTCATTATGGAAGGTAGTTTATTGTCGAGATTTTTTTTACTGCAATGGATGGTAGCCTTGTCATTATCGAAGGTAGTCTATTGTCGATATCTTTGTTACTCAATGGATGGTAGCCTTGTCATTATGGAAGGTAGTCTGTTGTCGATATCTTTGTTACTCAATGGATGGTAGCCTTATCATTATGGCAGGTAGTCTGTTGTTGATATCTTTGTTACCCAATGGATGCTAGCCTTGTCAATATGGAAGGTAGTCTGCTGTCGAGATTTTTGTTACTCTAATGGATGGTGGCCTTGTCTTTATGGAACATAGTCTATTGTCGAGATTTTTGTAACTCCAATGGATGGTAGCCTTGTCATTATGGAACATAGTGTGTTGTTGATATTTTTGTTACTCCAATGGATGGTAGACTTTTCATTTTTGAAGATAGTCTATTGTCGAGATTTTTGTTACTCCAATGGATGGGAGCTGTTGTCGAGACTTTTTTTACTCCAATGGATGGTAGCCTTGTCATATGTAAGTTAGTCTGTTGTCGAGATTTTTTTTACTCCAATGGATGATATCCTTGTCATTATGGAAAGTAGTCTGTTATCGATATCTTTGTTACTCAATGGATGGTTGCCTTGTCATTATGGAAGGTAATCTGTTGTCGATATCTTTGTTTCTCAATGGATGGTAGCCTTGTCATTATGGCAGGTAGTCTATTGTCGATATCTTTGTTACTCAATGGATGCTAGCCTTGTCATTATGCCAGGTAGTCTGTTGTCCATATCTTTGTTACCCAATGGATGGTAGCAATGTCATTATGGAAGGTAGTATGTTGTCGAGATTTTTGTTACTCTAATGGATGGTGGCCTTGTCTTTATGGAACATAGTCTATTGTCGAGAATTTTGTTACTCCAATGGATGGTAGCCTTGTCATTATGGAACGTAGTGTGTTGTTGATATTTTTGTTACTCCAATGGATGGTAGCCTTTTCATTTTTGAAGATAGTCTATTGTCGAGATTTTTGTTACTCCAATGGATGGTAGCCTTGACATTATGGATGGTAGTCTATTGTCGAGACTTTTTTTACTCCAATGGATGGTAGCCTTGTTATATGTAAGGTAGTCTATTGTCGAAATTATTTTTACTCCAATGGAAGGTATCCTTGTCATTATGCAAGGTAGTCTGTTGTTGATATTTTTGTTATACCAATGGATGGTAACCTTGTCATTATGGAAGGTAGTCTATTGTCAATATTTTTGTTACCCCAATGGATGTTAGCCTTGTCATTATGGAAGGTAGTCTGTTGTCGATATTTTTGTTACTCCAATGGACGGTAGCCTTGTCAATACGGAAGGTAGTTTGTTGTCTAGATTTTTGTTACTCCAATGGATGATAGCCTTGTCATTATGGAAGGTAGTCTATTGTACAGATTTTTGTTACTCCAATGGATGCTAGCCTTATCATTATGGAAGGTAGTCTGTTGTCGAGATTTTTATTACTGCAATGGATGGTAGCTTTGTCTTTATAGAAGGTAGTTTGTTATTGATATTTTTGTTACTCCAATGGATGGTAGCCTTGCCTTTATGGAAGGTAGTCTATTGTCGATATTTTTGTTACTCATATGGATGTTAGCCTTGTAATTATGGAAGCTAGTCTATTTTCGAGATCTTTATTACTCAATGGATGGTAGCCTTGTCATTATGGAAGGTAGTCTGTTGTAGAGATTTTTGTTACTCTAATGGATGGTAGCCTGACCATTATGGACCGTGGTCTATTGTCGACATTTTTTTTACTCCAATGGATGGTATCCTTGTAATTATGGAAGGTAGTCTTTTTTCGAGATTTTTGTTACTCCTATGGATGGTAGCCTTATCATTATGGAAGGTAGTTTGCTGTCCATATTTTTGTTACTCCAATGGATTGTAGCCTTGCCATTATGGAAGGTAGTCTATTGACAAGATTTTTTTTACTACAACGGATGGTAGCCTTGTCATATGGAAGGTAGTCTGCTGTCGAGATTTTTTTTACTGCAGTGGATGGTAGCCTTGTCATTATGGAAGGTTGTCTGTTGTCAATATCTTTGTTACTCAATGGATGGTTGCCTTGTCACTATGGAACGTAGTGTGTTGTTCATATTTTTGTTACTTTAATGGATGGTAGCCTTGTCATTATGGAAGATAGTTTGTTGTCGAGATTTTTTTTACTACAAAGGATGGTAGCCTTGTCATTGTGGAAGGTAGTCTGCTGTCAATATTTTTGTTACTCCAATGGATGATAGCCTTGTCATTATGGAAGGTAGTCTGTTGTCGAGATTTTTGTTACTGCAATGGATGGTAGTCTGTTATCGATATTTTTGTTACTCCAATGGATGGTAGCCTTGTCTTTATGGAAGGTAGTCTATTGTCGATATTTTTGTTACTCATATGGATGGTGGCCTTGTCATTATGGAAGGTAGTCTATTTCCGAGATCTTTGTTACTCAATGGATGGTAGCCTTGTCATTATGGAAGGTAGTCTGTTGTAGAGATTTTTGTTACTCTAATGGATGGTAGCCTTGCCATTATGGACGAATGTCTTTTGTCGAGATTTTTATTACTCCAATGGATGGTAGCCTTGTCATTATGGAAGGTAGTCTGTTGTCGATATTTTTATTACTACAATGGATGGAAGCTTTGTCATTATGGAAGGTACTCTGTTGTCGAGAGTTTTTAAACTGCAATGGATGGTAGCGTTGTCATTATGGAAGGTAGTATGTTGTCGATATCTTTGTTACTCAATGGATGGTAGCCTTGTCATTATGCCAAGTAGTCTATTGTCGATATCTTTGTTACCCTATGGATGGTAGCCTTGTCATTATGGAAGGTAGTCTTTTGTCGAGATTTTTGTTACTCTAATGGATGTTGGCCTTGTCTTTATGGAACGTAGTCTATTGTCGAGATTTTTGTTACTCCAATGGATGGTAGCCTTGTCATTATGGAACGTAATGTGTTGTTGATATTTTTGTTACTCCAATGGATGGTAGCCTTTTCATTTTTGAAGATAGTCTATTGTCGAGATTTTTGTTACTCCAATCGATGGTAGCCTAGTCATTATGGATGGTAGTCTGTTGTGGAGACTTTTTTTACTCCAATGGATGGTAGCCTTGTCATATGTAAGGTAGTCTGTTGTCGAGATTTTTTTTACTACAATGGATGGTATCCTTGTCATTATGCAAGGTAGTCTGTTGTCGATATTTTTGTTGTACCAATGGATGGTAACCTTGTCATTATGGAAGGTAGTCTATTATCCATATTTTTGTTACCCCAATGGATGTTAGCCTTGTCATTATGGAAGGTAGTCTGTTGTCGATATTTTTATTAATCCAATGGATGGTAGCCTTGTCATTATGGAAGGTAGTTTGTTGTCTAGATTTTTGTTACTCTAATGGATGATAGCCTTGTCATTATGGAAGGTAGTCTATTTTAGAGATTTTTGTTACTCCAATGGATGGTAGCCTTGCCTTTATGGAAGGTAGTCTATTGTCGATATTTTGGTTACTCATATGGATGGTAGCCTTGTAATTATGGAAGGTAGTCTATTTTCGAGATCTTTATTATGGAAGGTAGTCTGTTGTAGAGATTTTTGTTACTCTAATGAATGGTAGAATTACCATAATGGAAGGTAGTCTTTTGTCGAGATTTTTGTTACTCCAATGGATGGTAGCCTAGTCATTATGGACGGTGGTCTATTGTCGACATTTTTTTTACTCCAATGGATGGTATCCTTGTAATTATGGAAGGTAGTCTGTTGTCGAGATTTTTGTTACTCCAATGGATGGTAGCCTTATCATTATAGAAGGTAGTCTGCTGTCGATATTTTTATTACTCCAATGGATTGTAGCCTTGTCATTATGGAAGGTAGTCTGTTGTTGAGATTTTTTTTATTCCAATGGATTGTAGCCTTGTCATTATGGAAGGTAGTCTATTGTCAATATTTTTTTTACTCCAACGGATGGTAGCCTTGTCATATGGAAGGTAGTCTGTTGTCGAGATTTGGTTTACTGCAGTGGATGGTAGCCATGTCATTATGGAAGGTAGTTTATTGTCGATAACTTTGTTACTCAATGGATGGTAGCCTTGTCATTATGGCAGGTAGTCTGTTGTCGATATCTTTGTTACTCAATGGATGGTAGCCTTGTCATTATGGAAGGAAGTCTGTTGTCGAGATTTTTTTTACTACAATGGATAGTAGCCTTGTCATTGTGGAAGGTAGTCTGATGTCGATATTTTTGTTACTCCAATGGATGATAGCCTTGTCATTATGGAAGGTAGTATGTTGTCGAGATTTTTGTTACTCTAATGGATTGTAGCCTTGTCATTATGGAAGGTAATCAGTTGTTCAGATTTTTATTACTCCAATGGATGGTAGCCTTGTCATATGTAAGGTAGTCTGTTGTCGAGATTTTTTTTACTCCAATGGATGGTATCCTTGTCATTATGGAATGTAGTCGGTTGTCGATATCTTTGTTACTCAATGGATGGTAGCCTTGTCATTATGGAAGGTAGTCTGATATCGATATCTTTGTTACTCAATGCATGCTAGCCTTGTCATTATGGAAGGTAGTCTGTTGTCAAGATTTTTGTTACTCCAATGGATGGTAGCCTTGTCATTATGGAAGGTAGTTTATTGTCGATATTTTTGTTACTCCAATGGATGGTAGCCTTGTCATTATGGAAGGTAGTCTGTTGTCGATATTTTTGTTACTCTAATGGATGGCAGCCTTGTCTTTATGGAACGTAGTCTGTTGTCGATATTTTTGTTACTCCAATGGATGGTAGCCTTGTCATTATGGAAGGTAGTCTATTGTAGATATTTTTGTTACTCCAATGGATGGTAGCCTTGTCATTATGGAAGGTAGTCTATTATCGAGATTTTTGTTACTCCAATGGATGGTAGCTGTTGTCGAGACTATTTTTACTCCAATGGATGGTAGCCTTGTCATATGTAAGGTAGTCTGTTGTCGAGATTTTTTTTACTCCAATGGATGATATCCTTGTCATTATGGAAAGTAGTCTGTTGTCGATATCTTTTTTACTCAATGGATGGTTGCCTTGTCATTATGGAAGGTAGTCTGTTGTCGATATCTTTGTTACTCAATGGATGGTAGCCTTGTCATTATGGAAGGTAGTCTATTGTCGATATCCTTGTTACTCAATGGATGCTAGCCTTGTCATTATGGAAGGTAGTCTATTGTCAAGATTTTTTTTACTCCAATGGATGGTAGCCTTGTCATTATGGAAGGTAGTCTATTGTAGATATTTTTGTTACTCCAATGGATGGTAGCCTTGTCATTATGGAAGGTAGTCTATTGTCGAGATTTTTATTACTCTAATGGATGGTTGCCTTGTCTTTATGGGACGTAGTTTGTTGACGATATTTTTGTTACTCTAATGGATGGTAGCCTTGTTATTATGGAAGGAAGTCTGTTGTATAGTTTTTTGTAACACCAATGGATGGTAGCCTTGTCATTATGGAAGGTAGTGTAATATCGAGATTTTTGTTACTCTAAAGGATGGTAGCCTTTTCTTTATGGAAGGTAGTCTGTTGTCGAGATTTTTGTTACTCCAATGGATGGTAGCCTTGTCACTATGGAACGTAGTGTGTTGTTGATATTTTTGTTACTCCAATGGATGGTAGCCTTGTCATTATGGAAGGTAGTTTGTTGTCGATATTTTTGTTACCCCAATGGATGTTAGCCTTGTCATTATGGAAGGTAGTCTGTTATAGAGATTTTTGTTACTCCAATGTATGGTAGCCATGTCATTATGGAAGGTAGTCAGTTGTCGAGATTTAGGTTACTGCAATGGATGGTAGCTTTGTCTTTATAGAAGGTTGTCTCTTGTCGATATTTTTGTTACACCAATGGATGGTAGCCTTGTCTTTATGGAAGGTAGTCTATTGTCGATATTTTTGTTACTCATATGGATGATGGCCTTGTCATTATGGAAGGTAGTCTATTTCTGAGATCTTTTTTACTCAATGGATGGTAGCCTTGTCATTATGGAAGGTAGTCTGTTGTAGAGATTTTTGTTACTCTAATGGATGGTAGCCTTGCCATTATGGAAGGAAGTCTTTTGTCGAGATTTTTGTTACCCCAATGGATGGTAGCCTTGTCATTATGGAAGGTAGTCTGTTGTCGAGATTTCTTTTACTACAATGGATGGAAGCCTTGTCATTATGGAAGGTACTCTGTTGTCGAGATTTTTTTTACTGCAATGGATGGTAGCCTTGTCATTATGGAAGGTAGTATGTTGTCGATATCTTTGTTACTCAATGGATGGTAGCCTTGTCATTATGGCAGGTAGTCTGTTGTCGATATCTTTGTTACTCAATGGATGGTAGCCTTGTCATTATGCCAGGTAGTCTGTTGTCCATATCTTTGTTACCCAATGGATGGTGGCCATGTCATTATGGAAGGTAGTATGTTGTCGAGATTTTTGTTACTCTAATGGATGGTGGCCTTGTCTTTATGGAACGTAGTCTATTGTCGAGATTTTTGTTACTCCAATGGATGGTAGCCTTGTCATTATGAAACATAGTGTGTTGTTGATATTTTTGTTACTCCAATGGATGGTAGCCTTTTCATTTTTGAAGATAGTCTATTGTCGAGATTTTTGTTACTCCAATGGATGGTAGCCTTGTCATTATGGATGGTAGTCTGTTGTCGAGACTTTTTTTACTCCAATGGATGGTAGCCTTGTTATATGTAAGGTAGTCTGTTGTCGAAATTTTTTTACTCCAATGGATGGTATCCTTGTCATTATGCAAGGTAGTCTGTTGTCGATATTTTTGTTATACCAATGGATGGTAACCTTGTCATTATGGAAGGTAGTCTATTGTCGATATTTTTGTTACCCCAATGGATGTTAGCCTTGTCATTATGGAAGGTATTCTGTTGTCGATATTTTTGTTACTCCAATGGACGGTAGCCTTGTCATTATGGAAGGTAGTTTGTTGTCTAGATTTTTGTTACTCCAATGGATGATAGCCTTGTCATTATGGAAGGTAGTCTATTGTAGAGATTTTTGTTACTCCAATGGATGCTAGCCTTATCATTATGGAAGGTAGTCTGTTGTCGAGATTTTTGTTACTGCAATGGATGGTAGCTTTGTCTTTATAGAAGGTAGTTTGTTATTGATATTTTTGTTACTCCAATGGATGGTAGCCTTGCCTTTATGGAAGGTAGTCTATTGTCGATATTTTTGTTACTCATATGGATGTTAGCCTTGTAATTATTGAAGCTAGTCTACTTTCGAGATCTTTATTACTCAATGGATGGTAGCCTTGTCATTATGGAAGGTAGTCTGTTGTAGAGATTTTTGTTACTCTAATGGGTGGTAGCCTTACCATTATGGAAGGAAGTATTTTGTCTAGATTTTTGTTAATCCAATGGATGGTAGCCTAGTCATTATGGACCGTGGTCTATTGTCGACATTTTTTTTACTCCAATGGATGGTATCCTTGTAATTATGGAAGGAAGTCTTTTTTCGAGATTTTTTTTACTCCAATGGATGGTAGCCTTATCATTATGGAAGGTAGTTTGCTGTCGATATTTTTGTTACTCCAATGGATTGTAGCCTTGCCATTATGGAAGGTAGTCTGTTGTCGTGATTTTTTTTATTCGAATGGATTGTAGCCTTGTCATTATGGAAGGTAGTCTATTGACAAGTTTTTTTTACTACAACGGATGGTAGCCTTGTCATATGGAAGGTAGTCTGTTGTCGAGATTTTTTTTACTGTAGTGGATGGTAGCCTTGTCATTATGGAAGGTTATCTGTTGTCAATACCTTTGTTACTCAATGGATGGTAGCCTTGTCACTATGGAACGTAGTGTGTTGTTGATATTTTTGTTACTCCAATGGATGGTAGCCTTGTCATTATGGAAGGTAGTTTCTTGTCGAGATTTTTTTTACTACAAAGGATGGTAGCCTTGTCATTGTGGAAGGTAGTCTGCTGTCGATATTTTTGTTACTCTAATGGATGATAGCCTTGTCATTATGGAAGGTAGTCTGTTGTCGAGATTTTTGATACTGCAATGGATGGTAGATTTGTCTTTATAGAAGGTAGTCTGTTGTCGATATTTTTGTTACTCCAATGGATGGTAGCCTTGTCTTTATGGAAGGTAGTCTATTGTCGATATTTTTGTTACTCATATGGAGGGTGGCCTTGTCATTATGGAAGGTAGTCTATTTCCGAGATCTTTGTTACTCAATTTATTGTAGCCTTGTCATTATGGAAGGTAGTCTGTTGTAGAGATTTTTGTTACTCTAATGGATGGTAGCCTTGCCATTATGGAAGGATGTCTTTTGTCGAGATTTTTGTTACTCCAATGGATGCTAGCGTTGTCATTATGGAAGGTAGTCTGTTGTCGAGATTTTTATTACTACAATGGATGGAAGCCTTATCATTATGGAAGGTACTCTGTTGTCGAGAGTTTTTTTACTACAATGGATGGTAGCCTTGTCATTATGGAAGGTTGTCTGTTGTAGAGATTTTTGTTACTCTAATGGATGGTAGCCTTGCCATTATGGAAGGAAGTCTTTTGTCGAGATTTTTGTTACTCCAATGGATGGAAGCCTTATCATTATGGAAGGTACTCTGTTGTCGATATTTTTTTTACTGCAATGGATGGTAGCCTTGTCATTATGGAAGGTAGTATGTTGTCGATATCTTTGTTACTCAATGGATGGTAGCCTTGTCATTATGGCAGGTAGTCTGTTGTCGATATCTTTGTTAATCAATGGATGGTAGCCTTGTCATTATGCCAGGTAGTCTGTTGTCCATATCTTTGTTACCCAATGGATGGTAGCCATGTCATTATGGAAGGTAATATGTTGTCCAGATTTTTGTTACTCTAATGGATGGTGGCCTTGTCTTTATGGAACGTAGTCTAATGTCGAGATTATTGTTACTCCAATGGATGGTAGCCTTGTCATTATGAAACATAGTGTGTTGTTGATATTTTTGTTACTCCAATGGATGGTAGCCTTTTCATTTTTGAAGATAGTCTATTGTCGAGATTTTTGTTACTCCAATGGATGGTAGCCTTGTCATTATGGATGGTAGTCTGTTGTCGAGACTTTTTTTACTCCAATGGATGGTAGCCTTGTTATATGTAAGGTAGTCTGTTGTCGATATTTTTTTTACTCCAATGGATGGTATCCTTGTCATTATGCAAGGTAGTCTGTTGTCGATATTTTTGTTATACCAATGGATGGTAACCTTGTCATTATGGAAGGTAGTCTATTGTCGATATTTTTGTTACCCCAATGGATGTTAGCCTTGTCATTATGGAAGGTATTCTGTTGTCGATATTTTTGTTACTCCAATGGACGGTAGCCTTGTCATTATGGAAGGTAGTTTGTTGTCTAGATTTTTGTTACTCCAATGGATGATAGCCTTGTCATTATGGAGGGTAGTCTATTGTAGAGATTTTTGTTACTCCAATGGATGCTAGCCTTATCATTATGGAAGGTAGTCTGTTGTCGAGATTTTTGTTACTGCAATGGATGGTAGCTTTGTCTTTATAGAAGGTAGTTTGTTATTGATATTTTTATTACTCCAATGGATGGTAGCCTTGCCTTTATGGAAGGTAGTCTATTGTCGATATTTTTGTTACTCATATGGATGTTAGCCTTGTAATTATTGAAGCTAGTCTATTTTCGAGATCTTTATTACTCAATGGATGGTAGCCTTGTCATTATGGAAGGTAGTCTGTTGTAGAGATTTTTGCTACTCTAATGGATGGTAGCCTTACCATTATGGAAGGAAGTCTTTTGTCGAGATTTTTGTTAATCCAATGGATGGTAGCCTAGTCATTATGGACCGTGGTCTATTGTCGACATTTTTTTTACTCCAATTGATGGTATCCTTGTAATTATGGAAGGTAGTCTTTTTTCGAGATTTTTTTTACTCCAATGGATGGTAGCCTTATCATTATGGAAGGTAGTTTGCTGTCGATATTTTTGTTACTCCATTGGATTGTAGCCTTGCCATTATGGAAGGTAGTCTGTTGTCGAGATTTTTTTTATTCGAATGGATTGTAGCCTTGTCATTATGGAAGGTAGTCTATTGACAAGTTTTTTTTACTACAACGGATGGTAGCCTTGTCATATGGAAGGTAGTCGGTTGTCGAGATTTTTTTTACTGTAGTGGATGGTAGCCTTGTCATTATGGAAGGTTGTCTGTTGTCAATACCTTTGTTACTCAATGGATGGTAGCCTTGTCACTATGGAACGTAGTGTGTTGTTGATATTTTTGTTACTCCAATGGATGGTAGCCTTGTCATTATGGAAGGTAGTTTCTTGTCGAGATTTTTTTTACTACAAAGGATTGTAGCCTTGTCATTGTGGAAGGTAGTCTGCTGTCGATATTTTTGTTACTCTAATGGATGATAGCCTTGTCATTATGGAAGGTAGTCTATTGTCGAGATTTTTGTTACTGCAATGGATGGTAGCTTTATCTTTATAGAAGGTAGTCTGTTGTCGATATTTTTGTTACTCCAATGGATGGTAGCCTTGTCTTTATGGAAGGTAGTCTATTGTCGGTATTTTTGTTACTCATATGGATGGTGGCCTTGTCATTATGGAAGGTAGTCTATTTCCGAGATCTTTGTTACTCAATTTATTGTAGCCTTGTCATTATGGAAGGTAGTCTGTTGTAGAGATTTTTGTTACTCTAATGGATGGTAGCCTTGCCATTATGGAAGGATGTCTTTTGTCGAGATTTTTATTACTCCAATGGATGCTAGCGTTGTCATTATGGAAGGTAGTCTGTTGTCGAGATTTTTATTACTACAATGGATGGAAGCCTTATCATTATGGAAGGTACTCTGTTGTCGAGAGTTTTTTTACTACAATGGATGGTAGCCTTGTCATTATGGAAGGTAGTCTATTGTAGAGATTTTTGTTACTCTAATGGATGGTAGCCTTGCCATTATGGAAGGAAGTCTTTTATCGAGATTTTTGTTACTCCAATGGATGGAAGCCTTATCATTATGGAAGGTACTCTGTTGTCGAGATTTTTTTTACTGCAATGGATGGTAGCCTTGTCATTATGGAAGGTAGTATGTTGTCGATATCTTTGTTACTCAATGGATGGTAGCCTTGTCATTATGGCAGGTAGTCTGTTGTCGATATCTTTGTTAATCAATGGATGGTAGCCTTATCATTATGCCAGGTAGTCTGTTGTCCATATCTTTGTTACCCAATGGATGGTAGCCATGTCATTATGGAAGGTAGTATGTTGTCGAGATTTTTGTTACTCTAATGGATGGTGGCCTTGTCTTTATGGAACGTAGTCTATTGTCGAGATTTTTGTTACTCCAATGGATGGTAGCCTTGTCATTATGGAACATAGTGTGTTGTTGATATTTTTGTTACTCCAATGGATGGTAGCCTTTTCATTTTTGAAGATAGTCTATTGTTGAGATTTTTGTTACTCCAATGGATGGTAGCCTTGTCATTATGGATGGTAGTCTGTTGTCGAGACTTTTTTTACTCCAATGGATGGTAGCCTTGTTATATGTAAGGTAGTCTGTTGTCGAGATTTTTTTTACTCCAATGGATGGTATCCTTGTCATTATGCAAGGTAGTCTGTTGTCGATATTTTTGTTATACCAATGGATGGTAACCTTGTCATTATGGAAGGTAGTCTATTGTTGATATTTTTGTTACCCCAATGGATGTTAGCCTTGTCATTATGGAAGGTATTCTGTTGTCGATATTTTTGTTACTCCAATGGACGGTAGCCTTGTCATTATGGAAGGTAGTTTGTTGTCTAGATTTTTGTTACTCCAATGGATGATAGCCTTGTCATTATGGAAGGTAGTCTATTGTAGAGATTTTTGTTACTCCAATGGATGCTAGCCTTATCATTATGGAAGGTAGTCTGTTGTCGAGATTTTTGTTACTTCAATGGATGGTAGCTTTGTCTTTATAGAAGGTAGTTTGTTATTGATATTTTGGTTACTCCAATGGATGGTAGCCTTGCCTTTATGGAAGGTAGTCTATTGTCGATATTTTTGTTACTCATATGGATGTTAGCCTTGTAATTATTGAAGCTAGTCTATTTTTGAGATCTTTATTACTCAATGGATGGTAGCCTTGTCATTATGGAAGGTAGTCTGTTGTAGAGATTTTTGTTACTCTAATGGATGGTAGCCTTACCATTATGGAAGGAAGTCTTTTGTCGAGATTTTTGTTAATCCAATGGATGGTAGCCTAGTCATTATGGACCGTGGTCTATTGTCGACATTTTTTTTACTCCAATGGATGGTATCCTTGTAATTATGGAAGGTAGTCTTTTTTCGAGATTTTTTTTACTCCAATGGATGGTAGCCTTATCATTATGGAAGGTAGTTTGCTGTCGATATTTTTGTTACTCCAATGGATTGTAGCCTTGCCTTTATGGAAGGTAGTCTGTTGTCGAGATTTTTTTTATTCGAATGGATTGTAGCCTTGTCATTATGGAAGGTAGTCTATTGACATGTTTTTTTTACTACAACGGATGGTAGTCTTGTCATATGGAAGGTAGTCTATTGTCGAGATTTTTTTTACTGTAGTGGATGGTAGCCTTATCATTATGGAAGGTTGTCTGTTGTCAATATCTTTGTTACTCAATGGATGGTAGCCTTGTCACTATGGAACGTAGTGTGTTGTTGATATTTTTGTTACTCCAATGGATGGTAGCCTTGTCATTATGGAAGGTAGTTTCTTGTCGAGATTTTTTTTACTACAAAGGATGGTAGCCTTGTCATTGTGGAAGGTAGTCTGCTGTCGATATTTTTGTTACTCCAATGGATGATAGCCTTGTCATTATGGAAGGTAGTCTGTTGTCGAGATTTTTGTTACTGCAATGGATGTTAGCTTTGTCTTTATAGAAGGTAGTCTGTTGTCGATATTTTTGTTACTCCAATGGATGGTAGCCTTGTCTTTATGGAAGGTAGTCTATTGTCGATATTTTTGTTACTCATATGGATGGTGGCCTTGTCATTATGGAAGGTAGTCTATTTCCGAGATCTTTGTTACTCAATTTATGGTAGCCTTGTCATTATGGAAGGTAGTCTGTTGTAGAGATTTTTGTTACTCTAATGGATGGTAGCCTTGCCATTATGGAAGGATGTCTTTTGTCGAGATTTTTATTACTCCAATGGATGGTAGCGTTGTCATTATGGAAGGTAGTCTGTTGTCGAGATTTTTATTACTACAATGGATGGAAGCCTTATCATTATGGTAGGTACTCTGTTGTCGAGAGTTTTTTTACTACAATGGATGGTAGCCTTGTCATTATGGAAGGTAGTATGTTGTCGATATCTTTGTTACTCAATGGATGGTAGCCTTGTCATTATGCCAAGTAGTTTATTGTCGATATCTTTGTTACCCTATGGATGGTAGCCTTGTCATTATGGAAGGAAGTCTTTTGTCAAGATTTTTGTTACTCTAATGGATGTTGGCCTTGTCTTTATGGAACGTAGTCTATTGTCGAGATTTTTGTTACTCCAATGGATGGTAGCCTTGTCATTATGGAACGTAATGTGTTGTTGATATTTTTGTTACTCCAATGGATGGTAGCCTTTTCATTTTTGAAGATAGTCTATTGTCGAGATTTTTGTTACTCCAATGGATGGTAGCCTAGTCATTATGGATGGTAGTCTGTTGTGGAGACTTTTTTTACTCCAATGGATGGTAGCCTTGTCATATGTAAGGTAGTCTGTTGTCGAGATTTTTTTTACTACAATGGATGGTATCCTTGTCATTATGCAAGGTAGTCTGTTGTCGATATTTTTGTTGTACCAATGGATGGTAACCTTGTCATTATGGAAGGTAGTCTATTATCGATATTTTTGTTACCCCAATGGATGTTAGCCTTGTCATTATGGAAGGTAGTCTGTTGTCGATATTTTTGTTACTCCAATGGATGGTAGCCTTGTCATTATGGAAGGTAGTTTGTTGTCTAGATTTTTGTTACTCCAATGGATGATAGCCTTGTCATTATGGAAGGTAGTCTATTGTAGAGATTTTTGTTACTCCAATGGATGGTAGCCTTGCCTTTATGGAAGGTAGTCTATTGTCGATATTTTTGTTACTCATATGGATGGTAGCCTTATAATTATGGAAGGTAGTCTATTTTCGAGATCTGTATTATGGAAGGTAGTCTGTTGTAGAGATTTTTGTTACTCTAATGGATGGTAGCCTTACCATAATGGAAGGTAGTCTTTTGTCGAGATTTTTGTTACTCCAATGGATGGTAGCCTAGTCATTATGGACCGTGGTCTATTGTCGACATTTTTTTTACTCCAATGGATGGTATCCTTGTAATTATGGAAGGTAGTCTATTGTCGAGATTTTTGTTACTCCAATGGATGGTAGCCTTATCATTATGGAAGGTAGTCTGCTGTCGATATTTTTTTTACTCCAATGGAATGTAGCCTTGTCATTATGGAAGGTAGTCTGTTGTTGAGATTTTTTTTATTCCAATAGATTATAGCCTTGTCATTATGGAAGGTAGTCTATTGTCAATATTTTTTTTAATCCAACGGATGGTAGCCTTGTCATTATGGAAGGAAGTCTGTTGTCGAGATTTTTTTTACTACAATGGATAGTAGCCTTGTCATTGTGGAAGGTAGTCTGATGTCGATATTTTTGTTACTCCAATGGATGATAGCCTTGTCATTATGGAAGGTAGTCTGTTGTCGAGATTTTTGTTACTCTAATGGATTGTAGCCTTGTCATTATGGAAGGTAATCTGTTGTCGAGATTTTTGTTACTCTAAGGGATGGTAGCCTTGTAATTATGGAAGGTAGCATGTTGTCGATATCTTTGTTACTCCAATGGATGGTAGCCTCTTCATTATGGAAGGTAGTCTGTTGTCGAGATTTTTGTTACTCTAAGTGATGGTAGCCTTGTCCATATGGAAGGTAGTCTGTTGTCGAGATTTTTGTTATTCCAAATGATGGTAGTGTTGTCATTATAGAAGGTAGTATATTATCGATATTTTTGTCACTACAATGGATGGTATCCTTGTCATTATGGAAGGTAGTCTGTTGTCGAGATATTTGTTACTACAATGGATTGTAGCCTTGTCGTTACGGAAGATAGTCTGTTGTCGATATCTTTGTTACTCCAATATATGGTAGCCTAGTCATTATGGAAGGTAGTCTGTTGTTGAGATTTTTGTTACTGCAATGGATGGTAGCTTTGTCTTTATAGAAGGTAGTTTGTTATTGATATTTTTGTTACTCCAATGGATGGTAGCCTTGCCTTTATGGAAGGTAGTCTATTTTCGATATTTTTGTTACTCATATGGATGTTAGCCTTGTAATTATTGAAGCTAGTCTATTTTCGAGATCTTTATTACTCAATGGATGGTAGCCTTGTCATTATGGAAGGTAGTCTGTTGTAGAGATTTTTGTTACTCTAATGGATGGTAGCCTTACCATTATGGAAGGAAGTCTTTTGTCGATATTTTTGTTAATCCAATGGATGGTAGTCTAGTCATTATGGACCGTGGTCTATTGTCGACATTTTTTTTACTCCAATGGATGGTATCCTTGTAATTATGGAAGGTAGTCTTTTTTCGAGATTTTTTTTACTCCAATGGATGGTAGCCTTATCATTATGGAAGGTAGTTTGCTGTCGATATTTTTGTTACTCCAATGGATTGTAGCCTTGCCATTATGGAACGTAGTCTGTTGTCGAGATTTTTTTTATTCGAATGGATTGTAGCCTTGTCATTACGGAAGGTAGTCTATTGACAAGTTTTTTTTACTACAACGGATGGTAGCCTTGTCATATGGAAGGTAGTCTGTTGTCGAGATTTTTTTTACTGTATTGGATGGTAGCCTCGTCATTATGGAAGGTTGTCTGTTGTCAATATCTTTGTTACTCAATGGATGGTAGCCTTGTCACTATGGAACGTAGTGTGTTGTTGATATTTTTGTTACTCCAATGGATGGTAGCCTTGTCATTATGGAAGGTAGTTTCTTGTCGAGATTTTTTTTAATACAAAGGATGGTAGCCTTGTCATTGTGGAAGGTAGTCTGCTGTCGATATTTTTGTTACTCCAATGGATGATAGCCTTGTCATTATGGAAGGTAGTCTGTTGTCGATATTTTTGTTACTGCAATGGATGGTAGCTTTGTCTTTATAGAAGGTAGTCTGTTGTCGATATTTTTGTTACTCCAATGGATGGTAGCCTTGTCTTTATGGAAGGTAGTCTATTGTCGATATTTTTGTTACTCATATGGATGGTGGCCTTGTCATTATGGAAGGTAGTCTATTTCGGAGATCATTGTTACTCAATTTATGGTAGCCTTGTCATTATGGAAGGTAGTCTGTTGTAGAGATTTTTGTTACTCTAATGGATGGTAGCCTTGCCATTATGGAAGGATGTCTTTTGTCGAGATTTTTATTACTCCAATGGATGGTAGCGTTGTCATTATGGAAGGTAGTCTGTTGTCGAGATTTTTATTACTATAATGGATGGAAGCCTTATCATTATGGAAGGTACTCTGTTGTCGAGAGTTTTTTTACTACAATGGATGGTAGCCTTGTCATTATGGAACGTAATGTGTTGTTGATATTTTTGTTACTCCAATGGATGGTAGCCTTTTCATTTTTGAAGATAGTCTATTGTCGAGATTTTTGTTACTCCAATGGATGGTAGCCTAGTCATTATGGATGGTAGTCTGTTGTGGAGACTTTTTTTACTCCAATGGATGGTAGCCTTGTCATATGTAAGGTAGTCTGTTGTCGAGATTTTTTTTACTACAATGGATGGTATCCTTGTCATTATGCAAGGTAGTCTGTTGTCGATATTTTTGTTGTACCAATGGATGGTAACCTTGTCATTATGGAAGGTAGTCTATTATCGATATTTTTGTTACCCCAATGGATGTTAGCCTTGTCATTATGGAAGGTAGTCTGTTGTCGATATTTTTGTTACTCCAATGGATGGTAGCCTTGTCATTATGGAAGGTAGTTTGTTGTCTAGATTTTTGTTACTCCAATGGATGATAGCCTTGTCATTATGGAAGGTAGTCTATTGTAGAGATTTTTGTTACTCCAATGGATTGTAGCCTTGCCTTTATGGAAGGTAGTCTATTGTCGATATTTTTGTTACTCATATGGATGGTAGCCTTATAATTATGGAAGGTAGTCTATTTTCGAGATCTTTATTATGGAAGGTAGTCTGTTGTAGATATTTTTGTTACTCTAATGGATGGTAGCCTTACCATAATGGAAGGTAGTGTTTTGGCGAGATTTTTGTTACTCCAATGGATGGTAGCCTAGTCATTATGGACCGTGGTCTATTGTCGACATTTTTTTTACTCCAATGGATGGTATCCTTGTAATTATGGAAGGTAGTCTATTGTCGAGATTTTTGTTACTCCAGTGGATGGTAGCCTTATCATTATGGAAGGTAGTCTGCTGTCGATATTTTTGTTACTCCAATGGAATGTAGCCTTGTCGTTATGGAAGGTGGTCTGTTGTTGAGATTTTTTTTATTCCAATAGATTATAGCCTTGTCATTATGGAAGGTAGTCTATTGTCAATATTTTTTTTACTCCAACGGATGGTAGCCTTGTCATATGGAAGGTAGTCTGTTGTCGAGATTTTTTTTACTGCAGTGGATGGTAGCCTTGTCATTATGGAAGGAAGTCTGTTGTCGAGATTTTTTTTACTACAACGGATAGTAGCCTTGTCATTGTGGAAGGTAGTCTGATGTCGATATTTTTGTTACTCCAATGGATGATAGCCTTGTCATTATGGAAGGTAGTCTGTTGTCGACATTTTTGTTACTCTAATGGATTGTAGCCTTGTCATTATGGAAGGTAATATGTTGTCGAGATTTTTGTTACTCTAAGGGATGGTAGCCTTGTAATTATGGAAGGTAGTATGTTGTCGATATCTTTGTTACTCCAATGGATGGTAGCCTCTTCATTATGGAAGGTAGGCTGTTGTCGAGATTTTTGTTACTCTAAGGGATGGTAGCCTTGTCCATATGGAAGGTAGTCTGTTGTCAAGAGTTTTGTTATTCCAATGGATGGTAGTGTTGTCATTATAGAAGGTAGTATATTATCGAGATTTTTGTCACTACAATGGATGGTATCCTTGTCATTATGGAAGGTAGTCTGTTGTCGAGATATTTGTTACTACAATGGATTGTAGCCTTGTCGTTATGGAAGATAGTCTATTGTCGATATCTTTGTTACTCCAATGTATGGTAGCCTAGTCATTATGGAAGGTAGTTTGTGTACGAGATTTTAGTTACTCCAATGGATGGTAGCCTTGTCATTATGGAAGGTAGTTTGTTGTCGAGATTTTTGTTACTCCAATGGATGGTAGCCTTGTCATTATAGAAGGTAATACATTGTCCAGATTTTTGTCACTATAATGGATGGTAGCATTGTCATTATGGAAGGTAGTCTATTGTCGAGATTTTTGTTACTATAATGGATTGTATCCTTGTCGTTGTGGAAGGTAGTCTGTTATCGTTATCTTTGTCACTCTAATGGATGGTAGCCTAGTCATTATGGAAGGTAGTTTGTGTATGAGATTTTAGTTACTCCAATGGATGGTAGCCTTGTCATTATGGAAGGTAGTTTGTTGTCGAGATTTTTTATACTCCAATGGATTGTAGCCTTGTCATTATGGAAGGTATTCTGTTGTCGAGATTTTTGTCACTACAATGGATGGTAGCCTTGTCATTATGGAATGTAGTCTGTTGTCGATATTTTTGTTATTCCAATGTATGGTAGCCTTGTAATTATGAAATGTAGTCTATTGTCAAGATTTTTGTTACTATAATAGATTGTAGCCTTGTCATTATGGAAGGTAGTCTATTGTCGAGATTTTGGTTACTCCAATGGATGGTAGCCTTGTAATTATAGAAGGTAGTATATTATTGAGATTTTTGTCACTACAATGAATGGTATCCTTGTCATTATGGAAGGTAATCTATTGTCGATATTTTTGTTACTAGAATGGATTGTAGCCTTGTCGTTATGGAAGGTAGTCTATTGTCGATATCTTTGTTACTCCAATGGATGGTAGCCTAGTCATTATGGAAGGTAGTTTGTGTACGATATTTTTGTTATTCCAATGGATGGTAGCCTTGTCATTATGAAAGGTAGTCTATTGACGTGATTTTTGTTACTCTAAGGGATGGTAGCCTTGTCATTATGGAAGGTAGTATGTTGTCGATATCATTGTTACTCCAATGGATGGTAGCCTTGTCATTATGGAAGGTGGTTTGTTGTCGAGATATTTGTTACTCTAAGGGATGATAGCTTGTCATTATGGAACATAGTCTGTTGTCGAGATTTTTGTTATTCCAATGGATGGTAGTGTTGTCATTATAGAAGGTAGTATATTATCGATATTTTTGTCACTACAATGGATGGTAGCCTTGTCATTACGGAACATAGTCTGTTGTCGAGATTTTTGTTATTCCAATGGATGGTAGCCTTGTCATTATGAAAGGTAGTCCATTGTCAAGATTTTTGTTACTATAATAGATTGTAGCCTTGTCATTATGGCAGGTAGTCTATTGTCGAGATTTTGGTTACTCAAATGGATGGTAGCCTTGTAATTATAGAAGGTAGTATATTGTTGAGATTTTTGTCACTACAATGAATGGTATCCTTGTCATTATGGAAGGTAATCTGTTGTCGAGATTTTTGTTACTACAATGGATTATAGCCTTGTCATTATGGAAGGTAGTCTATTGTCGATATCTTTGTTACTCCAATGGATGGAAGACTAGTCATTTTTGAAGGTCGTTTATGTACGATATTTTTGTTATTCCAATGGATGGTAGCCTTGTCATTATGAAAGGTAGTCTATTGACGTGATTTTTGTTACTCTAAGGGATGGTAGCCTTGTCATTATGGAAGGTAGTATGTTGTCGATATCTTTGTTACTCCAATGGATGGTAGCCTTGTCATTATGGAAGGTGGTTTGTTGTCGAGATATTTGTTACTCTAAGGGATGATGGCTTGTCATTATGGAACATAGTCTGTTGTCGAGATTTTTGTTATTCCAATGGATGGTAGCATTGTCATTATAGAAGGTAGTATATTATCGATATTTTTGTCACTACAATGGATGGTAGCCTTGTCATTACGGAACATAGTCTGTTGTCGAGATTTTTGTTATTCCAATGGATGATAGCCTTGTCATTATGAAAGGTATTCTATTGTCAAGATTTTTGTTACTATAATAGATTGTAGCCTTGTCATTATGGAAGGTAGTCTGTTGTCGAGATTTTTGTTACTCCAATGGATGGTAGCCTTGTAATTATAGAAGGTAGTATATTGTTGAGATTTTTGTCACTACAATGAATGGTAGCCTTGTCATTATGGAAGGTAATATGTTGTCGAGATTTTTGTTACTACAATGGATTATAGCCTTGTCATTATGGAAGGTAGTCTATTGTCGATATCTTTGTTACTCCAATGGATGGTAGACTAGTCATTTTTGAATCTCGTTTGTGTACGATATTTTTGATATTCCAATGTATGGTAGCCTTGTCATTATGAAAGGTAGTCTATTGTCGTGGTTTTTGTTACTCGAAGGGATGGTAGCCTTGTCATTATGGAAGGTAGTATGTTTTCGATATCATTGTTACTCCAATGGATGGTAGCCTTGTCATTATGGAAGGTGGTTTGTTGTCGAGATATTTGTTACTCTAAGGGATGATAGCCTTGTCATTATGGAACATAGTTTGTTGTCGAGATTTTTGTTATTCCAATGGATGGTAGCGTTGTCATTATAGAAGGTAGTATATTATCGAGATTTTTGTCACTACAATGGATGGTAGCCTTGTCATTATGGAATGTAGTCTGTTGTCGAGATTTTTGTTATTCCAATGGATGGTAGCCTTGTCATTATGAAAGGTAGTCTATTGTCAATATTTTTGTTACTATAATAGATTGTAGCCTTGTCATTATGGAAGGTAGTCTGTTGTCGAGATTTTGGTTACTCCAATGGATGGTAGCCTTGTAATTATAGAAGGTAGTATATTGTTGAGATTTTTGTCACTACAATGAATGGTATCCTTGTCATTATGGAAGGTAATATGTTGTCGAGATTTTTGTTACTACAATGGATTATAGCCTTGTCATTATGGAAGGTAGTCTGTTGTCGATATCTTTGTTACTCCAATGGATGGTAGACTAGTCATTTTTGAAGGTCGTTTATGTACGATGTTTTTTTTATTCCAATGGATGGTTGCCTTGTCATTATGAAAGGTAGTCTATTGTCGTATCTTTTGTTACTCGAAGGGATGGTAGCCTTGTCATTATGGAAGGTAGTATGTTGTCGATATCTTTGTTACTCCAATGGATGGTAGCCTTGTCATTATGGAAGGTGGTTTGTTATCGAGATATTTGTTACTCTAAGGGATGATAGCCTTGTCATTATGGAACATAGTTTGTTGTCGAGATTTTTGTTATTCCAATGGATGGTAGCGTTCTCATTATAGAAGGTAGTATATTATCGAGATTTTTGTCACTACAATGGATGGTAGCCTTGTCATTATGGAATGTAGTCTATTGTCGAGATTTTTGTTATTCCAATGGATGGTAGCCTTGTCATTATGAAAGGTAGTCTATTGTCAAGATTTTTGTTACTATAATAGATTGTAGCCTTGTAATTATGGAAGGTAGTCTGTTGTCGAGATTTTGGTTACTCCAATGGATGGTAGCCTTGTAATTATAGAAGGTAGTATATAGTTGAGATTTTTGTCACTACAATGAATGGTATCCTTGTCATTATGGAAGGTAATCTGTTGTCGAGATTTTTGTTACTAGAATGGATTGTAGCCTTGTTGTTATGGAAGGTAGTCTATTGTCGATATCTTTGTTACTCCAATGGATGGTAGCCTAGTCATTATGGAAGGTAGTTTGTGTATGATATTTTTGTTATTCCAATGGATGGTAGCCTTGTCATTTTGAAATGTAGTCTATTGACGTGATTTTTGTTACTCTAAGGGATGGTAGCCTTGTCATTATGGAAGTAGTATGTTATCGATATCTTTGTTACTCCAATGGATGGTTGCCTTGTTATTATAGAAGGTGGTTTGTTGTCGAGATATTTGTTACTCTAAGGGATGATAGCTTGTCATTATGGAACATAGTCTGTTGTGGAGATTTTTGTTATTCCAATGGATGGTAGCGTTGTCATTATAGAAGGTAGTATATTATCGATATTTTTGTCACGACAATGGATGGTAGCCTTGTCATTACGGAACATAGTCTGTTGTCGAGATTTTTGTTATTCCAATGGATGATAGCCTTGACATTATGAAAGGTATTCTATTGTCAAGATTTTTGTTACTATAATATATTGTAGCCTTGTCATTATGGAAGGTAGTCTGTTGTCGAGATTTTTGTTACTCCAATGGATGGTAGCCTTGTAATTATAGAAGGTAGTATATTGTTGAGATTTTTGTCACTACAATGAATGTTATCCTTGTCATTATGGAAGGTAATCTGTTGTCGAGATTTTTGTTACTACAATGGATTATAGCCTTGTCATTATGGAAGGTAGTCTGTTGTCGATATCTTTGTTACTCCAATGGATGGTAGACTAGTCATTATTGAAGGTAGTTTGTGTACAATATTTTTGTTATTCCAATGGATGGTAGCCTTGTCATTATTAAAGGTAGTTTGTTGTCGTGATTTTTGTTACTCTAAGGGATGGTAGCCTTGTCATTATGGAAGGTAGTATGTTGTCGATATCTTTATTACTCCAATGGATGGTAGCCTTATCGTTATGGAAGGTAGTCTGTTGTCGATATCTTTGTTACTCCAATGGATTGTAGCCTCGTCATTATGGAAGGTAGTTTGTGTACGATATTTTTGTTATTCCAACGGATAGTAGCCTTGTCTTTATGAAAAGTAGTCTATTGTTTGATTTTTGTTACTCTTAGGGATGGTAGCCTTGTCATTATGGAACGTAGTTTGTTGTCGAGATTTTTGTTATTCCAATGGATGGTAGCATTGTCATTATAGAAGGTAGTATATTATCGAGATTTTTGTCACTACAATGGATGGTAGCCTTGTCATTATGGAAGGTAGTTTGTGTATGATATTTTTGTTATTCCAATGGATGGTAGCCTTGTCATCATGAAATGTAGTCTATTGACGTGATTTTTGTTACTCTAAGGGATGGTAGCCTTGTCATTATGGAAGGTAGTATGTTGTCGATATCTTTGTTACTCCAATGGATGGTAGCCTTGTCATTATGGAAGGTGGTTTGTTGTCGAGATATTTGTTACCCTAAGGGATGATAGCTTGTCATTATGGAACATAGTCTGTTGTCGAGATTTTTGTTATTCCAATGGATGGTAGGGTTGTCATTATAGAAGGTAGTATATTATCGATATTTTTGTCACTACAATGGATGGTAGCCTTGTCATTACGGAACATAGTCTGTTGTCGAGGTTTTTGTTATTCCATTGGATGGTAGCCTTGTCATTATGAAAGGTATTCTATTGTCAAGATTTTTGTTACTATAATAGATTGTAGCCTTGTCATTATGGAAGGTAGTCTGTTGTCGAGATTTTTGTTACTCCAATGGATGGTAGCCTTGTAATTATAGAAGGTAGTATATTGTTGAGATTTTTGTCACTACAATGAATGGTAGCCTTGTCATTATGGAAGGTAATATGTTGTCGAGATTTTTGTTACTACAATGGATTATAGCCTTGTCATTATGGAAGGTAGTCTGTTGTCGATATCTGTGTTACTCCAATGGATGGTAGACTAGTCATTTTTGAAGCTCGTTTGTGTACGATATTTTTGATATTCCAATGGATGGTAGCCTTGTCATTATGAAAGGTAGTCTATTGTCGTGATTTTTGTTACTCGAAGGGATGGTAGCCTTGTCATTATGGAAGGTAGTATGTTGTCGATATCTTTGTTACTCCAATGGATGGTAGCCTTGTCATTATGGAAGGTGGTTTGTTGTCGAGATATTTGTTACTCTAAGGGATGATAGCCTTGTCATTATGGAACATAGTTTGTTGTCGAGATTTTTGTTATTCCAATGGATGGTAGCATTCTCATTATAGAAGGTAGTATATTATCGAGATTTTTGTCACTACAATGGATGGTAGCCTTGTCATTATGGAATGTAGTCTATTGTCGAGATTTTTGTTATTCCAATGGATGGTAGCCTTGTCATTATGAAAGGTAGTCTATTGTCAATATTTTTGTTACTATAATAGATTGTAGCCTTGTCATTATGGAAGGTAGTCTGTTGTCGAGATTTTGGTTACTCCAATGGATGGTAGCCTTGTAATTATAGAAGGTAGTATATTGTTGAGATTTTTGTCACTACAATGAATGGTATCCTTGTCATTATGGAAGGTAATATGTTGTCGAGATTTTTGTTACTACAATGGATTATAGCCTTGTCATTATGGAAGGTAGTCTGTTGTCGATATCTTTGTTACTCCAATGGATGGTAGACTAGTCATTTTTGAAGGTCGTTTATGTACGATGTTTTTTTTATTCCAATGGATGGTTGCCTTGTCATTATGAAAGGTAGTCTATTGTCGTATCTTTTGTTACTCGAAGGGATGGTAGCCTTGTCATTATGGAAGGTAGTATGTTGTCGATATCTTTGTTACTCCAATGGATGGTAGCCTTGTCATTATGGAAGGTGGTTTGTTATCGAGATATTTGTTACTCTAAGGGATGATAGCCTTGTCATTATGGAACATAGTTTGTTGTCGAGATTTTTGTTATTCCAATGGATGGTAGCGTTCTCATTATAGAAGGTAGTATATTATCGAGATTTTTGTCACTACAATGGATGGTAGCCTTGTCATTATGGAATGTAGTCTATTGTCGAGATTTTTGTTATTCCAATGGATGGTAGCCTTGTCATTATGAAAGGTAGTCTATTGTCAAGATTTTTGTTACTATAATAGATTGTAGCCTTGTAATTATGGAAGGTAGTCTGTTGTCGAGATTTTGGTTACTCCAATGGATGGTAGCCTTGTAATTATAGAAGGTAGTATATAGTTGAGATTTTTGTCACTACAATGAATGGTATCCTTGTCATTATGGAAGGTAATCTGTTGTCGAGATTTTTGTTACTAGAATGGATTGTAGCCTTGTTGTTATGGAAGGTAGTCTATTGTCGATATCTTTGTTACTCCAATGGATGGTAGCCTAGTCATTATGGAAGGTAGTTTGTGTATGATATTTTTGTTATTCCAATGGATGGTAGCCTTGTCATTTTGAAATGTAGTCTATTGACGTGATTTTTGTTACTCTAAGGGATGGTAGCCTTGTCATTATGGAAGTAGTATGTTATCGATATCTTTGTTACTCCAATGGATGGTTGCCTTGTTATTATAGAACGTGGTTTGTTGTCGAGATATTTGTTACTCTAAGGGATGATAGCTTGTCATTATGGAACATAGTCTGTTGTCGAGATTTTTGTTATTCCAATGGATGGTAGCGTTGTCATTATAGAAGGTAGTATATTATCGATATTTTTGTCACGACAATGGATGGTAGCCTTGTCATTACGGAACATAGTCTGTTGTCGAGATTTTTGTTATTCCAATGGATGATAGCCTTGACATTATGAAAGGTATTCTATTGTCAAGATTTTTGTTACTATAATATATTGTAGCCTTGTCATTATGGAAGGTAGTCTGTTGTCGAGATTTTTGTTACTCCAATGGATGGTAGCCTTGTAATTATAGAAGGTAGTATATTGTTGAGATTTTTGTCACTACAATGAATGTTATCCTTGTCATTATGGAAGGTAATCTGTTGTCGAGATTTTTGTTACTACAATGGATTATAGCCTTGTCATTATGGAAGGTAGTCTGTTGTCGATATCTTTGTTACTCCAATGGATGGTAGACTAGTCATTATTGAAGGTAGTTTGTGTACAATATTTTTGTTATTCCAATGGATGGTAGCCTTGTCATTATTAAAGGTAGTTTGTTGTCGTGATTTTTGTTACTCTAAGGGATGGTAGCCTTGTCATTATGGAAGGTAGTATGTTGTCGATATCTTTATTACTCCAATGGATGGTAGCCTTATCGTTATGGAAGGTAGTCTGTTGTCGATATCTTTGTTACTCCAATGGATTGTAGCCTCGTCATTATGGAAGGTAGTTTGTGTACGATATTTTTGTTATTCCAACGGATAGTAGCCTTGTCTTTATGAAAGGTAGTCTATTGTTTGATTTTTGTTACTCTTAGGGATGGTAGCCTTGTCATTATGGAACGTAGTTTGTTGTCGAGATTTTTGTTATTCCAATGGATGGTAGCATTGTCATTATAGAAGGTAGTATATTATCGAGATTTTTGTCACTACAATGGATGGTAGCCTTGTCATTATGGAAGGTAGTTTGTGTATGATATTTTTGTTATTCCAATGGATGGTAGCCTTGTCATCATGAAATGTAGTCTATTGACGTGATTTTTGTTACTCTAAGGGATGGTAGCCTTGTCATTATGGAAGGTAGTATGTTGTCGATATCTTTGTTACTCCAATGGATGGTAGCCTTGTCATTATGGAAGGTGGTTTGTTGTCGAGATATTTGTTACCCTAAGGGATGATAGCTTGTCATTATGGAACATAGTCTGTTGTCGAGATTTTTGTTATTCCAATGGATGGTAGGGTTGTCATTATAGAAGGTAGTATATTATCGATATTTTTGTCACTACAATGGATGGTAGCCTTGTCATTACGGAACATAGTCTGTTGTCGAGGTTTTTGTTATTCCATTGGATGGTAGCCTTGTCATTATGAAAGGTATTCTATTGTCAAGATTTTTGTTACTATAATAGATTGTAGCCTTGTCATTATGGAAGGTAGTCTGTTGTCGAGATTTTTGTTACTCCAATGGATGGTAGCCTTGTAATTATAGAAGGTAGTATATTGTTGAGATTTTTGTCACTACAATGAATGGTAGCCTTGTCATTATGGAAGGTAATATGTTGTCGAGATTTTTGTTACTACAATGGATTATAGCCTTGTCATTATGGAAGGTAGTCTGTTGTCGATATCTGTGTTACTCCAATGGATGGTAGACTAGTCATTTTTGAAGCTCGTTTGTGTACGATATTTTTGATATTCCAATGGATGGTAGCCTTGTCATTATGAAAGGTAGTCTATTGTCGTGATTTTTGTTACTCGAAGGGATGGTAGCCTTGTCATTATGGAAGGTAGTATGTTGTCGATATCTTTGTTACTCCAATGGATGGTAGCCTTGTCATTATGGAAGGTGGTTTGTTGTCGAGATATTTGTTACTCTAAGGGATGATAGCCTTGTCATTATGGAACATAGTTTGTTGTCGAGATTTTTGTTATTCCAATGGATGGTAGCATTCTCATTATAGAAGGTAGTATATTATCGAGATTTTTGTCACTACAATGGATGGTAGCCTTGTCATTATGGAATGTAGTCTATTGTCGAGATTTTTGTTATTCCAATGGATGGTAGCCTTGTCATTATGAAAGGTAGTCTATTGTCAATATTTTTGTTACTATAATAGATTGTAGCCTTGTCATTATGGAAGGTAGTCTGCTGTCGAGATTTTGGTTACTCCAATGGATGGTAGCCTTGTAATTATAGAAGGTAGTATATTGTTGAGATTTTTGTCACTACAATGAATGGTATCCTTGTCATTATGGAAGGTAATCTGTTGTCGATATTTTTGTTACTAGAATGGATTGTAGCCTTGTCGTTATGGAAGGTAGTCTATTGTCGATATCTTTGTTACTCCAATGGATGGTAGCCTAGTCATTATGGAAGGTAGTTTGTGTATGGTATTTTTGTTATTCCAACGAATAGTAGCCTTGTCATTATGAAAGGTAGTCTATTGTTTGATTTTTGTTACTCTTAGGGATGGTAGCCTTGTCATTATGGAATGTAGTTTGTTGTCGAGATTTTTGTTATTCCAATGGATGGTAGCATTGTCATTATAGAAGGTAGTATATTATCGAGATTTTTGTCACTACAATGGATGGTAGCCTTGTCATTATGGAAGGTAGTTTGTGTACGATATTTTTGTTATTCCAATGGATGGTAGCCTTGTCATTATGAAATGTAGTCTATTGACGTGATTTTTGTTACTCTAAGGGATGGTAGCCTTGTCATTATGGAAGGTAGTATGTTGTCGATATCTTTGTTACTCCAATGGATGGTAGCCTTGTCATTATGGAAGGTGGTTTGTTGTCGAGATATTTGTTACTCTAAGGGATGATAGCTTGTCATTATGGAACATAGTCTGTTGTCGAGATTTCTGTTATTCGAATGGATGGTAGCGTTGTCATTATAGAAGGTAGTATATTATCGATATTTTTGTCACTACAATGGATGGTAGCCTTGTCATTACGGAACATAGTCTGTTGTCGAGGTTTTTGTTATTCCATTGGATGGTAGCCTTGTCATTATGAAAGGTATTCTATTGTCAAGATTTTTGTTACTATAATAGATTGTAGCCTTGTCATTATGGAAGGTAGTCTGTTGTCGAGATTTTTGTTACTCCAATGGATGGTAGCCTTGTAATTATAGAAGGTAGTATATTGTTGAGATTTTTGTCACTACAATGAATGGTATCCTTGTCATTATGGAAGGTAATCTGTTGTCGAGATTTTTGTAACTACAATGGATTATAGCCTTGTCATTATGGAAGGTAGTCTATTGTCGATATCTTTGTTACTCCAATGGATGGTAGACTAGTCATTTTTGAAGGTCGTTTATGTACGATATTTTTATTATTCCAATGGATGGTAGCCTTGTCATTATGAAAGGTAGTCTATTTTCGTGATTTTTGTTACTCGAAGGGATGGTAGCCTTGTCATTATGGAAGGTAGTATGTTGTCGATATCTTTGTTACTCCAATGGATGGTAGCCTTGTCATTATGGAAGGTGGTTTGTTGTCGAGATATTTGTTACTCTAAGGGATGATAGCCTTGTAATTATGGAACATAGTTTGTTGTTGAGATTTTTGTTATTCCAAACGATGGTAGCGTTCTCATTATAGAAGGTAGTATATTATCGAGATTTTTGTCACTACAATGGATGGTAGCCTTGTCATTATGGAATGTAGTCTATTGTCGAGATTTTTGTTATTCCAATGGATGGTAGCCTTGTCATTATGAAAGGTAGTCTATTGTCAAGATTTTTGTTACTATATTAGATTGTAGCCTTGTAATTATGGAAGGTAGTCTGTTGTCGACATTTTGGTTACTCCAACGGATAGTAGCCTTGTCATTATGAAAGGTAGTCTATTGTTTGATTTTTGTTACTCTTAGGGATGGTAGCCTTGTCATTATGGAATGTAGTTTGTTGTCGAGATTTTTGTTATTCCAATGGATGGTAGCATTGTCATTATAGAAGGTAGTATATTATCGAGATTTTTGTCACTACAATGGATGGTAGCCTTGTCATTATGGAAGGTAGTTTGTGTACGATATTTTTGTTATTCCAATGGATGGTAGCCTTGTCATTATGAAATGTAGTCTATTGACGTGATTTTTGTTACTCTAAGGGATGGTAGCCTTGTCATTATGGAAGGTAGTATGTTGTCGATATCTTTGTTACTCCAATGGATGGTAGCCTTGTCATTATGGAAGGTGGTTTGTTGTCGAGATATTTGTTACTCTAAGGGATGATAGCTTGTCATTATGGAACATAGTCTGTTGTCGAGATTTTTGTTATTCGAATGGATGGTAGCGTTGTCATTATAGAAGGTAGTATATTATCGATATTTTTGTCACTACAATGGATGGTAGCCTTGTCATTACGGAACATAGTCTGTTGTCGAGGTTTTTGTTATTCCATTGGATGGTAGCCTTGTCATTATGAAAGGTATTCTATTGTCAAGATTTTTGTTACTATAATATATTGTAGCCTTGTCATTATGGAAGGTAGTCTGTTGTCGAGATTTTTGTTACTCCAATGGATGGTAGCCTTGTAATTATAGAAGGTAGTATATTGTTGAGATTTTTGTCACTACAATGAATGGTATCCTTGTCATTATGGAAGGTAATCTGTTGTCGAGATTTTTGTAACTACAATGGATTATAGCCTTGTCATTATGGAAGGTAGTCTGTTGTCGATATCTTTGTTACTCCAATGGATGGTAGACTAGTCATTTTTGAAGGTCGTTTATGTACGATATTTTTATTATTCCAATGGATGGTAGCCTTGTCATTATGAAAGGTAGTCTATTTTCGTGATTTTTGTTACTCGAAGGGATGGTAGCCTTGTCATTATGGAAGGTAGTATGTTGTCGATATCTTTGTTACTCCAATGGATGGTAGCCTTGTCATTATGGAAGGTGGTTTGTTGTCGAGATATTTGTTACTCTAAGGGATGATAGCCTTGTAATTATGGAACATAGTTTGTTGTTGAGATTTTTGTTATTCCAAACGATGGTAGCGTTCTCATTATAGAAGGTAGTATATTATCGAGATTTTTGTCACTACAATGGATGGTAGCCTTGTCATTATGGAATGTAGTCTATTGTCGAGATTTTTGTTATTCCAATGGATGGTAGCCTTGTCATTATGAAAGGTAGTCTATTGTCAAGATTTTTGTTACTATATTAGATTGTAGCCTTGTAATTATGGAAGGTAGTCTGTTGTCGAGATTTTTGTTACTCCAATGGATGGTAGCCTTGTAATTATAGAAGGTAGTATATTGTTGAGATTTTTGTCACTACAATGAATGGTATCCTTGTCATTATGGAAGGTAATCTGTTGTCGATATTTTTGTTACTAGAATGGATTGTAGCCTTGTCGTTATGGAAGGTAGTCTATTGTCGATATCTTTGTTACTCCAATGGATGGTAGCCTAGTCATTATGGAAGGTAGTTTGTGTATGGTATTTTTGTTATTCCAACGGATAGTAGCCTTGTCATTTTGAAATGTAGTCTATTGACGTGATTTTTGTTACTCTAAGGGATGGTAGCCTTGTCATTATGGAAGGTAGTATGTTATCGATATCTTTGTTACTCCAATGGATGGTAGCCTTGTCATTATAGAAGGTGGTTTGTTGTCGAGATATTTGTTACTCTAAGGGATGATAGCTTGTCATTATGGAACATAGTCTGTTGTCGAGATTTTTGTTATTCCAATGGATGATAGCGTTGTCATTATAGAAGGTAGTATATTATCGATATTTTTGTCACTACAATGGATGGTAGCCTTGTCATTACGGAACATAGTCTGTTGTCGAGATTTTTGTTATTCCAATGGATGATAGCCTTGTCATTATGAAAGGTATTCTATTGTCAAGATTTTTGTTACTATAATATATTGTAGCCTTGTCATTATGGAAGGTAGTCTATTGTCGAGATTTTTGTTACTCCAATGGATGGTAGCCTTGTAATTATAGAAGGTAGTATATTGTTGAGATTTTTGTCACTACAATGAATGGTATCCTTGTCAATATGGAAGGTAATCTGTTGTCGAGATTTTTGTTACTACAATGGATTATAGCCTTTTCATTATGGAAGGTAGTCTGTTGTCGATATCTTTGTTACTCTAATGGATGGTAGACTAGTCATTATTGAAGGTAGTTTGTGTACAATATTTTTGTTATTCCAATGGATGGTAGCCTTGTCATTATTAAAGGTAGTTTGTTGTCGTGATTTTTGTTACTCTAAGGGATGGTAGCCTTGTCATTATGGAAGGTAGTATGTTGTCGATATCTTTATTACTCCAATGGATGGTAGCCTTATCGTTATGGAAGGTAGTCTGTTGTCGATATCTTTGTTACTCCAATGGATGGTAGCCTCGTCATTATGGAAGGTAGTTTGTGTACGATATTTTTGTTATTCCAACGGATAGTAGCCTTGTCATTATGAAAGGTAGTCTATTGTTTGATTTTTGTTACTCTTAGGGATGGTAGCCTTGTCATTATGGAACGTAGTTTGTTGTCGAGATTTTTGTTATTCCAATGGATGGTAGCATTGTCATTATAGAATGTAGTATATTATCGAGATTTTTGTCACTACAATGGATGGTAGCCTAGTCATTATGGAAGGTAGTTTGTGTACGATATTTTTGTTATTCCAATGGATGGTAGCCTTGTCATTATGAAATGTAGTCTATTGACGTGATTTTTGTTACTCTAAGGGATGGTAGCCTTGTCATTATGGAAGGTAGTATGTTGTCGATATCTTTGTTACTCCAATGGATGCTAGCCTTGTCATTATGGAAGGTGGTTTGTTGTCGAGATATTTGTTACTCTAAGGGATGATAGCTTGTCATTATGGAACATAGTCTGTTGTCGAGATTTTTGTTATTCGAATGGATGGTAGCGTTGTCATTATAGAAGGTAGTATATTATCGATATTTTTGTCACTACAATGGATGGTAGCCTTGTCATTACGGAACATAGTCTGTTGTCGAGGTTTTTGTTATTCCATTGGATGGTAGCCTTGTCATTATGAAAGGTATTCTATTGTCAAGATTTTTGTTACTATAATAGATTGTAGCCTTGTCATTATGGAAGGTAGTCTGTTGTCGAGATTTTTGTTACTCCAATGGATGGTAGCCTTGTAATTATAGAAGGTAGTATATTGTTGAGATTTTTGTCACTACAATGAATGGTAGCCTTGTCATTATGGAAGGTAATATGTTGTCGAGATTTTTGTTACTACAATGGATTATAGCCTTGTCATTATGGAAGGTAGTCTGTTGTCGATATCTTTGTTACTCCAATGGATGGTAGACTAGTCATTTTTGAAGCTCGTTTGTGTACGATATTTTTGATATTCCAATGGATGGTAGCCTTGTCATTATGAAAGGTAGTCTATTGTCGTGATTTTTGTTACTCGAAGGGATGGTAGCCTTGTCATTATGGAAGGTAGTATGTTGTCGATATCTTTGTTACTCCAATGGATGGTAGCCTTGTCATTATGGAAGGTGGTTTGTTGTCGAGATATTTGTTACTCTAAGGGATGATAGCCTTGTCATTATGGAACATAGTTTGTTTTCGAGATTTTTGTTATTCCAATGGATGGTAGCATTCTCATTATAGAAGGTAGTATATTATCGAGATTTTTGTCACTACAATGGATGGTAGCCTTGTCATTATGGAATGTAGTCTATTGTCGAGATTTTTGTTATTCCAATGGATGGTAGCCTTGTCATTATGAAAGGTATTCTATTGTCAAGATTTTTGTTACTATAATAGATTGTAGCCTTGTCATTATGGAAGGTAGTCTGTTGTCGAGATTTTTGTTACTCCAATGGATGGTAGCCTTGTAATTATAGAAGGTAGTATATTGTTGAGATTTTTGTCACTACAATGAATGGTATCCTTGTCATTATGGAAGGTAATCTGTTGTCGATATTTTTGTTACTAGAATGGATTGTAGCCTTGTCGTTATGGAAGGTAGTCTATTGTCGATATCTTTGTTACTCCAATGGATGGTAGCCTAGTCATTATGGAAGGTAGTTTGTGTATGGTATTTTTGTTATTCCAACGGATAGTAGCCTTGTCATTATGAAAGGTAGTCTATTGTTTGATTTTTGTTACTCTTAGGGATGGTAGCCTTGTCATTATGGAACGTAGTTTGTTGTCGAGATTTTTGTTATTCCAATGGATGGTAGCATTGTCATTATAGAAGGTAGTATATTATCGAGATTTTTGTCACTACAATGGATGGTAGCCTTGTCATTATGGACGGTAGTTTGTGTACGATATTTTTGTTATTCCAATGGATGGTAGCCTTGTCATTATAAAATGTAGTCTATTGACGTGATTTTTGTTACTCTAAGGGATGGTAGCCTTGTCATTATGGAAGGTAGTATGTTGTCGATATCTTTGTTACTCCAATGGATGGTAGCCTTGTCATTATGGAAGGTGGTTTGTTGTCGAGATATTTGTTACTCTAAGGGATGATAGCTTGTCATTATGGAACATAGTCTGTTGTCGAGATTTTTGTTATTCCAATGTATGGTAGCGTTGTCATTATAGAAGGTAGTATATTATCGATATTTTTGTCACTACAATGGATGGTAGCCTTGTCATTACAGAACATAGTCTGTTGTCGAGATTTTTAATATTCCAATGGATGATAGCCTTGTCATTATGAAAGGTATTCTATTGTCAAGATTTTTGTTACTATAATAGATTGTAGCCTTGTCATTATGGAAGGTAGTCTGTTGTCGAGATTTTTGTTACTCCAATAGATGGTAGCCTTGTAATTATAGAAGGTAGTATATTGTTGTGATTTTTGTCACTACAATGAATGGTAGCCTTTTCATTATGGAAGGTAATATGTTGTCGAGATTTTTGGTACTACAATGGATTATAGCCTTGTCATTATGGAAGGTAGTCTGTTGTCGATATCTTTGTTACTCCAATGGATGGTAGACTAGTCATTTTTGAAGCTCGTTTGTGTACGATATTTTTGATATTCCAATGGATGGTAGCCTTGTCATTATGAAAGGTAGTCTATTGTCGTGGTTTTTGTTACTCGAAGGGATGGTAGCCTTGTCATTATGGAAGGTAGTATGTTGTCGATATCATTGTTACTCCAATGGATGGTAGCCTTGTCATTATGGAAGGTGGTTTGTTGTCGAGATATTTGTTACTCTAAGGGATGATAGCCTTGTCATTATGGAACATAGTTTGTTATCGAGATTTTTGTTATTCTAATGGATGGTAGCGTTCTCATTATAGAAGGTAGTATATTATCGAGATTTTTATCACTACAATGGATGGTAGCCTTGTCATTATGGAATGTAGTCTGTTGTCGAGATTTTTGTTATTCCAATGGATGGTAGCCTTGTCATTATGAAAGGTAGTCTATTGTCAAGATTTTTGTTACTATAATAGATTGTAGCCTTGTCATTATGGAAAGTAGTCTGTTGTCGAGATTTTGGTTACTCCAATGGATGGTAGCCTTGTAATTATAGAAGGTAGTATATTGTTGAGATTTTTGTCACTACAATGAATGGTATCCTTGTCATTATGGAAGGTAATTTGTTGTCGATATTTTTGTTACTACAATGGATTATAGCCTTGTCGTTATGGAAGGTAGTCTGTTGTCGATATCTTTGTTACTCCAATAGATGGTAGCCTTGTCATTATTAAAGGTAGTTTGTGTACAATATTTTTGTTATTCCAATGGATGGTAGCCTTGTCATTATTAAAGGTAGTTTGTTGTCGTGATTTTTGTTACTCTAAGGGATGGTAGCCTTGTCATTATGGAAGGTAGTATGTTGTCGATATCTTTATTACTCCAATGGATGGTAGCCTTGTCATTATGGAAGGTAGTCTGTTGTCGATATCTTTGTTACTCCAATGGATGGTAGCCTAGTCATTATGGAAGGTAGTTTGTGTACGATATTTTTGTTATTCCAATGGATGGTAGCCTTGTCATTATGAAAGGTAGTCTATTGTCGTTATTTTTGTTACTCTTAGGGATGGTAGCCTTGTCATTATGGAACGTAGTTTGTTGTCGAGATTTTTGTTATTCCAATGGATGGTAGCATTGTCATTGTAGAAGGTAGTATATTATCGAGATTTTTGTCACTACAATGGATGGTAGCCGTGTCATTTTGGAAGGTAGTTTGTGTACGATATTTTTGTTATTCCAATGGATGGTAGCCTTGTCATTATGAAATGTAGTCTATTGACGTGATTTTTGTTACTCTAAGGGATGGTAGCCTTGTCATTATGGAAGGTAGTATGTTGTCGATATCTTTGTTACTCCAATGGATGGTAGCCTTGTCATTATGGAAGGTGGTTTGTTGTCGAGATATTTGTTACTCTAAGGGATGATAGCTTGTCATTATGGAACATAGTCTGTTGTCGAGATTTTTGTTATTCCAATGGATGGTAGCGTTGTCATTATAGAAGGTATTATATTATCGATATTTTTGTCAGTACAATGGATGGTAGCCTTGTCATTACGGAACATAGTCTGTTGTCGAGGTTTTTGTTATTCCAATGGATGGTAGCCTTCTCATTATGAAAGGTATTCTATTGTCAAGATTTTTGTTACTATAATAGATTGTAGCCTTGTCATTATGGAAGGTAGTCTGTTGTCGAGATTTTTGTTACTCCAATGGATGGTAGCCTTGTAATTATAGAAGGTAGTATATTGTTGAGATTTTTGTCACTACAATGAATGGTATCCTTGTCATTATGGAAGGTAATATGTTGTCGATATTTTTGTTACTACAATGGATTATAGCCTTGTCATTATGGAAGGTAGTCTGTTGTCGATATCTTTGTTACTCCAATGGATGGTAGACTAGTCATTTTTGAAGCTCGTTTGTGTACGATATTTTTGATATTCCAATGGATGGTAGCCTTGTCATTATGAAAGGTAGTCTATTGTCGTGGTTTTTGTTACTCGAAGGGATGGTAGCCTTGTCATTATGGAAGGTAGTATGTTGTCGATATCTTTATTACTCCAATGGATGGTAGCCTTGTCGTTATGGAAGGTAGTCTGTTGTCGATATCTTTGTTACTCCAATGGATGGTAGCCTAGTCATTATGGATGGTAGTTTGTGTACGATATTTTTGTTATTCCAATGGATGGTAGCCTTGTCATTATGAAAGGTTGTCTATTGTCGTTATTTTTGTTACTCTTAGGGATGGTAGCCTTGTCATTATGGAACGTAGTTTGTTGTCGAGATTTTTGTTATTCCAATGGATGGTAGCATTGTCATTATAGAAGGTAGTATATTATCGAGATTTTTGTCACTACAATGGATGGTAGCCGTGTCATTTTGGAAGGTAGTTTGTGTACGATATTTTTGTTATTCCAATGGATGGTAGCCTTGTCATTATGAAATGTAGTCTATTGACGTGATTTTTGTTACTCTAAGGGATGGTAGCCTTGTCATTATGGAAGGTAGTATGTTGTCGATATCTTTGTTACTCCAATGGATGGTAGCCTTGTCATTATGGAAGGTGGTTTGTTGTCGAGATATTTGTTACTCTAAGGGATGATAGCTTGTCATTATGGAACATAGTCTGTTGTCGAGATTTTTGTTATTCCAATGGATGGTAGCGTTGTCATTATAGAAGGTATTATATTATCGATATTTTTGTCACTACAATGGATGGTAGCCTTGTCATTACGGAACATAGTCTGTTGTCGAGGTTTTTGTTATTCCAATGGATGGTAGCCTTCTCATTATGAAAGGTATTCTATTGTCAAGATTTTTGTTACTATAATAGATTGTAGCCTTGTCATTATGGAAGGTAGTCTGTTGTCGAGATTTTTGTTACTCCAATGGATGGTAGCCTTGTAATTATAGAAGGTAGTATATTGTTGAGATTTTTGTCACTACAATGAATGGTATCCTTGTCATTATGGAAGGTAATATGTTGTCGATATTTTTGTTACTATAATGGATTATAGCCGTGTCATTATGGAAGGTAGTCTGTTGTCGATATCTTTGTTACTCCAATGGATGGTAGACTAGTCATTTTTGAAGCTCGTTTGTGTACGATATTTTTGATATTCCAATGGATGGTAGCCTTGTCATTATGAAAGGTAGTCTATTGTCGTGGTTTTTGTTACTCGAAGGGATGGTAGCCTTGTCATTATGGAAGGTAGTATGTTGTCGATATCTTTATTACTCCAATGGATGGTAGCCTTGTCGTTATGGAAGGTAGTCTGTTGTCGATATCTTTGTTACTCCAATGGATGGTAGCCTAGTCATTATGGAAGGTAGTTTGTGTACGATATTTTTGTTATTCCAATGGATGGTAACCTTGTCATTATGAAAGGTTGTCTATTGTCGTTATTTTTGTTACTCTTAGGGATGGTAGCCTTGTCATTATGGAACGTAGTTTGTTGTCGAGATTTTTGTTATTCCAATGGATGGTAGCATTGTCATTATAGAAGGTAGTATTTATCGAGATTTTTGTCACTACAATGGATGGTAGCCTTGTCATTATGGAAGGTAGTTTGTGTACGATATTTTTGTTATTCCAATGGATGGTAGCCTTGTCATTATGAAATGTAGTCTATTGACGTGATTTTTGTTACTCTAAGGGATGGTAGCCTTGTCATTATGGAAGGTAGTATGTTGTCGATATCTTTGTTACTCCAATGGATGGTAGCCTTGTCATTATGGAAGGTGGTTTGTTGTCGAGATATTTGTTACTCTAAGGGATGATAGCTTGTCATTATGGAACATAGTCTGTTGTCGAGATTTTTGTTATTCCAATGGATGGTAGCGTTGTCATTATAGAAGGTAGTATATTATCGATATTTTTGTCACTACAATGGATGGTAGCCTTGTCATTACGGAACATAGTCTGTTGTCGAGGTTTTTGTTATTCCAATGGATGGTAGCCTTCTCATTATGAAAGGTATTCTATTGTCAAGATTTTTGTTACTATAATAGATTGTAGCCTTGTCATTATGGAAGGTAGTCTGTTGTCGAGATTTTTGTTACTCCAATGGATGGTAGCCTTGTAATTATAGAAGGTAGTATATTGTTGAGATTTTTGTCACTACAATGAATGGTATCCTTGTCATTATGGAAGGTAATATGTTGTCGATATTTTTGTTACTACAATGGATTATAGCCTTGTCATTATGGAAGGTAGTCTGTTGTCGATATCTTTGTTACTCCAATGGATGGTAGACTAGTCATTTTTGAAGCTCGTTTGTGTACGATATTTTTGATATTCCAATGGATGGTAGCCTTGTCATTATGAAAGGTAGTCTATTGTCGTGGTTTTTGTTACTCGAAGGGATGGTAGCCTTGTCATTATGGAAGGTAGTATGTTGTCGATATCTTTATTACTCCAATGGATGGTAGCCTTGTCGTTATGGAAGGTAGTCTGTTGTCGATATCTTTGTTACTCCAATGGATGGTAGCCTAGTCATTATGGATGGTAGTTTGTGTACGATATTTTTGTTATTCCAATGGATGGTAGCCTTGTCATTATGAAAGGTTGTCTATTGTCGTTATTTTTGTTACTCTTAGGGATGGTAGCCTTGTCATTATGGAACGTAGTTTGTTGTCGAGATTTTTGTTATTCCAATGGATGGTAGCATTGTCATTATAGAAGGTAGTATATTATCGAGATTTTTGTCACTACAATGGATGGTAGCCGTGTCATTTTGGAAGGTAGTTTGTGTACGATATTTTTGTTATTCCAATGGATGGTAGCCTTGTCATTATGAAATGTAGTCTATTGACGTGATTTTTGTTACTCTAAGGGATGGTAGCCTTGTCATTATGGAAGGTAGTATGTTGTCGATATCTTTGTTACTCCAATGGATGGTAGCCTTGTCATTATGGAAGGTGGTTTGTTGTCGAGATATTTGTTACTCTAAGGGATGATAGCTTGTCATTATGGAACATAGTCTGTTGTCGAGATTTTTGTTATTCCAATGGATGGTAGCGTTGTCATTATAGAAGGTATTATATTATCGATATTTTTGTCACTACAATGGATGGTAGCCTTGTCATTACGGAACATAGTCTGTTGTCGAGGTTTTTGTTATTCCAATGGATGGTAGCCTTCTCATTATGAAAGGTATTCTATTGTCAAGATTTTTGTTACTATAATAGATTGTAGCCTTGTCATTATGGAAGGTAGTCTGTTGTCGAGATTTTTGTTACTCCAATGGATGGTAGCCTTGTAATTATAGAAGGTAGTATATTGTTGAGATTTTTGTCACTACAATGAATGGTATCCTTGTCATTATGGAAGGTAATATGTTGTCGATATTTTTGTTACTATAATGGATTATAGCCGTGTCATTATGGAAGGTAGTCTGTTGTCGATATCTTTGTTACTCCAATGGATGGTAGACTAGTCATTTTTGAAGCTCGTTTGTGTACGATATTTTTGATATTCCAATGGATGGTAGCCTTGTCATTATGAAAGGTAGTCTATTGTCGTGGTTTTTGTTACTCGAAGGGATGGTAGCCTTGTCATTATGGAAGGTAGTATGTTGTCGATATCTTTATTACTCCAATGGATGGTAGCCTTGTCGTTATGGAAGGTAGTCTGTTGTCGATATCTTTGTTACTCCAATGGATGGTAGCCTAGTCATTATGGAAGGTAGTTTGTGTACGATATTTTTGTTATTCCAATGGATGGTAACCTTGTCATTATGAAAGGTTGTCTATTGTCGTTATTTTTGTTACTCTTAGGGATGGTAGCCTTGTCATTATGGAACGTAGTTTGTTGTCGAGATTTTTGTTATTCCAATGGATGGTAGCATTGTCATTATAGAAGGTAGTATTTATCGAGATTTTTGTCACTACAATGGATGGTAGCCTTGTCATTATGGAAGGTAGTTTGTGTACGATATTTTTGTTATTCCAATGGATGGTAGCCTTGTCATTATGAAATGTAGTCTATTGACGTGATTTTTGTTACTCTAAGGGATGGTAGCCTTGTCATTATGGAAGGTAGTATGTTGTCGATATCTTTGTTACTCCAATGGATGGTAGCCTTGTCATTATGGAAGGTGGTTTGTTGTCGAGATATTTGTTACTCTAAGGGATGATAGCTTGTCATTATGGAACATAGTCTGTTGTCGAGATTTTTGTTATTCCAATGGATGGTAGCGTTGTCATTATAGAAGGTAGTATATTATCGATATTTTTGTCACTACAATGGATGGTAGCCTTGTCATTACGGAACATAGTCTGTTGTCGAGGTTTTTGTTATTCCAATGGATGGTAGCCTTCTCATTATGAAAGGTATTCTATTGTCAAGATTTTTGTTACTATAATAGATTGTAGCCTTGTCATTATGGAAGGTAGTCTGTTGTCGAGATTTTTGTTACTCCAATGGATGGTAGCCTTGTAATTATAGAAGGTAGTATATTGTTGAGATTTTTGTCACTACAATGAATGGTAGCCTTGTCATTATGGAAGGTAATATGTTGTCGAGATTTTTGTTACTACAATGGATTATAGCCTTGTCATTATGGAAGGTAGTCTGTTGTCGATATCTTTGTTACTCCAATGGATGGTAGACTAGTCATTTTTGAAGCTCGTTTGTGTACGGTATTTTTGATATTCCAATGGATGGTAGCCTTGTCATTATGAAAGGTAGTCTATTGTCGTGGTTTTTGTTACTCGAAGGGATGGTAGCCTTGTCATTATGGAAGGTAGTATGTTGTCGATATCTTTGTTATTCCAATGGATGGTAGCCTTGTCATTATGGAAGGTGGTTTGTTGTCGAGATATTTGTTACTCTAAGGGATGATAGCCTTGTCATTATGGAACATAGTTTGTTGTCGAGATTTTTGTTATTCCAATGGATGGAAGCGTTCTCATTGTAGAAGGTAGTATATTATCGAGATTTTTGTCACTATAATGGATGGTAGCCTTGTCATTATGGAATGTAGTCTATTGTCGAGATTTTTGTTATTCCAATGGATGGTAGCCTTGTCATTATGAAAGGTAGTCTATTGTCAAGATTTTTGTTACTATAATAGATTGTAGCCTTGTCATTATGGAAGGTAGTCTGTTGTCGAGAATTTTGGTTACTCCAATGGATGGTAGCCTTGTAATTATAGAAGGTAGTATATTGTTGAGATTTTTGTCACTACAATGAATGGTATCCTTGTCATTATGGAAGGTAATCTGTTGTCGAGATTTTTGTTACTACAATGGATTATAGCCTTGTCGTTATGGAAGGTAGTCTGTTGTCGATATCTTTGTTACTCCAATGGATGGTAGACTAGTCATTATTGAAGGTAGTTTGTGTACAATATTTTTGTTATTCCAATGGCTTGTAGCCTTTTAATTTTTAAAGGTAGTTTGTTGTCGTGATTTTTGTTACTCTAAGGGATGGTAGCCTTGTCATTATGGAAGGTAGTATGTTATCGATATCTTTATTACTCCAATGGATGGTAGCCTTGTCGTTATGGAAGGCAGTCTGTTGTCGATATCTTTGTTACTCCAATGGATGGTAGCCTAGTCATTATGGAAGGTAATTTGTGTACGATATTTTTGTTATTCCAACAGATGGTAGCCTTGTCATTATGAAAGGTAATCTATTGTCGTGATTTTTGTTACTCTTAGGGATGGTAGCCTTGTCATTATGGAACGTAGTTTGTTGTCGAGATTTTTGTTATTCCAATGGATGGTAGCATTGTCATTATAGAAGGTAGTATATTATCGAGATTTTTGTCACTACAATGGATGGTAGCCTTGTCATTATGGAAGGTAGTCTGTTGTTAAGATTTTTGTTACTATAATGGATTGTAGCCTTGTCGTTATGGAAGGTAGTTTGTTGTCGATATCTTTGTTAGTCCAATGGATGGTAGCCTAGTCATTATGGAAGGTAGTTTGTGTACGAGATTTTAGTTACTTTAATGGATGGTAGCCTTGTCATTATGGAAGGTAGTCTGTTGTCGAGATTTTTTATACTCCAATGGATTGTAGCCTTGTAATTATGGAAGGTAGTCTCTTGTTGATATTTTTCTTACTCCAATGATGATACCCTTGTCATTATGGAAGGTAATCTATTGCCGAGATTTTTGTTAATCCATTGCATGGTAGCCTTGTCATTATGGTAGGTAGTGTGTTGTAGATATTTTTGTTATTTCAATGGATAGTAGCCTTGTCATTATGGAAGGTAGTCTATTGTCGTGATTTTTGTTACTCCAATGGATGGTAGCCTTGTCATTATGGAAGGTACTATGTTGTCGATATCTTTGTTACTCCAATGGATGGTAGCCTTGTCATTATGGAAGGTAGTCTATTGTCGAGATTTTTGTTACTCTAAGGGATGGTAGCCTTGCCCATATGGAAGGTAGTCTATTGTCGAGATTTTTGTTATTCCAATGGATCACAGCGTTGTCATTATAGAAGGTAGTATATTGTCGAGATTTTTGTCACTACAACGGATGGTAGCCTTGTCGTTATGTAAGGTAGTCTTTTGTCGAGATTTTTGTTACTAGAATGGATTGTAGCCTTGTCGTTATGGAGGGTAGTCTATTGTCGATATATTTATTACTCCAATGGATGGTAGCCTAGTCATTATGGAAGGTAGTTTGTGTACGATATTTTTGTTATTCCAATGGATGGTAGCCTTGTCATTATGAAAAGTAGTCTATTGTCGTGATTTTTGTTACTCTAAGGGATGGTAGCCTTGTCATTATGGAAGGTAGTATGTTCTCGATATCTTTGTTACTCCAATGGATGGTAGCCTTGTCATTATGGAAGGTGGTTTGTTGTCGAGATATTTGTTACTCTAAGGGATGATAGCCTTGTCATTATGGAACATAGTCTGTTGTCGAGATTTTTGTTATTCCAATGGATGGTAGCATTGTAATTATAGAAGGTAGTATAATATCGATATTTTTGTCACTACAATGGATGGTAGCCTTGTCATTATGGAATGTAGTCTGTTCTCTAGATTTTTGTTATTCTAATGGATGGTAGCCTTGTCATTATGAAAGGTAGTCTATTGTCGAGATTTTTGTTACTATAATAGATTGTAGCCTTGTCATTATGAAAGGTAGTCTATTGTCGAGATTTTTGTTACTCCAATGGATGGTAGCCTTGTAATTATAGAAGGTAGTATATTGTTGAGATTTTTGTCACTACAATGAATGGTAGCCTTGTCATTATGGAAGGTAATCTGTTGTCGAGATTTTTGTTACTACAATGGATTATAGCCTTGTCATTATGGAAGGTAGTCTGTTGTCGATATCTTTGTTACTCTAATGGATGGTAGACTAGTCATTATTGAAGGTAGTTTGTGTATGATATTTTTGTTATTCCAATGGATGGTAGCCTTGTCATTATGGAAGGTAGTCTGTTGTCGAGATATTTGTTACTACAATGGATTGTAGCCTTGTCGTTATGGAAGATAGTCTGGTTTCAATATCATCGTTACTCTAATGGATGGTAGCCTAGTCATTAAGGAAGGTAGTTTGTGTACGAGATTTTAGTTACTCTAATGGATGGTAGCCTTGTCATTATGGAAGGTAGTTTGTTGTCGAGATTTTTGTTACTCCGCTGCATGGTTGCCTTGTCATTATGGAAGGTAGTGTTTTGTAGATATTTTTGTTATTCCAATGGATGGTAGCCTTGTCATTATGGAAGGTAGTCTATTGTCAAGATTTTTGTTACTCCAATGGAGGGTGGCCTTGTCATTATGGAAGGTACTATGTTGTCGATATCTTTGTTACTGCAATGGATGGTAGCCTTGTCATTATGGAAGGTAGTCTATTGTCGATACTTTTGTTACTCTAACAGATGTTAGCCTTGTTCATATGGAAGGTAGTCTGTTGTCGAGATATTTTTTATTCCAATGGATGGTAGTGTTGTCATTATAGAAGGTAGTATATTGTCGAGATTTTTGTCACTACAATGGATGGTTGCCTTGTCATTATGTAAGGTAGTCTATTGTCAATATCTTTGTTACTCCAATGGATGGTAGCCTAGTCAATATGGAAGGTAGTTTGTATACCATATTTTTGTTATTCCAATGGATGGTAGCCTTGTCATTATGAAAGGTAGTCTATTGTCATGATTTTTGTTACTCTAAGGGATGGTAGCCTTGTCATTATGGAAGGTAGTATGTTGTCGATATCTTTGTTACTCCAATGGATGGTTGCCTTGTCATTATGGTAGGTGGTCTGTTGTCGAGATATTTGTTACATTAAGGGATGGTAGCCTTGTCATTATGGAACATACTATGTTGTCGAGATTTTTAATATTCCAATGGATGGTAGCGTTGTCATTATAGAAGGTAGTTTATTATCGAGATTTTTTTCACTACAATGGATGGTAGCCTTGACATTATGGAAGGTAGTCTGTTGTCGATATATTTGTAACTACAATGGATTGTAGCCTTGTTGTTATGGAAGATAGTCTGTTGTCGATATCTTTGTTACTCCAATGGATGGTAGCCTAGTCATTATGGAAGGTAGTTTGTGTACGAGATTTTAGTTACTCCAATGGATGGTAGCCTTGTCATTATGGAAGGTAGTCCGTTGTCGAGATTTTTTTTACTCCAATGGATGGTAGCCTTGTCATTATGGAAGGTAGCCTGTTGTCGAGATTTTTGTAACTATAGTGGATTGTAGCCTTGTCGTTGTGGAAGGTAGTCAATTTTCGATATCTTTGTTACTCTAATGGATGGTAGCCTAGTCATTATGGAAGGTAGTTTGTGTATGAGATTTTAGTTACTCCAATGGATTGAAGCCTTGTCATTATGGAAGGTAGTCTGTTGTCGAGATTTTTGTTACTTTAAGGGATGGTAGCCTTGTCATTATGGAATGTAGTCTGTTGTCGAGATTTTTGTTATTCCAATGGATGGTAGCCTTGTCATTATGAAAGGTAGTCTATAGTCGAGATTTTTGTTACTATAATAGATTGTAGCCTTGTCATTATGGAAGGTAGTCTGTTCTCGAGATTTTTGTTACTCCAATGGATGGTAGCCTTGTAATTATAGAAGGTAGTATATTGTTGATATTTTTGTCACTACAATGAATGGTAGCCTTGTCATTATGGAAGGTAATCTGTTGTTGAGATTTTTGTTACTATAATGGATTGTAGCCTTGTCATTATAAAAGGTAGTCTGTTGTCGATATCTTTGTTACTCCAATGGATGGTAGACTAGTCATTATTAAAGGTAGTTTGTGTATGATATTTTTGTTATTCCAATGGATGGTAGCCTTGTCATTATGAAAGGTAGTCTTTTATCGTGATTTTTGTTACTCTAAGGGATGGTAGCCTTGTCATTATGGAAGATAGTATGTTGTCGATATCTTTGATACTCCAATGGATGGTAGCCTTGTCGTTATGGAAGGTAGTATGTTGTCGATATCTTTGATACTTTAATGGATGGTAGCCTAGTCATTATGGAAGGTAGTTTGTGTACGATATTTTTGTTATTCCAATGGATGGTAGCCTTGTCATTATAAAGGTAGTCTGTTGTCGTGATTTTTGTTACTCTAAGGGATGGTAGCCTTGTCATTATGGAAGGTAGTATGTTGTCGATATCTTGGTTACTTCAACGGATGGTAGCCTTGTCATTATGGAAGGTAGTCTGTTGTCCAGATTTTTGTTACTCTTAGGGATGGTAGCCTTGTCATTATGGAACGCAGTTTGTTGTCAAGATTATTGTTATTCGAATGGATGGTAGAGTTGTCATTATAGAAGGTAGTATATTATCGAGATTTTTGTCACTACAATGGATGGTAGCCTTGTCATTATGGAAGGTAGTCTGTTGTTAAGATTTTGGTTACTATAATGGATTGTAGCCTTGTTGTTATGGAAGGTAGTTTGTTGTCGATATCTATGTTAGTCCAATGGATGGTAGCCTAGTCATTATGGAAGGTAGTTTGTGTACGAGATTTTAGTTACTTTAATGGATGGTAGCCTTGTCATTATGGAAGGTAGTCTGTTGTCGAGATTTTTTATACTCCAATGGATTGTAGCCTTGTAATTATGGAAGGTATTCTCTTGTTGATATTTTGGTTACTCCAATGATGGTACCCTTGTCATTATGGAAGGTAGTCTATTGCCGAGATTTTTGTTACTACATTGCATGGTAGCCTTGTCATTATTGAAGGCAGTGTGTTGTAGATATTTTTGTTATTCCAATGGATGGTAGCCTTGTCATTATGGTATGTAGTCTGTTGTCGTGAATTTTGTTACTCCAATGTATGGTAGCCTTGTCATTATGGAAGGTACTATGTTGTCGATATCTTCGTTACTCCAATGGATGGTAGCCTTGTCATTATGGAATGTAGTCTATTGTCGAGATTTTAGTTACTCAAATGGATGGTAGCCTTGTCATTATGGAAGGTAGTCTATTGTCGAGATTTTTGTTACTCCAATGGATTGTAGCCATGTAATTATAGAAGGTAGTCTCTTGTCGAGATTTTTGTCACTATATTGGATGGTAGCCTTGTCATTATGGAAGGTAGTCTGTTGTCGAGATTTTTGTTACTATAATGGATTTTAGCCTTGTCGTTGTGGAAGGTAGTCTGTTGTCGATATCTTTGTTACTCTAATGGATGGTAGCCTAGTCATTATGGAAGGTAGTTTGTGTACGAGATTTAAGTTACTCCAATGGATGGTAGCCTTGTCATTGTGGGAGGTAGTCTGTTGTCAAGATAATTTATACTCCAATGGATTGTAGCCTTGTCATTATGGAAGGCAGTCTGTTGTCGAGATTTTTGTTACTCTAAGGGATGGTAGCCTTGTCATTATGGAATGTAGTCTGTTGTCGAGATTTTTGTTATTCCAATGGATGGTAGCCTTCTCATTATGAAAGGTAGTCTATTGTCGAGATTTTTGTTACTATAATAGATGGTAGCCTTGTCATTATGGAAGGTAGTCTGTTGTCGAAATTTTTGTTACTCCAATGGATGGTGAACTTGTCATTATAGAAGGTAGTATATTGTTGAGATTTTTATCACTACAATGAATGGTAGCCATGTCATTATGGAAGGTAATCTGTTGTCGATATTTTTGTTACTACAATGGATTGTAGCCTTGTCATTATGGAAGGTAGTCTGTTGTCGATATCTTTGTTACTCCAATGGATGGTAGACTAGTCATTATTGAAGGTAGTTTGTGTACGATATTTTTGTTATTTCAATGGATGGTAGCCTTGTCATTATGAAAGGTAGTTTGTTGTCGTGATTTTTGTAACTCTAAGGGATTGTAGCCTTGTCATTATGGAAAGTAGTATGTTGTCGATATCTTTGTTACTCCAATGGATGGTAGCCTTGTCGTTATGGAAGGTAGTCTGTTGTCGATATCTTTGTTACTCCAATGGATGGTAGCCTAGTCATTATGGAAGGTAGTTTGTGTACGATATTTTTGTTATTCCAATGGATGGTAGCCTTGTCATTATGAAAAGTAGTATGTTGTCATGATTTTTGTTACTCTAAGGGATGGTAGCCTTGTCATTATTGAAGGTAGTATGTTGTCGATATCTTTGTTACTCCAATGGATGGTAGCCTTGTCATTATGGAAGGTAGTCTGTTGTCCAGATTTTTGTTACTCTTAGGGATGGTAGCGTTGTCATTATGGAACGTAGTCTGTTGTCGAGATTTTTGTTATTCCAATGGATGGTAGCATTGTCAATATAGAAGGTAGTATATTATAGAGATTTTTGTCACTACAATGGATGGTAGCCTTGTCATTATGGAAGGTAGTCTGTTGTTAAGATTTTGGTTACTATAATGGATTGTAGCCTTGTCGTTATGGAAAGTAGTTTGTTGTTGATATCTATGTTAGTCCAATGGATGGTAGCCTAGTCATTATGGAAGGTAGTTTGTGTACGAGATTTTAGTTACTTTAATGGATGGTAGCCTTGTCATTATGGAAGGTAGTCTGTTGTCGAGATTTTTTATACTCCAATGGATTGTAGCCTTGTAATTATGGAAGGTATTCTCTTGTTGATATTTTGGTTACTCCAATGATGGTACCCTTGTCATTATGGAAGGTAGTCTATTGCCGAGATTTTTGTTACTACATTGCATGGTAGCCTTGTCATTATTGAAGGTAGTGTGTTGTAGATATTTTTGTTATTCCAATGGATGGTAGCCTTGTCATTATGGTATGTAGTCTGTTGTCGTGAATTTTGTTACTCCAATGTATGGTAGCCTTGTCATTATGGAAGGTACTATGTTGTCGATATCTTCGTTACTCCAATGGATGGTAGCCTTGTCATTATGGAAGGTAGTCTATTGTCGAGATTTTAGTTACTCCAATGGATGGTAGCCTTGTCATTTTGGAAGGTAGTCTATTGTCGAGATTTTTGTTACTCCAATGGATTGTAGCCATGTAATTATAGAAGGTAGTCTCTTGTCAAGATTTTTGTCACTATATTGGATGGTAGCCTTGTCATTATGGAAGGTAGTCTATTGTCGAGATTTTTGTTACTCCAATGGATTGTAGCCATGTAATTATAGAAGGTAGTCTCTTGTCGAGATTTTTGTCACTATATTGGATGGTAGCCTTGTCATTATGGAAGGTAGTCTGTTGTCGAGATTTTTGTTACTATAATGGATTTTAGCCTTGTCGTTGTGGAAGGTAGTCTGTTGTCGATATCTTTGTTACTCTAATGGATGGTAGCCTAGTCATTATGGAAGGTAGTTTGTGTACGAGATTTAAGTTACTCCAATGGATGGTAGCCTTGTCATTGTGGGAGGTAGTCTGTTGTCAAGATAATTTATACTCCAATGGATTGTAGCCTTGTCATTATGGAAGGCAGTCTGTTGTCGAGATTTTTGTTACTCTAAGGGATGGTAGCCTTGTCATTATGGAATGTAGTCTGTTGTCGAGATTTTTGTTATTCCAATGGATGGTAGCCTTCTCATTATGAAAGGTAGTCTATTGTCGAGATTTTTGTTACTATAATAGATGGTAGCCTTGTCATTATGGAAGGTAGTCTGTTGTCGAAATTTTTGTTACTCCAATGGATGGTGAACTTGTCATTATAGAAGGTAGTATATTGTTGAGATTTTTATCACTACAATGAATGGTAGCCATGTCATTATGGAAGGTAATCTGTTGTCGATATTTTTGTTACTACAATGGATTGTAGCCTTGTCATTATGGAAGGTAGTCTGTTGTCGATATCTTTGTTACTCCAATGGATGGTAGACTAGTCATTATTGAAGGTAGTTTGTGTACGATATTTTTGTTATTTCAATGGATGGTAGCCTTGTCATTATGAAAGGTAGTTTGTTGTCGTGATTTTTGTTACTCTAAGGGATTGTAGCCTTGTCATTATGGAAAGTAGTATGTTGTCGATATCTTTGTTACTCCAATGGATGGTAGCCTTGTCGTTATGGAAGGTAGTCTGTTGTCGATATCTTTGTTACTCCAATGGATGGTAGCCTAGTCATTATGGAAGGTAGTTTGTGTACAATATTTTTGTTATTCCAATGGATGGTAGCCTTGTCATTATGAAAAGTAGTATGTTGTCGTGATTTTTGTTACTCTAAGGGATGGTAGCCTTGTCATTATTGAAGGTAGTATGTTGTCGATATCTTTGTTACTCCAATGGATGGTAGCCTTGTCATTATGGAAGGTAGTCTGTTGTCCAGATTTTTGTTACTCTTAGGGATGGTAGCGTTGTCATTATGGAACGTAGTCTGTTGTCGAGATTTTTGTTATTCCAATGGATGGTAGCATTGTCAATATAGAAGGTAGTATATTATAGAGATTTTTGTCACTACAATGGATGGTAGCCTTGTCATTATGGAAGGTAGTCTGTTGTTAAGATTTTGGTTACTATAATGGATTGTAGCCTTGTCGTTATGGAAGGTAGTTTGTTGTCGATATCTATGTTAGTCCAATGGATGGTAGCCTAGTCATTATGGAAGGTAGTTTGTGTACGAGATTTTAGTTACTTTAATGGATGGTAGCCTTGTCATTATGGAAGGTAGTCTGTTGTCGAGATTTTTTATACTCCAATGGATTGTAGCCTTGTAATTATGGAAGGTATTCTCTTGTTGATATTTTGGTTACTCCAATGATGGTACCCTTGTCATTATGGAAGGTAGTCTATTGCCGAGATTTTTGTTACTACATTGCATGGTAGCCTTGTCATTATTGAAGGTAGTGTGTTGTAGATATTTTTGTTATTCCAATGGATGGTAGCCTTGTCATTATGGTATGTAGTCTGTTGTCGTGAATTTTGTTACTCCAATGTATGGTAGCCTTGTCATTATGGAAGGTACTATGTTGTCGATATCTTCGTTACTCCAATGGATGGTAGCCTTGTCATTATGGAAGGTAGTCTATTGTCGAGATTTTAGTTACTCCAATGGATGGTAGCCTTGTCATTTTGGAAGGTAGTCTATTGTCGAGATTTTTGTTACTCCAATGGATTGTAGCCATGTAATTATAGAAGGTAGTCTCTTGTCAAGATTTTTGTCACTATATTGGATGGTAGCCTTGTCATTATGGAAGGTAGTTTGTTGTCGAGATTTTTGTTACTATAATGGATTTTAGCCTTGTCTTTGTGGAAGGTAGTCTGTTGTCGATATCTTTGTTACTCTAATGGATGGTAGCCTAGTCATTATGGAAGGTAGTTTGTGTACGAGATTTAAGTTACTCCAATGGATGGTAGCCTTGTCATTATGGGAGGTAGTCTGTTGTCAAGATAATTTATACTCCAATGGATTGTAGCCTTGTCATTATGGAAGGTAGTCTGTTGTCGAGATTTTTGTTACTCTAAGGGATGGTAGCCTTGTCATTATTGAATGTAGTCTGTTGTCGAGATTTTTGTTATTCCAATGGATGGTAGCCTTGTCATTATGAAAGGTAGTCTATTGTCGAGATTTTAGTTACTATAATAGATGGTAGCCTTGTCATTATGGAAGGTAGTCTGTTGTCGAAATTTTTGTTACTCCAATGGATGGTGAACTTGTCATTATAGAAGGTAGTATATTGTTGAGATTTTTATCACTACAATGAATGGTAGCCATGTCATTATGGAAGGTAATCTGTTGTCGATATTTTTGTTACTACAATGGATTGTAGCCTTGTCATTATCGAAGGTAGTCTGTTGTCGATATCTTTGTTACTCCAATGGATGGTAGACTAGTCATTATTGAAGGTAGTTTGTGTACGATATTTTTGTTATTTCAATGGATGGTAGCCTTGTCATTATGAAAGGTAGTTTGTTGTCGTGATTTTTGTTACTCTAAGGGATTGTAGCCTTGTCATTATGGAAAGTAGTATGTTGTCGATATCATTGTTACTCCAATGGATGGTAGCCTTGTCGTTATGGAAGGTAGTCTGTTGTCGATATCTTTGTTACTCCAATGGATGGTAGCCTAGTCATTATGGAAGGGAGTTTGTGTACGATATTTTTGTTATTCCAATGGATGGTAGCCTTGTCATTATGAAAAGTAGTATGTTGTCGTGATTTTTGTTACTCTAAGGGATGGTAGCCTTGTCATTATTGAAAGTAGTATGTTGTCGATATCTTTGTTACTCCAATGGATGGTAGCCTTGTCATCATGGAAGGTAGTCTGTTGTCCAGATTTTTGTTACTCTTAGGGATGGTAGCATTGTCATTATGGAACGTAGTCTGTTGTCGAGATTTTTGTTATTCCAATGGATGGTAGCATTGTCAATATAGAAGGTAGTATATTATAGAGATTTTTGTCACTACAATGGATGGTAGCCTTGTCATTATGGAAGGTAGTCTGTTGTTAAGATTTTGGTTACTATAATGGATTGTAGCCTTGTTGTTATGGAAGGTAGTTTGTTGTCGATATCTATGTTAGTCCAATGGATGGTAGCCTAGTCAGTATGGAAGGTAGTTTGTGTACGAGATTTTAGTTACTTTAATGGATGGTAGCCTTGTCATTATGGAAGGTAGTCTGTTGTCGAGATTTTTTATACTCCAATGGATTGTAGCCTTGTAATTATGGAAGGTATTCTCTTGTTGATATTTTGGTTACTCCAATGATGGTACCCTTGTCATTATGGAAGGTAGTCTATTGCCGAGATTTTTGTTACTACATTGCATGGTAGCCTTGTCATTATTGAAGGTAGTGTGTTGTAGATATTTTTGTTATTCCAATGGATGGTAGCCTTGTCATTATGGTATGTAGTCTGTTGTCGTGAATTTTGTTACTCCAATGTATGGTAGCCTTGTCATTATGGAAGGTACTATGTTGTCGATATCTTCGTTACTCCAATGGATGGTAGCCTTGTCATTATGGAAGGTAGTCTATTGTCGAGATTTTAGTTACTCCAATGGATGGTAGCCTTGTCATTATGGAAGGTAGTCTATTGTCGAGATTTTTGTTACTCCAATGGATTGTAGCCATGTAATTATAGAAGGTAGTCTCTTGTCGAGATTTTTGTCACTATATTGGATGGTAGCCTTGTCATTATGGAAGGTAGTTTGTTGTCGAGATTTTTGTTACTATAATGGATTTTAGCCTTGTCTTTGTGGAAGGTAGTCTGTTGTCGATATCTTTGTTACTCTAATGGATGGTAGCCTAGTCATTATGGAAGGTAGTTTGTGTACGAGATTTAAGTTACTCCAATGGATGGCAGCCTTGTCATTATGGGAGGTAGTTTGTTGTCAAGATAATTTATACTCCAATGGATTGTAGCCTTGTCATTATGGAAGGCAGTCTGTTGTCGAGATTTTTGTTACTCTAAGGGATGGTAGCCTTGTCATTATGGAATGTAGTCTGTTGTCGAGATTTTTGTTATTCCAATGGATGGTAGCCTTGTCATTATGAAAGGTAGTCTATTGTCGAGATTTTTGTTACTATAATAGATTGTAGCCTTGTCGTTATGGAAGGTAGTCTGTTGTTGAAATTTTTGTTACTCCAATGGATGGTGAACATGTCATTATAGAAGGTAGTATATTGTTGAGATTTTTATCACTACAATGAATGGTAGCCATGTCATTATGGAAGGTAATCTGTTGTCGATATTTTTGTTACTACAATGGATTGTAGCCTTGTCATTATGGAAGGTAGTCTGTTGTCGATAGCTTTGTTACTCCAATGGATGGTAGACTAGTCATTATTGAAGGTAGTTTGTGTACGATATTTTTGTTATTTCAATGGATGGTAGCCTTGTCATTATGAAAGGTAGTTTGTTGTCGTGATTTTTGTTACTCTAAGGGATTGTAGCCTTGTCATTATGGAAAGTAGTATGTTGTCGATATCTTTGTTACTCCAATGGATGGTAGCCTTGTCGTTATGGAAGGTAGTCTGTTGTCGATATCTTTGTTACTCCAATGGATGGTAGCCTAGTCATTATGGAAGGGAGTTTGTGTACGATATTTTTGTTATTCCAATGGATGGTAGCCTTGTCATTATGAAAAGTAGTATGTTGTCGTGATTTTTGTTACTCTAAGGGATGGTAGCCTTGTCATTATTGAAAGTAGTATGTTGTCGATATCTTTGTTACTCCAATGGATGGTAGCCTTGTCATCATGGAAGGTAGTCTGTTGTCCAGATTTTTGTTACTCTTAGGGATGGTAGCGTTGTCATTATGGAACGTAGTCTGTTGTCGAGATTTTTGTTATTCCAATGGATGGTAGCATTGTCAATATAGAAGGTAGTATATTATAGAGATTTTTGTCACTACAATGGATGGTAGCCTTGTCATTATGGAAGGTAGTCTGTTGTTAAGATTTTGGTTACTATAATGGATTGTAGCCTTGTCGTTATGGAAGGTAGTTTGTTGTCGATATCTATGTTAGTCCAATGGATGGTAGCCTAGTCATTATGGAAGGTAGTTTGTGTACGAGATTTTAGTTACTTTAATGGATGGTAGCCTTGTCATTATGGAAGGTAGTCTGTTGTCGAGATTTTTTATACTCCAATGGATTGTAGCCTTGTAATTATGGAAGGTATTCTCTTGTTGATATTTTGGTTACTCCAATGATGGTACCCTTGTCATTATGGAAGGTAGTCTATTGCCGAGATTTTTGTTACTACATTGCATGGTAGCCTTGTCATTATTGAAGGTAGTGTGTTGTAGATATTTTTGTTATTCCAATGGATGGTAGCCTTGTCATTATGGTATGTAGTCTGTTGTCGTGAATTTTGTTACTCCAATGTATGGTAGCCTTGTCATTATGGAAGGTACTATGTTGTCGATATCTTTGTTACTCCAATGGATGGTAGCCTTGTCATTATGGAAGGTAGTCTATTGTCGAGATTTTAGTTACTCCAATGGATGGTAGCCTTGTCATTATGGAAGGTAGTCTATTGTCGAGATTTTTATTACTCCAATGGATTGTAGCCATGTAATTATAGAAGGTAGTCTCTTGTCGAGATTTTTGTCACTATATTGGATGGTAGCCTTGTCATTATGGAAGGTAGTTTGTTGTCGAGATTTTTGTTACTATAATGGATTTTAGCCTTGTCTTTGTGGAAGGTAGTCTGTTGTCGATATCTTTGTTACTCTAATGGATGGTAGCCTAGTCATTATGGAAGGTAGTTTGTGTACGAGATTTAAGTTACTCCAATGGATGGCAGCCTTGTCATTATGGGAGGTAGTTTGTTGTCAAGATAATTTATACTCCAATGGATTGTAGCCTTGTCATTATGGAAGGCAGTCTGTTGTCGAGATTTTTGTTACTCTAAGGGATGGTAGCCTTGTCATTATGGAATGTAGTCTGTTGTCGAGATTTTTGTTATTCCAATGGATGGTAGCCTTGTCATTATGAAAGGTAGTCTATTGTCGAGATTTTTGTTACTATAATAGATTGTAGCCTTGTCGTTATGGAAGGTAGTCTGTTGTTGAAATTTTTGTTACTCCAATGGATGGTGAACTTGTCATTATATAAGGTAGTATATTGTTGAGATTTTTATCACTACAATGAATGGTAGCCATGTCATTATGGAAGGTAATCTGTTGTCGATATTTTTGTTACTACAATGGATTGTAGCCTTGTCATTATGGAAGGTAGTCTGTTGTCGATAGCTTTGTTACTCCAATGGATGGTAGACTAGTCATTATTGAAGGTAGTTTGTGTACGATATTTTTGTTATTTCAATGGATGGTAGCCTTGTCATTATGAAAGGTAGTTTGTTGTCGTGATTTTTGTTACTCTAAGGGATTGTAGCCTTGTCATTATGGAAAGTAGTATGTTGTCGATATCTTTGTTACTCCAATGGATGGTAGCCTTGTCGTTATGGAAGGTAGTCTGTTGTCGATATCTTTGTTACTCCAATGGATGGTAGCCTAGTCATTATGGAAGGGAGTTTGTGTACGATATTTTTGTTATTCCAATGGATGGTAGCCTTGTCATTATGAAAAGTAGTATGTTGTCGTGATTTTTGTTACTCTAAGGGATGGTAGCCTTGTCATTATTGAAAGTAGTATGTTGTCGATATCTTTGTTACTCCAATGGATGGTAGCCTTGTCATCATGGAAGGTAGTCTGTTGTCCAGATTTTTGTTACTCTTAGGGATGGTAGCGTTGTCATTATGGAACGTAGTCTGTTGTCGAGATTTTTGTTATTCCAATGGATGGTAGCATTGTCAATATAGAAGGTAGTATATTATAGAGATTTTTGTCACTACAATGGATGGTAGCCTTGTCATTATGGAAGGTAGTCTGTTGTTAAGATTTTGGTTACTATAATGGATTGTAGCCTTGTCGTTATGGAAGGTAGTTTGTTGTCGATATCTATGTTAGTCCAATGGATGGTAGCCTAGTCATTATGGAAGGTAGTTTGTGTACGAGATTTTAGTTACTTTAATGGATGGTAGCCTTGTCATTATGGAAGGTAGTCTGTTGTCGAGATTTTTTATACTCCAATGGATTGTAGCCTTGTAATTATGGAAGGTATTCTCTTGTTGATATTTTGGTTACTCCAATGATGGTACCCTTGTCATTATGGAAGGTAGTCTATTGCCGAGATTTTTGTTACTACATTGCATGGTAGCCTTGTCATTATTGAAGGTAGTGTGTTGTAGATATTTTTGTTATTCCAATGGATGGTAGCCTTGTCATTATGGTATGTAGTCTGTTGTCGTGAATTTTGTTACTCCAATGTATGGTAGCCTTGTCATTATGGAAGGTACTATGTTGTCGATATCTTTGTTACTCCAATGGATGGTAGCCTTGTCATTATGGAAGGTAGTCTATTGTCGAGATTTTAGTTACTCCAATGGATGGTAGCCTTGTCATTATGGAAGGTAGTCTATTGTCGAGATTTTTGTTACTCCAATGGATTGTAGCCATGTAATTATAGAAGGTAGTCTCTTGTCGAGATTTTTGTCACTATATTGGATGGTAGCCTTGTCATTATGGAAGGTAGTTTGTTGTCGAGATTTTTGTTACTATAATGGATTTTAGCCTTGTCTTTGTGGAAGGTAGTCTGTTGTCGAAATCTTTGTTACTCTAATGGATGGTAGCCTAGTCATTATGGAAGGTAGTTTGTGTACGAGATTTAAGTTACTCCAATGGATGGCAGCCTTGTCATTATGGGAGGTAGTTTGTTGTCAAGATAATTTATACTCCAATGGATTGTAGCCTTGTAATTATGGAAGGCAGTCTGTTGTCGAGATTTTTGTTACTCTAAGGGATGGTAGCCTTGTCATTATGGAATGTAGTCTGTTGTCGAGATTTTTGTTATTCCAATGGATGGTAGCCTTGTCATTATGAAAGGTAGTCTATTGTCGAGATTTTTGTTACTATAATAGATTGTAGCCTTGTCGTTATGGAAGGTAGTCTGTTGTCGAAATTTTTGTTACTCCAATGGATGGTGAACTTGTCATTATAGAAGGTAGTATATTGTTGAGATTTTTATCACTACAATGAATGGTAGCCATGTCATTATGGAAGGTAATCTGTTGTCGATATTTTTGTTACTACAATGGATTGTAGCCTTGTCATTATGGAAGGTAGTCTGTTGTCGATATCTTTGTTACTCCAATGGATGGTAGACTAGTCATTATTGAAGGTAGTTTGTGTACGATATTTTTGTTATTTCAATGGATGGTAGCCTTGTCATTATGAAAGGTAGTTTGTTGTCGTGATTTTTGTTACTCTAAGGGATTGTAGCCTTGTCATTATGGAAAGTAGTATGTTGTCGATATCTTTGTTACTCCAATGGATGGTAGCCTTGTCGTTATGGAAGGTAGTCTGTTGTCGATATCTTTGTTACTCCAATGGATGGTAGCCTAGTAATTATGGAAGGTAGTTTGTGTACGATATTTTTGTTATTCCAATGGATGGTAGCCTTGTCATTATGAAAAGTAGTATGTTGTCGTGATTTTTGTTACTCTAAGGGATGGTAGCCTTGTCATTATTGAAGGTAGTATGTTGTCGATATCTTTGTTACTCCAATGGATGGTAGCCTTGTCATTATGGAAGGTAGTCTGTTGTCCAGATTTTTATTACTCTTAGGGATGGTAGCCTTGTCATTATGGAACGTAGTCTGTTGTCGAGATTTTTGTTATTCCAATGGATGGTAGCATTGTCAATATAGAAGGTAGTATATTATCGAGATTTTTGTCAATACAATGGATGGTAGCCTTGTCATTATGGAAGGTAATCTGTTGTTAAGATTTTAGTTACTATAATGGATTGTAGCCTTGTCGTTATGGAAGGTAGTTTGTTGTCGATATCTTTGTTAGTCCAATGGATGGAAGCCTAGTCATTATGGAAGGTAGTTTGTGTACGAGATTTAAGTTACTTTAATGGATGGTAGCCTTGTCATTATGGAAGGTAGTCTGTTGTCGAGATTTTTGTTACTATAATGGATTGTATCCTTGTCGTTGTGGAAGGTAGTCTGTTGTCGATATCTTTGTTACTCTAATGGATGGTAGCCTAGTCATCATGGAAGGTAGTTTGTGTACGAGATTTTAGTTACTCCAATGGATGTTAGCCTTGTCATTATGGAAGGTAGTCTATTGTCAAGATAATTTATACTACAAGGGATTGTAGCCTTGTCATTATGGAAGGCAGTCTGTTGTCGAGATTTTTGTTACTCTAAGGGATGGTAGCCTTGTCATTATGGAATGTAGTCTGTTGTCGAGATTTTTGTTATTCCAATGGATGGTAGCCTTGTCAATATGAAAGGTAGTCTATTGTCGAGATTTTTGTTACTATAATAGATTGTAGCCTTGTCATTATGGAAGGTAGTCTGTTGTCGAGATTTTTGTTACTCCAATGGATGGGGGACTTGTCATTATAGAAGGTAGTATATTGTTGAGATTTTTGTCACTACAATGAATGGTAGCCTTGTAATTATGGAAGGTAATCTGTTGTCGAGATTTTTGTTACTACAATGGATTGTAGCCTTGTCATTATAGAAGGAAGTCTGTTGTCGATATCTTTGTCACTCCAATGGATGGAAGACTAGTCATTATTGAAGGTAGTTTGTGTACGATATTTTTGTTATTCCAATGGATGGTAGCCTTTTCATTATGAAAGGTAGTCTGTTGTCGTGATTTTTGTTACTCTAAGGGATGGTAGCCTTGTCATCATGGAAGGTAGTATGTTGTCGATATCTTTGTTACTCCAATGGATGGTAGCCTTGTCGTTATGGAAGGTAGTTTGTGTACGATATTTTTGTTATTCCAATGGATGGTAGCCTTGTCATTATGAAAAGTAGTATGTTGTCGTGATTTTTGATACTCTAAGGGATGGTAGCCTTGTCATTATTGAAGGTAGTATGTGGGTGATATATTTGTTACTCCAATGGATGGTAGCCTTGTCATTATGGAAGGTAATCTGTTGTCCAGATTTTTGTTACTCTTAGGGATGGTAGCCTTGTCATTATGGAACGTAGTTTGTTGTCGAGATTTTTGTTATTCCAATGGATGGTAGCATTGTCAATATAGAAGGTAGTATATTATCGAGATTTTTGTCACTACAATGGATGGTAGCCTTGTCATTATGGAAGGTAGTCTGTTGTTAAGATTTTTGTTACTATAATGGATTGTAGCCTTGTCGTTATGGAAGGTAGTTTGTTGTCGATATCTTTGTTAGTCCAATGGATGGTAGCCTAGTCATTATGGAAGGTAGTTTGTGTACGAGTTTTATGTTACTTTAATGGATGGTAGCCTTGTCATTATGGAAGGTAGTCTGTTGTCGAGATTTTTTATACTCCAATGGATTGTAGATTTGTAATTATGGAAGGTAGTCTCTTGTTGATATTTTTGTTACTCCAATGATTGTACCCTTGTCATTATGGAAGGTAGTCTATTGCCGAGATTTTTGTTACTCCATTGCATGGTAGCCTTGTCATTATGGAAGGTAGTGTGTTGTAGATATTTTTGTTATTCCAATGATGGTAGCCTTGTCATTATCGAAGGTAGTCTGTTGTCGTGATTTTTGTTACTCCAATGGATGGTAGCCTAGTCATTATGGAAGGTAATCTATTGTTAAGATTTTTGTTACTATAATGGATTGTAGCCTTGTCGTTATGGAAGGTAGTTTGTTGTCGATATCTTTGTTAGTCCAATGGATGGTAGCCTAGTCATTATGGAAGGTAGTTTGTGTACGAGATTTAAGTTACTTTAATGGATGGTAGCCTTGTCATTATGGAAGGTAGTCTGTTGTCGAGATTTTTGTTACTATAATGGATTGTATCCTTGTCGTTGTGGAAGGTAGTCTATTGTCGATATCTTTGTTACTCTAATGGATGGTAGCCTAGTCATTATGGAAGGTAGATTGTGTACGAGATTTTAGTAACTCCAATGGATGTTAGCCTTGTCATTATGGAAGGTAGTTTGTTGTCAAGATAATTTATACTCCAATGGATTATAGCCTTGTCATTATGGAAGGCAGTCTGTTGTCGAGATTATTGTTACAATAAGGGATGGTAGCCTTCTCATTATGGAATGTAGTCTATTGTCGAGATTTTTGTTATTCCAATGGATGGTAGCCTTGTCATTATGAAAGGTAGTCTATTGTCGAGATTTTTGTTACTATAATAGATTGTAGCCTTGTCATTATGGAAGGTAGTCTGTTGTCGAGATTTTTGTCACTACAGTGAATGGTAGCCTTGTCATTATGGAAGGTAATCTGTTGTCGAGTTTTTTGTTACTACAATGGATGGTAGCCTTGTCATTATAGAAGGAAGTCTGTTGTCGATATCTTTGTCACTCCAATGGATGGAAGACTAGTCATTATTGAAGGTATTTGTGTATGATATTTTTGTTATTCCAATGGATGGTAGCCTTGTCATTATGAAAGGTAGTCTGTTGTCGTGATTTTTGTTACTCTAAGGGATGGTAGCCTTGTCATTATGGAAGGTAGTATGTTGTCGATATCTTTGTTACTCCAATGGATGGTAGCCTAGTCATTATGGAAGGTAGTTTGTGTACGATATTTTTGTTATTCCAATGGATGGTAGCCTTGTCATTATGAAAAGTAGTATGTTGTCGTGATTTTTGATACACTAAGGGATGGTAGCCTTGTCATTATTGAAGGTAGTATGTTGTCGATATATTTGTTACTCCAATGGATGGTAGCCTTGTCATTATGGAAGGTAGTCTGTTGTCCAGATTTTTGTTACTCTTAGGGATGGTAGCCTTGTCATTATGGAACATAGTCTATTGTCGAGATTTTTGTTATTCCAATGGATGGTAGCGTTGTCAATATAGAAGGTAGTATATTATCGAGATTTTTGTCACTACAATGGATGGTAGCCTTGTCATTATGGAAGGTAGTCTGTTGTTAAGATTTTTGTTACTATAATGGATTGTAGCCTAGTCGTTATGGAAGGTAGTTTGTTGTCGATATCTTTGTTAGTCCAATGGATGGTAGCCTAGTCATTATGGAAGGTAGTTTGTGTACGAGATTTAAGTTACTTTAATGGATGGTAGCCTTGTCATTATGGAAGGTAGTTTGTTGTCGAGATTTTTTATACTCCAATGGATTGTAGCCTTGTAATTATGGAAGGTAGTCTCTTGTTGATATTTTGGCTACTCCAATGATGGTACCCTTGTCATTATGGAAGGTAGTCTATTGCCGAGATTTTCGTTACTCCATTGCATGGTAGCCTTGTCATTATGGAAGGTAGTGTGTTGTAGATATTTTTGTTATTCCAATGGATGGTAGCCTTGTCATTATGGGAGGTAGTCTGTTGTCGTGATTTTTGTTACTCCAATGGATGGTAGCCTAGTCATTATGGAAGGTACTATGTTGTCGATATCTTTGTTACTCCAATGGACGATAGCCTTGTCATTATGGAAGGTAGTCTATTGTCGAGATTTTTGTTACTCTAAGGGATGGTTGCCTTGTCCATATGGAAGGTATTCTGTTGTCGAGATTTTTGTTATTCCAATGGATGGGAGCATTGTCATTATATAAGGTAGTATATTGTTGAGATTTTTGTCACTACAATGGATGGTATCCTTGTCATTATGTAAGGTAGTCTATTGTCGAGATTTTTGTTACTAGAATGGATTGTAGCCTTGTCGTTAGGGAAGGTAGTCTATTGTCGATATCTTTGTTACTCCAATAGATGGTAGCCTAGTCATTATGGAAGGTAGTTTGTGAACGATATTTTTGTTATTCCAATGGTTGGTAGCCTTGTCATTATGAAAGGTAGTCTATTGTCGTGATTTTTGTTACTCTAAGGGATGGTAGCCTTGTCATTATTGATGGTAGTATGTTGTCGATATCTTTGTTACTCCAATGGATGGTAGCCTTGTCATTATGGAAGGTAGTCTGTTGTCGAGATTTTTGTTACTCTTAGGGATGGTAGCCTTGTCATTATGGAACGTAGTCTGTTGTCGAGATTTTTGTTATTCCAATGGATGGTAGTGTTGTCAATATAGAAGGTAGTATATTATCGAGATTTTTGTCACTACAATGGATGGTAGCCTTGTCATTATGGAAGGTAGTCTGTTGTTAAGATTTTTGTTACTATAATGGATTGTAGCCTTGTCATTATGGAAGGTAGTTTGTTGTCGATATCTTTGTTAGTCCAATGGATGGTAGCCTAGTCATTATGGAAGGTAGTTTGTGTACGAGATTTAAGTTACTTTAATGGATGGTAGCCTTATCATTATGGAAGGTAGTCTGTTGTCGAGATTTTTTATACTCCAACGGATTGTAGCCTTGTAATTATGGAAGGTATTCTCTTGTTGATATTTTGGCTACTCCAATGTTGGTACCCTTGTCATTATAGAAGGTAGTCTATTACCGAGATTTTTGTTACTCCATTGCATGGTAGCCTTGTCATTATGGAAGGTAGTGTGTTGTAGATATTTTTGTTATTCCAATGGATGGTAGCCTTGTCATTATGGAAGGTAGTCTGTTGTCGTGATTTTTGTTACTCCAATGGATGGTAGCCTTGTCATTATGGAAGGTACTATGTTGTCGATATCTTTGTTACTCCAATGGATGGTAGCCTTGTCATTATGGAAGGTAGTCTATTGTCGAGATTTTTGGTACTCTAAGTGATGGGTTCCTTGTCCATATGGAAGGTAGTCTGTTGTCGAGATTTTTGTTATTCCAATGGATGGTAGCATTTTCATTATAGAAGGTAGTATATTGTTGAGATTTTTGTCACTACAATGGATGGTAGCCTTGTCATTATGTAAGGTAGTCTATTGTCGAGATTTTTGTTACTAGAATGGATTGTAGCCTTGTCGTTAGGGAAGGTAGTCTATTGTCGATATCTTTGTTACTCCAATGGATGGTAGCCTAGTCATTATGGAAGGTAGTTTGTTAACGATATTTTTGTTATTCCAATGGATGGTAGCCTTGTCATTATGAAAGGTAGTCTATTGTCGTGATTTTTGTTACTCTAAGGGATGGTAGCCTTGTCATTATTGAAGGTAGTATGTTGTCGATATCTTTGTTACTCCAATGGATGGTAGTCTTGTCATTATGGAAGGTAGTCTGTTGTCGAGATTTTTGTTACTCCAATGGATGGGGGACTTGTCATTATAGAAGGTAGTATATTGTTGAGATTTTTGTCACTACAGTGAATGGTAGCCTTGTCATTATGGAAGGTAATCTGTTGTCGAGTTTTTTTTTACTACAATGGATTGTAGCCTTGTCATTATAGAAGGAAGTCTGTTGTCGATATCTTTGTCACTCCAATGGATGGAAGACTAGTCATTATTGAAGGTATTTGTGTATGATATTTTTGTTATTCCAATGGATGGTAGCCTTGTCATTATGAAAGGTAGTCTGTTGTCGTGATTTTTGTTACTCTAAGGGATGGTAGCCTTTTCATTATGGAAGGTAGTATGTTGTCGATATCTTTGTTACTCCAATGGATGGTAGCCTAGTCATTATGGAAGGTAGTTTGTGTACGATATTTTTGTTATTCCAATGGATGGTAGCCTTGTCATTATGAAAAGTAGTATGTTGTCGTGATTTTTGATACACTAAGGGATGGTAGCCTTGTCATTATTGAAGGTAGTATGTTGTCGATATATTTGTTACTCCAATGGATGGTAGCCTTGTCATTATGGAAGGTAGTCTGTTGTCCAGATTTTTGTTACTCTTAGGGATGGTAGCCTTGTCATTATGGAACATAGTCTATTGTCGAGATTTTTGTTATTCCAATGGATGGTAGCGTTGTCAATATAGAAGGTAGTATATTATCGAGATTTTTGTCACTACAATGGATGGTAGCCTTGTCATTATGGAAGGTAGTCTGTTGTTAAGATTTTTGTTACTATAATGGATTGTAGCCTAGTCGTTATGGAAGGTAGTTTGTTGTCGATATCTTTGTTAGTCCAATGGATGGTAGCCTAGTCATTATGGAAGGTAGTTTGTGTACGAGATTTAAGTTACTTTAATGGATGGTAGCCTTGTCATTATGGAAGGTAGTCTGTTGTCGAGATTTTTTATACTCCAATGGATTGTAGCCTTGTAATTATGGAAGGTAGTCTCTTGTTGATATTTTGGCTACTCCAATGATGGTACCCTTGTCATTATGGAAGGTAGTCTATTGCCGAGATTTTCGTTACTCCATTGCAAGGTAGCCTTGTCATTATGGAAGGTAGTGTGTTGTAGATATTTTTGTTATTCCAATGGATGGTAGCCTTGTCATTATGGGAGGTAGTCTGTTGTCGTGATTTTTGTTACTCCAATGGATGGTAGCCTAGTCATTATGGAAGGTACTATGTTGTCGATATCTTTGTTACTCCAATGGACGATAGCCTTGTCATTATGGAAGGTAGTCTATTGTCGAGATTTTTGTTACTCTAAGGGATGGTTGCCTTGTCCATATGGAAGGTATTCTGTTGTCGAGATTTTTGTTATTCCAATGGATGGGAGCATTGTCATTATATAAGGTAGTATATTGTTGAGATTTTTGTCACTACAATGGATGGTATCCTTGTCATTATGTAAGGTAGTCTATTGTCGAGATTTTTGTTACTAGAATGGATTGTAGCCTTGTCGTTAGGGAAGGTAGTCTATTGTCGATATCTTTGTTACTCCAATAGATGGTAGCCTAGTCATTATGGAAGGTAGTTTGTGAACGATATTTTTGTTATTCCAATGGTTGGTAGCCTTGTCATTATGAAAGGTAGTCTATTGTCGTGATTTTTGTTACTCTAAGGGATGGTAGCCTTGTCATTATTGATGGTAGTATGTTGTCGATATCTTTGTTACTCCAATGGATGGTAGCCTTGTCATTATGGAAGGTAGTCTGTTGTCGAGATTTTTGTTACTCTTAGGGATGGTAGCCTTGTCATTATGGAACGTAGTCTGTTGTCGAGATTTTTGTTATTCCAATGGATGGTAGTGTTGTCAATATAGAAGGTAGTATATTATCGAGATTTTTGTCACTACAATGGATGGTAGCCTTGTCATTATGGAAGGTAGTCTGTTGTTAAGATTTTTGTTACTATAATGGATTGTAGCCTTGTCGTTATGGAAGGTAGTTTGTTGTCGATATCTTTGTTAGTCCAATGGATGGTAGCCTAGTCATTATGGAAGGTAGTTTGTGTACGAGATTTAAGTTACTTTAATGGATGGTAGCCTTATCATTATGGAAGGTAGTCTGTTGTCGAGATTTTTTATACTCCAACGGATTGTAGCCTTATAATTATGGAAGGTATTCTCTTGTTGATATTTTGGCTACTCCAATGATAGTACCCTTGTCATTATGGAAGGTAGTCTATTACCGAGATTTTTGTTACTCCATTGCATGGTAGCCTTGTCATTATGGAAGGTAGTGTGTTGTAGATATTTTTGTTATTCCAATGGATGGTAGCCTTGTCATTATGGAAGGTAGTCAGTTGTCGTGATTTTTGTTACTCCAATGGATGGTAGCCTTGTCATTATGGAAGGTACTATGTTGTCGATATCTTTGTTACTCCAATGGATGGTAGCCTTGTCATTATGGAAGGTAGTCTATTGTCGAGATTTTTGGTACTCTAAGTGATGGGTTCCTTGTCCATATGGAAGGTAGTCTGTTGTCGAGATTTTTGTTATTCCAATGGATGGTAGCATTTTCATTATAGAAGGTAGTATATTGTTGAGATTTTTGTCACTACAATGGATGGTAGCCTTGTCATTATGTAAGGTAGTCTATTGTCGAGATTTTTGTTACTAGAATGGATTGTAGCCTTGTCGTTAGGGAAGGTAGTCTATTGTAGATATCTTTGTTACTCCAATGGATGGTAGCCTAGTCATTATGGAAGGTAGTTTGTTAACGATATTTTTGTTATTCCAATGGATGGTAGCCTTGTCATTATGAAAGGTAGTCTATTGTCGTGATTTTTGTTACTCTAAGGGATGGTAGCCTTGTCATTATTGAAGGTAGTATGTTGTCGATATCTTTGTTACTCCAATGGATGGTAGCCTTGTCATTATGGAAGGTAGTCTGTTGTCCAGATTTTTGTTACTCTTAGGGATGGTAGCCTTGTCATTATGGAACGTAGTCTGTTGTCGTGATTTTTGTTATTCCAATGGATGGTAGCGTTGTCAATATAGAAGGTAGTATATTATCGAGATTTTTGTCACTACAATGGATGGTAGCCTTGTCATTATGGAAGGTAGTCTGTTGTTAAGATTTTTGTTACTATAATGGATTGTAGCCTTGTCGTTATGGAAGGTAGTTTGTTGTCGATATCTTTGTTAGTCCAATGGATGGTAGCCTAGTCATTATGGAAGGTAGTTTGTGTACGAGATTTAAGTTACTTTAATGGATGGTAGCCTTGTCATTATGGAAGGTAGTCTATTGTCGAGATTTTTTATACTCCAATGGATTGTAGCCTTGTAATTATGGAAGGTAGTCTCTTGTTGATATTTTGGCTACTCCAATGATGGTACCCTTGTCATTATGGAAGGTAGTCTATTGCCGAGATTTTTGTTACTCCATTGCATGGTAGCCTTGTCATTATGGAAGGTAGTGTGTTGTAGATATTTTTGTTATTCCAATGTATGGTAGCCTTGTCATTATGGAAGGTAGTCTGTTGTCGTGATTTTTGTTACTCCAATGGATGGTAGCCTTGTCATTATGGAAGGTACTATGTTGTCGATATCTTTGTTACTCCAATGGATGGTAGCCTTGTCATTATGGAAGGTAGTCGATTGTCGAGATTTTTGTTACTCTAAGTGATGGTTGCCTTGTCCATATGGAAGGTAGTCTGTTGTCGAGATTTTTGTTATTCTAATGGATGGTAGCATTGTCATTATAGAAGGTAGTATATTGTTGATAGTTTTGTCACTACAATGGATGGTAGCCTTGTCATTATGTAAGGTAGTTTGTTGTCGAGATTTTTGTTACTAGAATTGATTGTAGCCTTGTCGTTAGGGAAGGTAGTCTATTGTCGATATCTTTGTTACTCCAATGGATGGTAGCCTAGTCATTATGGAAGGTAGTTTGTGAACGATATTTTTGTTATTCCAATGGTTGGTAGCCTTGTCATTATGAAAGGTAGTCTATTGTCGTGATTTTTGTTACTCTAAGGGATGGTAGCCTTGTCATTATTGAAGGTAGTATGTTGTCGATATCTTTGTTACTCCAATGGATGGTAGCCTTGTCATTATTGAAGGTAGTCTGTTGTCCAGATTTTTGTTACTCTTAGGGATGGTAGCCTTGTCATTATGGAACGTAGTCTGTTGTCGAGATTTTTGTTATTCCAATGGATGGTAGTGTTGTCAATATAGAAGGTAGTATATTATCGAGATTTTTGTCACTACAATGGATGGTAGCCTTGTCATTATGGAAGGTAGTCTGTTGTTAAGATTTTTGATACTATAATGGATTGTAGCCTTGTCGTTATGGAAGGTAGTTTGTTGTCGATATCTTTGTTAGTCCAATGGATGGTAGCCTAGTCATTATGGAAGGTAGTTTGTGTACGAGATTTAAGTTACTTTAATGGATGGTAGCCTTATCATTATGGAAGGTAGTCTGTTGTCGAGATTTTTTATACTCCAATGGATTGTAGCCTTGTAATTATGGAAGGTAGTCTCTTGTTGATATTTTGGCTACTCCAATGATGGTACCCTTGTCATTATGGAAGGTAGTCTATTACCGAGATTTTTGTTACTCCATTGCATGGTAGCCTTGTCATTATGGAAGGTAGTGTGTTGTAGATATTTTTGTTATTCCAATGGATGGTAGCCTTGTCATTATGGAAGGTAGTCTGTTGTCGTGATTTTTGTTACTCCAATGGATGGTAGCCTTGTCATTATGGAAGGTACTATGTTGTCGATACCTTTGTTACTCCAATGGATGGTAGCCTTGTCATTATGGAAGGTAGTCTATTGTCGAGATTTTTGTTACTCTAAGTGATGGGTTCCTTGTCCATATGGAAGGTAGTCTGTTGTCGAGATTTTTGTTATTCCAATGGATGGTAGCATTGTCATTATAGAAGGTAGTATATTGTTGAGATTTTTGTCACTACAATGGATGGTAGCCTTGTCATTATGTAAGGTAGTCTGTTGTCGAGATTTTTGTTACTAGAATGGATTGTAGCCTTGTCGTTAGGGAAGGTAGTCTATTGTCGATATCTTTGTTACTCCAATGGATGGTAGCCTAGTCATTATGGAAGGTAGTTTGTTAACGATATTTTTGTTATTCCAATGGATGGTAGCCTTGTCATTATGAAAGGTAGTCTATTGTCGTGATTTATGTTTCTCTAAGGGATGGTAGCCTTGTCATTATTGAAGGTAGTATGTTGTCGATATCTTTGTTACTCCAATGGATGGTAGCCTTGTCATTATGGAAGGTAGTCTGTTGTCCAGATTTTTGTTACTCTTAGGGATGGTAGCCTTGTCATTATGGAACGTAGTCTGTTGTCGTGATTTTTGTTATTCCAATGGATGGTAGCGTTGTCAATATAGAAGGTAGTATATTATCGAGATTTTTGTCACTACAATGGATGGTAGCCTTGTCATTATGGAAGGTAGTCTGTTGTTAAGATTTTTGTTACTATAATGGATTGTAGCCTTGTCGTTATGGAAGGTAGTTTGTTGTCGATATCTTTGTTAGTCCAATGGATGGTAGCCTAGTCATTATGGAAGGTAGTTTGTGTACGAGATTTAAGTTACTTTAATGGATGGTAGCCTTGTCATTATGGAAGGTAGTCTGTTGTCGAGATTTTTTATACTCCAATGGATTGTAGCCTTGTAATTATGGAAGGTAGTCTCTTGTTGATATTTTGGCTACTCCAATGATGGTACCCTTGTCATTATGGAAGGTAGTCTATTGCCGAGATTTTTGTTACTCCATTGCATGGTAGCCTTGTCATTATGGAAGGTAGTGTGTTGTAGATAATTTTGTTATTCCAATGGATGGTAGCCTTGTCATTATGAAAGGTATTCTGTTGTCGTGATTTTTGTTACTCCAATGGATGGTAGCCTTGTCATTATGGAAGGTACTATGTTGTCGATATCTTTGTTACTCCAATGGATGGTAGCCTTGTCATTATGGAAGGTAGTCTATTGTCGAGATTTTTGTTACTCTAAGTGATGGTTGCCTTGTCCATATGGCAGGTAGTCTGTTGTAGAGATTTTTGTTATTCCAATGGATGGTAGCATTGTCATTATAGAAGGTAGTATATTGTTGGGATTTTTGTCACTACAATGGATGGTATCCTTGTCATTATGTAAGGTAGTCTGTTGTCGAGATTTTTGTTACTAGAATGGATTGTAGCCTTGTCGTTAGGGAAGGTAGTCTATTGTCGATATCTTTGTTACTCCAATAGATGGTAGCCTAGTCATTATGGAAGATAGTTTGTGAATGATATTTTTGTTATTCCAATGGATGGTAGCCTTGTCATTATGAAAGGTAGTCTATTGTCGTGATTTTTGTTACTCTAAGGGATGGTAGCCTTGTCATTATTGAAGGTAGTATGTTGTCGATATCTTTGTTACTCCAATGGATGGTAGCCTTGTCATCATGGAAGGTATTCTGTTGTCCAGATTTTTGTTACTCTTAGGGATGGTAGCCTTGTCATTATGGAACGTAGTCTGTTGTCGAGATTTTTGTTAATCCAATGGATGGTAGCGTTGTCAATATTGAAGGTAGTATATTATCGAGATATTTGTCACTACAATGGATGGTAGCCTTGCCATTATGGAAGGTAGTCTGTTGTTAAGATTTTTGTTACTATAATGGATTGTAGCCTTGTCGTTATGGAAGGTAGTTTGTTGTCGATATCTTTGTTAGTCCAATGGATGGTAGCCTAGTCATTATGGAAGGTAGTTTGTGTACGAGATTTAAGTTACTTTAATGGATGGTAGCCTTATCATTTTGGAAGGTAGTCTGTTGTCGAGATTTTTTATACTACAATGGATTGTAGCTTTGTAATTATGGAAGGTAGTCTCTTGTTGATATTTTGGCTACTCCAATGATGGTACCCATGACATTATGGAAGGTAGTCTATTGCCGAGATTTTTGTTACTCCATTGCATGGTAGCCTTGTCATTATGGAAGGTAGTGTGTTGTAGATATTTTTGTTATTCCAATGTATGGTAGCCTTGTCATTATGGAAGGTAGTCTGTTGTCGTGATTTTTGTTACTCCAATGGATGGTAGCCTTGTCATTATGGAAGGTACTATTTTGTCGATATCTTTGTTACTCCAATGGATGGTAGCCTTGTCATTATGGAAGGTAGTCGATTGTCGAGATTTTTGTTACTCTAAGTGATGGTTGCCTTGTCCATATGGAAGGTAGTCTGTTGTCGAGATTTTTGTTATTCTAATGGATGGTAGCATTGTCATTATAGAAGGTAGTATATTGTTGGGATTTTTGTCACTACAATGGATGGTATCCTTGTCATTATGTAAGGTAGTCTGTTGTCGAGATTTTTGTTACTAGAATGGATTGTAGCCTTGTCGTTAGGGAAGGTAGTCTATTGTCGATATCTTTGTTACTCCAATAGATGGTAGCCTAGTCATTATGGAAGATAGTTTGTGAATGATATTTTTGTTATTCCAATGGATGGTAGCCTTGTCATTATGAAAGGTAGTCTATTGTCGTGATTTTTGTTACTCTAAGGGATGGTAGCCTTGTCATTATTGAAGGTAGTATGTTGTCGATATCTTTGTTACTCCAATGGATGGTAGCCTTGTCATCATGGAAGGTAGTCTGTTGTCCAGATTTTTGTTACTCTTAGGGATGGTAGCCTTGTCATTATGGAACATAGTCTGTTGTCGAGATTTTTGTTATTCCAATGGATGGTAGCGTTGTCAATATTGAAGGTAGTATATTATCGAGATTTTTGTCACTACAATGGATGGTAGCCTTGTCATTATGGAAGGTAGTTTGTTGTTAAGATTTTTGTTACTATAATGGATTGTAGCCTTGTCGTTATGGAAGGTAGTTTGTTGTCGATATCTTTGTTAGTCCAATGGATGGTAGCCTAGTCATTATGGAAGGTAGTTTGTGTACGAGATTTAAGTTACTTTAATGGATGGTAGCCTTGTCATTATGGAAGGTAGTCTGTTGTCGAGATTTTTTATACTACAATGGATTGTAGCCTTGTAATTATGGAAGGTAGTCTCTTGTTGATATTTTGGCTACTCCAATGATGGTACCCTTGTCATTATGGAAGGTAGTCTATTGCTGAGATTTTTGTTACTCCATTGCATGGTAGCCTTGTCATTATGGAAGGTAGTGTGTTGTAGATATTTTTGTTATTCCAATGTATGGTAGCCTTGTCATTATGGAAGGTAGTCTGTTGTCGAGATTTTTGTTACTCCAATGGATGGTAGCCTTGTCATTATGGAAGGTACTATGTTGTCGATATCTTTGTTACTCCAATGGATGGTAGCCTTGTCATTATGGAAGGTAGTCGATTGTCGAGATTTTTGTTACTCTAAGTGATGGTTGCCTTGTCCATATGGAAGGTAGTCTGTTGTCGAGATTTTTGTTATTCTAATGGATGGTAGCATTGTCATTATAGAAGGTAGTATATTGTTGAGAGTTTTGTCACTACAATGGATGGTAGCCTTGTCATTATGTAAGGTAGTCTGTTGTCGAGATTTTTGTTACTAGAATGGATTGTAGCCTTGTCGTTAGGGAAGGTAGTCTATTGTCGATATCTTTGTTACTCCAATGGATGGTAGCCTAGTCATTATGGAAGGTAGTTTGTGAACGATATTTTTTTTATTCCAATGGTTGGTAGCCTTGTCATTATGAAAGGTAGTCTATTGTCGTGATTTTTGTTACTCTAAGGGATGGTAGCCTTGTCATTATTGAAGGTAGTATGTTGTCGATATCTTTGTTACTCCAATGGATGGTAGCCTTGTCATTATGGAAGGTAGTCTGTTGTCCAGATTTTTGTTACTCTTAGGGATGGTAGCCTTGTCATTATGGAACGTAGTCTGTTGTCGAGATTTTTGTTATTCCAATGGATGGTAGTGTTGTCAATATAGAAGGTAGTATATTATCGAGATTTTTGTCACTACAATGGATGGTAGCCTTGTCATTATGGAAGGTAGTCTGTTGTTAAGATTTTTATACTATAATGGATTGTAGCCTTGTCGTTATGGAAGGTAGTTTGTTGTCGATATCTTTGTTAGTCCAACGGATGGTAGCCTAGTCATTATGGAAGGTAGTTTGTGTACGAGATTTAAGTTACTTTAATGGATGGTAGCCTTATCATTATGGAAGGTAGTCTGTTGTCGAGATTTTTTATACTCCAATGGATTGTAGCCTTGTAATTATGGAAGGTAGTCTCTTGTTGATATTTTGGCTACTCCAATGATGGTACCCTTGTCATTATGGAAGGTAGTCTATTACCGAGATTTTTGTTACTCCATTGCATGGTAGCCTTGTCATTATGGAAGGTAGTGTGTTGTAGATATTTTTGTTATTCCAATGGATGGTAGCCTTGTCATTATGGAAGGTAGTCTGTTGTCGTGATTTTTGTTACTCCAATGGATGGTAGCCTTGTCATTATGGAAGGTACTATGTTGTCGATACCTTTGTTACTCCAATGGATGGTAGCCTTGTCATTATGGAAGGTAGTCTATTGTCGAGATTTTTGTTACTCTAAGTGATGGGTTCCTTGTCCATATGGAAGGTAGTCTGTGGTCGAGATTTTTGTTATTCCAATGGATGGTAGCATTGTCATTATAGAAGGTAGTATATTGTTGAGATTTTTGTCACTACAATGGATGGTAGCCTTGTCATTATGTAAGGTAGTCTGTTGTCGAGATTTTTGTTACTAGAATGGATTGTAGCCTTGTCGTTAGGGAAGGTAGTCTATTGTCGATATCTTTGTTACTCCAATGGATGGTAGCCTAGTCATTATGGAAGGTAGTTTGTTAACGATATTTTTGTTATTCCAATGGATGGTAGCCTTGTCATTATGAAAGGTAGTCTATTGTCATGATTTATGTTTCTCTAAGGGATGGTAGCCTTGTCATTATTGAAGGTAGTATGTTGTCGATATCTTTGTTACTCCAATGGATGGTAGCCTTGTCATTATGGAAGGTAGTCTGTTGTCCAGATTTTTGTTACTCTTAGGGATGGTAGCCTTGTCATTATGGAACGTAGTCTGTTGTCGTGATTTTTGTTATTCCAATGGATGGTAGCGTTGTCAATATAGAAGGTAGTATATTATCGAGATTTTTGTCACTACAATGGATGGTAGCCTTGTCATTATGGAAGGTAGTCTGTTGTTAAGATTTTTGTTACTATAATGGATTGTAGCCTTGTCGTTATGGAAGGTAGTTTGTTGTCGATATCTTTGTTAGTCCAATGGATGGTAGCCTAGTCATTATGGAAGGTAGTTTGTGTACGAGATTTAAGTTACTTTAATGGATGGTAGCCTTGTCATTATGGAAGGTAGTCTGTTGTCGAGATTTTTTATACTCCAATGGATTGTAGCCTTGTAATTATGGAAGGTAGTCTCTTGTTGATATTTTGGCTACTCCAATGATGGTACCCTTGTCATTATGGAAGGTAGTCTATTGCCGAGATTTTTGTTACTCCATTGCATGGTAGCCTTGTCATTATGGAAGGTAGTGTGTTGTAGATAATTTTGTTATTCCAATGGATGGTAGCCTTGTCATTATGAAAGGTAGTTTGTTGTCGTGATTTTTGTTACTCCAATGGATGGTAGCCTTGTCATTATGGAAGGTACTATGTTGTCGATATCTTTGTTACTCCAATGGATGGTAGCCTTGTCATTATGGAAGGTAGTCTATTGTCGAGATTTTTGTTACTCTAAGTGATGGTTGCCTTGTCCATATGGCAGGTAGTCTGTTGTAGAGATTTTTGTTATTCCAATGGATGGTAGCATTGTCATTATAGAAGGTAGTATATTGTTGGGATTTTTGTCACTACAATGGATGGTATCCTTGTCATTATGTAAGGTAGTCTGTTGTCGAGATTTTTGTTACTAGAATGGATTGTAGCCTTGTCGTTAGGGAAGGTAGTCTATTGTCGATATCTTTGTTACTCCAATAGATGGTAGCCTAGTCATTATGGAAGATAGTTTGTGAATGATATTTTTGTTATTCCAATGGATGGTAGCCTTGTCATTATGAAAGGTAGTCTATTGTCGTGATTTTTGTTACTCTAAGGGATGGTAGCCTTGTCATTATTGAAGGTAGTATGTTGTCGATATCTTTGTTACTCCAATGGATGGTAGCCTTGTCATCATGGAAGGTAGTCTGTTGTCCAGATTTTTGTTACTCTTAGGGATGGTAGCCTTGTCATTATGGAACGTAGTCTGTTGTCGAGATTTTTGTTATTCCAATGGATGGTAGCGTTGTCAATATTGAAGGTAGTATATTATCGAGATATTTGTCACTACAATGGATGGTAGCCTTGTCATTATGGAAGGTAGTCTGTTGTTAAGATTTTTGTTACTATAATGGATTGTAGCCTTGTCGTTATGGAAGGTAGTTTGTTGTCGATATCTTTGTTAGTCCAATGGATGGTAGCCTAGTCATTATGGAAGGTAGTTTGTGTACGAGATTTAAGTTACTTTAATGGATGGTAGCCTTGTCATTTTGGAAGGTAGTCTGTTGTCGAGATTTTTTATACTACAATGGATTGTAGCCTTGTAATTATGGAAGGTAGTCTCTTGTTGATATTTTGGCTACTCCAATGATGGTACCCATGTCATTATGGAAGGTAGTCTATTGCCGAGATTTTTGTTACTCCATTGCATGGTAGCCTTGTCATTATGGAAGGTAGTGTGTTGTAGATATTTTTGTTATTCCAATGTATGGTAGCCTTGTCATTATGGAAGGTAGTCTGTTGTCGTGATTTTTGTTACTCCAATGGATGGTAGCCTTGTCATTATGGAAGGTACTATGTTGTCGATATCTTTGTTACTCCAATGGATGGTAGCCTTGTCATTATGGAAGGTAGTCGATTGTCGAGATTTTTGTTACTCTAAGTGATGGTTGCCTTGTCCATATGGAAGGTAGTCTGTTGTCGAGATTTTTGTTATTCTAATGGATGGTAGCATTGTCATTATAGAAGGTAGTATATTGTTGGGATTTTTGTCACTACAATGGATGGTATCCTTGTCATTATGTAAGGTAGTCTGTTGTCGAGATTTTTGTTACTAGAATGGATTGTAGCCTTGTCGTTAGGGAAGGTAGTCTATTGTCGATATCTTTGTTACTCCAATAGATGGTAGCCTAGTCATTATGGAAGATAGTTTGTGAATGATATTTTTGTTATTCCAATGGATGGTAGCCTTGTCATTATGAAAGGTAGTCTATTGTCGTGATTTTTGTTACTCTAAGGGATGGTAGCCTTGTCATTATTGAAGGTAGTATGTTGTCGATATCTTTGTTACTCCAATGGATGGTAGCCTTGTCATCATGGAAGGTAGTCTGTTGTCCAGATTTTTGTTACTCTTAGGGATGGTAGCCTTGTCATTATGGAACGTAGTCTGTTGTCGAGATTTTTATTATTCCAATGGATGGTAGCGTTGTCAATATTGAAGGTAGTATATTATCGAGATTTTTGTCACTACAATGGATGGTAGCCTTGTCATTATGGAAGGTAGTCTGTTGTTAAGATTTTTGTTACTATAATGGATCGTAGCCTTGTCGTTATGGAAGGTAGTTTGTTGTCGATATCTTTGTTAGTCCAATGGATGGTAGACTAGTCATTATGGAAGGTAGTTTGTGTACGAGATTTAAGTTACTTTAATGGATGGTAGCCTTGTCATTATGGAAGGTAGTCTGTTGTCGAGATTTTTTATACTACAATGGATTGTAGCCTTGTAATTATGGAAGGTAGTCTCTTGTTGATATTTTGGCTACTCCAATGATGGTACCCTTGTCATTATGGAAGGTAGTCTATTGCTGAGATTTTTGTTACTCCATTGCATGGTAGCCTTGTCATTATGGAAGGTAGTGTGTTGTAGATATTTTTGTTATTCCAATGTATGGTAGCCTTGTCATTATGGAAGGTAGTCTGTTGTCGAGATTTTTGTTACTCCAATGGATGGTAGCCTTGTCATTATGGAAGGTACTATGTTGTCGATATCTTTGTTACTCCAATGGATGGTAGCCTTGTCATTATGGAAGGTAGTCGATTGTCGAGATTTTTGTTACTCTAAGTGATGGTTGCCTTGTCCATATGGAAGGTAGTCTGTTGTCGAGATTTTTGTTATTCTAATGGATGGTAGCATTGTCATTATAGAAGGTAGTATATTGTTGGGATTTTTGTCACTACAATGGATGGTATCCTTGTCATTATGTAAGGTAGTCTGTTGTCGAGATTTTTGTTACTAGAATGGATTGTAGCCTTGTCGTTAGGGAAGGTAGTCTATTGTCGATATCTTTGTTACTCCAATAGATGGTAGCCTAGTCATTATGGAAGATAGTTTGTGAATGATATTTTTGTTATTCCAATGGATGGTAGCCTTGTCATTATGAAAGGTAGTCTATTGTCGTGATTTTTGTTACTCTAAGGGATGGTAGCCTTGTCATTATTGAAGGTAGTATGTTGTCGATATCTTTGTTACTCCAATGGATGGTAGCCTTGTCATCATGGAAGGTAGTCTGTTGTCCAGATTTTTGTTACTCTTAGGGATGGTAGCCTTGTCATTATGGAACGTAGTCTGTTGTCGAGATTTTTATTATTCCAATGGATGGTAGTGTTGTCAATATTGAAGGTAGTATATTATCGAGATTTTTGTCACTACAATGGATGGTAGCCTTGTCATTATGGAAGGTAGTCTGTTGTTAAGATTTTTGTTACTATAATGGATTGTAGCCTTGTCGTTATGGAAGGTAGTTTGTTGTCGATATCTTTGTTAGTCCAATGGATGGTAGCCTAGTCATTATGGAAGGTAGTTTGTGTACGAGATTTAAGTTACTTTAATGGATGGTAGCCTTGTCATTATGGAAGGTAGTCTGTTGTCGAGATTTTTTATACTACAATGGATTGTAGCCTTGTAATTATGGAAGGTAGTCTCTTGTTGATATTTTGGCTACTCCAATGATGGTACCCTTGTCATTATGGAAGGTAGTCTATTGCTGAGATTTTTGTTACTCCATTGCATGGTAGCCTTGTCATTATGGAAGGTAGTGTGTTGTAGATATTTTTGTTATTCCAATGTATGGTAGCCTTGTCATTATGGAAGGTAGTCTGTTGTCGAGATTTTTGTTACTCCAATGGATGGTAGCCTTGTCATTATGGAAGGTACTATGTTGTCGATATCTTTGTTACTCCAATGGATGGTAGCCTTGTCATTATGGAAGGTAGTCGATTGTCGAGATTTTTGTTACTCTAAGTGATGGTTGCCTTGTCCATATGGAAGGTAGTCTGTTGTCGAGATTTTTGTTATTCTAATGGATGGTAGCATTGTCATTATAGAAGGTAGTATATTGTTGAGAGTTTTGTCACTACAATGGATGGTAGCCTTGTCATTATGTAAGGTAGTCTGTTGTCGAGATTTTTGTTACTAGAATGGATTGTAGCCTTGTCGTTAGGGAAGGTAGTCTATTGTCGATATCTTTGTTACTCCAATGGATGGTAGCCTAGTCATTATGGAAGGTAGTTTGTGAACGATATTTTTTTTATTCCAATGGTTGGTAGCCTTGTCATTATGAAAGGTAGTCTATTGTCGTGATTTTTGTTACTCTAAGGGATGGTAGCCTTGTCATTATTGAAGGTAGTATGTTGTCGATATCTTTGTTACTCCAATGGATGGTAGCCTTGTCATTATGGAAGGTAGTCTGTTGTCCAGATTTTTGTTACTCTTAGGGATGGTAGCCTTGTCATTATGGAACGTAGTCTGTTGTCGAGATTTTTGTTATTCCAATGGATGGTAGTGTTGTCAATATAGAAGGTAGTATATTATCGAGATTTTTGTCACTACAATGGATGGTAGCCTTGTCATTATGGAAGGTAGTCTGTTGTTAAGATTTTTGATACTATAATGGATTGTAGCCTTGTCGTTATGGAAGGTAGTTTGTTGTCGATATCTTTGTTAGTCCAATGGATGGTAGCCTAGTCATTATGGAAGGTAGTTTGTATACGAGATTTAAGTTACTTTAATGGATGGTAGCCTTATCATTATGGAAGGTAGTCTGTTGTCGAGATTTTTTATACTCCAATGGATTGTAGCCTTGTAATTATGGAAGGTAGTCTCTTGTTGATATTTTGGCTACTCCAATGATGGTACCCTTGTCATTATGGAAGGTAGTTTATTGCCGAGATTTTTGTTACTCCATTGCATGGTAGCCTTGTCATTATGGAAGGTAGTGTGTTGTAGATATTTTTGTTATTCCAATGTATGGTAGCCTTGTCATTATGGAAGGTAGTCTGTTGTCGTGATTTTTGTTACTCCAATGGATGGTAGCCTTGTCATTATGGAAGGTACTATGTTGTCGATATCTTTGTTACTCCAATGGATGGTAGCCTTGTCATTATGGAAGGTAGTCGATTGTCGAGATTTTTGTTACTCTAAGTGATGGTTGCCTTGTCCATATGGCAGGTAGTCTGTTGTAGAGATTTTTGTTATTCCAATGGATGGTAGCATTGTCATTATAGAAGGTAGTATATTTTTGAGAGTTTTGTCACTACAATGGATGGTAGCCTTGTCATTATGTAAGGTAGTCTGTTGTCGAGATTTTTGTTACTAGAATGGATTGTAGCCTTGTCGTTAGGGAAGGTAGTCTATTGTCGATATCTTTGTTACTCCAATGGATGGTAGCCTAGTCATTATGAAAGGGAGTTTGTGAATGATATTTTTGTTATTCCAATGGATGGTAGCCTTGTCATTATGAAAGGTAGTCTATTGTCGTGATTTTTGTTACTCTAAGGGATGGTAGCCTTGTCATTATTGAAGGTAGTATGTTGTCGATATCTTTGTTACTCCAATGGATGGTAGCCTTGTCATCATGGAAGGTAGTCTGTTGTCCAGATTTTTGTTACTCTTAGGGATGGTAGCCTTGTCATTATGGAACGTAGTCTGTTGTCGAGATTTTTGTTATTCCAATGGATGGTAGCGTTGTCAATATTGAAGGTAGTATATTATCGAGATATTTGTCACTACAATGGATGGTAGCCTTGTCATTATGGAAGGTAGTCTGTTGTTAAGATTTTTGTTACTATAATGGATTGTATCCTTGTCGTTATGGAAGGTAGTTTGTTGTCGATATCTTTGTTAGTCCAATGGATGGTAGCCTAGTCATTATGGAAGGTAGTTTGTGTACGAGATTTAAGTTACTTTAATGGATGGTAGCCTTGTCATTTTGGAAGGTAGTCTGTTGTCGAGATTTTTTATACTACAATGGATTGTAGCCTTGTAATTATGGAAGGTAGTCTCTTGTTGATATTTTGGCTACTCCAATGATGGTACCCATGTCATTATGGAAGGTAGTCTATTGCCGAGATTTTTGTTACTCCATTGCATGGTAGCCTTGTCATTATGGAAGGTAGTGTGTTGTAGATATTTTTGTTATTCCAATGTATGGTAGCCTTGTCATTATGGAAGGTAGTCTGTTGTCGTGATTTTTGTTACTCCAATGGATGGTAGCCTTGTCATTATGGAAGGTACTATGTTGTCGATATCTTTGTTACTCCAATGGATGGTAGCCTTGTCATTATGGAAGGTAGTCGATTGTCGAGATTTTTGTTACTCTAAGTGATGGTTGCCTTGTCCATATGGAAGGTAGTCTGTTGTCGAGATTTTTGTTATTCTAATGGATGGTAGCATTGTCATTATAGAAGGTAGTATATTGTTGGGATTTTTGTCACTACAATGGATGGTATCCTTGTCATTATGTAAGGTAGTCTGTTGTCGAGATTTTTGTTACTAGAATGGATTGTAGCCTTGTCGTTAGGGAAGGTAGTCTATTGTCGATATCTTTGTTACTCCAATAGATGGTAGCCTAGTCATTATGGAAGATAGTTTGTGAATGATATTTTTGTTATTCCAATGGATGGTAGCCTTGTCATTATGAAAGGTAGTCTATTGTCGTGATTTTTGTTACTCTAAGGGATGGTAGCCTTGTCATTATTGAAGGTAGTATGTTGTCGATATCTTTGTTACTCCAATGGATGGTAGCCTTGTCATCATGGAAGGTAGTCTGTTGTCCAGATTTTTGTTACTCTTAGGGATGGTAGCCTTGTCATTATGGAACCTAGTCTGTTGTCGAGATTTTTATTATTCCAATGGATGGTAGCGTTGTCAATATTGAAGGTAGTATATTATCGAGATTTTTGTCACTACAATGGATGGTAGCCTTGTCATTATGGAAGGTAGTCTGTTGTTAAGATTTTTGTTACTATAATGGATCGTAGCCTTGTCGTTATGGAAGGTAGTTTGTTGTCGATATCTTTGTTAGTCCAATGGATGGTAGACTAGTCATTATGGAAGGTAGTTTGTGTACGAGATTTAAGTTACTTTAATGGATGGTAGCCTTGTCATTATGGAAGGTAGTCCGTTGTCGAGATTTTTTATACTACAATGGATTGTAGCCTTGTAATTATGGAAGGTAGTCTCTTGTTGATATTTTGGCTACTCCAATGATGGTACCCTTGTCATTATGGAAGGTAGTCTATTGCTGAGATTTTTGTTACTCCATTGCATGGTAGCCTTGTCATTATGGAAGGTAGTGTGTTGTAGATATTTTTGTTATTCCAATGTATGGTAGCCTTGTCATTATGGAAGGTAGTCTGTTGTCGAGATTTTTGTTACTCCAATGGATGGTAGCCTTGTCATTATGGAAGGTACTATGTTGTCGATATCTTTGTTACTCCAATGGATGGTAGCCTTGTCATTATGGAAGGTAGTCGATTGTCGAGATTTTTGTTACTCTAAGTGATGGTTGCCTTGTCCATATGGAAGGTAGTCTGTTGTCGAGATTTTTGTTATTCTAATGGATGGTAGCATTGTCATTATAGAAGGTAGTATATTGTTGGGATTTTTGTCACTACAATGGATGGTATCCTTGTCATTATGTAAGGTAGTCTGTTGTCGAGATTTTTGTTACTAGAATGGATTGTAGCCTTGTCGTTAGGGAAGGTAGTCTATTGTCGATATCTTTGTTACTCCAATAGATGGTAGCCTAGTCATTATGGAAGATAGTTTGTGAATGATATTTTTGTTATTCCAATGGATGGTAGCCTTGTCATTATGAAAGGTAGTCTATTGTCGTGATTTTTGTTACTCTAAGGGATGGTAGCCTTGTCATTATTGAAGGTAGTATGTTGTCGATATCTTTGTTACTCCAATGAATGGTAGCCTTGTCATCATGGAAGGTAGTCTGTTGTCCAGATTTTTGTTACTCTTAGGGATGGTAGCCTTGTCATTATGGAACGTAGTCTGTTGTCGAGATTTTTATTATTCCAATGGATGGTAGTGTTGTCAATATTGAAGGTAGTATATTATCGAGATTTTTGTCACTACAATGGATGGTAGCCTTGTCATTATGGAAGGTAGTCTGTTGTTAAGATTTTTGTTACTATAATGGATTGTAGCCTTGTCGTTATGGAAGGTAGTTTGTTGTCGATATCTTTGTTAGTCCAATGGATGGTAGCCTAGTCATTATGGAAGGTAGTTTGTGTACGAGATTTAAGTTACTTTAATGGATGGTAGCCTTGTCATTATGGAAGGTAGTCTGTTGTCGAGATTTTTTATACTACAATGGATTGTAGCCTTGTAATTATGGAAGGTAGTCTCTTGTTGATATTTTGGCTACTCCAATGATGGTACCCTTGTCATTATGGAAGGTAGTCTATTGCTGAGATTTTTGTTACTCCATTGCATGGTAGCCTTGTCATTATGGAAGGTAGTGTGTTGTAGATATTTTTTTTATTCCAATGTATGGTAGCCTTGTCATTATGGAAGGTAGTCTGTTGTCGAGATTTTTGTTACTCCAATGGATGGTAGCCTTGTCATTATGGAAGGTACTATGTTGTCGATATCTTTGTTACTCCAATGGATGGTAGCCTTGTCATTATGGAAGGTAGTCGATTGTCGAGATTTTTGTTACTCTAAGTGATGGTTGCCTTGTCCATATGGAAGGTAGTCTGTTGTCGAGATTTTTGTTATTCTAATGGATGGTAGCATTGTCATTATAGAAGGTAGTATATTGTTGAGAGTTTTGTCACTACAATGGATGGTAGCCTTGTCATTATGTAAGGTAGTCTGTTGTCGAGATTTTTGTTACTAGAATGGATTGTAGCCTTGTCGTTAGGGAAGGTAGTCTATTGTCGATATCTTTGTTACTCCAATGGATGGTAGCCTAGTCATTATGGAAGGTAGTTTGTGAACGATATTTTTTTTATTCCAATGGTTGGTAGCCTTGTCATTATGAAAGGTAGTCTATTGTCGTGATTTTTGTTACTCTAAGGGATGGTAGCCTTGTCATTATTGAAGGTAGTATGTTGTCGATATCTTTGTTACTCCAATGGATGGTAGCCTTGTCATTATGGAAGGTAGTCTGTTGTCCAGATTTTTGTTACTCTTAGGGATGGTAGCCTTGTCATTATGGAACGTAGTCTGTTGTCGAGATTTTTGTTATTCCAATGGATGGTAGTGTTGTCAATATAGAAGGTAGTATATTATCGAGATTTTTGTCACTACAATGGATGGTAGCCTTGTCATTATGGAAGGTAGTCTGTTGTTAAGATTTTTGATACTATAATGGATTGTAGCCTTGTCGTTATGGAAGGTAGTTTGTTGTCGATATCTTTGTTAGTCCAATGGATGGTAGCCTAGTCATTATGGAAGGTAGTTTGTATACGAGATTTAAGTTACTTTAATGGATGGTAGCCTTATCATTATGGAAGGTAGTCTGTTGTCGAGATTTTTTATACTCCAATGGATTGTAGCCTTGTAATTATGGAAGGTAGTCTCTTGTTGATATTTTGGCTACTCCAATGATGGTACCCTTGTCATTATGGAAGGTAGTTTATTGCCGAGATTTTTGTTACTCCATTGCATGGTAGCCTTGTCATTATGGAAGGTAGTGTGTTGTAGATATTTTTGTTATTCCAATGTATGGTAGCCTTGTCATTATGGAAGGTAGTCTGTTGTCGTGATTTTTGTTACTCCAATGGATGGTAGCCTTGTCATTATGGAAGGTACTATGTTGTCGATATCTTTGTTACTCCAATGGATGGTAGCCTTGTCATTATGGAAGGTAGTCGATTGTCGAGATTTTTGTTACTCTAAGTGATGGTTGCCTTGTCCATATGGCAGGTAGTCTGTTGTAGAGATTTTTGTTATTCCAATGGATGGTAGCATTGTCATTATAGAAGGTAGTATATTTTTGAGAGTTTTGTCACTACAATGGATGGTAGCCTTGTCATTATGTAAGGTAGTCTGTTGTCGAGATTTTTGTTACTAGAATGGATTGTAGCCTTGTCGTTAGGGAAGGTAGTCTATTGTCGATATCTTTGTTACTCCAATGGATGGTAGCCTAGTCATTATGAAAGGGAGTTTGTGAACGATATTTTTTTTATTCCAATGGTTGGTAGCCTTGTCATTATGAAAGGTAGTCTATTGTCGTGATTTTTGTTACTCTAAGGGATGGTAGCCTTGTCATTATTGAAGGTAGTATGTTGTTGATATCTTTGTTACTCCAATGGATGGTAGCCTTGTCATTATGGAAGGTAGTCTGTTGTCCAGATTTTTGTTACTCTTAGGGATGGTAGCCTTGTCATTATGGAACGTAGTCTGTTGTCGAGATTTTTGTTATTCCAATGGATGGTAGTGTTGTCAATATAGAAGGTAGTATATTATCGAGATTTTTGTCACTACAATGGATGGTAGCCTTGTCATTATGGAAGGTAGTCTGTTGTTAAGATTTTTGATACTATAATGGATTGTAGCCTTGTCGTTATGGAAGGTAGTTTGTTGTCGATATCTTTGTTAGTCCAATGGATGGTAGCCTAGTCATTATGGAAGGTAGTTTGTGTTCGAGATTTAAGTTACTTTAATGGATGGTAGCCATATCATTATGGAAGGTAGTCTGTTGTCGAGATTTTTTATACTCCAATGGATTGTAGCCTTGTAATTATGGAAGGTAGTCTCTTGTTGATATTTTGGCTACTCCAATGATGGTACCCTTGTCATTATGGAAGGTAGTCTATTACCGAGATTTTTGTTACTCCATTGCATGGTAGCCTTGTCATTATGGAAGGTAGTGTGTTGTAGATATTTTTGTTATTCCAATGGATGGTAGCCTTGTCATTATGGAAGGTAGTCTGTTGTCGTGATTTTTGTTACTCCAATGGATGGTAGCCTTGTCATTATGGAAGGTACTATGTTGTCGATATTTTTGTTACTCCAATGGATGGTAGCCTTGTCATTATGGAAGGTAGACTATTGTCGAGATTTTTGTTACTCTAAGTGATGGGTTCCTTGTCCATATGGAAGGTAGTCTGTTGTCGAGATTTTTGTTATTCCAATGGATGGTAGCATTGTCATTATAGAAGGTAGTATATTGTTGAGATTTTTGTCACTACAATGGATGGTAGCCTTGTCATTATGTAAGGTAGTCTGTTGTCGAGATTTTTGTTACTAGAATGGATTGTAGCCTTGTCGTTAGGGAAGGTAGTCTATTGTCGATATCTTTGTTACTCCAATGGATGGTAGCCTAGTCATTATGGAAGGTAGTTTGTTAACGATATTTTTGTTATTTCAATGGATGGTAGCCTTGTCATTATGAAAGGTAGTCTATTGTCGTGATTTATGTTTCTCTAAGGGATGGTAGCCTTGTCATTATGGAAGGTAGTCTGTTGTCCAGATTTTTGTTACTCTTAGGGATGGTAGCCTTGTCATTATGGAACGTAGTCTATTGTCGTGATTTTGGTTATTCCAATGGATGGTAGCGTTGTCAATATAGAAGGTAGTATATTATCGAGATTTTTGTCACTACAATGGATGGTAGCCTTGTCGTTATGGAAGGTAGTCTGTTGTTAAGATTTTTGTTACTATAATGGATTGTAGCCTTGTCGTTATGGAAGGTAGTTTGTTGTCGATATCTTTGTTAGTCCAATGGATGGTAGCCTAGTCATTATGGAAGGTAGTTTGTGTACGAGATTTAAGTTACTTTAATGGATGGTAGCCTTGTCATTATGGAAGGTAGTCTGTTGTCGAGATTTTTTATACTCCAATGGATTGTAGCCTTGTAATTATGGAAGGTAGTCTCTTGTTGATATTTTGGCTACTCCAATGATGGTACCCTTTTCATTATGGAAGGTAGTTTATTGCCGAGATTTTTGTTACTCCATTGCATGGTAGCCTTGTCATTATGGAAGGTAGTGTGTTGTAGATATTTTTGTTATTCCAATGGATGGTAGCCTTGTAATTATGAAAGGTAGTGTGTTGTCGTGATTTTTGTTACTCCAATGGATGGTAGCCTTGTCATTATGGAAGGTACTATGTTGTCGATATCTTTGTTACTCTAATGGATGGTAGCCTTGTCATTATGGAAGGTAGTCTATTGTCGAGATTTTTGTTACTCTAAGTGATGGTTGCCTTGTCCATATGGCAGGTAGTCTGTTGTAGAGATTTTTGTTATTCCAATGGATGGTAGCATTGTCATTATAGAAGGTAGTATATTGTTGGGATTTTTGTCACTAGAATGGATGGTATCCTTGTCATTATGTAAGGTAGTCTGTTGTCGAGATTTTTGTTACTAGAATGGATTGTAGCCTTGTCGTTAGGGAAGGTAGTCTATTGTCGATATCTTTGTTACTCCAATAGATGGTAGCCTAGTCATTATGGAAGGTAGTTTGTGAATGATATTTTTGTTATTCCAATGGATGGTAGCCTTGTCATTATGAAAGGTAGTCTATTGTCGTGATTTTTGTTACTCTAAGGGATGGTAGCCTTGTCATTATTGAAGGTAGTATGTTGTCGATATCTTTGTTACTCCAATGGATGGTAGCCTTGTCATTATGGAAGGTAGTCTGTTGTCCAGATTTTTGTTACTCTTAGGGATGGTAGCCTTGTCTTTATGGAACGTAGTCTGTTGTCGAGATTTTTGTTATTCCAATTGATGGTAGCGTTGTCAATATAGAAGGTAGTATATTATCGAGATTTTTGTCACTACAATGGATGGTAGCCTTGTCATTATGGAAGGTAGTCTGTTGTTAAGATTTTTGTTACTATAACGGATTGTAGCCTTGTCGTTATGGAAGGTAGTTTGTTGTCGATATCTTTGTTAGTCCAATGGATGGTAGCCTAGTCATTATGGAAGATAGTTTGTGTACGAGATTTAAGTTACTTTAATGGATGGTAGCCTTGTCATTATGGAAGGTAGTCTGTTGTCGAGATTTTTTATACTCCAATGGATTGTAGCCTTGTAATTATGGAAGGTAGTCTCTTGTTGATATTTTGGCTACTCCAATGATGGTACCCTTGTCATTATGGAAGGTAGTCTATTGCCGAGATTTTTGTTACTCCATTGCATGGTAGCCTTGTCATTATGGAAGGTAGTGTGTTGTAGATATTTTTGTTATTCCAATGTATGGTAGCCTTGTCATTATGGAAGGTAGTCTGTTGTCGTGATTTTTGTTACTCCAATGGATGGTAGCCTTGTCATTATGGAAGGTACTATATTGTCGATATCTTTGTTACTCCAATGGATGGTAGCTTTGTCATTATGGAAGGTAGTCGATTGTCGAGATTTTTGTTACTCTAAGTGATGGTTGCCTTGTCCATATGGAAGGTAGTCTGTTGTCGAGATTTTTGTTATTCTAATGGATGGTAGCATTGTCATTATAGAAGGTAGTATATTGTTGAGAGTTTTGTCACTACAATGGATGGTAGCTTGTCATTATGTAAGGTAGTCTGTTGTCGATATTTTTGTTACTAGAATGGATTGTAGCCTTGTCGTTAGGGAAGGTAGTCTATTGTCGATATCTTTGTTACTCCAATGGATGGTAGCCAAGTCATTATGGAAGGTAGTTTGTGAATGATATTTTTGTTATTCCAATGGGTGGTAGCCTTGTCATTATGAAAGGTAGTCTATTGTCGTGATTTTTGTAACTCTAAGGGATGGTAGCCTTGTCATTATGGAAGGTAGTATGTTATCGATATCTTTGTTACTCCAATGGATGGTAGCCTTGTCATTAGGGAAGGTAGTCTGTTGTCGAGATTTTTGTTATTCCAATGGATGGTAGCATTGTCATTATAGAAGGTAGTATATTATCAATATTTTTGTCACTACAATAGATGGTAGCCTTGTCATTATGGAAGGTAGTCTATTGTCGAGATTTTTGTTACTACAATGGATTGTAGCCTTATCGTTATGGAAGATAGTCTGTTGTCGATATCTTTGTTACTCCAATGGAAGGTAGCCTAGTCATTATGGAAGGTAGTTTGTGTACGAGATTTTAGTTACTCCAATGGATGGTAGCCTTGTCAATATGGAAGGTAGTCTGTTGTCGAGATTTTTTATACTCCAATGGATTGTAGCCTTGTAATTATGGAAGGTAGTCTCTTGTTGATATTTTGGTTACTCCAATGATGGTAGCCTTGTCATTATGGAAGGTAGTTTATTGCCGATATTTTTGTTACTTCATTGCATGGTAGCCTTGTCATTATGGAAGGTAGTGTGTTGTCGATATTTTTGTTATTCCAATCGATGGTAGCCTTATTATTATGGAAGGTAGTCTATTGTCGGGATTTTTGTTACTCCAATGGATGGTAGCCTTGTCATTATGGAAGGTAGTCTGTTGTCGAGATTTTTGTTACTACAATGGATTTGTAGCCTTGTCGTTATAGAAGATAGTCTATTGTCGATATCTTTGTTACTCCAATGGATGGTAGCCTAGTCATTATGGAAGGTAGTTTGTGTACGAGATTTTAGTTACTCCAATGGGTGTTAGCCTTGTCATTATGGAAGGTAGTCTATTGTCGAGATTTTTGTTACTCCAATGGATGGTAGCCTTGTCATTATAAAAGGATATATGTTGTCGAGATTTTTGTCACTATATTGGATGGTAGCCTTGTCATTATGGAATGAAGTTTATTATCGCGATTTTTGTTATTCCATTGGATGGTAGCGTTGTCATTATATAAGGTAGTATATTATCGAGATTTTTGTCAGTACAATGGATGGTAGCCTTGTCTTTATGGAAGGTAGTCAATTTTCAAGATTTTTGTTACTACAATGGATTGTAGCCTTGTCGTTATGGAAGGTAGTTTGTTGTTGATATCTTTGTTAGTCCAATGGATGGTAGCCTAGTCATTATGGAAGGTAGTTTGTGTACGAGATTTTAGTTACTTTATTGGATGGAAGCCTTATCATTATGAAAGGTAGTCTGTGTTAGAACAAAGTTTGAATCTACTACCCTAAGTTTAAGTTTTGATGATAACAAAATGAAATGATATATTAATTATGTGATTCATGTAAGAACTATTTGCTACCTAAAAATTACTTTCTGTTTTACAGAAACTCTGATGGGTATCAGCAAGAGTACATCATAATCAGCATCAGAAAATTGGATATCAACATCAGCATCAGAAGATGCTATACCAGATACCAGAATCAGAAGAACAACTCACGCATATGCTGAAGCTTGAAGAACAGATCTGCGCTTAACACTCTGAACTTTGATAAAGACAACAATAGTTCATCAGCACTTAAGCAGCGTCAGAATGAGCCAAAGCCAGAACACGCGTAAGTGGCTACGGTTCTGTGCATTCAAGATGAGTTATTACCAACGGAATCATTCCAGAGAAGATCTGCTTAATAAGGAAAGATTGTTATTGGCATTGAATCAGAATTATTGCTCCAATGTTCACTAATTCCAATGCTATATAAACAAGTCAATGAAGATTGAATTGGCTAATGTTGTACAACAATCTACACGCCAAAAAGCTAATCATCATCTTCCTCACTCTCAGTTTGCTAAAAGATCCAAAATTCCTTACTCAATTATTTTAGCAATCTAGTTTCCATAAGCTTAATTTGTGTAGTATCACAGTTGTGATAAAAAGTTTTGTAGAAAACATTAACACACCTAGATTTCAATTCTTTGTAAGAAAGTAATTCCTTGAGAAACCGGTTTGTGGTTTGCTTCAAGAAGGCTTTAACAGTTGTTAAAGAAGATTGTAATATTCAGTTGAATATAGTGGATTAAGACCTCGTTGGAGAGAGGCGAAATCACCTTGACGGGTGCACTGGAGTAGTTTGAGATCAAACGAACCAGGATAAAAATATCGTGTTCATTGCATTGATTTTCAGTTTTACAATTCAACCTCCCTTCTTGTGTTTTTCACTTCTTCAATTGGTATCAGCGCCTGGTTCTGAGCTAAAACACTTAACTGTGTCAGTACAAGATCCAACGTCAGAAAAACACAATGGCAGGAACTTATCATCACACCAGCAATGACAACAATGAAGACAGAGACAGATTCAGCGGCAAACCTCCAGTCTTTGATGGAGAAAATTTTGATTAGTGGAAAGACAGAATTGAAAGCTTCTTTCTGGCACATGATGCTGATCTGTGGCACATGGTGACAGATGGATACATGCACCCTGTGAATGCAAGCGGTCAGAAGATTGATAGGAAAGCAATGACTGACCAACAAAAGTGTGACTTCAAAAAATACCACAAGGCCAGAACCATCCTTCTCAGCGCCATCTCTTATGCTGAATATGAAAAGATCTCTAACAGAGACACAACAAAGAACATGTTTGACTCACTCAGAATGACGCATGAGGGCAACGTTCAGGTCAAAGAAACTAAAGCTCTTGCACTCATTCAGAAGTATGAGGCATTCAAAATGGAAGAAAGTGAATCCATTGAAACAATGTTCTCAAGATTCCAAATTCTGGTAGCTGGTCTCAAGGTTCTGGACAAAGGATACTCTACTGCTGATCACGTCAAGAAGATCATCAGAAGCTTACCAAAGTAGTGGAGGCCAATGGTTACAGCACTGAAGCTAGCAAAAGATCTCAACAAAATTTCTCTGGAGGAACTTATCAGCTCCCTCAGAAGTCATGAGATAGAGCTAGAAGCTGATGAACCTCAGAAGCAAGGTAAGCCTTTAGCATTAAAATCTAACAAAAAATCTGAGTCTAAAGTTTTGCAGGCAGTTGAAGAAACATTTGATGGATCCTCATCAGAAGAACACGAACTTTCTATCCTCTCCAGAAGAGTGAATCAACTGTGGAAGCAGAGGCAAAGGAAGTTCAGGAATCCTAGAAGATCTGATCAGAACGAGTCCTCTTCCAGATACAGAAGGACAAATTCTTCCTCTGGATACAAAAGATCTAAAGGCTCCTCAGGAAGCAGAAAGCCAAACACCAAGGACATCATCTTCTATGAGTGTAATGAGCAAGGACACTACAAGAGTGACTGCCCAAAGATTCAGAGGGAAAAGCCCAAAAAGAAGTTTGGAAGAGAAAAGAAGAAAAGTCTCATGGATACATGGGATGACTCTGACTCGTCTGAAGCTGACTCAGAATCAGATAATGAGAGAGCAAACATAGCTCTCATGGCCAACATTTCAGAAGATAGTGAAGCTTCTGAATCAGACTCAATCAGATACTGAAGAGGTATTTCCTGACTTTGCAATTAATTTTACTAAGGCTGAACTTGCTGAAAGCCTTAATGAAATTCTGGAAAGGTACCAGCAGATTAGAATTAAATTCAGAAACCTGAAAAGGAATCTTGAATCTGACTCTGATAAGACTGAGAGTCTTAAATTGGAAAATTCTGAGCTGAGAAATAAAATTTCAAAATTAGAAAATGTTTTACAAAACTCTCAGAAGGAACCAATTTCTGAAACTCCCAGCAGCGCTGATGAGATCATCAAGGAGTATGATCACAGTTTCCAGAAGTTCTTTGCTAAAAGCATAGATAGAAGCAAAATGGCTTCAATGATCTATGGAGTTAGCATAAACGGAAGGAAGGGAATAGGATACCAAGGTAAGGTTCCTACACCAAAGAATGTAATGGATTTAACCATTAAACACACTCCTCTGAACTCACATTTTGTGTATGGTCACACACATGATATAAAATACACTAGCAGTAAGTATTCTGTGAAACCAAAATTCAACCAGAGTTTTGGTAAATCTAACAAATCAGGACCCAAGAAAATCTGGATACCTAAGGATAAAATAATACATGTTGCAGATATCTTTAGCAGCAAATCAGAAACACTAGTCATGGTACCTGGACTCTGGCTGCTCGCGACACATGACAGGAAGAAGGCATATGTTCCAAAGCCTGAAACTTAAACCTGGAGGCCACGTTGGCTTTGGAGGCAATCAGAGGGGAAAGATCATTGGCTCTGGAACTGTAGGTAATGGAAATCTTCCCTCTATTAATAATGTTCTGCTAGTAGATGGATTAATGCATAATCTGTTATCCATAAGTCAATTAAGTGATAACGGTTATGATATAATCTTTAATAAAAAATCATGTAAAGCTGTTAGTCAGAAAGATGGGACTATCATGTTTAATGGAAAGAGGAAAAACAACATTTACAAAATCAAACTTTCTAAACTGAAAAGTCAGAATGTAAAGTGTCTTCTGTCTGTTAACAACGAGCAGTGGATCTGGCACAGAAGATTGGGGCATGTTAGTATGAGAAGAATATCTCAGATTAACAAACTCAATCTGGTCAGAGGACTTCCTAATTTGAAGTTCAATTCAGATGCTCTGTGTGAAGCATGTCAGAAAGGCAAGTTTTCAAAACCTTCTTTCAAACCTAAAAATGTTATTTCTACCTCTAAGACATTAGAACTTCTGCACATTGACTTATTTGGACCAGTTAAAATTGCTTCAGTCAGTGGCAAGAAGTATGGGTTAGTAATCATAGATGACTATAGCAGATGGACATGGGTAAAGTTCTTAAGAAACAAGGACGAGTCACACTTTGTGTTTGTTACCTTCTGTAACCAAGTTCAGAATGAAAAGGATCTTAGAATCGTTAAAGTCAGAAGTGATCATGGTGGAGAGTTTGAAAACAAAGATTTTGAGTCATTCTTTAATGACAGAGGCATTCTGCATGATTTCTCTTGTCCTAGAACTCCCCAACAAAATGGAGTTGTAGAACGAAAGAACAGAACATTGCAAGAAATGGCCAAAACCATGATCAATGAGACAAACGTTGCTAAGATCTTCTGGGCAGAGGCAATAAACACAGCGTGCTACATTCAGAATAGAATCTCAATAAGACCTATTCTGGAAAAGACTCCATATGAATTGTGGAAGAACAGAAAGCCCAACATTTCATATTTTCATCCTTTTGGATGTACTTTCTTTATGTTAAATACAAAAAATTATTTGAACAAGTTTGACTCTAAAACACAGAAGTGTATTATGTTAGGATACTCTGAACGCTCAAGAGGGTACAGAGTATACAATATAGAAACACAGATTGTGGAAGAATCAATCAGTGTTCGTTTTGATGATAAGCTTGACTCTGAAAAGTCAAAGCAGAATGAAGTTTTTGCAGGTATGGAAATTGAATTTACAGGTTTTTAAGACAAGTCATCAGAAGCTCCCAACACAGACACCCGTTCAACATCTGAAAGGAGCACTACTAGCAATCCTACAACAGCTGCTGATCAACCTTAGAAGAGACTACCCAGAAGCAGCTTGGATCATCCAGAAGAAACTATCTTAGGAAGAAAGGAAGATCCAATCAGAACAAGAGCAAGCTTCAGAAACTCTGAAGAATCCCTCATGGGACTTGTATCTCTGATTGAACCTTCTTCTATTGATGAAGCACTTCTGGACAACGACTGGATTCTAGCAATGCAAGAAGAGCTGAATCAATTCACCAGAAATGACGTATGGGATCTTGTTCCCAGACCAAAAGGATTCAACGTCTTTGGAACAAGATTGGTGTTCAGAAACAAGCTAAATGAACAAGGTGAAGTCATCAGAAACAAGGCACGACTGGTAGCACAAGGTTATAGTCAGCAAGAGGGAATAGACTATATAGAAACCTTTGCTCCAGTCACCAGGATAGAATCTATCCGACTTTTAATTTCATTTGTTGTTAATAGAGGCATCACTCTGTATCAGATGGATGTCAAGAGTGCATTCTTAAATGGTTATATAGAAGAAGAGGTTTATGTGCACCAACCCCCTGGTTTTGAAAATACAAAACATCCAGAACATGTTTTCAAACTAAAGAAGTCACTATAAGGTCTGAAACAAGCTCCCAGAGCTTGGTATGAAAGACTAAGTAACTTTCTGTTAGAAAATGAATTCACCAGAGGGAAGGTGGACACTACCTTATTCTGTAAGTCAGTTAAGAATGACATCTTAGTCTATCAAATTTATGTTGATGATATTATTTTTTGATCTACTAATACTTCTCTTGGAAGAAAATTTGCAAAGTGTATGCAAGCAGAATTTGAGATGAGCCTCATGGGGGAACTAAAATTCTTTCTAGGAATTCAGATCAATCAAACTCCAGAGGGAACTTACATTCATCAGAGCAAATATGTCAGAGATCTTCTGAAGAAATATAACCTCTCAGAATGTAAGCCATCAAAGATTCCAATGCATCCCACGTGCATTCTGGAAAGAGAAGAGGTAAGCAAAAAGGTAGAATAGAAGGTCTACAGAGGTATGATTGGTTCTCTCCTTTATCTGATAGCTTCAAGGCATGATATCTTATTCAGCGCTTGTATTTGTGCTAGATTCCAATCAGATCCTAGAGAATCTCACTTAACAGCTGTTAAGCGAATTTTCAAGTATCTGAAAGGTACTACTAATCTGGGTTTATTTTATAGAAAATCTAGTGATTACAGCTTAGTAGGCTACTACGATGCTGACTTTGCTGGAGACAGAGTAGAGACTAAAAGTACTTCTGGAAGCTGCCAGTTTCTTGGAGAAAATCTGATCTCTTGGTCCAGCAAAAGGCAATCCACAATTGCGCTATCAACAGCAGAAGCTGAGTACATAGCAGCAGCAGGATGCAGCACACAAATGCTCTGGATGAAAAGTTAGCTTGAAGACTTCCAGATTTTTGAGAGTAACATCCCTATACTCTGTGACAATACTTCTGTTATTTGTTTAAGTAAGAATCTCGTTTTACATTCTAGAGCTAAGCATATAGAAATAAAACATCATTTCATTAGGGACTATATTCAGAAAGGAATTTTGAACTTAAAATTTATTGATACAGACCATCAATGGGTTGATATCTTCACTAAACCCCTTTCTGAAGATAGATTCAATTTCATTCTGAAACATCTCAGCATGAAAATCTGCCCAGAATGAAAATGTTTTAAGTTTATATATTTATCTTCAGAATGTATTTGTTTTACTGTGAACTTCTGATCAATCTCTTTTCAGAAAGATAGAACATGCAGATTATATCAGATGCTATTCTTAAAGTTCTGAGCATTTCAACTAAAGGATAGACGTGCTGCTCACTAAATCAAACAAGTGTCATCCAATCATCAGCAAATCTTTGAAGCAGAACGCGTGCATGCTTCTGAGAAGGCAAAACACTGATTGGGTGCATTGAGACACATGTCTGGTAACTGTTTCAAGTATCTTTCTCAAATCCCCCAAAATCAGCAAGCATTAAATGAAAGTAATCATGTTTTAAAACGTAATCATGATTTTATTTCTTTTTCTTGAAACTGTTTACACTTTCAAAAAGTATTTTGAAATCTATTTAAGCACTTTAACTTCTTTCAATAATCCTTTACTGTTTCTTACAATCTCACAAATATTTTTCTGCATTTTCTCTGTGTGTTCATCTCTCTCAAAAGAAACCCATTTTTCAGTTTTCTCAGAAAAAACCCTAAGTGTGAACATGGCAACCTGTAGCAATGTTTCTGCAGGTTCTCAGAAGAAGGCTTCTTCTGAACAGTACCAAGTTCCATTCAGAACACTCCTTACACCAGTGAAGAATTTGGAAGTGCTGTCTGAACTGATTATTGACTTCTCCAGTCTGAAAGAAAATGGATTTGACTTGACAGAAGAAGTTAGGGCATATGGATTATTGACTTATTATTATGGAAGGTAGTCTATTGTCGTGATTTTTGTTACTCCAATGGATGGTAGCCTTGACATTATGGAAGGTAGTCTGTTTTCGAGATTTTTGTTACTACAATGGATTGTAGCCTTGTCGTTATAGAAGATAGTCTGTTGTCGATATCTTTGTTACTCCAATGGATGGTAGCCTAGTCATTATGGAAGGTAGTTTGTGTATGAGATTTTAGTTACTCCAATGGATGGTAGCCTTGTCATTATGGAAGGTAGTCTGTTGTCGAGATTTTTGTTACTCCAATGAATAGTAGCCTTGTCATTATAGAAGGTAATATATTATCGAGGTTTTTGTCACTACAATGGATGGTAGCCTTGTCATTATGTAAGGTAGTCTGTTGTCAAGATTTTTGTTACTACAATGGATTGTAGCCTTGTCGTTATGGAAGGTAGTTTGTTGTTGATATCTTTGTTAGTCCAATGGATGGTAGCCTAGTCATTATGGAAGGTAGTTTGTGTACAGAATTTTAGTTACTTTAATGGATGGTAGCCTTGTCATTATGAAAGGTAGTCTGTTGTCGAGATTTTTTATACTCCAATGGATTGTAGCCTTGTAATTATGGAAGGTAGTCTCTTGTTGATATTTTGGTTACTCCAATGATGGTACCCTTATCATTATGGAAGGTAGTCTATTGCTAAGATTTTTGTTACTCCGTTTCATGGTAACCTTGTCATTAAGGAAGGTAATGTGTTGTCGATATTTTTGTTATTCCAATAGATGGTAGCCTTGTCATTATGGAAGGTAGTCTGTTGTCATGATTTTTGTTACTCCAATGGATGGTAGCCTTGCCATTATGGAAGGTAGTATGTTATCAATATCTTTGTTTCTCCAATGGATGGTAGCCTTGTCATTATAGAAGGTAGTCTATTGTCGAGATTTTTGTTACTCTAAGGGATGGTAGCCTTGTCCATATGGAAGGTAGTCTGTTGTCGAGATTTTTGTTATTCCAATGGATGGTAGCATTGTCATTATAGAAGGTAGTATATTGTCGATATTTTTGTCACTACAATGGATGGTAGCCTTGTCATTACGTAAGGTAGTCTGTTGTCGAGATTTTTGTTACTAGAATGGATTGTAGCCTTGTCGTTATGGAACGTAGTCTATTATCGATATCTTTGTTACTCCAATGGATGGTAGCCTAGTCATTATGGAAGGTAGGTTGTATACGATATTTTTGTTATTCCAATGGATGGTAGCCTTATCATTATGAAAGGTAGTCTATTGTCGTGATGTTTGTTACTCTAAGGGATGGTAGCCTTGTCATTATTGAAGGTAGTATGTTATCGATATCTTTGTTACTCCAATGGATGGTAGCCTTGTCATTATGGAAGGTAGTCTGTTATCGAGATTTATATTATTCCAATGGATGGTAGCGTTGTCATTATAGAAGGTAGTATATTATCAATATTTTTGTCACTACAATGGATGGTAGCCTTGTCATTATGGAAGGCAGTCTATTGTCGAGATTTTTGTTACTACAATGGATTGTAGCCTTGTCGTTTTAGAAGATATTTTGTTGTCGATATCTTTGTTACTCCAATGGATGGTAGCCTAGTCATTATGGAAGGTAGTTTGTGTACGAGATTTTAGTTACTCCAATGGATGGTAGCCTTGTCATTATGGAAGGTAGTCTGTTGTCGAGATTTTTGTTACTCCAATGGATGGTAGCCTTGTCATTATAGAAGATAATATATTGTCGAGATTTTTGGCACTATATTGGATGGTAGCCTTGTCATTATGGAACGTAGTCTGTTGTCGAGATTTTTGTTATTCCATTTGATGGTAGCGTTGTCATTATATAAGGTAGTATATTATCGATATTTTTGTCAGTACAATAGATGGTAGCCTTGTCATTATGGAAGGTAGTCTGTTGTCAAGATTTTTTTTACTACAATGGATTGTAGCCTTGTCGTTATGGAAGGTAGTTTGTTACTGATATCTTTGTTAGTCCAATGGATGGTAGCCTAGTCATTATGGAAGGTAGTTTGTGTATGATATTTTAGTTACTTTAATGGATGGAAGCCTTGTCATTATGAAAGGTAGTCTGTTGTCGAGATTTTTTATACTCCAAAGGATTGTAGCCTTGTAATTATGGAAGGTAGTCTCTTGTTGATATTTTGGTTACTCCACTGATGGTACCCTTATCATTATGGAAGGTAGTCTATTGCTGAGATTTTTGTTACTCCATTGCATGGTAACCTTGTGATTAAGGAAGGTAATGTGTTGTCGATATTTTTGTTATTCCAATAGATGGTAGCCTTGTCATTATGGAAGGTAGTCTGTTGTCATGATTTTTGTTACTCCAATGGATGGTAGCCTTGCCATTATGGAAGGTAGTATGTTATCAATATCTTTGTTTCTCCAATGGATGGTAGCCTTGTCATTATAGAAGGTAGTCTATTGTCGAGATTTTTGTTACTCTAAGGGATGGTAGCCTTGTCCATATGGAAGGTAGTCTGTTGTCGAGATTTTTGTTATTCCAATGGATGGTAGCATTGTCATTATAGAAGGTAGTATATTGTCGAGATTTTTGTCACTACAATGGATGGTAGCCTTGTCATTAGGTAAGGTAGTCTGTTGTCGAGATTTTTGTTACTAGAATGGATTGTAGCCTTGTCGTTATGGAAGGTAGTCTATTGTCGATATCTTTGTTACTCCAATGGATGGTAGCCTAGTCATTATGGAAGGTAGTTTGTGTACGATATTTTTGTTATTCCAATGGATGATAGCCTTGTCATTATGAAAGGTAGTCTATTGTCGTTATTTTTATTACTCTAAGGGATGGTAGCCTTGTCATTATGGAAGGTAGTATGTTGTCGATATCTTTGTTACTCCAATGGATGGTAGCCTTGTCATTATGGAAGGTAGTCTGTTGTCGATATTTTTTTTACTCTAAGGGATTATAGCCTTGCCATTATGGAAGGTAGTCTATTGCCGAGATTTTTTATTACTCCATTGCATGGTAGCCTTGTCATTATGGAAGGTAGTGTATTGTCGATATTTTTGTTATTCCAATGGATGGTAGCCTTGTCATTATGGAAGGTAGTCTCTTGTCGTGATTTTTGTTACTCCAATGGATGGTAGCCTTGTCATTATGTAAGGTGGTCTGTTGTCGAGATATTTGTTACTCTAAGGGATGGTAGCCTTGCCATTATGGAACGTAGTCTGTTATCGAGATTTTTGTTATTCCAATGGATGGTAGCGTTGTCATTATAGAAAGTAGTATATTATCGATATTTTTTTCACTACAATGGATGGTAGCCTTGTCATTATCGAAGGTAGTCTGTTGTCGAGATTTTTGTTACTACAATGGATTGTAGCCTTGTCGTTATGGAAGATAGTCTGTTGTTGATATCTTTGTTATTCCAATGGATGGTAGCCTTATTATTATGGAAGGTAGTCTATTGTCGTGATTTTTGTTACTCCAATGGATGGTAGCCTTGTCATTATGGAAGGTAGTCTGTTGTCGAGATTTTTGTTACTACAATGGATTGTAGCCTTGTCTTTATAGAAGATAGTCTGTTGTCGATATCTTTGTTACTCCAATGCATGGTAGCCTAGTCATTATGGATGGTAGTTTGTGTACGAGATTTTAGTTACTCCAATGGATGGTAGCCTTGTCATTATGGAAGGTAGTCTGTTGTCGAGATTTTTGTTACTCCAATGGATGGTAGCCTTGTCATTATAGAAGGTAATATATTGTCGAGATTTTTGTCACTATATTGGATGGTAGCCTTGTCATTATGGAACGTAGTCTGTTCTCGAGATTTTTGTTATTCCATTGGATGGTAGCGTTGTCATTATAGAAGGTAGTATATTATCGAGATTTTTGTCACTATAATGGATGGTAGCCTTGTCATTATGGAAGGTAGTCTGATGTCAAGATTTTTGTTACTACAATGGATTGTAGCCTTGTCGTTATGGAAGGTAGTTTGTTGTCGATATCTTTGTTAGTCCAATGGATGGTACCCTAGTCATTATGGAAGGTAGTTTGTGTACGAGATTTTAGTTACTTTAATGGATGGTAGCCTTGTCATTATAAAAGGTAGTCTGTTGTCAAGATTTTTTATACTCAAATGGATTGTAGCCTTGTAATTATGGAAGGTAGTCTCTTGTTGATATTTTGGTTACTCCAATGATGGTACCCTTATCATTATGGAAGGTAGTCTATTGCTGAGATTTTTGTTACTCCATTGCATGGTAACCTTGTCATTAAGGAAGGTAATGTGTTGTCGATATTTTTGTTATTCCAATAGATGGTAGCCTTGTCATTATGGAAGGTAGTTTGTTGTCATGATTTTTGTTACTCCAATGGATAGTAGCCTTGCCATTATGGAAGGTAGTATGTTATCAATATCTTTGTTTCTCCAATTGATGGTAGCCTTGTCATTATAGAAGGTAGTCTATTGTCGAGATTTTTGTTACTCTAAGGGATGGTAGCCTTGTCCATATGGAAGGTAGTCTGTTGTCGAGATTTTTGTTATTCCAATGGATGGTAGCATTGTCATTATAAAAGGTAGTATATTGTCGATATTTTTGTCACTACAATGGATGGTAGCCTTGTCATTATGGAAGGTAGTCTATTGTCGAGATTTTTGTTACTACAATGGATTGTAGCCTTGTCGTTATGGAAGATAGTCTGTTGTCGATATCTTTGTTACTCCAATGGAAGGTAGCCTAGTCATTATGGAAGGTAGTTTGTGTGTGAGATTTTAGTTACTCCAATGGATGGTAGCCTTGTCATTATGGAAGGTAGTCTGTTGTCAAGATTTTTTATACCCCAATGGATTGTAGCCTTGTAATTATGGAAGGTAGTCTCTTGTTGATATTTTGGTTACTCCAATGATGGTACCCTTGTCATTATGGAAGGTGGTTTATTGCCGAGATTTTTGTTACTCCATGGCATGGTAGCCTTGTCATTATGGAAGGTAGTGTGTTGTCGATATTTTTGTTATTCCAATGGATGGTAGCCATATTATTATGGAAGGTAGTCTATTGTCGTGATTTTTGTTACTCCAATGGATGGTAGCCTTGTCATTATGGAAGGCAGTCTGTTGTCGAGATTTTTGTTACTACAATGGATTGTAGCCTTGTCGTTTTAGAAGATATTTTGTTGTCGATATCTTTGTTACTCCAATGGATGGTAGCCTAGTCATTATGGAAGGTAGTTTGTGTACGAGATTTTAGTTACTCCAATGGATGGTAGCCTTGTCATTATGGAAGGTAGTCTGTTGTCGAGATTTTTGTTACTCCAATGGATGGTAGCCTTGTCATTATAGAAGATAATATATTGTCGAGATTTTTGTCACTATATTGGATGGTAGCCTTGTCATTATGGAACGTAGTCTGTTGTCGAGATTTTTGTTATTCCATTTGATGGTAGCGTTGTCATTATATAAGGTAGTATATTATCGATATTTTTGTCAGTACAATAGATGGTAGCCTTGTCATTATGGAAGGTAGTCTGTTGTCAAGATTTTTTTTACTACAATGGATTGTAGCCTTGTCGTTATGGAAGGTAGTTTGTTACTGATATCTTTGTTAGTCCAATGGATGGTAGCCTAGTCATTATGGAAGGTAGTTTGTGTACGATATTTTAGTTACTTTAATGGATGGAAGCCTTGTCATTATGAAAGGTAGTCTGTTGTCGAGATTTTTTATACTCCAAAGGATTGTAGCCTTGTAATTATGGAAGGTAGTCTCTTGTTGATATTTTGGTTACTCCAATGATGGTACCCTTATCATTATGGAAGGTAGTCTATTGCTGAGATTTTTGTTACTCCATTGCATGGTAACCTTGTGATTAAGGAAGGTAATGTGTTGTCGATATTTTTGTTATTCCAATAGATGGTAGCCTTGTCATTATGGAAGGTAGTCTGTTGTCATGATTTTTGTTACTCCAATGGATGGTAGCCTTGCCATTATGGAAGGTAGTATGTTATCAATATCTTTGTTTCTCCAATGGATGGTAGCCTTGTCATTATAGAAGGTAGTCTATTGTCGAGATTTTTGTTACTCTAAGGGATGGTAGCCTTGTCCATATGGAAGGTAGTCTGTTGTCGAGATTTTTGTTATTCCAATGGATGGTAGCATTGTCATTATAGAAGGTAGTATATTGTCGAGATTTTTGTCACTACAATGGATGGTAGCCTTGTCATTAGGTAAGGTAGTCTGTTGTCGAGATTTTTGTTACTTGAATGGATTGTAGCCTTGTCGTTATGGAAGGTAGTCTATTGTCGATATCTTTGTTACTCCAATGGATGGTAGCCTAGTCATTATGGAAGGTAGTTTGTGTACGATATTTTTGTTATTCCAATGGATGATAGCCTTGTCATTATGAAAGGTAGTCTATTGTCGTTATTTTTATTACTCTAAGGGATGGTAGCCTTGTCATTATGGAAGGTAGTATGTTGTCGATATCTTTGTTACTCCAATGGATGGTAGCCTTGTCATTATGGAAGGTAGTCTGTTGTCGATATTTTTTTTACTCTAAGGGATTATAGCCTTGCCATTATGGAAGGTAGTCTATTGCCGAGATTTTTTGTTACTCCATTGCATGGTAGCCTTGTCATTATGGAAGGTAGTGTATTGTCGATATTTTTGTTATTCCAATGGATGGTAGCCTTGTCATTATGGAAGGTAGTCTCTTGTCGTGATTTTTGTTACTCCAATGGATGGTAGCCTTGTCATTATGTAAGGTGGTCTGTTGTCGAGATATTTGTTACTCTAAGGGATGGTAGCCTTGCCATTATGGAACGTAGTCTGTTATCGAGATTTTTGTTATTCCAATGGATGGTAGCGTTGTCATTATAGAAGGTAGTATATTATCGATATTTTTTTCACTACAATGGATGGTAGCCTTGTCATTATCGAAGGTAGTCTGTTGTCGAGATTTTTGTTACTACAATGGATTGTAGCCTTGTCGTTATGGAAGATAGTCTGTTGTTGATATCTTTGTTATTCCAATGGATGGTAGCCTTATTATTATGGAAGGTAGTCTATTGTCGTGATTTTTGTTACTCCAATGGATGGTAGCCTTGTCATTATGGAAGGTAGTCTGTTGTCGAGATTTTTGTTACTACAATGGATTGTAGCCTTGTCTTTATAGAAGATAGTCTGTTGTCGATATCTTTGTTACTCCAATGCATGGTAGCCTAGTCATTATGGATGGTAGTTTGTGTACGAGATTTTAGTTACTCCAATGGATGGTAGCCTTGTCATTATGGAAGGTAGTCTGTTGTCGAGATTTTTGTTACTCCAATGGATGGTAGCCTTGTCATTATAGAAGGTAATATATTGTCGAGATTTTTGTCACTATATTGGATGGTAGCCTTGTCATTATGGAACGTAGTCTGTTCTCGAGATTTTTGTTATTCCATTGGATGGTAGCGTTGTCATTATAGAAGGTAGTATATTATCGAGATTTTTGTCACTATAATGGATGGTAGCCTTGTCATTATGGAAGGTAGTCTGTTGTCAAGATTTTTGTTACTACAATGGATTGTAGCCTTGTCGTTATGGAAGGTAGTTTGTTGTCGATATCTTTGTTAGTCCAATGGATGGTACCCTAGTCATTATGGAAGGTAGTTTGTGTACGAGATTTTAGTTACTTTAATGGATGGTAGCCTTGTCATTATAAAAGGTAGTCTGTTGTCAAGATTTTTTATACTCAAATGGATTGTAGCCTTGTAATTATGGAAGGTAGTCTCTTGTTGATATTTTGGTTACTCCAATGATGGTACCCTTATCATTATGGAAGGTAGTCTATTGCTGAGATTTTTGTTACTCCATTGCATGGTAACCTTGTCATTAAGGAAGGTAATGTGTTGTCGATATTTTTGTTATTCCAATAGATGGTAGCCTTGTCATTATGGAAGGTAGTTTGTTGTCATGATTTTTGTTACTCCAATGGATGGTAGCCTTGCCATTATGGAAGGTAGTATGTTATCAATATCTTTGTTTCTCCAATTGATGGTAGCCTTGTCATTATAGAAGGTAGTCTATTGTCGAGATTTTTGTTACTCTAAGGGATGGTAGCCTTGTCCATATGGAAGGTAGTCTGTTGTCGAGATTTTTGTTATTCCAATGGATGGTAGCATTGTCATTATAAAAGGTAGTATATTGTCGAGATTTTTGTCACTACAATGGATGGTAGCCTTGTCATTAGGTAAGGTAGTCTGTTGTCGAGATTTTTGTTACTAGAATGGATTGTAGCCTTGTCGTTATGGAAGGTAGTCTATTGTCGATATCTTTGTTACTCCAATGGATTGTAGCCTAGTAATTATGGAAGGTAGTTTGTGTATGATATTTTTGTTATTCCAATGGATGATAGCCTTGTCATTATGAAAGGTAGTCTATTGTCGTGATTTGTATTACTCTAAGGGATGGTAGCCTTGTCATTATGGAAGGTAGTATGTTGTCGATATCTTTGTTACTCCAATGGATGGTAGCCTTGTCATTATGGAAGGTAGTCTGTTGTCGATATTTTTTTTACTCTAAGGGATGGTAGCCTTGTCATTATGGAAGGTAGTCTATTGCCGAGATTTTTGTTACTCCATTGCATGGTAGCCTTGTCATTATGGAAGGTAGTGTGTTGTCGATATTTTTGTTATTCCAATGGATGGTAGCCCTGTCATTATGGAAGGTAGTCTCTTGTCGTGATTTTTGTTACTCCAATGGATGGTAGCCTTGTCACTATGTAAGGTGGTCTGTTGTCGAGATATTTGTTACTCTAAGGGATGGTAGCCTTGCCATTATGGAACGTAGTCTGTTCTCGAGATTTTTGTTATTCCAATGGATGGTAGCGTTGTCATTATAGAAGGTAGTATATTATCGAGATTTTTGTCACTATAATGGATGGTAGCCTTGTCATTATGGAAGGTAGTCTGTTGTCAAGATTTTTGTTACTACAATGGATTGTAGCCTTGTCGTTATGGAAGGTAGTTTGTTGTCGATATCTTTGTTAGTCCAATGGATGGTACCCTAGTCATTATGGAAGGTAGTTTGTGTACGAGATTTTAGTTACTTTAATGGATGGTAGCCTTGTCATTATAAAAGGTAGTCTGTTGTCAAGATTTTTTATACTCAAATGGATTGTAGCCTTGTAATTATGGAAGGTAGTCTCTTGTTGATATTTTGGTTACTCCAATGATGGTACCCTTATCATTATGGAAGGTAGTCTATTGCTGAGATTTTTGTTACTCCATTGCATGGTAACCTTGTCATTAAGGAAGGTAATGTGTTGTCGATATTTTTGTTATTCCAATAGATGGTAGCCTTGTCATTATGGAAGGTAGTTTGTTGTTATGATTTTTGTTACTCCAATGGATGGTAGCCTTGCCATTATGGAAGGTAGTATGTTATCAATATCTTTGTTTCTCCAATTGATGGTAGCCTTGTCATTATAGAAGGTAGTCTATTGTCGAGATTTTTGTTACTCTAAGGGATGGTAGCCTTGTCCATATGGAAGGTAGTCTGTTGTCGAGATTTTTGTTATTCCAATGGATGGTAGCATTGTCATTATAAAAGGTAGTATATTGTCGAGATTTTTGTCACTACAATGGATGGTAGCCTTGTCATTAGGTAAGGTAGTCTGTTGTCGAGATTTTTGTTACTAGAATGGATTGTAGCCTTGTCGTTATGGAAGGTAGTCTATTGTCGATATCTTTGTTACTCCAATGGATTGTAGCCTAGTAATTATGGAAGGTAGTTTGTGTATGATATTTTTGTTATTCCAATGGATGATAGCCTTGACATTATGAAAGGTAGTCTATTGTCGTGATTTGTATTACTCTAAGGGATGGTAGCCTTGTCATTATTGAAGGTAGTATGTTGTCGATATCTTTGTTACTCCAATGGATGGTAGCCTTGTCATTATGGAAGGTAGTCTGTTGTCGATATTTTTTTTACTCTAAGGGATGGTAGCCTTGTCATTATGGAAGGTAGTCTATTGCCGAGATTTTTGTTACTCCATTGCATGGTAGCCTTGTCATTATGGAAGGTAGTGTGTTGTCGATATTTTTGTTATTCCAATGGATGGTAGCCCTGTCATTATGGAAGGTAGTCTCTTGTCGTGATTTTTGTTACTCCAATGGATGGTAGCCTTGTCACTATGTAAGGTGGTCTGTTGTCGAGATATTTGTTACTCTAAGGGATGGTAGCCTTGCCATTATGGAACGTAGTCTGTTATCGAGATTTTTGTTATTCCAATGGATGGTAGCGTTGTCATTATAGAAGGTAGTATATTATCGATATTTTTTTCACTACAATGGATGGTAGCCTTGTCATTATGGAAGGTAGTCTGTTGTCGAGATTTTTGTTACTACAATGGATTGTAGCCTTGTCGTTATGGAAGATAGTCTGTTGTCGATATCTTTGTTATTCCAATGGATGGTAGCCTTATTATTATGGAAGGTAGTCTATTGTTGTGATTTTTGTTACTCCAATGGATGGTAGCCTTGTCATTATGGAAGGTAGTCTGTTGTCAAGATTTTTGTTACTACAATGGATTGTAGCCTTGTCGTTATAGAAGATAGTCTGTTGTCGATATCTTTGTTACTCCAATGGATGGTAGCCTAGTCATTATGGAAGGTAGTTTGTGTACAAGATTTTAGTTACTCCAATGGATGGTAGCCTTGTCATTATGGAAGGTAGTCTGTTGTCGAGATTTTAGTTACTCCAATGGATGGTAGCCTTGTCATTATAGAAGGTAATATATTGTCGAGATTTTTGTCACTATATTGGATGGTAGCCTTTTCATTATGGAACGTAGTCTGTTGTCGAGATTTTTGTTATTCCATTGGATGGTAGCGTTGTCTTTATAGAAGGTAGTATATTATCGTGATTTTTGTCACTACAATGGATGGTAGCCTTGTCATTATGGAAGGTAGTCTGTTGTCAAGATTTTTGTTACTACAATGGATTGTAGCCTTGTCGTTATGGAAGGTAGTTTGTTGTCGATATGTTTGTTAGTCCAATGGATGGTAGCCTAGTCATTTTGGAAGGTACTTTGTGTACGAGATTTTAGTTACTTTAATGGATGGTAGCCTTTACATTATGAAAGGTAGTCTGTTGTCGAGATTTTTTATACTCCAATGGATTGTAGCCTTGTAATTATGGAAGGTAGTCTCTTGTTGATATTTTAGTTACTCCAATGGATGGTAGCCTTGTCATTATGGAAGGTAGTCTGTTGTCGATATTTTTCTTACTCCAATGGATAGTAGCCTTGTCATTATAGAAGGTAATATATTGTCGAGATTTTTGTCACTATATTGGATGGTAGCCTTGTCATTATGGAACGTAGTCTGTTGTCGAGATTTTTGTTATTCCATTGGATGGTAGCGTTGTCATTATAGAAAGTAGTATATTATCGAGATTTTTGTCACTACAATGGATGGTAGCCTTGTCATTATAGAAGGTAGTCTATTGTCGAGATTTTTGTTACTCTAAGGGATGGTAGCCTTTCCATATGGAAGGTAGTCTGTTGTCGAGATTTTTGTTATTCCAATGGATGGTAGCATTGTCATTATAGAAGGTAGTATATTGTCGAGATTTTTGTCACTACAATGGATGGTAGCCTTGTCATTAGGTAAGGTAGTCTGTTGTCGAGATTTTTGTTACTAGAATGGATTGTAGCCTTGTCGTTATGGAAGGTAGTCTATTGTCGATATCTTTGTTACTCCAATGGATGGTAGCCTAGTCATTATGGAAGGTAGTTTGTGTATGATATTTTTGTTATTCCAATGGCTGGTAGCGTTGTCATTATAGAAGGTAGTATATTATCGATATTTTTGTCACTACAATGGATGGTAGCCTTGTCATTATGGAAGGTAGTCTGTTGTCGAGATTTTTGTTACTACAATGGATTGTAGCCTTGTCGTTATGGAAGATAGTCTGTTGTCGATATCTTTGTTATTCCAATGGATGGTAGCCTTATTATTATGGAAGGTAGTCTATTGTCGTGATTTTTGTTACTCCAATGGATGGTAGCCTTGTCATTATGGAAGGTAGTCTGTTGTCGAGATTTTTGTTACTACAATGGATTGTAGCCTTGTCGTTATAGAAGATAGTCTGTTGTCGATATCTTTGTTACTCCAATGGATGGTAGCCTAGTCATTATGGAAGTTAGTTTGTGTACGAGTTTATAGTTACTCCAATGGATGGTAGCCTTGTCATTATGGAAGGTAGTCTATTGTCGAGATTTTTTTTACTCCAATGGATGGTAGCCTTGTCATTATAGAAGGTAATATATTGTCGAGATTTTTGTCACTATATTGGATGGTAGCCTTGTCATTATGGAACATAATATGTTGTCGAGATTTTTGTTATTCCATTGGATGGTAGCGTTGTCATTATAGAAGGTAGTATATTATCGAGATTTTTGTCACTACAATGGATGGTAGCCTTGTCATTATGGAAGGTAGTCTGTTGTCAAGATTTTTGTTACTACAATGGATTGTAGCCTTGTCATTATGGAAGGTAGTTTGTTGTCGATATGTTTGTTAGTCCAATGGATAGTAGCCTAGTCATTATGGAAGGTAGTTTGTGCACGAGATTTTAGTTACTTTAATGGATGGTAGCCTTTACATTATGAAAGGTAGTCTGTTGTCGAGATTTTTTATACTCCAATGGATTGTAGCCTTGTAATTATTGAAGGTAGTCTCTTGTTGATATTTTGGTTACTCCAATGATTGTACCCTTGTCATTATGTAAGGTAGTCTATTGCCGATATTTTTTATACTCCATTGCATGGTAGCCTTGTCATTATGGAAGGTAGTGTGTTGTCGATATTTTTGTTATTCCAATAGATGGTAGCGTTGTCCATATGGAAGGTAGTCTGTTGTCATGATTTTTGTTACTCCAATGGATGGTAGCCTTGCCATTATGGAAGGTAGTATGTTATTGATATCTTTGTTTCTCCAATGGATGGTAGCCTTGTCATTATAGAAGGTAGTCTATTGTCGAGATTTTTGTTACTCTAAGGGATGGTAGCCTTGTCCATATGGAAGGTAGTCTGTTGTCGAGATTTTTGTTATTCCAATGGATGGTAGCATTGTCATTATAGAAGGTAGTATATTGTCGAGATTTTTGTCACTACAATGGATGGTAGGCTTGTCATTAGGTAAGGTAGTCTGTTGTCGAGATTTTTGTTACTAGAATTGATTGTAGCCTTGTCGTTATGGAAGGTAGTCTGTTGTCGATATCTTTGTTACTCCAATGGATGGTAGCCTAGTCTTTCTGGAAGGTAGTTTGTGTACTATATTTTTGTTATTCCAATGGATGATAGCCTTGTCATTATGAAAGGTAGTCTATTGTCGTGATTTTTATTACTCTAAGGGATGGTAGCCTTGTCATTATGGAGTAGTATGTTGTCGATATCTTTGTTACTCCAATGGATGGTAGCCTTGTCATTATGGAAGGTAGTCTGTTGTCGATATTTTTTTTACTCTAAGGGATGGTAACCTTGTCATTATGGAAGGTAGTCTATTGCTGAGATTTTTGTTACTCCATTGCATGGTAGCCTTATCATTATGGAAGGTAGTGTGTTGTCGATATTTTTGTTATTCCAATGGATGGTAGCCCTGTCATTATGGAAGGTAGTCTCTTGTCGTGATTTTTGTTACTCCAATGGATGGTAGCCTTGTCATTATGTAAGGTGGTCTGTTGTCGAGATATTTGTTACTCTAAGGGATGGTAGCCTTGCTATTATGGAACGTAGTATTTTATCGAGATTTTTGTTATTCCAATGGATGGTAGCGTTGTCATTATAGAAGGTAGTATATTATGGATATTTTTGTCACTACAATGGATGGTAGTCTTGTCATTATGGAAGGTAGTCTCTTGTCGAGATTTTTGTTACTACAATGGATTGTAGCCTTGTCATTATAGAAGAGAGTCTGTTGTCGATATCTTTGTTATTCCAATGGATGGTAGCCTTATTATTATGGAAAGTAGTCTATTGTCGTGATTTTTGTTACTCCAATGGATGGTAGCCTTGTCATTATGGAAGGTAGTCTGTTGTCGAGATTTTTGTTACTACAATGGATTGTAGCCTTGTCGTTATAGAAGATAGTCTGTTGTCGATATCTTTGTTACTCCAATGGATGGTAGCCTAGTCATTATGGAAGGTAGTTTGTGTACGAGATTTTAGTTACTCCAATGGATGGTAGCTTTGTCATTATGGAAGGTAGTCTATTATCGAGATTTTTGTTACTCCAATGGATGGTAGCCTTGTCATTATAGAAGGTAATATAGTGTCTAGATTTTTGTCACTACAATGGATGGTAGCCTTGTCATTATGGAAGGTACTCTGTTGTCAAGATTTTTGTTACTACAATGGATTGTAGCCTTGTCGTTATGGAAGGTAGTTTGTTGTCGATATGTTTGTTAGTCCAATGGATGGTAGCCTAGTCATTATGGAAGGTAGTTTGTGTACGAGATTTTAGTTACTTTAATGGATGGTAGCCTTGTCATTATGAAAGGTAGTCTGTTGTCGAGATTTTTTATACTCCAATGGATTGTAGCCTTGTAATTATGGAAGGTAGTCTCTTGTTGATATTTTGGTTACTCCAATGATGGTACCCTTGTCATTATGGAAGGTAGTCTATTGCCGAGATTTTTGTTACTCCATTGCATGGTAGCCTTGTCATTATGGAAGGTAGTGTGTTGTCGATATTTTTGTTATTCCAATAGATGGTAGCGTTGTCATTATGGAAGGTAGTCTGTTGTCATGATTTTTGTTACTCCAATGGATGGTAGCCTTGCCATTATGGAAGGTAGTATGTTATTGATATCTTTGTTTCTCCAATGGATGGTAGCCTTGTCATTATAGAAGGTAGTCTATTGTCGAGATTTTTGTTACTCTAAGGGATGGTAGCCTTGTCCATATGGAAGGTAGTCTGTTGTCGAGATTTTTGTTATTCCAATGGATGGTAGCATTGTCATTATAGAAGGTAGTATATTGTCGAGATTTTTGTCACTACAATGGATGGTAGGCTTGTCATTAGGTAAGGTAGTCTGTTGTCGAGATTTTTGTTACTAGAATGGATTGTAGTCTTGTCGTTATAGAAGGTAGTCTGTTGTCGATATCTTTGTTACTCCAATGGATGGTAGCCTAGTCATTATGGAAGGTAGTTTGTGTATGATATTTTTGTTATTCCAATGGATGATAGCCTTGTCATTATGAAAGGTAGTCTATTGTCGTGATTTTTATTACTCTAAGGGATGGTAGCCTTGTCATTATGGAAGGTAGTATGTTGTCGATATCTTTGTTACTCCAATGGATGGTAGCCTTGTCATTATGGAAGATAGTCTGTTGTCGATATTTTTTTTACTCTAAGAGATGGTAGCCTTGTCATTATGGAAGGTAGTCTATTGCCGAGATTTTTGTTACTCCATTGCATGGTAGCCTTGTCATTATGGAAGGTAGTGTGTTGTCGATATTTTTGTTATTCCAATGGATGGTAGCCCTGTCATTATGGAAGGTAGTCTCTTGTCGTGATTTTTGTTACTCCAATGGATGGTAGCCTTGTCATTATGTAAGGTGGTCTGTTGTCGAGATATTTGTTACTCTAAGGGATGGTAGCCTTGCTATTATGGAACGTAGTATTTTATCGAGATTTTTGTTATTCCAATGGATGGTAGCGTTGTCATTATAGAAGGTAGTATATTATGGATATTTTTGTCACTACAATGGATGGTAGTCTTGTCATTATGGAAGGTAGTCTCTTGTCGAGATTTTTGTTACTACAATGGATTGTAGCCTTGTCATTATGGAAGATAGTCTGTTGTTGATATCTTTGTTATTCCAATGGATGGTAGCCTTATTATTATGGAAAGTAGTCTATTGTCGTGATTTTTGTTACTCCAATGGATGGTAGCCTTGTCATTATGGAAGGTAGTGTGTTGTCGAGATTTTTGTTACTATAATGGATTGTAGCCTTGTCGTTATAGAAGATAGTCTGTTGTCGATATCTTTGTTACTCCACTGGATGGTAGCCTAGTCATTATTGAAGGTAGTTTGTGTACGAGATTTTAGTTACTCCAATGGATGGTAGCCTTGTCATTATGGAAGGTAGTCTATTGTCGAGATTTTTGTTACTCCAATGGATGGTAGCCTTGTCATTATAGAAGGTAATATATTGTCGAGATTTTTGTCACTACAATGGATGGTAGCCTTGTCATTATGGAAGGTAGTCTGTTGTCAAGATTTTTGTTACTACAATGGATTGTAGCCTTGTCGTTATGGAAGGTAGTTTGTTGTCGATATGTTTGTTAGTCCAATGGATGGTAGCCTAGTCATTATGGAAGGTAGTTTGTGTACGAGATTTTAGTTACTTTAATGGATGGTAGCCTTGTCATTATGAAAGGTAGTCTGTTGTTGAGATTTTTTATACTCCAATGGATTGTAGCCTTGTAATTATGGAAGGTAGTCTCTTGTTGATATTTTGGTTACTCCAATGATGGTACCCTTGTCATTATGGAAGGTAGTCTATTGTCGAGATTTTTGATACTCCATTGCATGGTAGCCTTGTCATTATGGAAGGTAGTGTGTTGTCGATATTTTTGTTATTCCAATAGATGGTAGCGTTGTCATTATGGAAGGTAGTCTGTTGTCATGATTTTTGTTACTCCAATGGATGGTAGCCTTGCCATTATGGAAGGTAGTATGTTATCGATATCTTTGTTTCTCCAATGGATGGTAGCCTTGTCATTATAGAAGGTAGTCTATTGTCGAGATTTTTGTTACTCTAAGGGATGGTAGCCTTGTCCATATGGAAGGTAGTCTGTTCTCGAGATTTTTGTTATTCCAATGGATGGTAGCATTGTCATTATAGAAGGTAGTATATTGTCGAGATTTTTGTCACTAGAATGGATGGTAGCCTTGTCATTAGGTAAGGTAGTCTGTTGTCGAGATTTTTGTTACTAGAATGGATTATAGCCTTGTCGTTATAGAAGGTAGTCTGTTGTCGATATCTTTGTTACTCCAATGGATGGTAGCCTAGTCATTATGGAAGGTAGTTTGTGTACGATATTTTTGTTATTCCAATGGATGATAGCCTTGTCATTATGAAAGGTAGTCTATTGTCGTGATTTTTATTACTCTAAGGGATGGTAGCCTTGTCATTATGGAAGGTAGTATGTTGTCGATATCTTTGTTACTCCAATGGATGGTAGCCTTGTCATTATGGAAGATAGTCTGTTGTCGATATTTTTTTTACTCTAAGGGATGGTAGCCTTGTCATTATGGAAGGTAGTCTATTGCCGAGATTTTTGTTACTCCATTGCATGGTAGCCTTGTCATTATTGAAGGTAGTGTGTTGTCGATATTTTTGTTATTCCAATGGATGGTAGCCCTGTCATTATGGAAGGTAGTCTCTTGTCGTGATTTTTGTTACTCCAATGGATGGTAGCCTTGTCATTATGTAAGGTGGTCTGTTGTCGAGATATTTGTTACTCTAAGGGATGGTAGCCTTGCTATTATGGAACGTAGTATTTTATCGAGATTTTTGTTATTCCAATGGATGGTAGCGTTGTCATTATAGAAGGTAGTATATTATGGATATTTTTGTCACTACAATGGATGGTAGTCTTGTCATTATGGAAGGTAGTCTCTTGTCGAGATTTTTGTTACTACAATGGATTGTAGCCTTGTCATTATGGAAGATAGTCTGTTGTTGATATCTTTGTTATTCCAATGGATGGTAGCCTTATTATTATGGAAAGTAGTCTATTGTCGTGATTTTTGTTACTCCAATGGATGGTAGCCTTGTCATTATGGAAGGTAGTGTGTTGTCGAGATTTTTGTTACTATAATGGATTGTAGCCTTGTCGTTATAGAAGATAGTCTGTTGTCGATATCTTTGTTACTCCACTGGATGGTAGCCTAGTCATTATTGAAGGTAGTTTGTGTACGAGATTTTAGTTACTCCAATGGATGGTAGCCTTGTCATTATGGAAGGTAGTCTATTGTCGAGATTTTTGTTACTCCAATGGATGGTAGCCTTGTCATTATAGAAGGTAATATATTGTCGAGATTTTTGTCACTACAATGGATGGTAGCCTTGTCATTATGGAAGGTAGTCTGTTGTCAAGATTTTTGTTACTACAATGGATTGTAGCCTTGTCGTTATGGAAGGTAGTTTGTTGTCGATATGTTTGTTAGTCCAATGGATGGTAGCCTAGTCATTATGGAAGGTAGTTTGTGTACGAGATTTTAGTTACTTTAATGGATGGTAGCCTTGTCATTATGAAAGGTAGTCTGTTGTCGAGATTTTTTATACTCCAATGGATTGTAGCCTTGTAATTATGGAAGGTAGTCTCTTGTTGATATTTTGGTTACTCCAATGATGGTACCCTTGTCATTATGGAAGGTAGTCTATTGTCGAGATTTTTGATACTCCATTGCATGGTAGCCTTGTCATTATGGAAGGTAGTGTGTTGTCGATATTTTTGTTATTCCAATAGATGGTAGCGTTGTCATTATGGAAGGTAGTCTGTTGTCATGATTTTTGTTACTCCAATGGATGGTAGCCTTGCCATTATGGAAGGTAGTATGTGATCGATATCTTTGTTTCTCCAATGGATGGTAGCCTTGTCATTATAGAAGGTAGTCTATTGTCGAGATTTTTGTTACTCTAAGGGATGGTAGCCTTGTCCATATGGAAGGTAGTCTGTTCTCGAGATTTTTGTTATTCCAATGGATGGTAGCATTGTCATTATAGAAGGTAGTATATTGTCGAGATTTTTGTCACTAGAATGGATGGTAGCCTTGTCATTAGGTAAGGTAGTCTGTTGTCGAGATTTTTGTTACTAGAATGGATTATAGCCTTGTCGTTATAGAAGGTAGTCTGTTGTCGATATCTTTGTTACTCCAATGGATGGTAGCCTAGTCATTATGGAAGGTAGTTTGTGTACGATATTTTTGTTATTCCAATGGATGATAGCCTTGTCATTATGAAAGGTAGTCTATTGTCGTGATTTTTATTACTCTAAGGGATGGTAGCCTTGTCATTATGGAGTAGTATGTTGTCGATATCTTTGTTACTCCAATGGATGGTAGCCTTGTCATTATGGAAGGTAGTCTGTTGTCGATATTTTTTTTACTCTAAGGGATGGTAGCCTTGTCATTATGGAAGGTAGTCTATTGCCGAGATTTTTGTTACTCCATTGCATGGTAGCCTTGTCATTATTGAAGGTACTGTGTTGTCGATATTTTTGTTATTCCAATAGATGGTAGACCTGTCATTATGGAAGGTAGTCTATTGTCGTGATTTTTGTTACTCCAATGGATGGTAGCCTTGTCATTATGGAAGGTGGTATGTTGTCGAGATATTTGTTACTCTAAGGGATGGTAGCCTTGCCATTATGGAACATAGTCTGTTATCGAGATTTATGTTATTCCAATGGATGGTAGCATTGTCATTATAGAAGGTAGTATATTATCGATATTTTTGTCACTACAATGGATGGTAGCCTTGTCATTATGGAAGGTAGTCTGTTGTCGAGATTTTTGTTACTATAATGGATTGTAGCCTTGTCGTTATGGAAGATAGTTTGTTGTCGATATCTTTGTTATTCCAATGGATGGTAGCCTTATTATTATGGAAGGTAGTCTATTGTCGTGATTTTTGTTACTCCAATGGATGGTAGCCTTGTCATTATGGAAGGTAGTCTGTTGTCGAGATTTTTGTTACTACAATGGATTGTAGCCTTGTCGTTATAAAAGATAGTCTGTTGTCAATATCTTTGTTACTCCAATGGATGGTAGCCTATTCATTATGGAAGGTAGTTTGTGTACGAGGTTTTAGTTACTCCAATGGATGGTAGCCTTGTGATTATGGAAGGTAGTGTGTTGTCGAGATTTTTGTTACTCCAATGGATGGTAGCCTTGTCATTATAGAAGGTAGTCTATTGTCGAGATTTTTGTTACTCTAAGGGATGGTAGCCTTGTCAATATGGAAGGTAGTCTGTTGTCGAGATTTTTGTTATTCCAATGGATGGTAGCCTTGTCATTATAGAAGGTAATATATTGTCGAGATTTTTGTCACTATATTGGATGGTAGCATTGTCATTATGGAATGTAGTCTGTTGTCGAGATTTTTGTTATTCCATTGGATGGTAGCGTTGTCATTATAGAAGTTAGTATATTATAAAGATTTTTGTCAGTACAATGGATGGTAGCCTTGTCCTTATGGAAGGTAGTCTGTTGTCAAGATTTTTGTTACTCTAAGGGATGGTAGCCTAGTCATTATGGAAGGTAGTTTGTGTACGAGATTTTAGTTACTTTAATGGATGGTAGCCTTGTCATTATGAAAGGTAGTCTGTTGTCGATATTTTTTATACTCCAATGGATTGTAGCCTTGTAATTATGGAAGGTAGTCTCTTGTTGATATTTTGGTTACTCCAATGATGGTACCCTTGTCATTATGGAAGGTAGTCTATTGCCGAGATTTTTGTTACTCCATTGCATGGTAGCCTTGTCATTATGGAAGGTAGTGTGTTATCGATATTTTTATTATTCCAATAGATGGTTGCGTTGTCATTATGGAAGGTAGTCTGTTGTCATGATTTTTGTTACTCCAATGGATGGTAGCCTTGCCATTATGGAAGGTAGTATGTTATCGATATCTTTGTTTCTCCAATGGATGGTAGCCTTGTCATTATAAAAGGTAGTCTATTGTCGAGATTTTTGTTACTCTAAGGGATGGTAGCCTTGTCCATATGGAAGGTAGTCTGTTGTCGAGATTTTTGTTATTCCAATGGATGGTAGCATTATCATTATAGAAGGTAGTATATTGTCGAGATTTTTGTCACTACAATGGATGGTAGCCTTGTCATTAGGTAAGGTAGTCTGTTATCGAGATTTTTGTTACTAGAATGGATTGTAGCCTTGTCATTATGGAAGGTAGTTTGTTGTCGATATCTTTGTTACTCCAATGGATGGTAGCCTAGTCATTATGGAAGGTAGTATGTTATCGATATCTTTGTTTCTCCAATGGATGGTAGCCTTGTCATTATAGAAGGTAGTCTATTGTCGAGATTTTTGTTACTCTAAGGGATGGTAGCCTTGTCCATATGGAAGGTAGTCTGTTGTCGAGATTTTTGTTATTCCAATGGATGGTAGCATTGTCATTATAGAAGGTAGTATATTGTCGAGATTGTTGTCACTACAATGGATGGTAGCCTTGTCATTAGGTAAGGTAGTCTGTTGTCGAGATTTTTGTTACTAGAATGGATTGTAGCCTTGTCGTTATGGAAGGTAGTCTGTTGTCGATATCTTTGTTACTCCAATGGATGGTAGCCTAGTCATTATGGAAGGTAGTTTGTGTACGATATTTTTGTTATTCCAATGGATGATAGCCTGGTCATTATGAAAGGTAGTCTATTGTCGTGATTTTTATTACTCTAAGGGATGGTAGCCTTGTCATTATGGAAGGTAGTATGTTGTTGATATCATTGTTACTCTAATGGATGGTAGCCTTGTCATTATGGAAGGTAGTCTGTTGTCGTTATTTTTTTTACTCTAAGGGATGGTAGCCTTGTCATTATGGAAGGTAGTCTATTGCCGAGATTTTTGTTACTCCATTGCATGGTAGCCTTGTCATTATGGAAGGTAGTGTGTTTTCGATATTTTTGTTATTCCAATGGATGGTAGCCCTGTCATTATGGAAGGTTGTCTATTGTCGTGATTTTTGTTACTCCAATGAATGGTAGCCTTGTCATTATGGAAGGTGGTATGTTGTCGAGATATTTGTTACTCTAAGGGATGGTAGCCTTGGCATTATGGAACGTAGTCTGTTATCGAGATTTTTGTTATTCCAATGGATGGTAGCATTGTCATTATAGAAGGTAGTATATTATCGATATTTTTGTCACTACAATGGATAGTAGCCTTGTCATTATGGAAGGTAGTCTGTTGTCGAGATTTTTGTTACTATAATGGATTGTAGCCTTGTCGTTATGGAAGATAGTCTGTTGTCGATATCTTTGTTATTCCAATGGATGGTAGCCTTATTATTATGGAAGGTAGTTTATTGTCGTGATTTTTGTTACTCCAAAGGATGGTAGCCTTGTCATTATGGAATGTAGTCTGTTGTCGAGACTTTTGTTTTTACAATGGATTGTAGCCTTGTCGTTATAAAAGATAGTTTGTTGTCGATATCTTTGTTACTCAAATGGATGGTAGCCTAGTCATTATGGAAGGTAGTTTGTGTACGAGGTTTTAGTTACTCCAATGGATGGTAGCCTTGTGATTATGGAAGATGTCTGTTGTCGAGATTTTTGTTACTCTAATGGATGGTAGCCTTGTCATTATAGAAGGTAATATATTGTCGAGATTTTTGTCCCTATATTGGATGGTAGCATTGTCATTATGGAACGTAGTCTGTTGTCGAGATTTTTGTTATTTCATTGGATGGTAGCGTTGTCATTATAGAAGTTCGTATATTATCAAGATTTTTGTCACTACAATGGATGGTAGCCTTGTCATTATGGAAGGTAGTCTGTTGTTAAGATTTTTGTTACTACAATGGATTGTAGCCTTGTCATTATGGAAGGTAGTTTGTTGTCGATATGTTTGTTAGTCCAATGGATGGTAGCCTAGTCATTATGGAAGGTAGTTTGTGTACGAGATTTTAGTTACTTTAATGGATGGTAGCCTTGTCATTATGAAAGGTAGTCTGTTGTCGAGATTTTTTATACTCCAATGGATTATAGCCTTGTAGTTATGGAAGGTAGTCTCTTGTTGATATTTTGGTTACTCCAATGATGGTACCCTTGTCATTATGGAAGGTAGTCTATTGCCGAGATTTTTGTTACTCCATTGCATGGTAGCCTTGTCATTATGGAAGGTAGTGTGTTATCGATATTTTTATTATTCCAATAGATGGTTGCGTTGTCATTATGGAAGGTAGTCTGTTGTCATAATTTTTGTTACTCCAATGGATGGTAGCCTTGCCATTATGGAAGGTAGTATGTTATCGATATCTTTGTTTCTCCAATGGATGGTAGCCTTGTCATTATAAAAGGTAGTCTATTGTCGAGATTTTTGTTACTCTAAGGGATGGTAGCCTTGTCCATATGGAAGGTAGTCTGTTGTCGAGATTTTTGTTATTTCAATGTATGGTAGCATTGTCATTATAGAAGGTACTATATTGTCGAGATTTTTGTCACTACAATGGATGGTAGCCTTGTCATTAGGTAAGGTAGTCTGTTGTCACGATTTTTGTTACTAGAATTGATTGTAGCCTTGTCGTTATGGAAGGTAGTTTGTTGTCGATATCTTTGTTACTCAAATGGATGGTAGCCTAGTCATTATGGAAGGTAGTATGTTATCGATATCTTTGTTTCTCCAATGGATGGTAGCCTTGTCATTATAGAAGGTAGTCTATTGTCGAGATTTTTGTTACTCTAAGGGATGGTAGCCTTGTCCATATGGAAGGTAGTCTGTTGTCGAGATTTTTGTTATTCCAATGGATGGTAGCATTGTCATTATAGAAGGTAGTATATTGTCGAGATTGTTGTCACTACAATGGATGGTAGCCTTGTCATTAGGTAAGGTAGTCTGTTGTCGAGATTTTTGTTACTAGAATGGATTGTAGCCTTGTCGTTATGGAAGGTAGTCTGTTGTCGATATCTTTGTTACTCCAATGGATGGTAGCCTAGTCATTATGGAAGGTAGTTTGTGTACGATATTTTTGTTATTCCAATGGATGATAGCCTTGTCATTATGAAAGGTAGTCTATTGTCGTGACTTTTATTACTCTAAGGGATGGTAGCCTTGTCATTATGGAAGGTAGTATGTTGTCGATATCATTGTTACTCCAATGGATGGTAGCCTTGTCATTAAGGAAGGTAGTCTGTTGTCGATATTTTTTTTACTCTAAGGGATGGTAGCCTTGTCATTATGGAAGGTAGTCTATTGCCAAGATGTTTGTTACTCCATTGCATGGTAGCCTTGTCATTGTGGAAGGTAGTGTGTTGTCGATATTTTTGTTATTCCAATGGATGGTAGCCCTGTCATTATGGAAGGTTGTCTATTGTCGTGATTTTTGTTACTCCAATGGATGGTAGCCTTATTATTATGGAAGGTGGTCTGTTGTCGAGATATTTGTTACTATAAGGGATGGTAGCCTTGCCATTATGGAACGTAGTCTGTTATCGAGATTTTTATTATTCCAATGGATGGTAGCGTTGTCATTATAGAAGGTAGTATATTATCGATATTCTTTTTATTATAATGGATGGTAGCCTTGTCATTATGGAAGGTAGTCTGTTGTCAAGATTTTTGTTACTACAATGGATTGTATCCTTGTCGTTATGGAAGATAGTCTGTTGTCGATATCTTTGTTATTCCAATGGATGGTAGCCTTATTATTATGGAAGGTAGTCTATTGTCGTGATTTTTGTTACTCCAATGGATGGTAGCCTTGTCATTATGGAAGGTAGTTTGTTGTCGAGATTTTTGTTAGTACAATGGATTGTAGCCTTGTCGTTATAGAAGATAGTCTGTTGTCGATATCTTTGTTACTCCAATGGATGGTAGCCTAGTCATTATGGAAGGTAGTTTGTGTACGAGATTTTAGTTACTCCAATGGATGGTAGCCTTGTCATTATGGAAGGTAGTCTGTTGTCGAGATTTTTGTTACTCCAATGGATGGTAGCCTTGTCATTATAGAAGGTAATATATTGTCGAGATTTTTTTCACTATATTGGATGGTAGCCTTGTCATTATGGAACGTAGTCTGTTGTCGAGATTTTTGTTATTCCATTGGATGGTAGCGTTGTCATTATAGAAGGTAGTATATTATGGAGATTTTTGTCACTACAATGGATGGTAGCCTTATCATTATGGAAGGTAGTCTGTTGTCAAGATTTTCGTTACTACAATGGATTGTAGCCTTGTCATTGTGGAAGGTAGTTTGTTGTCGATATCTTTGTTAGTCCAATGGATGGTAGCCTAGTCATTATGGAAGGTAGTTTGTGTACGAGATTTTAGTTACTTTAATGGATGGTAACCTTGTCATTATGAAAGGTAGTCTGTTGTCGAGATTTTTTATACTCCAATGAATTGTAGCCTTGTAATTATGGAAGGTAGTCTCTTGTTGATATTTTGGTTACTCCAATGATGGTACCCTTGTCATTATGGAAGGTAGTCTATTGCCGAGATTTTTGTTACTCCATTGCATGGTAGCCTTGTCATTATGGAAGGTAGTGTGTTGTCGATATTTTTGTTATTCCAATAGATGGTATCCTTGTCATTATGGAAGGTAGTCTGTTGTCATGATTTTTGTTACTCCAATGGATGGTATCCTTGCCATTATGGAAGGTAGAATGTTATCGATATCTTTGTTTCTCCAATGGATGGTAGCCTTGTCATTATAGAAGGTAGTCTATTGTCGAGATTTTTGTTACTCTAAGGGATGGTAGCCTTATCCATATGGAAGGTAGTCTGTTGTCAAGATTTTTGTTATTCTAATGGATGGTAGCATTGTCATTATAGAAGGTAGTATATTGTCGAGATTTTTGTCACTACAATGGATGGTAGCCTTGTCATTAGGTAAGGTAGTCTGTTGTCGAGATTTTTGTTACTAGAATGGATTGTAGCCTTGTCGTTATGGAAGGTAGTCTGTTGTCGATATCTTTGTTACTCCAATGGATGGTAGCCTAGTCATTATGGAAGGTAGTTTGTGTACGATATTTTTGTTATTCCAATGGATGATAGCCTTGTCATTATGAAAGGTATTCTATTGTCGTGATTTTTATTACTCTAAGGGATGGTAGCCTTGTCATTATGGAAGGTAGTATGTTGTCGATATCTTTGTTACTCCAATGGATGGTAGCCTTGTCATTATGGAAGGTAGTCTGTTGTCGATATTTTTTTTACTCTAAGGGATGGTAGCCTTGTCATTATGGAAGGTAGTCTATTGCCGAGATTTTTGTTACTCCATTGCATGGTAGCCTTGTCATTATGGAAGGTAGTGTGTTGTCGATATTTTTGTTATTCCAATGGATGGTAGCCCTGTCCTTATGGAAGGTAGTCTCTTGTCGTGATTTTTGTTACTCCAATGGATGGTAGCCTTGTCATTATGGAAGGTGGTCTGTTGTAGAGATATTTGTTACTCTAAGGGATGGTAGCCTTGCCATTATGGAACGTAGTCTGTTATCGAGATTTTTGTTATTCCAATGGATGGTAGCATTGTCATTATAGAAGGTAGTATATTATTGATATTTTTCTCACTACAATGGATGGTAGCCTTGTCATTATGGAAGGTAGTCTGTTGTCGAGATTTTTGTTACTATAATGGACTGTAGCCATGTCATTATGGAAGATAGTCTGTTTTCGATATCGTTGTTATTCCAATGGATGGTAGCCTTATTATTATGGAAGGTAGTCTATTGTCGTGATTTTTGTTTCTCCAATGGATGGTAGCCTTGTCCATATGGAAGGTAGTCTGTTGTCGAGATTTTTGTTATTCCAATGGATGGTAGCATTGTCATTATAGAAGGTAGTATATTGTCGAGATTTTTGTCACTACAATGGATGGTAGCCTTGTCATTAGGTAAGGTAGTCTGTTGTCGAGATTTTTGTTACTAGAATGGATTGTAGCCTTGTCGTTATGGAAGGTAGTTTGTTGTCGATATCTTTGTTACTCCAATGGATGGTAGCCTAGTCATTATGGAAGGTAGTATGTTGTCGATATCTTTGTTTCTCCAATGGATGGTAGCCTTGTCATTATAGAAGGTAGTCTATTGTCGAGATTTTTGTTACTCTAAGGGATGGTAGCCTTGTCCATATGGAAGGTAGTCTGTTGTCGAGATTTTTGTTATTCCAATGGATGGTAGCATTGGCATTATAGAAGGTAGTGTATTGTCGAGATTTTTGTCACTACAATGGATGGTAGCCTTGTCATTAGATAAGGTAGTCTGGTGTCGAGATTTTTGTTACTAGAATGGATTGTAGCCTTGTCGTTATGGAAGGTAGTCTGTTGTTGATATCTTTGTTACTCCAATGGATGGTATCCTAGTCATTATAGAAGGTAGTTTGTGTACGATATTTTTGTTATTCCAATGGATGATAGCCTTGTCATTATGAAAGGTAGTCTATTGTCGTGATTTTTATTACTCTAAGGGATGGTAGCCTTGTGATTATGGAAGGTAGTATGTTGTCGATATTTTTTTTACTCTAAGGGATGGTAGCCTTGTCATTATGGAAGGTAGTCTATTACCGAGATTTTTGTTACTCCATTGCATGGTAGCCTTGTCATTATGGAAGGTAGTGTGTTGTCGATATTTTTGTTATTCCAATGGATGGTAGCCCTGTCATTATGGAAGGTAGTCTATTGTCGTGATTTTTGTTACTCCAATGGATGGTAGCCTTATCATTATGGAAGGTGGTCTATTGTCGAGATATTTGTTACTCTAAGGGATGGTAGCCTTGCCATTATAGAATGTAGTTTGTAATCGAGATTTTCGTTATTCCAATGAATGGTAGTGTTGTCATTATAGAAGGTAGTATATTATCGATATTTTTGTCACTACAATGGATGGTAGCGTTGTCATTATGGAAGGTAGTCTGTTGTCGAGATTTTTGTTACAACAATGGATGGTAGCCTAGTCATTATGGAAGGTAGTTTGTGTACGAGATTTTAGTTACTCCAATGGATGGTAGCCTTGTCATTATGGAAGGTAGTCTGTTGTCGAGATTTTTGTTACTCCAATGGATGGTAGCCTTGTCATTATAGAAGGTAATATATTGTTGAGATTTTTGTCACTATATTGGATGGTAGCCTTGTCATTATGGAACGTAGTCTGTTGTCGGGATTTTTGTTATTCCATTGGATGGTAGCGTTGTCATTATAGAAGGTAGTATATTATCGAGATTTTTGCCACTACAAGGGATGGTAGCCTTGTCATTATGGAAGGTAGTATGTTGTCGATATCTTTGTTACTCCAATGGATGGTAGCCTTGTCATTATGGAAGGTAGTCTGTTGTCGATATTTTTTTTACTCTAAGGGATGGTAGCCTTGTCATTATGGAAGGTAGTCTATTGCCGAGATTTTTTTTACTTCATTGCATGGTAGCCTTATCATTATGGAAGGTAGTGTGTTGTCGATATTTTTGTTATTCCAATGGATGGTAGCCCTGTCATTATGGAAGGTAGTCTATTGTCGTGATTTTTGTTACTCCAATGGATGGTAGCCTTGTCATTATGGAAGGTGGTTTGTTGTCCAGATATTTGTTACTCTAAGGGTGGTAGCCTTGCCATTATGGAACGTAGTCTGTTATCGAGATTTTTGTTATTCCAATGGATGGTAGTGTTGTCAGTATAGAAGGTAGTATATTATCGATAATTTTGTTACTACAATGGATTATAGCCTTGTCGTTATGGAAGATAGTCTGGTTTCAATATCTTTGTTACTCTAATGGATGGTAGCCTAGTCATTATGGAAGGTAGTTTGTGGACGAGATTTTATTTACTCCAATGGATGGTAGCCTTGTCATTATGGAAGGTAGTCCGTTGTCGAGATTTTTGTTACTCCAATGGATGGTAGCCTTGTCATTATAGAAGGTAATATATTATCGAGATTTTTGTGAGTACAATGGATGGTAGCCTTGTCATTATGGAAGGTAGTGTGTTGTCGAGATTTTTGTTACTACAATGGATTGTAGCCTTTTCATTATGGAAGGTAGTTTGTTGTTGATATCTTTGTTAGTCCAATGGATGGTAGCCTAGTCATTATGGAAGGTAGTTTGTGTACGAGATTTTAGTTACTTTAATGGATGGAAGCCTTGTCATTATGAAAGGTAGTCTGTTGTCGAGATTTTTTATACTCCATTGGATTGTAGCCTTGTAATTATGGAAGGTAGTCTCTTGTTGATATTTTGGTTACTCCAATGATGGTACCCTTATCATTATCGAAGGTAGTCTATTGCCGAGATTTTTGTTACTCCATTGCATGGTAACCTTGTCATTATGGAAGGTAGTGTATTGTCTATATTTTTGTTATTCCAATAGATGGTAGCCTTGTCATTATAGAAGGTAGTCTATTGTCATGATTTTTGTTACTCCAATGGATGGTAGCCTTGCCATTATGGAAGGTAGTATGTTATCAATATCTTTGTTTCTCCAATGGATGGTAGCCTTGTCATTATAGAAGGTAGTCTATTGTCGAGATTTTTTTTACTCTAAGGGATGGTAGCCTTGTCCATATGGAAGGTTGTCTGTTGTCGAGATTTTTGTTATTCCAATGGATGGTAGCATTGTCATTATAGAAGGTAGTATATTGTCGAGATTTTTGTCACTACAATGGATGGTAGCCTTTTCATTAGGTAAGGTAGTCTGTTGTCGAGATTTTTGTTACTAGAATGGATTGTAGCCTTGTCGTTATGGAAGGTAGTCTGTTGTCGATATCTTTGTTACTCCAATGGATGATAGCCTTGTCATTATGAAAGGTAGTCTATTGTCGTGATTTTTATTACTCTAAGGGATGGTAGCCTTGTCATTATGGAAGGTAGTATGTTGTCGATATCTTTGTTACTCCAATGGATGGTAGCCTTGTCATTATGGAAGGTAGTCTGTTGTCGATATTTTTTTTGCTCTAAGGGATGGTAGCCTTGTCATTTTGGAAGGTAGTCTATTGCCGAGATTTTTGTTACTCCATTGCATGGTAGCCTTGTCATTATGGAAGGTAGTGTGTTGTCGATATTTTTGTTATTCCAATGGATGGTAGCCCTGTCATTATGGAAGGTAGTCTCTTGTCGTGATTTTTGTTACTCCAATGGATGGTAGCCTTGTCATTATGTAAGGTGGTCTGTTGTCGAGATATTTGTTACTCTAAGGGATGGTAGCCTTGCCATTATGGAACGTAGTCTGTTATCGAGATTTTTGTTATTCTAATGGATGGTAGCGTTGTCATTATAGAAGGTAGTATATTATCGATATTTTTGTCACTAAAATGGATGGTAGACTTGTCATTATGGAAGGTAGTCTATTGTCGAGATTTTTGTTACTGCAATGGATTGTAGCCTTGTCGTTATGGAAGATAGTCGGTTGTCGATATCTTTGTTATTCTAATGGATGGTAGCCTTATTATTATGGAAGGTAGTCTATTGTCGTGATTTTTGTTACTCCAATGGATGGTAGCCTTGTCATTATGGAAGGTAGTCTATTGTCGAGATTTTTGTTACTACAATGGATTGTAGCCTTGTCGTTATAGAAGATAGTCTCTTGTTGATATTTTTGTTACTCTAAGGGATGGTAGCCTTGTCCATATGGAAGGTAGTCTGTTGTCGAGATTTTTGTTATTCCAATGGATGGTAGCATTGTCATTATAGAAGGTAGTATATTGTCGATATTTTTGTCACTACAATGGATGGTAGCCTTGTCATTAGGTAAGGTAGTCTGTTGTCGAGATTTTTGTTACTAGAATGGATTGTAGCCTTGTCGTTATGGAAGGTAGTCTGTTGTCGATATCTTTGTTACTCCAATGGAACGTAGCATAGTCATTATGGAAGGTAGTTTGTGTATGATATTTTTGTTATTCCAATGTATGATAGCATTGTCATTATGAAAGGTAGTCTATTGTCGTGATTTTTATTACTCTAAGGGATGGTAGCCTTGTCATTATGGAAGGTAGTATGTTGTCAATATCTTTGTTACTCCAATGGATGATAGCCTTGTCATTATGGAAGGTAATCTGTTGTCGATATTTTTTTTACTGTAAGGGATGGTAGCCTTGTCATTATGGAAGGTAGTCCATTGCCGTGATTTTTGTTACTCCATTGCATGGTAGCCTTGTCATTATGGAAGGTAGTGTGTTGTCGATATTTTTGTTACTCCAATGGATGGTAGCCCTGTCATTATGGAAGGTAGTCTATTGTCTTGATTTTTGTTACTCCAATGGATGGTAGCCTTGTCATTATGGAAGGTGGTTTGTTGTCGAGATATTTGTTACTCTAAGGGATGGTAGCCTTGCCATTATGGAACGTAGTCTGTTATCGAGATTTTTTTTATTCCAATGGATGGTAGCATTGTCAGTATAGTAGGTAGTATATTATCGATATTTTTGTTACTACAATGGATTGTAGACTTGTCATTATGGAAGATTGTCTGTTGTCAATATCTTTGTTACTCTAATGGATGGTAGCCTAGTCATTATGGAAGGTAGTTTGTGTACGAGATTTTATTTACTCCAATGGATGGTATCCTTGTCATTATGGAAGGTAGTCTGTTTTCGAGATTTTTGTTACTCCAATGGATGGTAGCCTTGTCATTATAGAAGGTAATATATTGTCGAGATTTTTGTCACTATAATGGATGGTAGCCTTGTCATTATGGAACGTAGTCTGTTGTCGAGATTTTTGTTATTCCATTAGATGGTAGTGTTGTCATTATAGAAGGTAGTATATTATCGAGATTTTTGTCACTACAATGGATGGGGGCCTTGTCATTATGGAAGGTAGTCCGTTGTCAAGATTTTTGTTACCACAACGGATTGTAGCTTTGTCGTTATGGAAGGTAGTTTGTTATCGATATCTTTGTTAGTCCAATGGATGGTAGCCTAGTCATTATGGAAGGTAGTTTGTGTACGAGATTTTAGTTACTTTAATGGATGATAGCCTTGTCATTATGGAAGGTAGTCTGTTGTCGAGATTTTTTATACTCCAATGGGTTGTAGCCTTGTAATTATGGAATGTAGTCTCTTGTTGACATTTTGGTTACTCCAATGATGGTACGCTTGTCATTATGGAAGGTAGTCTACTGTCGAGATTTTTGTTACTCCATTGCATGGTAGCCTTGTCATTATGGAAGGTAGTCTGTTTTCGTGATTTTTGTTACTCCAATGGATGGTAGCCTTGTCATTATGGAAGGTAGTATGTTGTCGATATCTTTGTTACTCCAATGGATGGTAGCCTTGTCATTATGGAAGGTAGTCTATTGTCGAGATTTTTGTTACTCTAAGGGATGGTAGCCTTGTCCATATGGAAGGTAGTCTGTTGTCGAGATTTTTGTTATTCCAATGGATGGTAGCGTTGTCATTAAAGAAGGTAGTATATTGTCGAGATTTTTGTCACTACAATGGAAGGTATCGTTGTCATTTTGTAAGGTAGTCAGTTGTCGAGATTTTTGTTACTAGAATGGATTGTAGCCTTGTCGTTATGGAAGGTAGTTTGTTGTCTATATCTTTGTTACTCCAATGGATGGTAGCCTTGTCATTATGGAAGGTAGTTTGTGTACGAGATTTTTTTTACTTTAATGGATGGTAGCCTTGTCATTATGGAAGGTAGTCTGTTGTCAAGATTTTTTATACTCCAATAAATTGTAGCATTGTAATTATGGAAGGTAGTCTCTTGTTGATATTTTGGTTACTCCAATGATGGTACCCTTGTCATTATGGAAGGTAGTCTATTGCCGAGATTTTTGTTACTCTGTTGCATGGTAGCCTTGTCATTATGGAAGGTAGTGTGTTGTCGATATTTTTGTTATTCCAATGGATGGTAGCCTTGTCATTATGGAAGGTAGTCTCTTTTTGTGATTTTTGTTACTCCAATGGATAATAGCCTTGTCATTATGGAAGGTAGTCTGCTGTCGAGATTTTTGTTACTACAATGGATTGTAGTCTTGTCGTTATGGAAGATAGTCTGTTGTTGATATCTTTGTTACTCCAATGGATGGTAGCCTAGTCATTACGGAAGGTAGTTTGTGTACGAGATTTTAGTTACTCCAATGGATGGCAGCCTTGTAATTATGGAAGGTAGTCTGTTGTCGAGATTTTTGTTACTCCAATGGATGGTAGCGTTGTCATTATAGAAGGTAATATATTGTCGAGATTTTTGTCACTATATTGGATGGTAGCCTTGTCATTATGGAACGTAGTCTGTTGTCGAGATTTTTGTTATTCCATCGGATGGTAGCATTGTCATTATAGAAGGTAGTATATTATCGAGATTTTTGTCACTATAATGGATGGTAGCCTTGTCGTTATGGAAGGTAGTCTGTTGTCAAGATTTTTGTTACTACAATGGATTGTAGCCTTGTCGTTATGGAAGGTAGCTTGTTGTCGATATCTTTGTTAGTCCAATGGATGGTAGCCTAGTCATTATGAAAGGTAGTTTGTGTACGAGATTTTAGTTACTTTAATGGATGGTAGCCTTGTCATTATGAAAGGTAGTCTGTTGTCGAGATTTTTTATACTCCAATGGATTGTAGCCTTGTAATTATGGAAGGTAGACTCTTGTTGATATTTTGGTTACTCCAATGATGGTACCCTTGTCATTATGGAAGGTAGTCTATTGCCGAGATTTTTGTTACTCCATTGCATGGTAGCCTTGTCATTATGGAAGGTAGTGTGTTGTCGATATTTTTGTTATTCCAATAGATGGTAGCCTTGTCATTATGGAAGGTAGTCTGTTGTCATGATTTTTGTTACTCCAATGGATGGTAGCCTTGCCATTATGGAAGGTAGTATGTTGTTGATATCTTTGTTACTCCAATGGATGGTAGCCTTGTCATTATAGAAGGTAGTCTATTGTCGAGATTTTTGTCACTATAATGGATGGTAGCCTTGTCATTATGGAAGGTAGTCTGTTGTCAAGATTTTTGTTACTACAATGGATTGTTGCTATGTCGTTATGGAAGGTAGTTTGTTGTCGATATCTTTGTTAGTCCAATGGATGGTAGCCTAGTCATTATGGAAGGTAGTTTGTGTACGAGATTTTAGTTACTTTAATGGATGGCAGCCTTGTCATTATGGAAGGTAGTCTGTTGTCGAGATTTTTTATACTCCAATAGATTGTAGCCTTGTAATTATGGAAGGTAGTCTCTTGTTGATATTTTGGTTACTCCAATGATGGTACCCTTGTCATTATGAAAGATAGTCTATTGCCGAGATTTTTGTTCCTCCATTGCATGGTAGCCTTGTCATTATGGAAGGTAGTGTGTTGTCGATATTTTTGTTATTCCAATGGATGGTAGCCTTGTCATTATGGAAGGTAGTCTGTTTTCGTGATTTTTGTTACTCCAATGGATGGTAGCCTTGTCATTATGGAAGGTAGTATGTTGTCGATATCTTTGTTACTCCAATGGATGGTAGCCTTGTCATTAAGGAAGGTAGTCTATTGTCGAGATTTTTGTTACTCTAAGGGATGGTAGCCTTGTCCATATGGAAGGTAGTCTGTTGTCGAGATTTTTGTTGTTCCAATGGATGGTAGCGTTGTCATTAAAGAAGGTAGTATATTGTCAAGATTTTTGTCACTACAATGGATGGTAGCCTTGTCATTATGTAAGGTAGTCAGTTGTCGAGATTTTTGTTACTAGAATGGATTGTAGCCTTGTCGTTATGGAAGGTAGTTTCTTGTCTATATCTTTGTTACTCCAATGGATGGTAGCCTAGTCATTATGGAAGGTAGTTTGTGTACGATATTTTAGTTACTTTAATGGATGGTAGCCTTGTCATTATGGAAGGTAGTCTGTTGTTGAGATTTTTTATACTCCAATAAATTGTAGCCTTGTAATTATGGAAGGTAGTCTCATGTTGATATTTTGGTTACTCCAATGATGGTACACTTGTCATTATTAAAGGTAGTCTATTGCCGATATTTTTGTTACTCCGTTGCAAGGTAGCCTTGTCATTATGGAAGTTAGTGTGTTGTCGATATTTTTGTTATTCCAATGGATGGTAGCCTTGTCATTATGGAAGGTAGTCTGTTTTCGTGATTTTTATTACTCCAATGGATGGTAGCCTTGTCATTATGGAAGGTAGTATGTTGTCGATATCTTTGTTACTCCAATGGATGGTAGCCTTGTCTTTATAGAAGGCAGTCTATTGTCGAGATTTTTGTCACTATAATGGATGGTAGCCTTGTCATTATGGAACGTAGTCTGTTGTCGAGATTTTTGTTATTCCATTAGATGGTAGCGTTGTCATTATAGAAGGTAGTATATTATCGAGATTTTTGTCACTACAATGGATGGTGGCCTTGTCATTATGGAAGGTAGTCTGTTGTCAAGATTTTTGTTACTACAATGGATTCTGGCTATGTCGTTATGGAAGGTAGTTTGTTGTCGATATCTTTGTTAGTCCAATAGATGGTAGCCTAGTCATTATGGAAGGTAGTTTTTGTACGAGATTTTAGTTACTTTAATGGATGGCAGCCTTGTCATTATGGAAGGTAGTCTGTTGTCGAGATTTTTTATACTCCAATAGATTGTAGCCTTGTAATTATGGAAGGTAGTCTCTTGTTGATATTTTGGTTACTCCAATGATGGTACCCTTGTCATTATGGAAGATAGTCTATTGCCGAGATTTTTGTTCCTCCATTGCATGGTATCCTTGTCATTATGGAAGGTAGTGTGTTGTCGGTATTTTTGTTATTCCAATGGATGGTAGCCTTGTCATTATGGAAGGTAGTCTGTTTTCGTGATTTTTGTTACTCCAATGGATGGTAGCCTTGTCATTATGGAAGGTAGTATGTTGTCGATATCTTTGTTACTCCAATGGATGGTAGCCTTGTCATTATGGAAGGTAGTCTATTGTCGAGATTTTTGTTACTCTAAGGGATGGTAGCCTTGTCCATATGGAAGGTAGTCTGTTGTCGAGATTTTTGTTATTCCAATGGATGGTAGCGTTGTCATTAAAGAAGGTAGTATATTGTCGAGATTTTTGTCACTACAATGGATGGTAGCCTTGTCATTATGTAAGGTAGTCAGTTGTCGAGATTTTTGTTACTAGAATGGATTGTAGCCTTGTCATTATGGAAGGTAGTTTGTTGTCCATATCTTTGTTACTCCAATGGATGGTAGCCTAGTCATTATGGAAGGTAGTTTGTGTACAAGATTTTTTTTACTTTAATGGATGGTAGGCTTGTCATTATGGAAGGTAGTCTGTTGTCGAGATTTTTTATACTCCAATAAATTGTAGCCTTGTAATTATGGAAGGTAGTCTCTTGTTGATATTTTGGTTACTCCAATGATGGTACCCTTGTCATTATGGAAGGTAGTCTATTGCCGAGATTTTTGTTACTCCTTTGCATGGTAGCCTTGTCATTATGGAAGGTAGTGTGTTGTCGATATTTTTGTTATTCCAATGGATGGTAGCCTTGTCATTATGGAAGGTAGTCTCTTTTTGTGATTTTTGTTACTCCAATGGATAGTAGCCTTGTCATTATGGAAGGTAGTCTGCTGTCGAGATTTTTGTTACTACAATGGATTGTAGCCTTGTCGTTATGGAAGATAGTCTGTTGTCGATATCTTTGTTACTCCAATGGATGGTAGCCTAGTAATTACGGAAGGTAGTTTGTGTACGAGATTTTAGTTACTCCAATGGATGGTAGCCTTGTCATTATGGAAGGTAGTCTGTTGTCGAGATTTTTGTTACTCCAATGGATGGTAGCCTTGTCATTATAGAAGGTAATATATTGTCGAGATTTTTGTCACTATATTGGATGGTAGCCTTGTCATTATGGAACGTAGTCTGTTGTCGAGATTTTTGTTATTCCATCGGATGGTAGCATTGTCATTATAGAAGGTAGTATATTATCGAGATTTTTGTCACTACAATGGATGGTAGCCTTGTCGTTATGGAAGGTAGTCTGTTGTCAAGATTTTTGTTACTACAATGGATTGTAGCCTTGTCGTTATAGAAGGTAGTTTGTTTTCGATATCTTTGTTAGTCCAATGGATGGTAGCCTAGTCATTATGAAAGGTAGTTTGTGTACGAGATTTTAGTTACTTTAATGGATGGTAGCCTTGTCATTATGAAAGGTAGTCTGTTGTCGAGATTTTTTATACTCCAATGGATTGTAGCCTTGTAATTATGGAAGGTAGACTCTTGTTGATATTTTGGTTACTCCAATGATGGTACCCTTGTCATTATGGAAGGTAGTCTATTGCCGAGATTTTTGTTACTCCATTGCATGGTAGCCTTGTCATTATGGAAGGTAGTGTGTTGTCGATATTTTTGTTATTCCAATAGATGGTAGCCTTGTCATTATGGAAGGTAGTTTGTTGTCATGATTTATGTTACTCCAATGGATGGTAGCCTTGCCATTATGGAAGGTAGTATGTTGTTGATATCTTTGTTACTCCAATGGATAGTAGCCTTGTCATTATAGAAGGTAGTCTATTGTCGAGATTTTTGTCACTATAATGGATGGTAGCCTTGTCATTATGGAACATAGTCTGTTGTCGAGATTTTTGTTATTCCATTAAATGGTAGCGTTGTCATTATAGAAGGTAGTATATTATCGAGATTTTTGTCACTACAATGGATGGTGGCCTTGTCAATATGGAAGGTAGTCTGTTGTCAAGATTTTTGTTACTACAATGGATTGTGGCCTTGTCGTTATGGAAGGTAGTTTGTTGTCGATATCTTTGTTTGTCCAATGGATGGTAGTCTAGTCATTATGGAAGGTAGTTTGTGTACGAGATTTTAGTTACTTTAATGGATGATAGCCTTGTCATTATGGAAGGTAGTTTGTTGTCGAGATTTTTTATACTCCAATGGGTTGTAGCCTTGTAATTATGGAACATAGTCTCTTGTTGATATTTTGGTTACTCCAATGATGGTACGCTTGTCATTATGGAAGGTAGTCTATTTACGAGATTTTTGTTACTCCATTGCATGGTAGCCTTGTCATTATGGAAGGTAGTGTGTTATCGATATTTTTGTTATTCCAATGGATGGTAGCCTTGTCATTATGGAAGGTGGTCTGTTGTCGAGATATTTGTTACTCTAAGGGATGGTAGCCTTGCCATTATGGAACATAGTCTGTTGTCGAGATTTTTGTTATTCCAATGGATGGTAGCGTTGTCATTATAGAAGGTAGTATATTATCGATATTTTTGTCACTACAATGGATGTTAGCCTTGTCATTATGGAAGGTAGTCTGTTGTCGAGATTTTTGTTACTACAATGAATTGTAGCCTTGTCGTTATGGAAGATAGTTTGTTGTCGATATCTTTGTTACTCCAATGGATGGTAGCCTAGTCATTATGGAAGGTAGATTGTGTACGGGATTTTATTTACTCCAATGGATGGCAGCCTTGTCATTATGGAAGATAGTCTGTTGTCAAGATTTTTGTTACAAGAATGGGTTATAGCCTTGTCGTTATGGAAGGTAGTATGTTGTCTATATCTTTGTTACTCCAATGGATGGTAGCCTTGTCATTATTGAAGGTAGTCTGTTGTCAAGATTTTTGTTACTAGAATGGGTTGTAGCCTTGTCGTTATGGAAGGTAGTATGTTGTCGATATCTTTGTTACTCCAATGGATGGTAGCCTAGTCATTATGGAAGGTAGTTTGTGTACGATATTTTTTTTATTCCAATGGATGGTAGCCTTGTCATTATGAAAGGAAGTTTATTGTCCTGATTTTTGTTACTCTAAGGGATGGTAGCCTTGTCATTATGGAAGGTAGTATGTTGTCGATATCTTTGTTACTCCAATGGATGGTAGCCTTGTCATTAAAGAAGGTAGTTTGTTGTCCAGATTTTTGTTATTCTAAGTGATGGTATCCTTTTCATTATGGAACGTAGTCTGTTATCGAGATTTTTGTTATTCCAATAGATGGTAGCGTTGTCATTATAGAAGGTAGTATATTATCGAGGTTTTTGTCACTACAATGGATGGTAGCCTTGTCATTATTGAAGGTAGTCTGTTGTCAAGATTTTTGTTACTAAAATAGATTGTAGCCTTATCGTTATGGAATGTAGTTTGTTGTCGATATCTTTGTTTGTCCAATGGATGGTAGCCTACTCATTATGGAAGGTAGTTTGTGTACGAGATTTTAGTTACTTTAATGGATGGTAGCCTTGTCATTATGGAAGGTAGTCTGTTGTCTAGATTTTTTATACTCCAATAAATTATAGCCTTGTAATTATGGAAGGTAGTCTCTTGTTGATATTTTGGTTACTCCAATGATGGTACCCTTGTCATTATGGAAGGTAGTCTATTGCCGAGATTTTTGTTACTCCATTGCATGGTAGCCTTGTCATTATGGAAGGTAGTGTGTTGTCGATATGTTTGTTATTCCATTCGATGATAGCCTTGTCATTATGGAAGGTAGTCTGTTGTCGTGATTTTTGTCACTCCAATGGATGGTAGCCTTGTCATTATGGAAGGTTATATGTTGTCGATATCTTTGTTACTCCAATGGATGGTAGCCTTGTCATTATGGAAGGTAGTCTATTGTTGATATTTTTGTTACTCTAAAGGTTGGTAGCCTTGTCCATATGGAAGGTAGTCTGTTGTCGAGATTTTTGTTATTCCAATGGATGGTAGCGTTGTTATTATAGAAGGTAGTATATTGTCTAGATTTTTTTCACTACAATGGATGGTAGCCTTGTCATTATGTAAGGTAGTCTTTTGTCGAGATTTTTGTTACTAGAATGGATTGTAGCCTTGTCGTTATGGAAGGTAGTATGTTGTCTATATCTTTGTTACTTCAATGTATGGTAGTCTAGTCATTATAGAAGGTAGTTTGTGTATGATATTTTTTTTATTCCAATGGATGGTAGCCTTGTCATTATGAAAGGAAGTCTATTGTCCTGATTTTTGTTACTCTAAGGGATGGTAGCCTTGTCATTATGGAAGGTAGTATGTTGTCGATATCTTTGTTACTCCAATGGATGGTAGCCTTGTCATTATGGAAGGTAGTCTGTTGTCCAGATTTTTGTTACTCTAAGGGATGGTAGCCTTGTCATTATGGAACGTAGTCTGTTGTCGATATTTTTGTTATTCCAATGGATGGTAGCGTTGTCATTATTTAAGGTAGTATATTGTCGAGATTTTTATCACTACAATGGATAGTAGCCTTGTTATTATGTAAGGTTGTCTATTGTCGAGATTTTTGTTACTAGAATGGGTTGTAGCCTTGTCGTTATGGAAGGTAGTATGTTGTCTATATCTTTGTTACTCCAATGGATGGTAGCCTGTTCATTATGGAAGGTAGTTTGTGTACGATATTTTTGTTATTCCAATGGATGGTAGCATTGTCATTATGAAAGGAAGTTAATTGACCTGATTTTTGTTACTCTATGGGATGGTAGCCTTGTCATTATGGAAGGTAGTATGTTATCGATATTTTTGTTACTCCAATGGATGGTAGCCTTGTCATTATGGAAGGTAGTCTGTTGTCCAGATTTTTGTTACTCTAAGGGATGGTAGCCTTTTCATTCTGGAACGTAGTCTGTTGTCGAGATTTTTGTTATTCCAATGGATGGTAGCGTTGTCATTATAAAAGGTAGTATATTATCGATATTTTTGTCACTACAATGGATGGTAGCTTGTCATTATTGAAGGTAGTCTATTGTCAAGATTTTTGTTACTACAATGGATTGTAGCCTTGTCGTTATGGAATGTAGTTTGTTGTCGATATCTTTGTTAGTCCAATGGATGGTAGCCTAGTCATTATGGAAGGTAGTTTGTGTAGGAGATTTTAGTTACTTTAATGGGTGGTAGCCTTGTCAATATGGAAGGTAGTCTGTTGTCGAGATTTTTTATACTCCAATAAATTATAGCCTTGTAATTATGGAAGGTAGTCTCTTGTTGATATTTTGGTTACTCCAATGATGGTACGCTTATCATTATGGAAGGTAGTCTATTGCCGAGATTCTTGTTACTCCATTGCATGGTAGCCTTGTCATTATGGAAGGTAGTGTGTTGTCGATATGTTTGTTATTCCATTCGATGATAGCCTTGTCATTATGGAAGGTAGTCTGTTGTCGTGATTTTTGTTACTCCAATGGATAGTAGCCTTGTCATTATGGAAGGTAGTCTGTTGTCGAGATTTTTCTTACTACAATGGATTGTAGCCTTTTTGTTATGGAAGATAGTCTGTTGTTGATATCTTTGTTACTCCATTGGATGGTAGCCTAGTCATTATGGAAGGTAGTTTGTGTACGAGATTTTAGTTACTCCAATGGATGGTAGCCTTGTCATTATGGAAGGTAGTCTGTTGTCGAGATTTTTGTTACTCCAATGGATGGTAGCCTTGTCATTATAGAAGGTGATATATTGTCACTATAATGGATGGTAGCCTTGTCATTATGGAACGTTGTCTGTTGTCGAGATTTTTGTTATTCCATTAGATGGAAGCGTTGTCATTATAGAAGGCAGTATATTATCGAGATTTTTGTCACTACAATGGATGGTGGCCTTGTCATTATGGAAGGTAGTCTGTTGTCAAGATTTTTATTACTACAATGGATTGTGGCCTTGTCGTTATGGAAGGTAGTTTGTTGTCGATATCTTTGTTAGTCCAATGGATGGTAGCCTAGCCATTATGGAAGGTAGTTTGTGTACGAGAATTTAGTTACTTTAATGGATGGTAGCCTTGTCATTATGGAAGGTAGTCTGTTGACGAGATTTTTTATACTCCAATAGATTGTAGCCTTGTAATTATGGAAGGTAGTCTATTGCCGAGATTTTTGTTACTCCATTGCATGGTAGCCTTGTCATTATGGAAGGTAGTGTGTTGTCGATATTTTTGTTATTCCAATTGATGGTATCCTTGTCATTATGGAAGGTAGTCTGTTTTCGTGATTTTTGTTACTCCAATGGATGGTAGCCTTGTCATTGTGGAAGGTAGTATGTTATCGATATCTTTGTTACTACAATGGATGGTAGCCTTGTCATTATGGAAGGTAGTCTATTGTCGAGATTTTTGTCACTACAATGGATGGTAGCCTTGTCATTATGTAAGGTAGTCTATTGTCGAGATTTTTGTTACTAGAATGGATTGTAGCCTTGTCGTTATGGAAGGTAGTATGTTGTCTATATCTTTGTTACTCCAATGGATGGTAGCCTAGTCATTATGGAAGGTAGTTTGTGTACGAGATTTTAGTTACTTTAATGGATGGTAGCCTTGTCATTATAGAAGATAGTCTGTTGTCGAGATTTTTTATACTCCAATAAATTGTAACCTTGTAATTATGGAAGGTAGTCTCTTGTTGATATTTTGGTTACTCCAATGATGGTACCCTTGTCATTATGGAAGGTAGTCTGTTTTCGTGATTTTTGTTACTCCAATGGATGGTAGCCTTGTCATTATGGAAGGTAGTATGTTGTCAATATCTTTGTTACTCCAATGGATGGTAGCCTTGTCATTATGGAAGGTAGTCTATTGTCGATATTTTTTTTACTCTAAGGGATGGTAGCCCTATCCATATGGAAGGTAGTCTGTTGTCGAGATTTTTGTTATTCCTATGGATGGTAGCGTTTTCATTATAGAAGGTAGTATATTGTAGAGAATTTTGTCACTACAATGGATGGTAACCTTGTAATTATGTAAGGTAGTCTATTGTCGAGATTTTTGTTACTAGAATGGATTGTAGCCTTGTCGTTATGGAAGGTAGTCTGTTGTCTATATCTTTGTTACTCCAATGGATGATATCCTAGTCATTATGGAAGGTAGTCTGTTGTCGAGATATTTTATACTCCAATAAATTGTAGCCTTGTAATTATGGAAGGTAGTCTCTTGTTGATATTTTGGTTACTCCAATGATGGTACCCTTGTCATTATGGAAGGTAGTCTATTGCCGAGATTTTTGTTACTCCGTTGCATGGTAGCCTTGTCATTATGGAAGGTAGTGTGTTTTCGATATTTTTGTTATTCCAATGGTTGGTAACCTTGTCATTATGGAAGATAGTCTGTTTTCTTGATTTTTGTTACTCCAATGGATGGTAGCCTTGTCATTATGGAAGGTAGTATGTTGTCGATATCTTTGTTACTCCAATGGATGGTACCCTTGTCATTATGGAAGGTAGTCTATTGTCGATATTTTTGTTACTCTAAGGGATGGTAGCCCTGTCCATATGGAAGGTAGTATGTTGTCGAGATTTTTGTTATTCCAATGGATGTAGCGTTGTCATTCTAAAAGGTAGTATATTGTCGAGATTTTTGTCACTACAATGGATGGTAGCCTTGTAATTATGTAAGGTAGTCTATTGTCGAGATTTTTGTTACTAGAATGGATTGTAGCCTTGTCATTATGGAAGGTAGTTTGTTGTCTATATCTTTGTTACTCCAATGGATGGTAGCCTAGTCATTATGGAAGGTAGTTTGTGGACGATATTTTTGTTATTCCAATGGATGGTAGCCTTGTCATTATGAAAGGAAGTCTATTGTCCTGATTTTTGTTAGTATAGGAGATGGTGGCCTTGTCATTATGGAAGGTAGTATGTTGTCGATATCTTTGTTACTCCAATGGATGTTAGCCTTGTCATTATGGAAGGTAGTATGTTGTCAAGATTTTTGTTACTCTAAGGGAAGGTAGCCTTGTCATTATGGAACGCAGTCTGTTGTCGAGATTTTTGTTATTCCAATTGATGGTAGCATTTTCATTATAGAAGGTAGTATATTATCGAGATTTTTGTCACTACAATGGATTATAGCCTTGTCATTATGGAAGGTAATCTGTTGTCAAGATTTTTGTTACTACAATGTATTATAGCCTTGTCGTTATGGAAGGTAGTTTGTTGTCGATATCTTTGTTAGTCCAATGGATGGTAGCCTAGTCATTATGGAAGGTAGTTTGTGTACGAGATTTTAGTTACTTTAATGGATGGTAGCCTTGTCATTATGGAAGGTAGTCTGTTGTCGAGATTTTTTATAATCCAATAAATTGTAGCCTTGTAATTATGGAAGGTAGTCTCTTATTGATATTTTGGATACTCCAATGATGGTACCCTTGTCATTATGGAAGGTAGTCTATTGCCGAGATTTTTGTTACTCCATTACATGGTAGCCTTGTCATTATGGAAGGTAGTGTGTTGTAGATATTTTTGTTATTCCAATGGATGGTAGCATTGTCATTATGAAAGGAAGTCTATTGTCCTGAATTTTGTTACTCTAAGGGATGGTAGCCTTGTCATTATGGAAGGTAGTATGTTGTCGATATCTTTGTTACTCCAATGGATGGTAGCCTTGTCATTATGGAAGGTAGTCTGTTGTCCAGATTTTTGTTACTCTAAGGGATGGTAGCTTTGTCATTATAGAAGGTAGTATATTATCGAGATTTTTGTCACTACAATGGATGGTAGCCTTGTCATTATGGAAGGTAGTCTGTTGTCAAGATTTTTGTTACTACAATGGATTGTAGCCTTGTCGTTATGGAAGGTAGTTTGTTGTCGATATCTTTGTTAGTCCAAGGGATGGTAGCCTAGTCATTATGGAAGGTAGATTGTGTACGAGATTTTAGTTACTTTAATGGATGGTAGCCTTGTCATTATGGAAGGTAGTCTGTTGTCGAGATTTTTTATACTCCAATAAATTGTAGCCTTGTAATTATAGAAGGTAGTCTCTTATTGATATTTCGGTTACTCCAATGATGGTACCCGTGTTATTATGGAAGGTAGTCTATTGCCAAGATTTTTGTTACTCCATTGCATGGTAGCCTTGTCATTATGGAAGGTAGTGTGTTGTCGATATTTTTGTTATTCCAATTGATGGTAGCCTTGTCATTATGGAAGGTAGTTTGTTTTCGTGATTTTTGTTACTCCAATGGATGGTAGCCTTGTCATTATGGAAGGTAGTATGTTGTCGATATCTTTGTTACTCCAATGGATGGTAGACTTGTCATTATGGAAGGTAGTCTATTGTCGATATTTTTGTTACTCTAAGGGATGGTAGCCTTATCCATATGGAAGGTAGTCTGTTGTCGAGATTTTTGTTATTCCTATGGATGGTAGCGTTGTCATTATAGAAGGTAGTATATTGTCGAGATTTTTATCACTACAGTGGATGGTAGCCTTGTCATTATGTAAGGTAGTCTGATGTCGAGATTTTTGTTTCTAGAATGGGTTGTAGCCTTGTCGTTATGGAAGGTAGTTTGTTGTCTATATCTTTGTTACTCCATTGGATTGTAGCCTTGTCATTATGGAAGGTAGTCTGTTGTCGAGATTTTTTATACTCCAATAAATTGTAGCCTTGTAATTATGGAAGGTAGTCTCTTGTTGATATTTTGGTTACTCCAATTATGGTACCCTTATCATTATGGAAGGTAGTCTATTGCCGAGATTTTTGTTACTCGGTTGCATGGTAGCCTTGTCATTATGGAAGGTAGTGTGTTGTCGATATTTTTGTTATTCCAATGGATGGTAGCCTTGTCATTATGGAAGGTAGTCTGTTTTCGTGATTTTTGTTACTCCAATGGATGGTAGCCTTGTCGTTATGGAAGGTAGTATGTTGTCGATATCTTTGTTACTCCAATGGATGTTAGCCTTGTCATTATGGAAGGTAGTCTATTGTCGATATTTTTGTTACTCTAAGGGATGGTAGCCCTATCCATATGGAAGGTAGTCTATTGTCGAGATTTTTGTTATTCCAATGGATGGTAGCATTGTCATTATAGAAGGTAGTATATTGTCGAGATTTTTGTCACTACAATGGATGGTAGCCTTGTCATTATGTAAGGTAGTCTATTGTCAAGATTTTTGTTACTAGAATGGATTGTAGCCTTGTCGTTATGGATGGTAGTAATTTGTTTATATCTTTGTTACTTCAATGGATGGTAGCCTAGTCATTATGGAAGGTAGTCTGTTGTCGAGATTTTTTATACTCCAATAAATTGTAGCCTATGGAAGGTAGTCTCTTGTTTATATTTTGGTTACTCCAATGATGGTACCCTTGTCATTATGGAAAGTAGTCTATTGCCGAGATATTTGTTACTCCATTGCATGGTAGCCTTGTCATTATGGAAGGTAGTGTGTTATCGATATTTTTGTTATTCCAATGGATGGTAGCCTTGTCATTATGAAAGGAAGTCTATTGTCCTGAGTTTTGTTACTCTAAGGGATGGTATCCTTGTCATTATGGAAGGTAGTATGTTGTCGATATCTTTGTTACTCCAATGGATGGTAGCCTTGTCATTATGGAAGGTAGTCTGTTGTCCAAATTTTTATTACTCTAAGGGATGGTATCTTTGTCAGTATAGAAGGTAGTATATTATCGAGATTTTTGTCACTATAATGGATGGTAGCCTTGTCATTATGGAAGGTAGTATGTTGTCAAGATTTTGGTTACTACAATGGATTGTAGCCTTTTCGTTATGGAAGGTAGTTTGTTGTCGATATCTTTGTTAGTCCAAGGGATGGTAGCCTAGTCATTATGGAAGGTAGATTGTGTACGAGATTTTAGTTACTTTAATGGATGGTAGCCTTGTCATTATGGAAGGTAGTCTGCTGTCGAGATTTTTTATACTCCAATAAATTGTAGCCTTGTAATTATGGAAGGTAGTCTCTTGTTGATATTTTGGTTACTCCAATGATGGTACCCTTGTTATTATGGAAGGTAGTCTATTGCCAAGATTTTTGTTACTCCATTGCATGGTAGCCTTGTCATTATGGAAGGTAGTGTGTTGTCGATATGTTTGTTATTCCATTCGATGATAGCCTTGTCATTATGGAAGGTAGTCTGTTGTCGTGATTTTTGTTACTCCAATGGATAGTAGCCTTGTCATTATGGAAGGTAGTCTGTTGTCGAGATTTTTCTTACTACAATGGATTGTAGCCTTTTTGTTATGGAAGATAGTCTGTTGTTGATATCTTTGTTACTCCATTGGATGGTAGCCTAGTCATTATGGAAGGTAGTTTGTGTACGAGATTTTAGTTACTCCAATGGATGGTAGCCTTGTCATTATGGAAGGTAGTCTGTTGTCGAGATTTTTGTTACTCCAATGGATGGTAGCCTTGTCATTATAGAAGGTGATATATTGTCACTATAATGGATGGTAGCCTTGTCATTATGGAACGTTGTCTGTTGTCGAGATTTTTGTTATTCCATTAGATGGAAGCGTTGTCATTATAGAAGGCAGTATATTATCGAGATTTTTGTCACTACAATGGATGGTGGCCTTGTCATTATGGAAGGTAGTCTGTTGTCAAGATTTTTATTACTACAATGAATTGTGGCCTTGTCGTTATGGAAGGTAGTTTGTTGTCGATATCTTTGTTAGTCCAATGGATGGTAGCCTAGCCATTATGGAAGGTAGTTTGTGTACGAGAATTTAGTTACTTTAATGGATGGTAGCCTTGTCATTATGGAAGGTAGTCTGTTGACGAGATTTTTTATACTCCAATAGATTGTAGCCTTGTAATTATGGAAGGTAGTCTCTTGTTGATATTTTGGTTACTCCAATGATGGTACCCTTGTCATTATGGAAGGTAGTCTATTGCCGAGATTTTTGTTACTCCATTGCATGGTAGCCTTGTCATTATGGAAGGTAGTGTGTTGTCGATATTTTTGTTATTCCAATTGATGGTATCCTTGTCATTATGGAAGGTAGTCTGTTTTCGTGATTTTTGTTACTCCAATGGATGGTAGCCTTGTCATTGTGGAAGGTAGTATGTTATCGATATCTTTGTTACTACAATGGATGGTAGCCTTGTCATTATGGAAGGTAGTCTATTGTCGAGATTTTTGTCACTACAATGGATGGTAGCCTTGTCATTATGTAAGGTAGTCTATTGTCGAGATTTTTGTTACTAGAATGGATTGTAGCCTTGTCGTTATGGAAGGTAGTATGTTGTCTATATCTTTGTTACTCCAATGGATGGTAGCCTAGTCATTATGGAAGGTAGTTTGTGTACGAGATTTTAGTTACTTTAATGGATGGTAGCCTTGTCATTATAGAAGGTAGTCTGTTGTCGAGATTTTTTATACTCCAATAAATTGTAACCTTGTAATTATGGAAGGTAGTCTCTTGTTGATATTTTGGTTACTCCAATGATGGTACCCTTGTCATTATGGAAGGTAGTCTGTTTTCGTGATTTTTGTTACTCCAATGGATGGTAGCCTTGTCATTATGGAAGGTAGTATGTTGTCAATATCTTTGTTACTCCAATGGATGGTAGCCTTGTCATTATGGAAGGTAGTCTATTGTCGATATTTTTTTTACTCTAAGGGATGGTAGCCCTATCCATATGGAAGGTAGTCTGTTGTCGAGATTTTTGTTATTCCTATGGATGGTAGCGTTTTCATTATAGAAGGTAGTATATTGTAGAGATTTTTGTCACTACAATGGATGGTAACCTTGTAATTATGTAAGGTAGTCTATTGTCGAGATTTTTGTTACTAGAATGGATTGTAGCCTTGTCGTTATGGAAGGTAGTCTGTTGTCTATATCTTTGTTACTCCAATGGATGATATCCTAGTCATTATGGAAGGTAGTCTGTTGTCGAGATATTTTATACTCCAATAAATTGTAGCCTTGTAATTATGGAAGGTAGTCTCTTGTTGATATTTTGGTTACTCCAATGATGGTACCCTTGTCATTATGGAAGGTAGTCTATTGCCGAGATTTTTGTTACTCCGTTGCATGGTAGCCTTGTCATTATGGAAGGTAGTGTGTTTTCGATATTTTTGTTATTCCAATGGTTGGTAACCTTGTCATTATGGAAGATAGTCTGTTTTCTTGATTTTTGTTACTCCAATGGATGGTAGCCTTGTCATTATGGAAGGTAGTATGTTGTCGATATCTTTGTTACTCCAATGGATGGTACCCTTGTCATTATGGAAGGTAGTCTATTGTCGATATTTTTGTTACTCTAAGGGATGGTAGCCCTGTCCATATGGAAGGTAGTATGTTGTCGAGATTTTTGTTATTCCAATGGATGGTAGCGTTGTCATTCTAAAAGGTAGTATATTGTCGAGATTTTTGTCACTACAATGGATGGTAGCCTTGTAATTATGTAAGGTAGTCTATTGTCGAGATTTTTGTTACTAGAATGGATTGTAGCCTTGTCATTATGGAAGGTAGTTTGTTGTCTATATCTTTGTTACTCCAATGGATGGTAGCCTAGTCATTATGGAAGGTAGTTTGTGGACGATATTTTTGTTATTCCAATGGATGGTAGCCTTGTCATTATGAAAGGAAGTCTATTGTCCTGATTTTTGTTAGTATAGGAGATGGTAGCCTTGTCATTATGGAAGGTAGTATGTTGTCGATATCTTTGTTACTCCAATGGATGTTAGCCTTGTCATTATGGAAGGTAGTCTGTTGTCGAGATTTTTTATACTCCAATAAATTGTAGCCTTGTAATTATAGAAGGTAGTCTCTTATTGATATTTCGGTTACTCCAATGATGGTACCCGTGTTATTATGGAAGGTAGTCTATTGCCAAGATTTTTGTTACTCCATTGCATGGTAGCCTTGTCATTATGGAAGGTAGTGTGTTGTCGATATTTTTGTTATTCCAATTGATGGTAGCCTTGTCATTATGGAAGGTAGTTTGTTTTCGTGATTTTTGTTACTCCAATGGATGGTAGCCTTGTCATTATGGAAGGTAGTATGTTGTCGATATCTTTGTTACTCCAATGGATGGTAGACTTGTCATTATGGAAGGTAGTCTATTGTCGATATTTTTGTTACTCTAAGGGATGGTAGCCTTATCCATATGGAAGGTAGTCTGTTGTCGAGATTTTTGTTATTCCTATGGATGGTAGCGTTGTCATTATAGAAGGTAGTATATTGTCGAGATTTTTATCACTACAGTGGATGGTAGCCTTGTCATTATGTAAGGTAGTCTGATGTCGAGATTTTTGTTTCTAGAATGGGTTGTAGCCTTGTCGTTATGGAAGGTAGTTTGTTGTCTATATCTTTGTTACTCCATTGGATTGTAGCCTTGTCATTATGGAAGGTAGTCTGTTGTCGAGATTTTTTATACTCCAATAAATTGTAGCCTTGTAATTATGGAAGGTAGTCTCTTGTTGATATTTTGGTTACTCCAATTATGGTACCCTTATCATTATGGAAGGTAGTCTATTGCCGAGATTTTTGTTACTCCGTTGCATGGTAGCCTTGTCATTATGGAAGGTAGTGTGTTGTCGATATTTTTGTTATTCCAATGGATGGTAGCCTTGTCATTATGGAAGGTAGTCTGTTTTCGTGATTTTTGTTACTCCAATGGATGGTAGCCTTGTCGTTATGGAAGGTAGTATGTTGTCGATATCTTTGTTACTCCAATGGATGTTAGCCTTGTCATTATGGAAGGTAGTCTATTGTCGATATTTTTGTTACTCTAAGGGATGGTAGCCCTATCCATATGGAAGGTAGTCTATTGTCGAGATTTTTGTTATTCCAATGGATGGTAGCATTGTCATTATAGAAGGTAGTATATTGTCGAGATTTTTGTCACTACAATGGATGGTAGCCTTGTCATTATGTAAGGTAGTCTATTGTCAAGATTTTTGTTACTAGAATGGATTGTAGCCTTGTCGTTATGGATGGTAGTAATTTGTTTATATCTTTGTTACTTCAATGGATGGTAGCCTAGTCATTATGGAAGGTAGTCTGTTGTCGAGATTTTTTATACTCCAATAAATTGTAGCCTATGGAAGGTAGTCTCTTGTTTATATTTTGGTTACTCCAATGATGGTACCCTTGTCATTATGGAAAGTAGTCTATTGCCGAGATATTTGTTACTCCATTGCATGGTAGCCTTGTCATTATGGAAGGTAGTGTGTTATCGATATTTTTGTTATTCCAATGGATGGTAGCCTTGTCATTATGAAAGGAAGTCTATTGTCCTGAGTTTTGTTACTCTAAGGGATGGTATCCTTGTCATTATGGAAGGTAGTATGTTGTCGATATCTTTGTTACTCCAATGGATGGTAGCCTTGTCATTATGGAAGGTAGTCTGTTGTCCAAATTTTTATTACTCTAAGGGATGGTATCTTTGTCAGTATAGAAGGTAGTATATTATCGAGATTTTTGTCACTATAATGGATGGTAGCCTTGTCATTATGGAAGGTAGTATGTTGTCAAGATTTTGGTTACTACAATGGATTGTAGCCTTTTCGTTATGGAAGGTAGTTTGTTGTCGATATCTTTGTTAGTCCAAGGGATGGTAGCCTAGTCATTATGGAAGGTAGATTGTGTACGAGATTTTAGTTACTTTAATGGATGGTAGCCTTGTCATTATGGAAGGTAGTCTGTTGTCGAGATTTTTTATACTCCAATAAAGTGTAGCCTTGTAATTATAGAAGGTAGTCTCTTGTTGATATTTTGGTTACTCCAATGATGGTACCCTTGTTATTATGGAAGGTAGTCTATTGCCAAGATTTTTGTTACTCCATTGCATGGTAGCCTTGTCATTATGGAAGGTAGTGTGTTGTCGATATGTTTGTTATTCCATTCGATGATAGCCTTGTCATTATGGAAGGTAGTCTGTTGTCGTGATTTTTGTTACTCCAATGGATAGTAGCCTTGTCATTATGGAAGGTAGTCTGTTGTCGAGATTTTTCTTACTACAATGGATTGTAGCCTTTTTGTTATGGAAGATAGTCTGTTGTTGATATCTTTGTTACTCCATTGGATGGTAGCCTAGTCATTATGGAAGGTAGTTTGTGTACGAGATTTTAGTTACTCCAATGGATGGTAGCCTTGTCATTATGGAAGGTAGTCTGTTGTCGAGATTTTTGTTACTCCAATGGATGGTAGCCTTGTCATTATAGAAGGTGATATATTGTCACTATAATGGATGGTAGCCTTGTCATTATGGAACGTTGTCTGTTGTCGAGATTTTTGTTATTCCATTAGATGGAAGCGTTGTCATTATAGAAGGCAGTATATTATCGAGATTTTTGTCACTACAATGGATGGTGGCCTTGTCATTATGGAAGGTAGTCTGTTGTCAAGATTTTTATTACTACAATGAATTGTGGCCTTGTCGTTATGGAAGGTAGTTTGTTGTCGATATCTTTGTTAGTCCAATGGATGGTAGACTAGCCATTATGGAAGGTAGTTTGTGTACGAGAATTTAGTTACTTTAATGGATGGTAGCCTTGTCATTATGGAAGGTAGTCTGTTGACGAGATTTTTTATACTCCAATAGATTGTAGCCTTGTAATTATGGAAGGTAGTCTCTTGTTGATATTTTGGTTACTCCAATGATGGTACCCTTGTCATTATGGAAGGTAGTCTATTGCCGAGATTTTTGTTACTCCATTGCATGGTAGCCTTGTCATTATGGAAGGTAGTGTGTTGTCGATATTTTTGTTATTCCAATTGATGGTATCCTTGTCATTATGGAAGGTAGTCTGTTTTCGTGATTTTTGTTACTCCAATGGATGGTAGCCTTGTCATTGTGGAAGGTAGTATGTTATCGATATCTTTGTTACTACAATGGATGGTAGCCTTGTCATTATGGAAGGTAGTCTATTGTCGAGATTTTTGTCACTACAATGGATGGTAGCCTTGTCATTATGTAAGGTAGTCTATTGTCGAGATTTTTGTTACTAGAATGGATTGTAGCCTTGTCGTTATGGAAGGTAGTATGTTGTCTATATCTTTGTTACTCCAATGGATGGTAGCCTAGTCATTATGGAAGGTAGTTTGTGTACGAGATTTTAGTTACTTTAATGGATGGTAGCCTTGTCATTATAGAAGGTAGTCTGTTGTCGAGATTTTTTATACTCCAATAAATTGTAACCTTGTAATTATGGAAGGTAGTCTCTTGTTGATATTTTGGTTACTCCAATGATGGTACCCTTGTCATTATGGAAGGTAGTCTGTTTTCGTGATTTTTGTTACTCCAATGGATGGTAGCCTTGTCATTATGGAAGGTAGTATGTTGTCAATATCTTTGTTACTCCAATGGATGGTAGCCTTGTCATTATGGAAGGTAGTCTATTGTCGATATTTTTTTTACTCTAAGGGATGGTAGCCCTATCCATATGGAAGGTAGTCTGTTGTCGAGATTTTTGTTATTCCTATGGATGGTAGCGTTTTCATTATAGAAGGTAGTATATTGTAGAGATTTTTGTCACTACAATGGATGGTAACCTTGTAATTATGTAAGGTAGTCTATTGTCGAGATTTTTGTTACTAGAATGGATTGTAGCCTTGTCGTTATGGAAGGTAGTCTGTTGTCTATATCTTTGTTACTCCAATGGATGATATCCTAGTCATTATGGAAGGTAGTCTGTTGTCGAGATATTTTATACTCCAATAAATTGTAGCCTTGTAATTATGGAAGGTAGTCTCTTGTTGATATTTTGGTTACTCCAATGATGGTACCCTTGTCATTATGGAAGGTAGTCTATTGCCGAGATTTTTGTTACTCCGTTGCATGGTAGCCTTGTCATTATGGAAGGTAGTGTGTTTTCGATATTTTTGTTATTCCAATGGTTGGTAACCTTGTCATTATGGAAGATAGTCTGTTTTCTTGATTTTTGTTACTCCAATGGATGGTAGCCTTGTCATTATGGAAGGTAGTATGTTGTCGATATCTTTGTTACTCCAATGGATGGTACCCTTGTCATTATGGAAGGTAGTCTATTGTCGATATTTTTGTTACTCTAAGGGATGGTAGCCCTGTCCATATGGAAGGTAGTATGTTGTCGAGATTTTTGTTATTCCAATGGATGGTAGCGTTGTCATTCTAAAAGGTAGTATATTGTCGAGATTTTTGTCACTACAATGGATGGTAGCCTTGTAATTATGTAAGGTAGTCTATTGTCGAGATTTTTGTTACTAGAATGGATTGTAGCCTTGTCATTATGGAAGGTAGTTTGTTGTCTATATCTTTGTTACTCCAATGGATGGTAGCCTAGTCATTATGGAAGGTAGTTTGTGGACGATATTTTTGTTATTCCAATGGATGGTAGCCTTGTCATTATGAAAGGAAGTCTATTGTCCTGATTTTTGTTAGTATAGGAGATGGTAGCCTTGTCATTATGGAAGGTAGTATGTTGTCGATATCTTTGTTACTCCAATGGATGTTAGCCTTGTCATTATGGAAGGTAGTATGTTGTCAAGATTTTTGTTACTCTAAGGGAAGGTAGCCTTGTCATTATGGAACGCAGTCTGTTGTCGAGATTTTTGTTATTCCAATTGATGGTAGCATTTTCATTATAGAAGGTAGTATATTATCGAGATTTTTGTCACTACAATGGATTATAGCCTTGTCATTATGGAAGGTAATCTGTTGTCAAGATTTTTGTTACTACAATGTATTATAGCCTTGTCGTTATGGAAGGTAGTTTGTTGTCGATATCTTTGTTAGTCCAATGGATGGTAGCCTAGTCATTATGGAAGGTAGTTTGTGTACGAGATTTTAGTTACTTTAATGGATGGTAGCCTTGTCATTATGGAAGGTAGTCTGTTGTCGAGATTTTTTATAATCCAATAAATTGTAGCCTTGTAATTATGGAAGGTAGTCTCTTATTGATATTTTGGATACTCCAATGATGGTACCCTTGTCATTATGGAAGGTAGTCTATTGCCGAGATTTTTGTTACTCCATTACATGGTAGCCTTGTCATTATGGAAGGTAGTGTGTTGTAGATATTTTTGTTATTCCAATGGATGGTAGCATTGTCATTATGAAAGGAAGTCTATTGTCCTGAATTTTGTTACTCTAAGGGATGGTAGCCTTGTCATTATGGAAGGTAGTATGTTGTCGATATCTTTGTTACTCCAATGGATGGTAGCCTTGTCATTATGGAAGGTAGTCTGTTGTCCAGATTTTTGTTACTCTAAGGGATGGTAGCTTTGTCATTATAGAAGGTAGTATATTATCGAGATTTTTGTCACTACAATGGATGGTAGCCTTGTCATTATGGAAGGTAGTCTGTTGTCAAGATTTTTGTTACTACAATGGATTGTAGCCTTGTCGTTATGGAAGGTAGTTTGTTGTCGATATCTTTGTTAGTCCAAGGGATGGTAGCCTAGTCATTATGGAAGGTAGATTGTGTACGAGATTTTAGTTACTTTAATGGATGGTAGCCTTGTCATTATGGAAGGTAGTCTGTTGTCGAGATTTTTTATACTCCAATAAATTGTAGCCTTGTAATTATAGAAGGTAGTCTCTTATTGATATTTCGGTTACTCCAATGATGGTACCCGTGTTATTATGGAAGGTAGTCTATTGCCAAGATTTTTGTTACTCCATTGCATGGTAGCCTTGTCATTATGGAAGGTAGTGTGTTGTCGATATTTTTGTTATTCCAATTGATGGTAGCCTTGTCATTATGGAAGGTAGTTTGTTTTCGTGATTTTTGTTACTCCAATGGATGGTAGCCTTGTCATTATGGAAGGTAGTATGTTGTCAATATCTTTGTTACTCCAATGGATGGTAGACTTGTCATTATGGAAGGTAGTCTATTGTCGATATTTTTGTTACTCTAAGGGATGGTAGCCTTATCCATATGGAAGGTAGTTTGTTGTCGAGATTTTTGTTATTCCTATGGATGGTAGCGTTGTCATTATAGAAGGTAGTATATTGTCGAGATTTTTATCACTACAGTGGATGGTAGCCTTGTCATTATGTAAGGTAGTCTGATGTCGAGATTTTTGTTTCTAGAATGGGTTGTAGCCTTGTCGTTATGGAAGGTAGTTTGTTGTCTATATCTTTGTTACTCCATTGGATTGTAGCCTTGTCATTATGGAAGGTAGTCTGTTGTCGAGATTTTTTATACTCCAATAAATTGTAGCCTTGTAATTATGGAAGGTAGTCTCTTGTTGATATTTTGGTTACTCCAATGATGGTACCCTTATCATTATGGAAGGTAGTCTATTGCCGAGATTTTTGTTACTCCGTTGCATGGTAGCCTTGTCATTATGGAAGGTAGTGTGTTGTCGATATTTTTGTTATTCCAATGGATGGTAGCCTTGTCATTATGGAAGGTAGTCTGTTTTCGTGATTTTTGTTACTCCAATGGATGGTAGCCTTGTCGTTATGGAAGGTAGTATGTTGTCGATATCTTTGTTACTCCAATGGATGTTAGCCTTGTCATTATGGAAGGTAGTCTATTGTCGATATTTTTGTTACTCTAAGGGATGGTAGCCCTATCCATATGGAAGGTAGTCTATTGTAGAGATTTTTGTTATTCCAATGGATGGTAGCATTGTCATTATGGATGGTAGCCTTGTCATTATGTAAGGTAGTCTATTGTCAAGATTTTTGTTACTCCAATGGATTGTAGCCTTGTCGTTATGGATGGTAGTAATTTGTTTATATCTTTGTTACTTCAATGGATGGTAGCCTAGTCATTATGGAAGGTAGTCTGTTGTCGAGATTTTTTATACTCCAATAAATTGTAGCCTATGGAAGGTAGTCTCTTGTTTATATTTTGGTTACTCCAATGATGGTACCCTTGTCATTATGGAAAGTAGTCTATTGCCGAGATATTTGTTACTCCATTGCATGGTAGCCTTGTCATTATGGAAGGTAGTGTGTTGTCGATATTTTTGTTATTCCAATGGATGGTAGCCTTGTCATTATGAAAGGAAGTCTATTGTCCTGATTTTTGTTACTCTAAGGGATGGTATCCTTGTCATTATGGAAGGTAGTATGTTGTCGATATCTTTGTTACTCCAATGGATGGTAGCCTTGTCATTATGGAAGGTAGTCTGTTGTCCAAATTTTTATTACTCTAAGGGATGGTATCTTTGTCAGTATAGAAGGTAGTATATTATCGAGATTTTTGTCACTATAATGGATGGTAGCCTTGTCATTATGGAAGGTAGTATGTTGTCAAGATTTTGGTCACTACAATGGATTGTAGCCTTTTCGTTATGGAAGGTAGTTTGTTGTCGATATCTTTGTTTGTCCAAGGGATGGTAGCCTAGTCATTATGGAAGGTAGATTGTGTACGAGATTTTAGTTACTTTAATGGATGGTAGCCTTGTCATTATGGAAGGTAGTCTGCTGTCGAGATTTTTTATACTCCAATAAATTGTAGCCTTGTAATTATGGAAGGTAGTCTCTTGTTGATATTTTGGTTACTCCAATGATGGTACCCTTGTTATTATGGAAGGTAGTCTATTGCCAAGATTTTTGTTACTCCATTGCATGGTAGCCTTGTCATTATGGAAGGTAGTGTGTTGTCGATATTTTTGTTATTCCAATGGATGGTAGCCTTGTCATTATGGAAGGTAGTCTGTTTTCGTGATTTTTGTTACTCCAATGGATGGTAACCTTGTCATTTTGGAAGGTAGTATGTTGTCGATATCTTTGTTACTCCAATGGATGGTAGCCTTATCATTATAGAAGGTAGTCTATTGTCGATATTTTTGTTACTCTAAGGGATGGTAGCCCTGTCCATATGGAAGGTAGTCTGTTGTCGAGAATTTTTTTATTCAAACGGATGGTAGCGTTGTCATTATAGAAGGTAGTATATTGTCAAGATTTTTGTCACTACAATGGATGGTAGCCTTGTCATTATGTAAGGTAGTCTATTGTCGAGATTTTTGTTACTAGAATGGATCGTAGCCTTGTCGTTATGGAAGGTAGTCTGTTGTCTATATCTTTGTTACTCCAATGCATGGTAGCCTAGTCATTATGGAAGGTAGTTTGTGTACGAGATTTTAGTTACTTTAATGGATGGTAGCCTTGTCATTATGGAAGGTAGTCTGTTGTCGAGATTTTTTATACTCCAATAAATTGTAGCCTTGTAATTATGGAAGGTAGTCTCTTGTTGATATTTTGGTTACTCCAATGATGGTACCCTTGTCATTACGGAAGGTAATCTATTGCCGAGATTTTTGTTACTCCGTTGCATGGTAGCCTTGTCATTATGGAAGGTAGTGTGTTGTCGATATTTTTGTTCTTCCAATGGATGGTAGCCTAGTCATTATGGAAGGTAGTCTGTTTTCGTGATTTTTGTTACTCCAATGGATGGTAGCCTTGTCGTTATGGAAAGTAGTATGTTGTCGATATCTTTGTTACTTCAATGGATGGTAGCCTAGTCATTATGGAAGGTAGTCTGTTGTCGAGATTTTTTATACTCCAATAAATTGTAGCCTATGGAAGGTAGTCTCTTGTTTATATTTTGGTTACTCCAATGATGGTACCCTTGTCATTATGGAAAGTAGTCTATTGCCGAGATATTTGTTACTCCATTGCATGGTAGCCTTGTCATTATGGAAGGTAGTGTGTTGTCGATATTTTTGTTATTCCAATGGATGGTAGCCTTGTCATTATGAAAGGAAGTCTATTGTCCTGATTTTTGTTACTCTAAGGGATGGTATCCTTGTCATTATGGAAGGTAGTATGTTGTCGATATCTTTGTTACTCCAATGGATGGTAGCCTTGTCATTATGGAAGGTAGTCTGTTGTCCAAATTTTTATTACTCTAAGGGATGGTATCTTTGTCAGTATAGAAGGTAGTATATTATCGAGATTTTTGTCACTATAATGGATGGTAGCGTTGTCATTATGGAAGGTAGTATGTTGTCAAGATTTTGGTTACTACAATGGATTGTAGCCTTTTCGTTATGGAAGGTAGTTTGTTGTCGATATCTTTGTTAGTCCAAGGGATGGTAGCCTAGTCATTATGGAAGGTAGATTGTGCACGAGATTTTAGTTACTTTAATGGATGGTAGCCTTGTCATTATGGAAGGTAGTCTGCTGTCGAGATTTTTTATACTCCAATAAATTGTAGCCTTGTAATTATGGAAGGTAGTCTCTTGTTGATATTTTGGTTACTCCAATGATGGTACCCTTGTTATTATGGAAGGTAGTCTATTGCCAAGATTTTTGTTACTCCATTGCATGGTAGCCTTGTCATTATGGAAGGTAGTGTGTTGTCGATATTTTTGTTATTCCAATGGATGGTAGCCTTGTCATTATGGAAGGTAGTCTGTTTTCGTGATTTTTGTTACTCCAATGGATGGTAACCTTGTCATTTTGGAAGGTAGTATGTTGTCGATATCTTTGTTACTCCAATGGATGGTAGCCTTATCATTATAGAAGGTAGTCTATTGTCGATATTTTTGTTACTCTAAGGGATGGTAGCCCTGTCCATATGGAAGGTAGTCTGTTGTCGAGAATTTTTTTATTCCAACGGATGGTAGCGTTGTCATTATAGAAGGTAGTATATTGTCAAGATTTTTGTCACTACAATGGATGGTAGCCTTGTCATTATGTAAGGTAGTCTATTGTCGAGATTTTTGTTACTAGAATGGATCGTAGCCTTGTCGTTATGGAAGGTAGTCTGTTGTCTATATCTTTGTTACTCCAATGGATGGTAGCCTAGTCATTATGGAAGGTAGTTTGTGTACGAGATTTTAGTTACTTTAATGGATGGTAGCCTTGTCATTATGGAAGGTAGTCTGTTGTCGAGATTTTTTATACTCCAATAAATTGTAGCCTTGTAATTATGGAAGGTAGTCTCTTGTTGATATTTTGGTTACTCCAATGATGGTACCCTTGTCATTACGGAAGGTAATCTATTGCCGAGATTTTTGTTACTCCGTTGCATGGTAGCCTTGTCATTATGGAAGGTAGTGTGTTGTCGATATTTTTGTTATTCAAATGGATGGTAGCCTAGTCATTATGGAAGGTAGTCTGTTTTCGTGATTTTTGTTGCTCCAATGGATGGTAGCCTTGTCATTATGGAAGGTAGTATGTTGTCGATATCTTTGTTACTCCACTGGATGGTAGCCTTGTCATTATGGAAGGTAGTCTATTGTCGGTATTTTTGTTACTCTAAGGGATGGTAGCCTTGTCTATATGGAAGGTAGTCTATTGTCGAGATTTTTGTTATTCCAATGGATGGTAGTGTTGTCATTATTTAAGGTAGTCTATTGTCGAGATTTTTCTTATTCCAATGGATGGTAGCCTAGTCATTATGGAAGGTAGTCTTTTGTCGAGATTTTTGTTACTAGAATGGGTTGTAGCCTTGTCGTTATGGAAGGTAGTATGTTGTCTATATCTTTGTTACTCCAATGGATGGTAGCCTAGTCATTATGGAAGGTAGTTTGTGTACGATATTTTTTTTATTCCAATGGATGGTAGCCTTGTCATTATGAAAGGAAGTTTATTGTCCTGATTTTTGTTACTCTAAGGGATGGTAGCCTTGTCATTATGGAAGGTAGTATGTTGTCGATATCTTTGTTACTCCATTGGATTGTAGCCTTGTCATTAAAGAAGGTAGTTTGTTCTCCAGATTTTTGTTATGGAACGTAGTCTGTTGTCGAGATTTTTGTTGTCGAGATTTTTGTTGTCTAAGGGATGATAGCCTTTTCATTATGGAACGTAGTCTGTTGTCGAGATTTTTGTTATTCCAATGGATGGTAGCGTTGTCATTATAGAAGGTATTATATTATTGAGGTTTTTGTCACTACAATGGATGGTAGCCTTGTCATTATTGAAGGTAGTCTGTTGTCAAGAATTTTTGTTACTAAAATGGATTGTAGCCTTGTCGTTATGGAATGTAGTTTGTTGTCGATATCTTTGTTAGTCCAATGGATGGTAGCCCAGTCATTATGGAAGGTAGTTTGTGTACGAGATTTTAGTCACTTTAATGGATGGTAGCCTTGTCATTATGGAAGGTAGTCTGTTGTCTAGATTTTTTATACTCCAATAAATTATAGCCTTGTAATTATGGAAGGTAGTCTCTTGTTGATATTTTGGTTACTCTAATGATGGTACCCTTGTCATTATGGAAGGTAGTCTATTGCCGAGATTTTTGTTACTCCATTGCATGGTAGCCTTGTCATTATGCAAGGTAGTGTGTTGTCGATATTTTTGTTATTCCAATGGATGGGAGGCTTGTCATTATGGAAGGTAGTCTGTTGTCATGATTTTTGTCACTCCAATGGATGATAGCCTTGTCATTATGGAAGGTAGTATGTTGTCGATATCTTGTTACTCCAATGGATGGTAGCCTTGTCATTATGGAAGGTAGTCTATTGTTGATATTTTTGTTACTCTAAAGGTTGGTAGCCTTGTCCATATGGAAGGTAGTCTGTTGTCGAGATTTTTGTTATTCCAATGGATGGTAGCGTTGTCATTATAGAAGATAGTATATTGTCTAGATTTTTGTCACTACAATGGATGGTAGCCTTGTCATTATGTAAGGTAGTCTTTTGTCGAGATTTTTGTTACTAGAATGGATTGTAGCCTTGTCGTTATGGAAGGTAGTATGTTGTCTATATCTTTGTTACTTCAATGTATGGTAGTCTAGTCATTATGGAAGGTAGTTTGTGTATGATATTTTTGTTATTCCAATGGATGGTAGCCTTGTCATTATGAAAGGAAGTCTATTGTCCTGATTTTTGTTACTCTAAGGGATGGTTGCCTTGTCATTATGGAAGGTAGTATGTTGTCGATATCTTTGTTACTCCAATGGATGGTAGCCTTGTCATTATGGAAGGTAGTCTGTTGTCCAGATTTTTGTTACTCTAAGGGATGGTAGCCTTGTCATTATGGAACGTAGTTTGTTGTCGAGATTTTTGTTATTCCAATGGATGGTAGCGTTGTCATTATAGAAGGTAGTATATTATCGAGATTTTTGTCACTACAATGGTTGGTAGCCTTGTCTTTATGGAAGGTAGTCTGTTGTCGAGATTTTTTATACTCCAATAAATTGTAGCCTTGTAATTATGGATAGTAGTCTCTTGTTGATATTTTGGTTACTTAAATGATGGTACCCTTGTTATTATGGAAGGTAGTCTATTGCTGAGATTTTTGTTACTCCCTTGCATGGTAGCCTTGTCATTATGCAAGGTAGTGTGTTGTCGATATTTTTTTTATTCCAATGGATGGTAGCCTTGTCATTATGGAAGGTAGTCTGTTTTCGTGATTTTTGTTACTCCAATGGATGGTAGCCTTGTCATTATGGAAGGTAGTATGTTGTCCAGATTTTTGTTATTCTAAGGGATGGTAGCCTTTTCATTATGGAACGTAGTCTGTTGTCGAGATTTTTGTTATTCCAACGGATGGTAGCGTTGTCATTATAGAAGGTAGTATATTATCGAGGTTTTTGTCACCACAATGGATGGTAGCCTTGTCATTATTGAAGGTAGTCTGTTGTCAAGATTTTTGTTACTAAAATGGATTGTAGCCTTGTCGTTATGGAATGTAGTTTGCTGTCGATATCTTTGTTAGTCCAATGGATGGTAGCCTAGTCATTATGGAAGGTAGTTTGTGTACGAGATTTTAGTTACTTTAATGGATGGTAGCCTTGTCATTATGGAAGGTAGTCTGTTGTCTAGATTTTTTATACTCCAATAAATTATAGCCTTGTAATTATGGAAGGTAGTCTCTTGTTGATATTTTGGTTACTCCAATGATGGTACCCTTGTCATTATGGAAGGTAGTCTATAGCCGAGATTTTTGTTACTCCATCGCATGGTAGCCTTGTCATTATGCAAGGTAGTGTGTTGTCCTGATTTTTGTTACTCTAAGGGATGGTAGCCTTGTCATTATGGAAGGTAGTATGTTATCGATATCTTTCTTACTCCAATGGATGGTAGCCTTGTCATTATGGAAGGTAGTTTGTTGTCCAGATTTTTGTTACTCTAAGGGATGGTAGCCTTGTCATTATGGAACGTAGTCTGTTGTCGAGATTTTTGTTATTCCAATGGATTGTAGCGTTGTCATTATAGAAGGTAGTATATTATCGATATTTTTGTCACTACAATGGATGGTAGCCTTGTCATTATGGAAGGTAGTATGTTGTCAAGATTTTTGTTACTACAATGGATTGTAGCCTTGTCGTTATGGAAGGTAGTTTGTTGTCGATATCTTTGTTAGTCTAAGGGATGGTAGCCTAATCATTATGGAAGGTAGATTGTGTACGAGATTTTAGTTACTTTAATGGATGGTAGCCTTGTCATTATGGAAGGTAGTCTGTTGTCGAGATTTTTTATACTCCAATAAATTGTAGCCTTGTAATTATGGAAGGTAGTCTCTTGTTGATATTTTGGTTACTCCAATGATGGTACCCTTGTTATTATGGAAGGTAGTCTATTGCCAAGATTTTTGTTACTCCATTGCATGGTAGCCTTGTCATTATGGAAGGTAGTGTGTTGTCGATATTTTTGTTATTCCAATGGATCGTAGCCTTGTCATTATGGAAGGTAATCTGTTTTCTTGATTTTTGTTACTCCAATGGATGGTAGCCTTGTCATTATGGAAGGTAGTATGTTGTCGATATCTTTGTTACTCCAATGGATGGTAGCCTTGTCATTATGGAAGGTAGTCTATTGTCGATATTTTTGTTACTCTAAGGGATGGTAGCCTTGTCCATATGGAAGGTAGTCTATTGTCGAGATTTTTGTTATTCCAATGGATGGTAGCGTTGTCATTATTTAAGGTAGTATATAGTCGAGATTTTTATCACTACAATGGATGGTAGCCTTGTTATTATGTATGGTTGTCTGTTGTCGAGATTTTTGTTACTAGAATGGGATGTAGCCTTGTCGTTATGGAAGGTAGTATGTTGTCTATATCTTTGTTACTCCAATGGATGGTAGCCTAGTCATTATGGAAGGTAGTTTGTGTACGATATTTTTGTTATTCCAATGGATGGTAGCCTTGTCATTATGAAAGGAAGTTTATTGACCTGATTTTTGTTACTCTAAGGGATGGTAGCCTTGTCATTATGGAAGGTAGTCTGTTGTCAAGATTTTTGTTACTCTAAGGGATGGTAGCGTTGTCATTATAAAAGGTAGTATATTATCGAGATTTTTGTCACTACAATGG